>CM076682.1:158233162-158949610 GCA_038501925.1 Xenopus petersii | reverse complement strand
GAGTGTATTGCTTTGCACACAAGTCCCAGGGTGTGTGTATCAGTAACTGCCACCGGGGGGAGCTAGTGCCCAGCCAGACTCTGCTCATCCAATCGCTTTCATTTCTTTTCACTTAAACTGCTGCTGTTTTTTATTCTTGTTATTAGAAACCTTCTTTAGTGCCGACTTGTTTAAATAACCTGTAAAGCTTGAGCAAGTAGCTTGGCTGCTGTGACTTTATTGGAATGGTTCCTTTTCAGTAACAGGTGCTGTGCTGTGAAGCTTACAATCTAAGTGTACCGAATAAGGCACAGGGAGGAGCAGAGATGAAAGAAAAACAAAATCAAGTGTCTTTGATGTTAATACATCACTTTCAATACACTCATCAGAGTTTGCCCAGTGCAATCAAATGACTCATGCTTCCTAGACCCTCAATTGATCATCTATCATCTCAACAAGCCTTGCCCGGTGCAACCAAATGACTCATGCTGCCTGTCCCCTCAATTAACAATCGACTTTACCTTTACTTTAAATTGATCTAATTCACCAAATCTTGCCCAGCACAAACAAACGACTCATGCTGCCTGCCACTTCATTAATCTCAAGAAGACTTGCCTGGTGCAACCAAATGACTCATGCTGCCTGCCCCCTCATTTAACAATCTACTTCAACAGATTTTGCCTGGTGCAACCAACTGACTCATGCTGCTGACCCCTGGTTGCCCAAGGATAATAATGTGCAATGTTTCTGTTTGACTGGTCAAATGCAGCCATCAAAGGTCAAAAAAGCAAATGACCTACGGCCTAAAAATCCCCTAGGGGCAAGGGGTTCTCTAGTTGTCTAGTTATACCCAAAATATGTCCTTCCTTTCTTTCTTTCTCTCTCTTTCTTTCTTTCTTTCTTTCTTTCTTTCTTTCTTTCTTTCTCTCTCTCTCTCTCTCTCTCTCTCTCTCTCTCTCTCTCTCTCTCTCTCTCTCTCTCTCTCTCTCTCTCTCTCTCTCTCTCTCTCTCTCTCTCTCTCTCTCTTTCTTTCTCTATCAAATCAAATGAGCTTTATTGGCAGGACCAAATACATTAAGCTTTGCCAAAGCAGGTAGAGGGGTGAAATGGGTGGGGTTAGGGGGGGGCAGTTTATGGGAATAGGCGAAAGTCCGTTCTCTCTCAGTCTATGACAGTCTCTTACATATTGTGCAGCTATTGTTACTGTCAGTGCCTCTTCTCCCAGTAGGAAGTGGAGTTTCCTCTCTTTTATGGATGTGAAGTCTGGGATGTGACGGGGTGTCCCTCAGTGCTGAGTATTTGGGGCACTGTGGCATATTATTCCATATGCAAATTTGAGTATTGTGGGAGATTTGTCCTAATTTGTGACTCAAACTTCAAATAAAATAGCTGCTGCTCCTCCCTTTCCTGTCCTTTTTATAGACTGCTCACAGGAAGTGCCCTCCCACTGTAGTAGGTAAAATTGCACCACAGCACCTTCTGGTGGCCAGGAGGAATAATTACAGTCACTGCCACTTAGTGGCCATTCTGTAGATCAATCAAATGTAGAATCTGTACCACTGCCATCACTACCACTGCACCAAACTGCCACTTCAGCCAATAAATGGGGGCCAAGCATAAGTGTGGGTCCCAGGAATATTGTTATTGGCTTACTCTTGAGAGCACTAATTCCTCCAGATAATCCTGCGACTATAGTAGGTCTCCCACCAGTCAAGTGCCATTATTCCCTTCTATCCAAGGCACTGGCTGATTGGCTGATACATTGTGCTGGAAACCAGTGCTCTTTATTTAATTGCTTATAATCCATACCTATCATTTACACTGTCAGCAGGGCAAGGTGCCGACCCATTCATGAATTAGCTGAATCACTACCATTAAGGATAAAACAATGATATCATGTTAAAGTTGATTTGACCTTTGAATGATTCAGTGCAAATATAGTGTTTCTACTGCACAGACTGGCGGCATCATGCCCTTTGCACCATAGAGAGAAAGAAAGGCGGCAGCAGGACACCTTGGGTTTAATCAATAATCAGATAAAGGGCTAATAACAGTCTAATAACAGCTGTCAGCATGACCCATTCATTGCCTGAACCTATTTATATATTCTCATTGCATCCACATAGAGACACAGCAGAAAGAGAATCACCGATACCCTGAGTAGTATCTCTGCTGTACAGGAGCGATCCTCTGAGTATTGACTCTGCTGCAGTGGTGTAACTATTACTGAGTGGGCCCAGGTGCAGGATGTGCACAACCAGCCTCCCTTCCTAACAGAAGCCTGCCCAATCTTCTTTGACATGTGGGTGCATGAACTTATCCACAGATTTACCAGCGATGAGACACCATAGCCTTTCGTGCTGGCCCCAAGGGGGTGTAGGCCCAGGTGTGATTGCACCCCCTGCACCCTGGTAATTACGCCACTGCTCTGCTGTTAGTTCATAGGCAATAGCGATAGGCTTGGACTGAACTGCCAGCCTCTAGTGGCAATATGAAAGTGGAAGAACTTTACTGGCCACCACAGAGGCCTGACCTCAACTCAACCCAACTCAACCCCCCTGTGATGAATTGGAACTCCAACAGTGAACCAGGTCTGCTCCCCAAAATAAGTGCCCAATCTCACTAATGCTCTAGTGGCTGAATGGAAGCAAATGTCTCTAACAATCTTCCAACATCTGGTGGAACCTTCCCAGAATGGTAGAGGATGTTTAGCAGCAAAGGGAGGGGCAACATCATATTAATCACCTTGGTTTGGGAATGAGATGTTGGAGAAGCAGGTGTCTCCATACTTTTGGCCATGTACCTTGATCCAGTGGCACTACCAAATGAAGGGCATTATAAGTGTTGGGCTTAGGGGGGGTCAAGGTTTCCAGCAACACTGAGGTGCCACCCAAGGACAGAAAGGGCCCTCAGCCGCCTTCGAGGAGACAGACCATGTAGGGATGGAGAAATGAAAGATTCCCTTGATAACAGTTGAAAAAAAGGCAGGTATTATTTTGCAGAAATGGTCGCAACCCCAAGTTCTAGTCAACTAGAAGTTTTTATATAGACATTAAAGGTTATTCTTGATAGGCAAGTTTAAACTGGTATAGACTCCAGTAATGTTGCAAGAGGTGAACACTGAGAGGGTGTCTATGACCCAGATGAGACAAAACCCTGAGAGACCTCCAGGGAGTAACCTACCTTTGGGAGGATGTTGGAAGGTCTACCATAAGGATTATAAAGTGAAAGGTTTAATGTTTGCACCAGCGAGTGAAGGATATTGTAAGAGCTCTTGGAAAGGGACTTTAAATATTGAACATTGGCGTTATCATCTGGAGTTATTAAGGGGACTGTATATTTAAGAAGGACTGTGTTAGCCAATGAGCTTGTACTATTTATTCTTATATGTTATATTTTAAAGGGCTGTTTGACTAGTAGTGTATAATAGAATGGCCAATTCTAAGCGACTTTTTAATTAGTCTTCATTGTTCATTTGTTATGGTTTTTAATTGTTTGCCTCCTGACTCTTTGCAACTTTCAAATGGGGGTCAATGACCCCATCTAAAAAAAACAATTGCACTGTGAGGCTACACATTTATTGTTATTGCTACTTTTTTATTACTCCACTCTCTCCTCAGCCCCTCTCCTATTCATATTTCAGTCTCTTATTTAAATCAGTGCATAGTTGTTAGGGTAATTTGGACCCTAGCAACCAGATTGATGAAATTGCAAACTGAAGAGCTGCTGAATAAAAAGCTAAATAACTCAAAAAACACAAATAATAAAAAATGAAAATCAATTGCAAAATTGTCTCAGAATATCACTCTCTACAGCATACTTAAAGTTAATTTAAAGGTAAAAAAACCTTTTTAATACTAACAGGACGCCTCAAGATGGATCCCTCGAAAACCAATAGGGGGAGTCATAAAAAAGATAAGGTTTCCTAGTCCCTCCCACTATTAATGGAGGTGGTTCCCTGTGTACCAGCAGGTCAGTGCCTTGTGATTATTGAGGTGTATTTCTGTTTTTGAGGTTAGTACCAGGAAAGGGTTACTTTAAAGGGAAACTGTACCCTGTTTTTTTTGCCTAGAGCAGGGCTGCCAAACTGGCGGCCCGCGTGCCGCATGCGGCCCACGACCCCCCTTTATATGGCCCTCCACATCAAAGTCTGCCTGCGGTGTCTGTTACCATATGTAAGATTTAAAAGGTATCACTACAGAGATTAACTGGCCCCTGTATTGTTTAAACATCAAATTCAGACTAATCCCCTGCATTGTTCACACTTGTGACACCTCTATTGTTCACTCCTTAAAGCCTGTACTTTTCTACCTGAGACCAGACTGAAACTGCCACATTGTTCTCCTGTTCACACTTTATTAATGGGGCACCAGCACTGTGTCACTGTATGTAGCACATATTAGACTGAGAGCTTTCCTTGTCTCCTGCTCTGTTCTGCCTTCCCTCCCTGTGTTTGCCATATTCTGCTTGACCTATGATCCCTATGGAACATAAATCTGGTATTTGTTCTGGGGGGTTTGTTAGCATTTGAAAATTATTGTTAGGGGCCCCTAAAGGGGACCCGTCACCCAAAAAAATTATTAAAAATCCTATTTTAGCACATTAGTCAAGCAAAATTAACTAAAATTACACCATATAAATTATTTGAATCTTGTTTCCTTCAGTCTGAGAATTCATAATTATAACAAGCAGGCAGCAGCCGTTTTGTGGACATTGTTATTAAGACAAGTCTTGTATCATCTCAGAATCTTGTTTGTGCACCAGAATGGGGGACCTGATGTCCATCCCCATGTCCTGGCTACACAATTAAATGGTGAAGAGAACGGGGGAATGTGGGGAGAGCAGTGACATGTAGGAAGTGCTGAATGGAAAGTGAAAGTAACTACTTGCCCCGCCCCTATGTCTAAGGCATAGAGGAGGGGCAGACAATGTTTGATTGACAGCTGAGATTTTTAAATGAGTTTACAACAGCTATGAATGCTTTAATAAAAAACTGAAATTGGATTTCATGTTTAATTTGAAAAGGACTTTTATTATACAGATTTTTGTGTCTGGGTGACAGGTCCACTTAAGGTGTTTAATCATATGCTGGGGTACTGTATTATACACAGGGGAGGAGGAGGCATATGGATTTAAGGGTATGTCTTAATATGACAACTTCTTTCACATATTAGTGGCATCTCTGCCGGTGCCGGGCCAAGGTAGTTTGGCACCGTAGGCAAGAGCTTCAATCAGTTCCCCCCTGTCCTGCAATACCATTTTCCTCCTTACCATGATGGTTTTTAAATAAAGAGAGCAAGAAAGTGTACAACACTTTTTCATTTATATTACTGCTCCCTGTACCTGTACAAGCAAGCTCAGCAGCCATCCATCATACAGCCCTCCTGCAGCCATCATATTGCCCCCAATCTTTACCGGTGCCAGCAGCAGCCAAAAATAAATCTGATCACATCATATTGTCCCCCAAGTATTTATGTACCTGTGCCAGCGCCCAGCAGCAACAGTAAATATATGGGCCCCAAATCTGTACGTGGCTGTGCCAGCAGGAAGCTTCACACTTTACAGTAATAGAAAGAAAGTCTTGAGTTCAGTGCAACCAAGCAGCCCCCCAGCTCTCTGACGCTCTCTGTCATCCATTATTACTATTACTTGCTGGCAAGAGGGAGAAGGTGAAGGAGGGAGATTCCACCCGATTGAGTGAACATGATTACTGAAAAAATTATTAAATATATACTTGAAAAAAAGAAGAAAAAAAAAACCCCATTAAAAGTGCTCCCCTCAATGATGGCGCCCTAGACAGCTGCCTACTCTGCCTACCCCTAGTTCCGGCCCTGATCCCTGCAGTGACCATGCCCACATTAATGGTGTGCTATTAATGTGGGCATGGTCTTGCGGTAACATGGGTGTGGTTTAAAGAGGGTGTGGTCTAAAAACAGGGAGTGGTTTACATTGGCTTCCATTATTGGCCCTCCACCATGTAGATTAAAACAATTCCAGCTTTCCATATAAATTGGACAGCGCTGGCCTAGAGAGTCTTATTTATGTTACTTTTTGCCTTTAGGTGGGTGCAGTCATGATTGAATTGACAAGGTAACCACATAGATGGATGACAAAGGGTCCCCTGTGCACCCCATAAGTCTGTGTGATGTTTCAATGTGACTCCACATACTGTCACCATGAAACTCATATAGAACGAGGCACCAAATCCTTCCTCCAATGCCACTTTCCTGCACTAGAAATGAGTGACGTTAATGGGCTTATGGCGCAGGTTATTACGCCGAGGCTGGCAAATCACATTCGAGGAAACAATGGCGCAGATCAGGATTTGCATTATTTAGGTGAATCACAACAGGAGCCGGATTCTCTGATGGAGGGGGAATGAAATATTAATGGCATACATAGAAAATAATAAAGTGACAGAGATGAGATAAGATAAAACATAATGTAAGATGCACATGGTGTCAGGCAAGGAATTAGGAGAGGGAATCATACACAGGATATTTATTTCTCTGCCAGAGGAACAGACCAGAATAGAAGGGGCCCCAAAGGAAAAATATATCATGGGACGACTGTATTCTGCACAGAGACCCTCATTCCATATATGACTCCCTGGTTAAAGTTCCATAAAATATCATTCTTAGATCACAATAGAAACAGCGCCCCCCAGTGGTCATGTCAAATGTGTGATTCGCAGCATAAGCCCCATATGAAGGCTCAGACAATGAGAGGCAAGTGGCTGTACAAAAGGGCTACTTAGGGGCTGACAAATATAACGTCATATTGGGGCACTCCCAGCAGATCAATATTTTCCCCTTTTTATTAACACTTTCTTGGCTATCAGGGAGGTGTTTAAATTAATTGATACCATTATCAGTACAGATCAATGGGGCAGATAAGTGATACATAGATGATAGATGATTAATGATAGATGGATAGATAGATGATAGACAGACAGGAAGGCAGACATATAGATAGATAGATAGATAGATAGATAGATAGATAGATAGATAGATAGATAGATAGATAGATAGATAGATGATTGATAGATAGATGATTGATAGAGTAGATGATAGATAGAGTAGATGATAGAGAGATAGAGAGATAGATAGATCGATAGATAGATAGATAGATAGATAGATAGATAGATGATAGACAGACAGACAGATAAATAGATAGACAGAAAGACAGACAGAAAGACAGATCGATAGATGATAGATAGATAGATATTTAATAGACACATATAGATAGATAGATGATAGATGTTGGATAGGATAGATAGACAGACAGGCAGACATATAGATAGATAGATAAATAGATGATGATAGATAGATAGAAAGAGATAGACAGACAAAGACAGACAGACAGACAGACAGACAGACAGACAGACAGATAGATAGATAGATAGATAGATAGACAGACAGAGCAATAGACAGACAGATAGACAGACAAACAGACAGACAGACAGACAGACAGATAGACAGACAGACAGACAGACAGACAGACAGACAGACAGACAGATAGATAGACAGACAGACAGAGAAATAGATAGACAGACAAACAGATAGACAGACAAACAGACAGACAGACAGATAGACAGACAGACAGATAGATAGACAGACAGACAGAGAAATAGATAGACAGACAAACAGATAGACAGACAGACAGATAGATAGACAGACAGACAGACAGACAGATAGACAGACAGACAGACAGACAGACAGACAGACAGATAGATAGATAGATAGATAGATAGATAGACAGACAGAGCAATAGACAGACAGATAGACAGACAAACAGACAGACAGACAGACAGACAGACAGACAGACAGACAGACAGACAGACAGATAGACAGATAGACAGACAGACAGATAGATAGACAGACAGACAGAGAAATAGATAGACAGACAAACAGATAGACAGACAAACAGACAGACAGACAGACAGACAGACAGATAGACAGACAGAGAAATAGACAGACAGAAAGACAGACAGACAGACAGACAGACAGGCAGATAGACAGACAGATAGATAGACAGACAGATAGATAGACAGACAGACAGACAGAGAAATAGACAGACAGACAGACAGATAGACAGACAAACAGACAGACAGATAGACAGACATACAGATAGACAGACAGATAGACAGACAGACAGATAGACAGACAGACTGTTAGTCACTTTATAACTGAGACAGTTTTGCATTTAGAGAGACCTGTATTCGCTCTCACTGCAGCAATGCAAGGGTCCTTAACCCCTGCAGCACATTAGGTTCCACAGAATCAATCTGAAAGGGAACATCGCGCATTAGCAAGAAACCGATGCTAGAAAGATTTGTAGACCAAGTCTAATACTTTCTCCAATCAGAATATACAGTCCTGCAGGAACGTTTGTGAACCTTTTAACATTTTCTATATATTTTTATATGAATGGGACTTTAAACATCATCTGCTTTTCAAAACAAGTCCTAAAAGTAGATGGAGTAAACCCAGTTAAACAAATGAAACAAAAATGATTATATTTAGTTGTGTATTTAATGAATAACATATCTGTGTGTGACAAAAGTAAGTGAACCCTTAGGATTATCATATACATTGAAGGTGACATCAGAGTCTGGTGTTTTCAGTCAACTGAGATGACAATCAGGTGGGAATTTATTTAAAGAACAGGGACCCAGCAAAGCCTGATACAACACATTAGTGGATATGTATCATGGCTCGAACAAAGGAGGTGTCTGAGGATGCCCATAAAGCTGGAAACAGCTACAAGACGCTTGGCGCTTAAGGGGAGATATGATAACTATGTATAAATAAATAAGGGGATCATATAATAATCTCTAATGATTTATTTACCAGTAGGTCTTTCCAGCTGACACAAGGTCACACATTCTGATTAGAAGAAAAGAGGTTCCGCCTAAATATTGGGAAGGGGTTTGTTACAGTGAGAGCTGTGAAGATGTGGAATTGTCTCCCTGAATCAGTGGTACAGGCTGATACATTAGATAGGTATAAGGAAGGGTCGGATGCTTTATTCACCAGTAGCTCCTCCCAGCAGACAGGAGGGAGCCAATGAGATTAGAGGAGGGAAAGGGGTGTTACAGGGAGAGCTGGGAAGTGAATCAGTGGTACAGGCTGATACATTAGATAGGTATAAGGAAGGGTCGGATGCTTTATTCACCAGTAGCTCCTCCCAGCAGACAGGAGGGAGCCAATGAGATTAGAGGAGGGAAAGGGGTGTTACAGGGAGAGCTGGGAAGTGAATCAGGGGTACAGGCTGATACATTAGATAGGTATAAGAAGGGGTTGGATGGTGTTTAGCAAGTGAGGGAATACAGGGATATGGGAGATAGCTCATAGTACAAGTTGATCCAGGGACTGGTCCCATTGCATTTTGGAGTCAGGAAGGAATTTTTCCCCCTCTAAGGCAAATTGGAGAGGCTTCAGATGGTTTTTTTTTGCCTTCCTCTGGATCAACTGGCAGTTAGGTAGTTAATAAAAAAAAAAAAAAAAAAGGTTGAACTCGATGGACATGTGTCTTTTTTCAACCTTACTTATTCTGTAAGACTGTCTATAAAGAGTTTGGACTCCACCAATCAGCAGTCAAATGGAGGAAATTCAAGAGCGTTGTTACCCTACTCAGAAGTGGTGGACCATCAAAGAGAACTCCATCTGTAAGGTGTCTAATAGTCCAAGAGGTTACTGTAATAGCCTGCCTGGAGTTGAACCAGAGACCTGGAGTTTTTGTGCTGTTTGCATTACCACTGCTTTATGTGAGCATCCAGCTAAGGCCCTGGTTCACTCCTATGGCTATGCTTGTAACTGCAAGTCAGCATGGCTTCTTTCACCTGTAATCTGCACAAGACTTTAGTCTGGCTATAAAAAAACCCCTATTATACATAAGAGGCTGGAGTCTCCACCAGGTCGACCAATTGTGTCCTGTACAGACTCGTGTTCTCACCCTTATCTATTTTTGTGGACCGTTTGATCAATCCTTATGTCTTACAACATAGGTCTTACCTTAAAGATACTAGTGATTTTTTGAGTAAAATAAAGCATATTGGAACAGTTCCAGAGGGGGCGCTCTTGGTCACACTTGATGTGGAGAGCCTCTACACCTCCGTCCCACATGATAGGGTGTGTGGAGTCAGGCCGCCTCGAGCTGACGCGTGATGTATCGATGGATGGTGCCCAAAACATGTTTATATTACAGTGCCTACGTATGGTCTTGTATGTCCTCTTTCAAAAATGATTTTTTTCTTCAGATAAGGGGAACAGCGATGGGTTCCAACGTGGCCCCGTCCTACGCTAATATTTATATGAACAACTTCGTAGAATGTAATGTATATACCAATGAATTGTTGGCATTGGGTTCGCTTCATTGAAGATATTTTCGCAATATGGACGGGACCACGTTGGACTCTGGAAACGTTTTTTTGATGAGATCAACAGCGCATCACCCCACATTAGGTTTCCCCTTGATGTAAGAACTGACAGTATTTCCTTTTTGGATACTCTAGTCATTTTGAGAGATGGCGGACTTTGGTCAGATCTATACGTTAAACCGACTGATAAAAACACTATGCTTCATTTTAAATCATTTCATCCGCCGCATATTAAAAAATCATGTCCTAAATCCCAATTTGCACGGGTAAAGCGTATTGTATCTGACCGAAGTACCCTCAAGGAAAGAATGGAAGAGATGACTACTAAATTCCAAGAGAGAGGGTATCCATTAGCTCTATTGAAAGAACAGCGGGCTCAAGTGGAAGCCCCCAACAGGAGTCACAACACCACAGGTAAACCTAGAGAAGGTGGTCGCTTGACATTTGTTTATAAATATAATCCCCTGTCCTCACATATCACTACGATTGTGCAGAAACATTGGGGCCTACTCAGAGATGGTATTCCGAATGTACAGGCATTCAAGTTACCTCCAATGATGGCCTTTAAAAAGAATAAAACAGTGGGCTCATGTCTACTTAGATCTGATATTGGGGATAGGGATACTGTCATGGGGAAATTTTTTTTTTTTCAAAATGAATCAGTTAATAGTGCTGCTCCAGCAGAATTCTGCACTGAAATCCATTTCTCAAAAGAGAAAACAGATTTTTTTATATTCAATTTTGATATCTGACATGGGGCTAGACATATTGTCAATTTCCCAGCTGCCCCAAGTCATGTGACTTGTGCTCTGATAAACTTCAATCACTCTTTACTGCTCTACTGCAAGTTGGAGTGATAACACCCCCTTCTCTTGCCCCCCCAGCAGCCAAACAACAGAACAATGGGCAGGTAACCAGATAGCAGCTCCCTAACACAAGATAACAGCTGCCTGGTAGATCTAAGAACAACACTCAATAGTAAAAACCGATGTCTCACTGAGACACATTCAGTTACATTGAGAAGGAAAAACAGCAGCTTGCCAGAAAGCATTTCTCTCCTAAAGTGCAGGCACAAGTCACATGACATGGGGCAGCTGGGAAATTGACAAAATGTCTAGCCCCATGTCAGATTTCAAAATTAAATATAAAAAAATCTGTTTGCTCTTTTGAGAAATGGATTTCAGTGCAGAATTCTGCTGGAGCAGCACTATTAACTGATGCGTTTTGAAAAAAACATGTTTTCTGATGACAGGATCCCTTTAAGGAAACACAGCAGATACTTAAACCTATAAAAAATAGTACTTTCCCCTGTCTAGCATGTATTTGTTGCTCTTATTGCCAACATGGTGAAGTGATTTATCACTCTCACAAAGGCACCCCGATAAAAATTAGGGGACATTTCACCTGTTCTTCCACATTTGTGATTTACGTGATTAAATGCCTGTGTGGCTTGCAGTATGTGGGGCAAACGTGGTTAAAGACCACATACGTGAACACAAGTCCGCGATTAAAACTAAAAACATAGAACAGGCGGTTGCCTGTCATTTTGTGGTGAAAGGACATGGGGTTCAGCAATTAAAATATCAGGTGGTAGACGGGGTCCCTAAACTACATTGACGGGGCGATAGACTAAAAGAACTACTTAAAGGATAAGTTAACCTTTAAAACAAGTGAATGTAAAATTGAAGAGAGTGTTATTCTAAGAACTTTCGCAATGTACATTCATTATTTATTTTCTTTTAATTCCAAGATATTAAGGGATACATGTACTGTTAATATGAATGAATTTTGTTACAAAGGGATACATGTACTGTTAATATGGATGACTTTTGTTACAACAGCGCCACCTGCTGGTCAGTTTCCCACCAGTCTGACCAACAAGTAGTCAAGGAAGTTGTCAGGAGAAAGAAAGAGGCTGCTCTGATGTTCTTCTGCTTAGGAAAGATGTGAGAAAGGTTTCTAATTTTATTCCTAAGCAGAAGAACATCAGAGCAGCCTCTTTCTTTCTCCTGACAACTTCCTTGACTACTTGTTGGTCAGACTGGTGGGAAACTGACCAGCAGGTGGCGCTGTTGTAACAAAAGTCATCCATATTAACAGCACATGTATCCCTTAATATCTTGGAATTAAAAGAAAATAAATACTGAATGTACATTGCAAAAGTGCTAAGAATAGCCCCCTCGTCAGTTTTACATTCACTTATTTAAAGGTTTACTTATCCTTTAAAAGGGAAGCCATGTGGATTTGTACATTAGGCACACTCACCCCCTCTGGACTCAATAGGGAGTATGAACTGCACAACATTTTTAGACAGAATATTTCTTGTATATGGTAATTTTAAGAGTTTTTTGTTACATATTTTTGGTTACAGGCAGTTGGATTGATGCCTCATTGGACAGGTCCCAGTGACTTATCAAGATGGACTTGTTTGATACAATGTTTTATATTGAAGTTGCAACAATGTACTGTATATACTGTACATGTTACTGATATTTTCATTAGCCACCAGATGGCGGTGTGATAGAAGATATAAAACGCTTTCGCTAATTTGCATCCAGTCGCTTGAAAAAAAGGCGATTGTGAGCCTGAAACAGTGTCGGACTGGCCCACCAGGATACCAGGAAAACTCCCGGTGGGCCCAGGTGTCAGTGGGCCTCTTACTTCTAACCATTTGGCCTATTTCATGGTCTTCTTCTTCTTTATGGGAACACAGAGGCTTGATAATGGAAGAATAGAGTATAGTATGTAGAGAAAAGTGACTAGGAGAATAAAGAGGTTGAGTGAGGAGAGGAAAGTTTGGAAAGTGGGCCCTCAGCCTAAGGTTTTCTGGTGGGCCCCTGGTATCCCAGTCCGACACTGGCCTGAAACGTTGCTGTTGTTTTTCTGTCCTGAAATAAGCCCTTATGGAATAAAGGCCTTTTAAGAAAATACCTCATGTGTGGTGCTGTCTATTCATCAAATTTGTTTACAGAACAAGTGGCCACTTCAGACCTGCACCCTCATCTAACATACCCTAAGGGTGAGTGCTGACTTCTAATCTAGATTATAAAAAACCTACTCTGCTCTGACTCATTGCCAGTATAGGTCTATGTTCCATAGTTCCTGGGTGTGTTATATTGTCTGATCCTATTAATTGACCATTGCCTGACCTTGACCTTTGCTGTTCTGCTGCCTGTACCGACCTTTGCTTGTTCTTCAACTATTCTACTGGATCTCGTTACTGTACCGCAAATCTTTTTGGTTTGACCTGTGACCTTGACTACACTTCAGCTTCCTGAATTGGTACCGTATTGTCTGTTTTGTATTGACCTGGCCTGTCCCTTTTCCATGCTCCTTGTTCCCTGTCCCCGTCGTTGTTCCCCCTTGGTTCTCTCTTAAGTCCTGGTGGCATCTGAGTAGTAAAGGGGTTCTTTTGGAAGCCAAAAGTGGCTGCTATAGGCAGAAGTGTGAGCTGAGACTGGGTTTTGGGATACCGTACATCACAGTTTTTACGAAACCCAGGGTAACTTCCAATCAACTAAAGAAGTGTCTCATGTTGGAGAATGTTGATGTTCATGAGTCCACCATCAGGAGAACACTGGATACAATGGTGTGTATGACAATAAAAATCCCCCAAAAATATTGCTGACCATCTACAGTTTGCTAAAGATCATGAAAAGCACTGCGTATCTTGACAGCGCTATATAAATAAATGATGATGATGATGATGTGGACAAACCAGAAGGAAACTGGAGGAATGTTTTGTGGATGGATGAAGCCAAAATAGAACTTTTTGGCTTAAATGAGGAGCTTTATAAATAAAAACCTTATCCCACCAGTGAAACAGGGCGGTGGGAGGGTTTGGGTCTGTTTTTCTGCATCTGGGCTTGGATAGCTTGCCATCATTTATGCAACAATGAAATTCTGAACTATACCATTTGAAAGCTGGAAAGATTTAAAAGAAGGCAAATAATTTAAAAACTGTAAAAAATAAATAATGAAGACCAATTTAAAAGTTACTTAGAATTGGCCATTCTATAATATATTAAACGATAGTCATAAAGTAAGTTCAGCATAAGGCCTATTCATTCAGCTCATATTGAATAGGTGTTTATACTGTCCCTTTAAGAGACCTCCCGTTATAAAAAGAGTTTTACGTCACATATAAAACTGTTTAGACCCTCGGGTTCCTTTAGAGTTCACGCACCAAACTTTATTTACCCTTCAGTCCTCTTTTATACAAACACGGATGGTGGGACGTATTGAACCTCTTCCTACGGTGTCAGACTTATAGGGCCTCATAAACCAGAAGCACAAACATTGCTTTATTTTATAGAATTTCCACTCAAATATGAAAGAAAAAATTCTATCACAAAATCAGTGACTATAGCGTAAGCCGCGTGTTTGCTCCCAGCAGACAGCAAGTCTGTAACCTGTGTTATTTAATAAAATAACAATGCTATTTATATTAAAAAGTTATTTATTTTTTCATTTAAAGAATTTTTTTTTGTATTTATTTCTAAATTTAATATATATATATCATTTTTTTTGTTGGGATTTGTCCGGCCCGTACAGAAATGCTTCTCTGTAGTCGCACTTCAGGTCAAGGTTAGAGAGACAGAAATGTATTATAGGGCTTGTCTCTCATTTGACCCCAATTTGTTCTGATGACATCTATTTTATCATGTTTTTTGAAAGCATAAACACTACTAGAAGATGGATGCATTTTTGCATTATTTAATACAGTATATTGACATTGTATTGATCAAATGTTCTGTTTTTGTACATCATTATCTAAATGGTTTCTTCCCAGGGATGTGTGTAGGGAGACACAGGGTTAGCAGCTCCTTTAAATCCCCTACATTTTCTACCCTATTAATTGCTTGGCCGACATTTTAATTAATTGACATATTTATGTTATTGAATATTAGGGAGAGTCAGTGTTGAACTGGGGGAGTCCAGGCCCATGGAAGATGCCACTTCAGAGGCCCGCACACCCCTCGGCAGGCCCGGACTGGCAATCTATGGGAAATACCAGATGGGCTGCTATAAGGTGCCATAGAAAGTCAGTATTTAGTGGGCAAGTGGGGGGCTGTCTGGGCCTTTGTGTGGGCTGATTGGGCCTCTGTGTACCTGAAATGGCAGGGCCTATTTTAATTCTCAGTCCGGACCTGGCCCTCTGGCTCATTTTCACTCGAGGATAAGGCTGCTCAGATGGAATCATTAATTTGCTCTTTCATGGCCTTAAATCCATTGTATTGTACTTAATGTACCACAACAATCACATTATTGACAATTCCACGCTTTCTACTTTGTGGCAATGGTTTGGGGAAGGCTCTTTCCTGTTTCAGCACCACAATTCCCCCATGTGCAAAGTGAAGTCCATACAGAATGGGTTTGCTGAGATGGGAGTGGAAGAACTTGACTGGGCTACACAGGACCCTGACTTCAACCCAATTGAACACATGTGGGATGAATTGGAAATCAGACTTTGAGCCAGACCTGATCTCCAACATCAGTGCCCAACCTCACGAATGCTCTTGTGGATAAATGGAAGCAAATCCCACCAACAATGTTCCAACATCTAGTGGAAGCCTCTTCAGAAGAGTAAGGGTCAGGGCACACGCTCAGATTCGGGGAGACTAGTCGTCCGGCGACAAACCTCCTCTTCTTCGGGGCAACTAATCTCCCCGAACTGCCTCCAGCTGGCTAGAATGTAAGTCGCCCAAAGTTTCCTCATGAGGCAAAATTTGTCGCCAGGCGACTTATCTCCCCGAATCTCAGTGTGTGCCCTGACCCTAAATGGTAAATGCTGTTTTAGTATAAAAGAGAGGACTAGCCTCATATTAATACTCCTGATTTCAGACCAGTGTCAAACTGAGACACCAGGGGCCCACCCAAAAACCTTTGACTAGGGGCCCACCAATTAAACTTAGACCATGGGCCCACTCTTAATACTATTATTCTTCCTTTCCTCACTCATCTATTCTCCTTTTCTTTCCATATTATAATCTATTATTCCATCTATTTAGCCTCGTTGTTCTCATAGAAATAGTGAATGACCATGAAATAGGCCAAATGTTTAGCAGCATGAGGGCCCACTAACACCTTGGCCCACCGGGACTTTTCCTGGTCTCCCTGTGGGCCAGTCCAACACTGTTTCAGACTGAGATATTAAATAGACAGATGTCCACATACTTTTGACCATATAGTTTATGTTTTGATGTTAGGTTAGGAGACTTCAAAAAAGCTTGAGCAACTATTCCTCATCTGCTGATGTACAACACACTGGCAGATATGGAGCACTGGCAATTTTCCAACCTGTCTGATCAATAACCAACATCTCTGGTAGGAAGTTTTCAATCAAAATTATCGCCCCTAACATAAACATTGCATGTGTACAGACAGCTATACATGTTCCAAGCTCTGTTGGATCGTCAGCAGGACACCTATTCTGCAACCCTTACACAATAGTGGAGGCAATACCCTCAAACTATGAGAACGTGTTGAGTATTAAGGCACCCAAATGTCGCTATTGCCTGTGGGCTTCTTCTGATGACCCTTTCACCTGGTGGTAACCCACACCATCAAAGAAACAACTTATTACAAATACAAGTTTATTGAACTGTCATCATGGAATCTACTAAATTCAAGATATATATGCATACTCATCTGCTTCTTATATATCTATTATAACAATCAAAGACAGAGTCAATTACATCAGAAGACATTCTTCCAGTTTTGGGTAGAGAAACAGCACCATGTTGGTATGAACATGCAACAGACATTGCCTTCTAAAAACCGCTGCCGCCGCAGCCGACACTTGCCATACATTATATGTAATTGTATTGGATGGAACATGAACACCGAGCGGCAGAGGTCTCTTCAAATATTATATTCTAATTACTGGTTATATCTATTGCGGAAATCTAGTCACACTTCAATCTATACATTATTTATTGCCTGGAAGAACTATCTGCTTGTGGAATATATATAAGTGAATATTCTTTATATACTAAAGGGGGCACGTTGTATTAATTCCTTCATTTGAGTTCAAATCACAAGTGTGGAGAATAAACTGTACAGAGGTCAGAATTATCAATATAAATTAATTTACACGTATTTGTCAAAATACCAATTCTGTCTGCGGGCAAAATAAAAATAGAGCTATAGATGCTTTGCTTAATGTCTGGAAAATAATAATTGTGATGCTGAGACTGGCCAGGCAAATCACATTAATGCCTTTATTTATACTATATGAATCCCAGGCTTGCAAAGGAGAATGTTCACAAGCTGCCTGCTTGATCGATAGAAATTGATTTTTCGAGGGGTATCATCACAGACAAAGGGAAAAAAAAACACACAGAACAAGGAAAATGTATTTATACAGAATATAACATGTACTGCAGAGAACACTAGTAAGGAGAAGAGTGCCGTACTATCTCAGTGAAACCTGAGGGACAGGGGTAAATCTTGGAGGAAATATAATGAATTCTATTTTAGAGAGATTCACTTTCGGGTGGTGCTGTGACATCCAGGAGGAGATACCAGAAAGGCAATCTGTAACTTGGGCAAAGGAAAGAAGGAGTAAGGTCAGGAGGGCAATGGAAAGGTTGGGTATAATCCGCATAACAGCAGAGGGCCTTGAAGAGCTCCAGCAGAGAGATGGAATGAGGTAGAGGTGGAGCTGGTGAAAGAAAATTTAAGGAGCAATCAGAAAGACAAGATTATTTGGACCATGAAATTGCATGAGGTTGTGAATGCCAGCTAATATTAATATTTCTAGGAGGAATAAGTGGCCAACTGTCTGTGTCAAAGGCTTCATGGAGACTTAGAAGGATGAGTATGAAGATTTTGGTGAGTGCAGTTTCTGCTGAGGGTGTTGGGCGAAGGCCAGATTGCAGGGGATCAAGAATTGAGTTGTCAGTGCGATGCTGGACAAGGCGGTTGTAAACATATTTTTCTATAATTTTGGGCAAATGGAACTAGGAAGAATGGACGATAATTGGTAGGGGACCTATAGCCTCATACAGTGAGGACTGTTCTTGAAAGTATGGTCTTTCAACGACACTACTTGGGATCTGGGGGAGTGTAAATTCAATTTTTTTGGATCTTTTGGGGTCTATAAAATGAGTTCTTTCTAAACTTTATAAGAAACAGAAAGTTGGTTTGGGCCTCTAAAAAAACAAATAGGTGATAACCGATTTATCCCCTCAAGCACAAGAAAGTGACTCTATGGCTGAACAGGACACAGATAGTAGAGATCTCAATGGAGGCTGAGGTTGATTTGGCTGGGAAATACACATGAGTGATACATGTCATGGCCAGGAAGTATGGCTACTGGAAATGGATGTGGCACAAGCTATTAGCTACGCAGAAATGGAGGAGAGGCAACTGCCAGCAAGGAGATCACTTTGGAAGAAGCACATCATCAAGGGTCCTATATGCCAGCCTGTCCATTATTTTTCTGGGGCTTAACAAATTAGTGGGGTGTTAAATCTCAAGTGGAATACAAAAGCACAAAGGATTTAATGATGTCCATCAGTCATCCAGTCATGGATAGGTCAAGATAACCCATGTTTAGCATATAAAGCCCTGGGGTTGTTTAAAGTGTATAAAAGAACTTCTCTTTCATTAATGCTTGTCATATTCATATTCATAGACAAAGAAGAAACCATGTTTGACTGTTCCATAACTATTTTGCCACATCTGTCCTAGAAATTAAATCATTATCACACTAAGGAGGTCATATCAGATGGGAAACACAATGTGACTGTTCCAACTTCCATGGAAAAAAAATGCAGATATTAGAGCATATAGTATCTGTGTGTATAATATGCCATGACTGCTTCCAAGAACCCCATCCTGACTTGCTGAGCACAAACCTTACTTTGCACTGATGAGCTCTTTGGAAAGTCAATCAGGTCTAGAGGGTCCTAATGAGCGTTGCCCAAGATGTGTCTTAAGGACCTTCTCAGCTGTCACTAGCAGGGTTTCCATGAAAGTGACTTCATAATTAGGATGATGTAGAAATACTCAGAGTATCTCGGAGATATTCCACCAATCTACTGAAGACCTTCAGAATGAGCATCCTAGCAGCAGATCAGGCTACTTTGCCTTTACATATACTGTAGTTATCACTGTACATACAATAACCAAGAAATACATTGCTGTTCTGTTAATTCACCAGATAATTAGTGAGTTTGGGTGATAATGCTAGCTCTGACACATAAGGGCAAATTCACTAAGATTCGTAGTTGCGCCAGGCGTAACTTCGCTGCACTTCGCCACACTTCGCCAGGCGTAGTTTCGCCAGCGCTCCGCAATTTCACTAAATTCCGAAGTTGCGCTCAGGGGTAGCGTAAGGTTGCGAAGTTGCGCTAGCGTTGATTCGCTAAGCGAAGCGAAGTTACGCAAGTGATGGTTAATTTGCATACGGCGCCAAATTCAAATTTCAATGGAGGAATACGTAGAATCACTACAAATGCCTGGGAAACCTTCAAAACATCAAATACATTTTTATTTTGCCCTACACATGTACCCACTGTATAGTTAAGTTGCCATGAGTCAGGAAATGTAGGGGGGAAGGAGGGGAGCCCCAAAACATTTTTCAATCTTTTTCAGCCTATCACCCATAATATAGAAAAAACGCCAGCGTTTTTTGGGACTTAGAAAAAATTTGAACTTTTTTTGAAGCAATCCCTATCTACTCTGTTGCGCTTCGCCTGGTCTGAGGTGGCGAGGGAAGTTTAGCGTAAAAGGTAGCGTTCAGAACAGTGCGCGTGTTAGTGAATTTGCGTAGTTACGTCGCTGCAAAAATTCACCAGGCGTAAGGGTGCGAAGTAACGCTAGCGAAGTTACGCCAGCTTTCGTTAGTGAATTTGCGAAGTAACGAAAATGAACAACGCTAGCGAATTGACGCTAGCGTTAGGCGCTTTGCCCCATATACTTGACTTGCGCCCAACAGATGGATCTTATATCCACATGCTGTTACCTTCTTTGAATATTTGAATGACAGCTCCGAAAACAGATGTGTTGCTTCCTAAACAACAAGATAAAGTGCAGCACATTAGTGTTCATTAAATGGTCTCTGGAGAACGAGTCAGAATTAGGGGATTAAGAAAACAATAAACAACATTGAATAAACAACATTGGGCCATATGCACCCTCTCCTTCTTAGCTCCATTCCCCTTAAATACACCATCATTAAAACAGATGTGACTTTGAAAGATAGTGAGAAACCTCATATCCATTTGTGCAAAGTTTCTAAGTAAACAATTGTGATGTGTTTATATTGTTTGAAGGGGGTTACATTATATTGCCATGTTTTCAAGTATATTATGTATCTGGTTAAAACGAGAAGCTGGACATTTCTATGTACTCAAAGGCTGAAGGCTTATTGGCTTAGCTGCCTGGGTACCCCTGGAATTATAGCAGGGTGACTGTTACCCCAATGTTTCTATATATCTGTAACCTTGTTATGAACTAAGGGGGCCCAGTCTGAAGGTCAGTTAGGGGGAGATTTGGGGTGAGTGCTTATTTGTGCCCTGGGTACCCCTGGAACTATAGCAGGGTGACTGTTACCCCAATGTTTCTATATATCTGTAACCTTGTTATGAGCTAAGGGTGCCCAGTCTGAAGGCCAGTTAGGGGGAGATTTGGGGTGAGTGCTTATTTGTACCCTGGGTACCCCTGGAACTATAGCAGAGTGACTGTTACCCCAATGTTTCTATATATCTGTAACCTTGTTATGAACTAAGGGGGCCCAGCCTGAAGGTCAGTTAGGGGGAGATTTGGGGTGAGTGTTTATTTGTACCCTGGGTACCCCTGGAACTATAGCAGGGTGACTGTTACCCCAATGTTTCTATATATCTGTAACCTTGTTATGAGCTAAGGGCGCCCAGTCTGAAGGCCAGTTAGGGGGAGATTTGGGGTGAGTGCTTATTTGTGCCCTGGGTACCCCTGGAACTATTGCAGGTTGACTGTTACCCCAATGTTTCTATATATCTGTAACCTTGTTATGAGCTATGGGAGCCCAGTCTGAAGGTCAGTTAGAGGGAGATTTGGGGTGAGTCTTTATTTGTGCCCTGGTACCCCTGGAACTATAGCAGGGTGACTGTTTCTATATATCTGTACCTTTGTTATGTTATGAGCACAGGCTTCTCCTTCCGAAGGATAAGGATTTACCAAACTATAAAGACTGTGTAGCATTGCCTGGACTAGTTTACAGGACATTTTCCTATAGCTAATGTAAAACATTAATCAGAAATAGAAAATAATAATAATAATTTCGACTTAAGTAAAAGTCAAACAATTGTCTGCAGTAAATTTTTTAGGATTAAAGGTCAAACAAAGGAGAGGAACCCCCGTATTGTATATTATGTACAAATCCATTGTGGTGAGTCGGCTGATTCTCTGTTGAGATGCAGAAATGATGTTTCAGTCCTGTGAGTGCGAAGGGTTTTGCTTCTATGTGTGAATCCTCCTCAAGCAGCTCGGGGCCAACTCAGCACAAATCAATAGATCAGTCCCTCGCTGTAAAGTGTAAATGTCAATTTTCCTTAACACGTACCTGACGCTGCCTCGAGCGGATTTGTCACTTGCGGGAAATGGATAATTGATCGATTGGTCGTGTTGCCATTAAGCCATTGCCTCCTCGCTTATTAACTGTATATGGAACGTTTCATAGGCATAAACATGTTAACCCTGAACCATTAAGGTGTTTGAACTTGATAAAGGGCAAGTAAGGGGCAGAAAAAAAATTGCTTATTTTATTGCTTATGGCCATAAGTAGAGTTGCCACCTTAATGTAATATAGGTATGGGACTTGATATCCAGAATGCTCAGACCTGGGGTTTTCCAGATAAGGGATCTTTCCGTAATTTGGATCTTCATACCTTAAGTCTACTAGAAAATCATGTAAACATTAAATAAACCCAATAGGCTGGTTTTGCCTCCAATAAGGATTAATTATATCTTAGTTGGGATCAAGTACAAGCGACTGTTTTATTATTACAGGGAAAAAGGAAATCATTATAAAAAAATTGTGGATTATTTGGATAAAATGGAGTCTATAGGAGACAGCCTTTCCAAAATTTGAAGCTTTCTGGATAACAGGTTTCCGGATAATGAATCATTAAATGCTGGCAGGCATGATGATAATGTAATGGGGGTGGGGTAATTATACAAGCGGGTGGTGTGATGATGTAATGGGATGGGCCTATAATGTGAAGGGGCAGACCAAGGACACAAAGAGTTGGACCAGTGACTTGAGGAGGAAGATTGTCAGTCGGAGTGGCGAAAAATTGTAAGTTTAACAGGAATTGGGGCAGTTCAGGGGCAGAATAAGAGGATACAGCATCAGACTGGAGGGTCCAAGGTCCACCAGGGCTTCCATCACAGGGCTCCCCCCTGCCCCAGCCTTAATCCCCCTCCGGGTCCCCAGCCGCAAACCAACCCCCTTCCCTGGCTTACTTGTTCTTTAGTTGTGGCCATGAACTAGGCCATGGTGGAGATCAGGGGGCCGCATTGGCTCTCAGAAAGGGTGTGGGTCTGGGTCAACGGGCCCAATCTGAACCTGAAAGGATATTACAAAATTACTGTCAAGTATATTTGTAATACCGGCCAGGTGTCAACCTTAGCCATAGGGATAATGTACTGCTTGCCACAACCTGTAAGATTTGCCCGCCCTGGGCAGGCCCATGTGCAGCAGAGTAAACTCACTAAAATACTATTCATGTGCCTGGTAAGGTTGGTGCCGGGGTAGGATTGCCTCTTGACCTATTTGCCGGTAAATTTGCAATTACCTGTTATTCCATCCCCAGTCCCCAACTCTACAAAAATGCAGTGGTAGAAGGAGCATAATTGGATGCAAATCTCTTTAGTGAATGGTGTTGATTTTTGCATTGGCTGCTTCCAATCTGGTACACTCCCAACTGCAATTGTGCATGTAAAGAAGTCCTATGTAGTTACTGACCAGACAGTCATCCTTTAAACAAAAAGGCAATTGATTGTAGCAGACAGACTAATCCATAACCCAATAACCCAATTCAATAACTAAATCAATACATTTTGTCTGGAGGGGGAACAGACTAGCGCAACACTGTTTTAATGGTACATGCAGTCGGGACAAGCAGTGCGAGGGGCTAGAAGAGAGAAAGAGAATAAATGCTCCTTCCTATGGCAATGACATTAACACTTTTAATGAACACGTTCAGGAAAGTTACATTTTCTTTCATTACACCACATTTCACCTGGGGTTTCCCCTTAAGTATTTCAGGTTCTGTCATGGAATTCTAATTGCCTCGCCTTTATTCAGGATGTTCTTTTGTTCAGCAATGATCCAAAAAATTGTATCCACTTGACTCATTACAAAAATCCCTTGCTGGGTATGTGGGAAATGTCTTCTCTCCTCCAGCATGTAGCAAGCGGCTGACATCTTATGCTGAACTATCTGCTCTGTCAAGCTTTTTTTAGTTGCAAGGAACAGTTGTTTTTTATTGCTCAAAGAAAAGTCTGCACTGTCACAAATGTCACCAACATCATCTGCCATCTGAAGGGCATAGAGTTTGGCATCCATGCTTATAATCAGGCATGTTCAGTTTGGTCCTTTAGATGCTCCTCTGGACACCTTTGCAGTTTATATTGGTTTTCTAATTTTACTAGATTCTGAAATGTTAGCAGTTTTAGACAGCTGTTACCAGACTCAGAGACATCAAATAAACTAATTTTTTCTTTTGTCATTAGGGTGATAATGGTCTGGATTTTCTTAAACCTAAACCTAAATTATTTTTCACTAAATGGTAATATAAAATAAGATCTCAAAAATGCAGTTGCAGTGGATCCTCCTCACCTTCATGTGGGGTTGGTTGACAAGCTTTCAGCATTTTCAGGCTTTCAACTCAATGGGTCTTTTAGGCAAGGATCAGTGAAATAAGATCTAAAAAATGGGGGTGGAGTGGATCCTCATCACCCTCATGACTTGGAGTTCAGCTCGATGGGTCTTTTAGAAATGGGTCAGACTGGGGGCGTGTGAAATAAGATCTCAAAAATGGGGGTGGAGTGGATCGGCATCATCCTCATGACTTTGGGTTGGTTGACATCTCTACTTCAGCTCAATGGGTCTTTTAGGCAAGGGTCAGACTGGGGTGTATGAGGCTCACAGCTGCTGATACCCCAAGAGCTCCCACACCCCATCTGGGGCCCCCGCCACCTACCTGCTCACCCACCACCAGTCTCTTCCCTCTGCACATACTTTATACTTACATTTTCCACAATTGTTGAAGGGAGGGCAGCAACAGTGGGATCAGGGCTGAGCTGGGGTCCACCAGTTTTTTTCCTGTGTTAGGAACCCCCCAGTTAATTCAGTCACCATATTTTGTTTCCCAGTCTCCTTTGTGGAAAAAAATACACCATCCAGTTGAAATGGGCTTTCCTTGTCTTTTCCAGGCTTTCAAAGAGAGCTGTTGAGCTGAAATCCTGGTATTGGCAGTCTCAGACTTTTTCTGGAGCAAGGTGCTGTAGGGACCCGAAGGGTTAATTTCCTACAGAGAGCCACATGGCTGAGTTATGGGGTTTCCTAGGGGATGGGGCCAAAACATTGTGGGTGCAGCATGGCAGATACCGGAGGATATCACAAGGTGTTGCTGCTGCACCACCTTACTATAAAAGGAAGAGCCATTACAGATTTCTGCTGTCTTACTGCTGGATGTTACTTCTTGGAGAATAGAGTAAATTCAACAGCCACGACGTAGAGGCAGGAGGCCTCTGAGGCTGAGGCAGGATGGTCTGAAGCTCCAGATTTTCCAAACTGACTGTGGAAATTGCTCACGCTATAGACAGTGCAGGGAGCTACAGTTCAACTATGGATTCATCAAAGCTGCATTTCTTGGATGAAGATTTTCATCACTGTGAATGTCTGTTTTCGCACTGTATGAGTCTGCTAGCTCTGTGTGTCATGCGCCCTCGGTTGAGTCTGCCTGGGGAGAGTAGAGGAAAGGAATAGGATCCAGGGGTTTACTATTGTGTCATAGGCTGTTTGTGTGTCTACCACATGGGAGCCAGTACCTTGTCTGGAGGGAAAGGTACTTGGGAAAATAGCGCTACCTGGACCATTTGTGCGCTTGTTGGGAAAAGGGACAGAGACTCTTTGTCACCAAAGGAGTAGTGCGGGACTTTGACTGGTAGAGAATTACCAGAATAGGACTGGCACAGGGTCACCAGGGTAGTGGGTCATGCTTTTAAATGCATATTTGTACTTTTACCATTTATTTCCCCTTTAATCTGCACCTCCTTGTATAAAGTTGATATTTTTATAAAGCAAGTGTGTGTGTTGAATGTTTTCCTAATGGCGCCACCTGCAGGTGTATTCCTGGATCCCATTAGGTGAGAGGCACTGCCAGAGAAGAGTTTTCCCAGTACCCTTTCACCTCGCAAAGGGGACTCAGGACCTGTAATTGGTAAGAAATGGTATGATGTATAACCTTTGGCACAGGGGGGTGGACAAAAAAGGGTTACAGTGCCAAGTGCAGCCAGACCCCAGATGAAAGGACTTTTAAATGAGCACTCATGGACAATCTTTTGCATCCCTTAGTGTTCTTGCACTTGCGTCTGGGGTGTCTGTAAATGACTCCATCATCTTGGAATAACTTTGGCTATACCTGTAGATTGCCTGATGCAGGTATTAACTATAACTATACAACCAAGTAATAATTCCATGAATAATATAGATTTACCTCAATGGAGTGAGTGTACCACCCCTACAATATCTACAAACATATTTTCACAGGTTTAAATTAGCCTTTCTTGTCATTTATTTGAGACGATAAAACCAGCCTTGATTGAAACTCGAATGAAGGTTCCCCCTTGTGAGATTTCAGCCAATAATACGTGGCTGGAATAAACAGGTGATTTAGATCTGAACAATGCCTAGGGCTCCGTAGGGGGAACTAAAATCTGCAAAGGAAATGAGTGTTCTGTACAAGCAAATCATTTCTTCCATGAGCGCTGGAAAAAAGCAAATCTCCAAATATAAAGTAAAGGCTTATTAATGCCGGGCAGAGTAGAACAGAATCCCATTTGGCTTCCCTGGAACAAAATATGTTTATAGCTTTATTTTTAATGAAACAACATATTCCAGGGCTCAATTATTATTGGCTCTTTTAAGGAAGCCATTTTCTTCATGACGTTCCAAGTTAATGTAAAGTTTGTGGAACACAGAATGCAGGACAGAACCTTTGTGTGTGAGGTTGAGCTGTATATTACAAGTTGTATTAATGTTTTTGGAATGTATGAGAATACAATGAAAGTAAGAACAAGGGGAAATTATATGATACTGTGTTGGCGGGGCCACATACTGTAGCTTACTTAGCTTTCCTAGATTTGCACTTATATGAACATCAGTTGCTGAACGTCAGTAGGAACCTCAAGGTGTTTAGCTGTGTTGGTGGGGCCACACCACATCCTAGGCTTCTCTGTATCAGTGCTCATCTCCTGTGTTGGGGATGGGCAAAGTTAGTTTGCACCCGAACGTGTTGCTGAACATCAATAGGAACCTCGGGAGGATTAGCTGTGTTGGTGAGGCCACACCACATCCTAGGCTTCTCTGTATCAGTGGTCATCTCCCATGTTGGGGTTGGACACGAGAAGTTTAATTTGAACATAGTTTTCTACATGATGGGTGATAGGCTGAAAAAGATCGAAAATTTTTTTGGGGCTCCCCTCCTTCCCCCCTACATTTCCTGACTTATGGCAACTTACCTAGACAGTGGGCACATGTGTAGGGCAAAATAAAATTTTTATTTGCTGATTTGAAGGTTTTCTAGGCATTTGAAGTGGTGATACGTGTTCCTCCATTGAAATTTGAATTTCGCGCCGTATGTAAATGAACCATCGCTAGTGAAACTTCGCTTCGCTTGGCGAATTAACGCTAGCGCAACTTCGAAAACTTACGCTACCCCTGTGCGCAACTTCGGATTTTAATGAATTTGCGGAGCGCTGGCGAAAATACGCCTGGTGAAGTTTGGCGAAGTGCGGCGAAGTTGCGCCTGGCGCAACTTCGCATCTTAGTGAATTTGCCCCATAGAGAGGGCCTCCCTCAAGTGTAAATGAAAGTTTTTGTGTTCAGGGCTCCCCTTTATAGTCCAACAGTTAGTTGGGACCTCCTTTGTTCATACAGATGTTTTCAACTATAATTATCAAGCTCCTTTCTATCGTTCCAGGGATATTCTATACCTTTGGAATGGGACTAGCTTTTGTCGGTCCATGTATGGCCACCTTTAGCCAGTGCTAAGATCTTCCACGTTGTGGGTCAATTATCTGCTATTTTATATGTTTGTGGTGGCGGATTACAGTATAATAAAAAAAAGTATTGTGAAAGAAAGGGGAGATCTTAGGAATGCTGGAGGACATTAAAATCTCTTGGAGGACTATATACAACCCACAGGCCTCTGATAGAGAATAAAATCCTGTGTATGCAGATTCTCCAGTGAGCCATCCTGACTTGGATGGATTCTGTCTCAAGCTAGCCTTGGTCACTAGTACCCTGGCCTTGAGGCATAGCCACCGATTGGGCTGTAAAGGAGTAGTTCTTTGTTTTTCGATGCTGTGAAGCAATATATATCTATGCTCTTCCACTGATAACTCCCTCATACTCCCGTACTCATATGTTCTCATGTCATACTTTTCCAAGTCTATACAACTCTGTGATGCCTTTGTTTGGAGACTGACTCTTTGTGAGTTCAGAATCCACGGAATTCCTGTCAAATAAACGTTGTCTTCCAACTCAAGTGGTCTCTGGTTCCTGAAATTCCACAAAGCCTCCAACTGGACAGCCCATCTCTAATCAGAATTATGAGCTTTTGGGTCAGCACCCTCTTCTGATACATGTGTACAATGGCACACTGTCATGATCGGCACCCAAAATCCAGAACCAATGCTAGGCTCCCTGATCTCGGCTCTTGCTTCCACCTTTAAGAGCCTCCTTTCACCTTGGGAGGAACCCTTGGCTATTTGGATGCCACCAGGTTTTATAAAGAGAGGAGCCAAGCTAAGGTTTCTGGACAAGCAGAGGGGCATGCTCGTTATGCAAAAGTCTTTTGGGCAGAAGATCACAGTTCAAGGAGCAGACAGAAAGTGTAGTCAAACAGGCTGGTTTGCTCCCGGCAAAATTTAAGCGAAGTCAGACAGCCAAGGGTCAAAGCCGGGAGTTCCATCAAAACAGGCTGGGGTCAGGATCACACTGCCCCCAGGCAGGGGTTAAACAGGAATCACATAAAAAGAATACAAGAAGATAGCACCCATGAACTCTCTACGATGAACCAATAACGGGCAATGAATTCAGTGCTGAAGTCCCCTTAAATAGTGTTTGAAATTCGAGCCATTGCCCGCTGACGTCATCACACCAGCTTCAATAAGAAAAGAAGATGAGCGCAGCACGAGCCTTAATGAACCGGCACTGACAAGGAAGAGGAGCAGCGTGGCGGGCATCCCCGCCGACCCGCTAGACCACCAGGGTGAGTGGTTGTTACACACACAAAGGGAGCAGTTGAAGTCTGATGCCATAGGTGAAACAAGTTGCATAGTGAATTCTGTATGCAGCACTAGGTGGAGGTAGGTGGCATGTGGTCATCTTCTGGAATGCCAAACGATAAATTATATATGGAAACCAAATGCACAATCCAAAGTAGAGAACTCTACACTGATACAGTGGTCCAGGTGCTCCATCCCCAGCCCCTCAGCTTCAAGGAGGAACCACAAAAATGGTCAAGCAAAAAGTAAATTAAAAAGTAAAAAAAAACCTTTTTTTTAGACCTTAATCCTGCAAGCCTGACTCTCTTCAGGTCCAAGAGAGAATTAAGCTTTTACTATCCGCGAGGAGCACAGCCTAAGGAACAGGACTGCCTTGTTAGAATAGCTCATGATTCAGCGCGGTGCTTTGCAGAATGCTCTAAGTCTCTCTATATATCTCCATGAATAGTGCAATGAATGTATTTTAAATGAATGTACGAGTGTAAATACACCATGCTAAGTGTGCCCCAAATAGGATATTTATCATGCTTTGTGCTGTTCCAGTTAAAATGTTATGATGATCTACAGCACCGCGCCGTCATTACCTACATAGCACACATACTCACCCGTCTGCTTTATTACAGCGGCAATAATATTTTGTCATGTGAGATTAACCAACTTATAAATATCCGAGCTAATGGAGAAAAAAGCTACAAAAACATAAAGCTCCTATCATTATAGGAGGACCGCGTCGGGTTACAAAGCACGGCACTTGCCTTGACATTTTATTTCAGATTACAGGGATGTTATTTGCAGGAATCAAATGTTATTGTGTTATTTTAGTGAAATCCAGATCAGAAAGATGGGTTTAAACCAGAACAAAATAACATCTAGACTTACAAAGACTAAGTTCAGTTCAAAAATGCATTAAAGGGAACATTTACCATTCCCCAGAATCTACACAAGAAGCAGCTAAAGTTCATCATATTCATTGCTAAAAGCATAACATTAAGGAGCAGTTATTACTGGGTAGGCATTGACAAAGTCATAAACTCATGAAGAATGAGATATCTGCCTATAATAATATAATTACTCATGGTTTTCCAGAATATTGAAAAGTCCCTTTTTCTGTAACTAAGAGGAGCATCTGCTATCAAGGAGCAGTGGCTACTTACCTTCCTCTGCTAGATCCCCTGGTGGATCAACTTCCAACAAACATGGGCCCATAAAAGCTGCTTACAGACCGAGTTGGCAGCTTATTGGCCCATGTCGGGGCATCCGACGAGTGTCCCAGATCGATATCTGCCGAAAGTAGGGCAAATGTTGATTGGGCAGAGTAAAAAATCCTGTTAGTTGATACAGTTCTGTGATCTGACCACCCGTATGGCCTCCATTCTGATCCGATCGTTGGACCCTAGGGCCCATGATCGGATCAGCCCAATATTGCCCACCTCAATGTGGGCATATCGGGGAGAGATACGCTCATTTGGTGACATCGCCCTGTGTATGTATGCCACCTTTACTTGACTAGTGCTGATGTCCATCACCTTCTGGGTATTACAACTTGGGGAAGGATTGAAGGATCCAGAAGAAGCTTGGAGGAGGGCTCTGCATTGAACCCTGTCTTGGCACCCCTTCAGGAAGCATTAGAACACCCTCTTCTGCCATCTTGCTGCAGAAGCTTTCAAGGCATGGAAAGGAAAGAGACTGAACTCATGCTTTGCCACACTGGTGTTTAGGTGGAGTTCTAGATAGGACACAATCTACTAGGGGCTTGTATGTTCTACCCATGTCTGCTTGGGTTTCCTCCTGGTACTCCAGTTTCCACCTACACTACAAAAACATATAGGCAGGTTGTCTCCTGACAGAATTGACCATTGTTTGTGACACTGTGATAGGAACCGTAGGCCCATGGGTTTGGGTACAGTAGGTCATGCAATTGTACTAAACAGTCAGGTCTCTTTCTAAAGTTAACAAACAAAGTTTTGCATATTGACTATTGTTTGTTCCCATTAGTTACATGAATAAGAAACACTGATCAAAATCTCTAACGGCCTTTGGCATCAGTGGGGTTGCCTGTCCACAAAATCATTTGGCCTTCCATCCTTGTAACATGACAATTCCCTCTTTGTAGATGAAAAGATAATTGGGTTAAATAGAGAGGTGGAGAAGAAAGCTAGAGAAGAAGAGACTGAGTAGAAAAGGAGAGTAGAGAAATACAACAGATGAGAAGAAGGACTAGAAGAGATTATTTGATGATGAGACAATAGATACAGAAATTGATAGGAGATTGTGCATTGAACATTTTCTGTTAGGCTCCTTAGATGTATAACCACCAGGACTTTGGCAGGTGCAGGTCAACAGCTGGATGAGTTCTAGCTGGACACCTCTTATAAACATATTGTCAAGACCGCCGGGAGCGTGAGGAGTCGCGTCCGCTCCCGGCGGCGAAGAATCCAAAATGGCGGCGCCCAGGCAACCCACGTGGGTCCCGACGCCGGCGCCGTGACGTCAGCGCGGCGCGACGGTCGCGGGCGCGCTGACGCTGGCGCAAGGGCCCCAAATTCAAACATAAAAGGTCGCCTGAGGCGCCAAGATGGCGCCCGAAAATAGGATCCTGATTCCTAGTGATTCCTGGGTTTCCCTTGCTGTTTTCCCTGCTTATTCTGCCTGATTCCTTGTTGTGACCCCTTGCCTGGACCTGGACTTCGCTGATATTCTGCCTGTCATTGACCCCCTGCCTGGCCCTGGACTTTGTTACATTCCGCCTGCCTTTTGACCTGTGTTTGAACTTTGTTTCTCCTGCCTTACTCCTGGATACCACGATCCTGATCCCTCCTGAGGGGCTTCCTCCTAGATCCGGACTACTCCCCAGGGGGGGCTCCCGGCTCCCTGACACATATATACTGAAATGATTAATATAGTATGTACCTTTTATCAATGTTTCTTCACTACCGTGATCCTGTGAGCCCAGGATTAAAACCATCCCAGTCCTGCCCTAAAACCAGCCCTGTAGCAAGTTTGCAGCTTGCCTTGGTTTTTCTCCAATGTAGAAGACTGGAAATACTCTCTCTGCTTTATCCAGTCGAGGTTGTGTAACTTTATTAGCACTAGCCATTTTTAAAGCTTTCATCCCTATGTGCAGTGCTGACATTATTTCTGCTTTATATTTGCCTCTCCACCCAGGATTTGGGTTATTATTTAATCCTACTGTGGATTTATTTCCAGCAATGCGTCTGGTTTTCCGGTCCGAAATCGCTTGCAGCAAATGCTGATGCCTGCACCATCACAGGGCCATTATATTATCTCCAGGGTTGCAATAATTATTTTGTTTATGGCTTCATTTGGATTTTGCTGAGCTGTTTCATATAAAAAGAACCACTCCTGGCTTTGTACTGGAGCACCCTTATGATCAGCATTTGGCTCCAAAGATTATATCATAAATAAAAGATTTTATTTCTGAAAAGCTCCAACTGGTTCTCCTGCCGTCTATTGAAATTGCTCCTGATTTTAGTTATTAAATCCCCTTAATTCTGCCAACATAGTTGTAAATATCTCTCAAAGGACATTTTACCCTTGAAAACCAAAGCTTGAAGATCAAATATGTTGAAGCAAACACATATATTCTTGAAACTCTGACTGAAAGACTGTTACCCCAATGTTTCTATATATCTGTAACCTTTTTATGAGCTAAGGGGGCCCAACCTGAAGGCCAGTTAGGGGGAGATTTGGGGTGAATGTTTATTTGTAACCTGGGTACCCCTGGAACTATAGTAGGGTGACTGTTACCCCAATGTTTCTATATATCTGTAACCTTGTTATGAGCTAAGGGGGCCCAGTCTGAAGGCCAGTTAGGGGGAGAATTGGGGTGAATGTTTATTTGTAACCTGGGTACCCCTGGAACTATAGTAGGGTGACTGTTACCCCAATGTTTCTATATATCTGTAACCTTGTTATGAGCTAAGGGGGCCTAGCCTGAAGGCCAATTAGGGGGAGATTTGGGGTGAGTGCTTATTTGTGTCCTGGGTACCCCTGGTAGTATATCAGGGTGACTGTTACCCCAATGTTTCTATATATCTGTAACCTTGTTATGAGCTAAGTGGGCCCGGCATGAAGGCCAGTAAGGGGGTAATCTGGGGTGAATATTTATTTGTGCCCTTGGTACCCCTGGAATTATAGCAGGGTGACTGTTACCCCAATGTTTCTATATATTTGTAACCTTGTTATGAGCTAAGAGGGGCCAGCCTGAAGGTCAGTTGGGGTGAGTGCTTATTTGTGCCCTGGGTACCCCTGGATCTATAACAGGGTGAGTCTTACCCCAATGTTTTTGTATAAAGTGGTGACCTTGTCCAAAGGATTTAATCAAAAGAGTAAGAGTCATCTCCTGGCCATGTTTTTCAATGATACTTATGTAGGCTTTTTATACTTGTTTATACTCGTGATGTTCCCAACTATCAGCAACAAGACGTGGTTTGTAGCAATTAACATGTGTTGATATATTCTTATAGAGCTGCCCAATGCCTGGAGAAAACCAATGATAGGTATGGTCACTATCCTCATTGACTATTCAAAAGGTCAGCCATCCAACTGAGACGAATCTCGTTAACAATATACAGTAATAGGTAACAATGGGTCATTATCACCAATCAGAGAGCTTTCCAACATCTCATCAAAGATTGATTCTCTTCGCGATGATCGTTTACTCTTATGTATAAGATGTTTCTACATGTTTGAGCACAAGGAGAGAACGAGGATGATCAGCATTTCCTTACGCATTTCATACAGGTCAGTAATTACTTTTCTCACAATCGAAAAGCGTCGGGTTCTGATAAGCAATAGAGCTGCTGCCTTTGATGTTAAAGAAATTGACATTGGCAAGTATAAATGAAGTGGCTGGGATAATGGTACAATTCGATCTCAACTGCCTCATTCGCTATAGATTATTATTGACTTCTTGGTTGTGACATCCTCAAGTGCATCCCAAACAGAGGCAGTCTTCTCGGAACTGCAAGTTGATGGGAAAAAGTTTGATTTTTAACACTTTTCCACTATAAAAATAGCCATTAGCATCACATTAAAATCTATAGGCTGAGAAAACAAGTTGACACTGGAGTAAAATTAGAAATTAAGAGTTCTTGAACAAATTGATTATTGGTAAGAAAGCCACTTTATTTTAGTAGAAAGGGAACTATTCTTTATGTTAAAGTTGTAGGATGGAATTTCACCCTTACTTTCTATTATTTAATAAGCAAACTTGCTATCTGGCCAGTGAACTTGGTTTCTTTCTTTCCTTTGTTACTGGAAGCATGTTGGTGGCCTGACTTGTTCTTGACCTACAATTATTTTTTATGCTGCGTGGCTAGGGTCACTCCAAAAGACATATATAAGCATTACATAGGAGAACCTTTGAGATATGATGCTCAGTGTCTAAAAGCCTTTGGATGTGGTTCCTCCTTAACACTTCCCAGGCAGATTCCTCAAAGTTCCAGGTTTCTGGCTGCATCTTGTGGGACACCTCAGTGTTGTTTGCACTTTATACAAATGAAATGATGGTACTAATCCATTTCACTTTGTAGGTGCTTTCCTGAATGAAGTTGAGTAAAGTTGGGGTCTGAAAAAGAATAGAGAACTGTTTTGATCGAATAGCATTTCTTGTAGACATAGTACTCATTACTAGGAGGTCAGAAGCAACATCAGTGAATGACCTGTCCACTGTAGAAGTCATTGTTCCTTTCTGGTTCTGGCCTTTGAAGACAAATATTTTATGGCCTATAATGAGGTTAAATATATAAGAAAATCAGGGTCTAAATAAACTCTCTTATATTTCCACTGGTATTCAAATTTCATCCTAAATAGAATGCAGGTCAGACTATGCCCTCAACCAGCTTGGACCTCCTTAGGGGAGCCAGTCACACAGTTTGGGCACAACTGGCATGAGTGAAAGATGATGTAGGGGCTCAGTGCTCACAAATACCAGGGTTTTAAACATGGATAAGGCTAACTGTCCGATGCACATTCATCATCATCATCATCATCATCATTTATTTATAGATGCACATTGTATATGCACAAAACTCCTTTGCATGTTAATCAAGTGGAAGACCTGAAAACTACCTGCTGATGAATGTACAATGATGGTGTTGGATCAGAAGAAAATTCACTGGCACACAGGTACTGCTAGCAGGGTAAACTCTTGCTGATTTATTCAATGGTTTGCAGCATGCAACGTTTCGGGGTAACCCCCTTTATCAAGCATACAGACACATTATGCACATACCAATTTAAAGCGTGAGGAGATAACGTGACCAGTAGTGAGGGCGTGGTTAACAATAATTAATTAATTAGTTAATAATTCGTTAGAATACAAATAATCTAAACGAAAGAGCATTAGCCAATAAATACATATATTAGGGTAAAATATCATAATAGGTGGAATATCTCAGTAAAACATTTTTCCATAAATACGTTTGTGAATAAAAATTCATTCGTGAATAAAAATTGTTTGTGAAAAAGGTGTATGTCCATAAGATAAAATTTGATTAAAAAATTCTTATGAAAAAAGTCCAATGGAAAGAGTCTTTATGGAGAAATCCCCTTTAGAAAAATCCAAGGAAAAGTCCATTTAGAAAGATCCAATAGGAAAAGGAACATCCTATAAAAAATAGCTTTGATATAAGAGATTATGTTAATATAAACATTCTGGAGAGGAAATAAAGGGTTTCTTTATTATAAGCATCCGAGAGAGGAAATAAAAACTTATACAAAGTATCCAAAATCCAGGAGAGGGAAATATCACTTCAAAAAAGTATCCAGGACAGCAGGTAACATTAAAGACATTTTACCAGTAAATGTAACAATATGGGTAATAGCGCTAGATCACTATCTTACCCTAAATGTGGAGGGGTTCTATCCCTGCTACAGCTAAAAATAGAAAAAGGAAAATTGTTATTGCAATTACAAAAAACAGGCCATATTAAACTCTTCCTTTAACCCCTTAGGGTGACGTGTTTGTAGAACCCAGATCCAAAAACATTCCCTTTGTAGTAATTGTTTTTTTCCTATCCGTTCCTAATTTGAAATGGACTTTCTCCAAAATCTGCCATCTCAATTGCGACAATTGATGACCTTGTGCAAAAAAATGTGTTGCCAACAGAGTTTCAGCTTTTGATTTGTCCGATCTTTCAGCAGATTTTTTGGAGAAGGTCTGCGGAGTAGGAGGTAAAGGTCGATAGGTGCAGATATTTGATTTGTGCTCATTAAGCCTCAATTTTATGGCCCGGCTGGTTTGACCAATGTATAATAACCCACATGGGCACTTAATACAATAGACAACATCCTTTGTGTCACATGTAAAATAAACTTAGAATTCCCAGAGAATACCGTTCGTAACCTCTTTTGACACAAATTCTAAATTCTACCGCAATGTAATATTGAAGCATTGGAAAATCTTGGGTACTGACCAAAAATTTGGGCAATTGTTTAAAACTCCTCCCCTCTTCTCATACCGAAGAGGTCGTAATGTGGGCGAACTAATTAAATGTAAGGCTTGTGGAGCAGTCTTAATGATATCCATCTCAATGATATCCAGTGGAACAGTCTCAAAAATATCCAGTGGAGCAGTCTCAACGATATCCAGTGGAGCAGTCTCAATGATATCCAGTGGAGCAGTCTCAATGATATCCAGTAGGGCAGGCTCAATGATATCCAGAGGAGCAGTCTTGATGATATCTGGTGGAGCAGTCTAAATGATATGCAGTGGAGCAGTCTCAATGATATCCAATGGAGAAATATCAATGATATCGAGTGGAGCAGTCTCGCTGATATCCAATGGAGCAGTCTCAATGATATCCAGTGGAGCAGTCTCGCTGATATCCAATGGAGCAGTCTCAATGATATCCAGTGGAGCAGTCTCGCTGATATCCAATGGAGCAGTCTAAATGATATCCAGGGGAGCAGTCTCGCTGATATCCAATGGAGCAGTCTCAATGATATCCAGTGGAGCAGTCTCACTGATATCCAATGGAGCAGTCTCAATGATATCCAGTGGAGCAGTCTCGCTGATATCCAATGGAGCAGTCTCAATGATATCCAGTGGAGCAGTCTCGCTGATATCCAATGGAGCAGTCTCAATGATATCCAGTGGAGCAGTCTCGCTGATATCCAATGGAGCAGTCTCAATGATATCCAGTGGAGCAGTCTCGCTGATATCCAATGGAGCAGTCTCAATGATATGAAGTGGAGATTCACAGCTCAGGGAAACATTAATATTGAATGTCACTGATTTGATTTGCCGCCGCGCACTTTGGGGAGAGAAGATTTCAGCTTGGCCTTTGTTCAGCTCTTTCCAGTCTTGAAACGTCAATGAAGCAGAGGTTCACTGTCTGTAAATTCAGGCGACTGCAATAAGTACTAAAATGTTGTCTCATTAGTGGGGATCAACCATATTGCAATGTGTGACCCCCACTGCTTATTTTAGGGTAGAGCAGAGAGGGCTCATTCCATTAAATCCTCCCATATGTAAAGGCGTTCACCCTGGGGACAACTTAATATTCCTGGTGAATGTCGTTTTTTTTGTCCCTCTGCCTGGGACACGGCTGCTCTTCTGTCCCAATGTTTCTTACACCATGGGGCAGATTTATCAAGGGTCGAATTTCGAGTTCATGGGAGTTTGTAAAAACTTCCATAAACTCTCATGAACTCCCATGATCTCAAAAAAAAAAAAACGGACAAAATTTTAAAAAAAAATCTAATTTTTCAAATTCGGGTGAATGGGATCAACCTGCAAACTTGAATCTAATTCGATTTGAGTTTTTTCACCAAAAAAAACTTGATTTTTCAGGATGTCTCCAAACAACTCCAAGTTGATTCCAGGACGTCCCCCATAGGCTAAAACAGCAACGTGGCGAATAGTTACATTCAAATTCTTAAAGGGCTAGTACATGATACATTTTAGAAATTCGAATTTTTTAAATAATCAAATAGAATTTTAACTATTCCTTAGTTGAATGACATTAAAATAAACTTGAAAATTTTAATTTTGAAATTTGAAATTAGAATTTTCACTTCGAACCCTTGATAAATCGGCCCCTATATGTGCAGTCAGAAGAAACAAAGATGATACAAAGAAAAGTGATATTCCCCTGGCCATAATATTTGCCTCCAGTATAGACAGATTGGGCCAGTGAAATACTGGGAGAGATCACAGTGGGCAGGGTCAGAATGAGGGGTCCAGGATCCACCATGGCTGCCACCTCAGGGCCCCCCACACTCCTTCAGGGCCCCCCCGGGCAGTACCCGACCCCACGACTTAGTACAGTAGAGAATATTCTGAGCATTATGTAAATCTATCATCCAATAAATACACACACAATACAGGCAACTAGCGATAGGCAAATAAATTTGCCAGGAATGGATTTGCGGCGAATTTCCGCGTTACGCCACCAGCGATTTAATTCACAAAACTGTGGTGAAAATTCACCAATGAAAAATTTGCCGCGACAAAAAGAAATTTTCGAGCGTCATTATTATGCAGACACCCATTGACTTTAATGCATTTGGACGAAATAATCGTGTGTAGAAATATTGTCGCTCGCGTCAAAATTGTCACGCGTCAATATTATTTTGACGCTCATTGACTTCAATGCGGTTCTCAAACTTTTCGCTGTTCAGGAAGCGAAAATACAAAAATTTTTTCTCCAAGGCATGCTAATTCGTAAAAAAATATATTTTATTCACATCAATAATTAAAAGACATAAAGAGTATACCCTCTAACGCCTAACGCGTTTCATGCTTACCCAGCACTTAGTCATAGGCAGAATCCGAAAGCGAAAAGCCCAGATTCGACCCATCAATACAGGCAACATTAGTATTCTTGTCATCATCTATATTACAATATTTTTTTCTAGGTTTCAAGATATTTTCAGTTTTTGCATTGCTGATATAAAAAGTTTTAAATAACAACACCACCTGCTTTTTATTTCAGCCAACTGGAAACATTGTTTAGAAAATGAAGTTACCTACCGGAGGAAAGTCTTGTGATGACCCCAACCATAGAAACATCATATGACTTCTCTTCTCAGAGCAACATCGCTGCGAAATATGTTGGTGTTATATAAATAATGTTTATAATAAAGACTTTCTTTTTCTCACTAACTTAATTTTCTGCCCTGCCTCCAGTCAGACAAACTGAACAGCAGGTGGCGCTCCTGTTTCAAAAAGTGCTCAGAAAGGACATTTTCATTTATTTGGTTTCATGGGTTTAATTTAATCTTATAAATTTTCATTTAGATTTTCCATAAATTACACATTCCTGTGCTTTTAGCATCACTTATTCCATCCTTGTTCCAAATGCAGAAAGTATTCTCCAATCAGAATCTTTTTTGTTTCTGGTTCCAACTTTTTTTTCTTTTTGTGCTGAAGGGAAAAAAGAATCTGCTTTTTGGCACCAAACCAACAGTGTTCTCAATGGGGCTGTTCATCGACATGAAATTAATTTCATGTAATACCCCATTCATACGTCCTTATATAATAATAATATATACTATAATATAATAATAATTATATAATATACTGTAAAACCCTGTCCTACTCTGATACCATTAAAAGCCTATATTTTATGGCTGCTTAAACTTGTCATGAGCTTACCCTCGGCCAACGTTTTTTGTAATTGAAAAGGAATTTCTAGTACTTTTCCTACTTTATAACAGAGGAAGGAATCACAATAGAGATGAAGGAGGAGGAGGCAGAGAGAGAGATTTGTGCAACCGGCTTTAAATTTACAACTTCTCGGAAAAAAGCAAAAATATCAAATATCGCCTCAAAACGATATCTGGCAGGAGAAGTGACAAGATTAATGGACCTGCTTGGAAAAGCCTAAAGGAACATGTTGCATCAGCCGATCAGAGATCACATAAAAAGGGGCGATATAAAATATGAGCAGCTGAAATTCCCGAAACAACAGAAAAGCCATATATGGACTTAGTCTATGTTTAAGGACAGCAGGTTTGGGATCAGGTCTTGATTGGGTCCCTGGGCAGAAACTGAAACTGACACGTTCTGAGTTTACGTGTTGCAGACAAGTTAGACACCCTGGTGTCTTGTGTTTACCCTTGAACTCTTGTCCTAAAAACAATTCTATCAATTCTCGTTAGAAGAGCAAACTGAAGCCACACATTATAACTCATCTGCCTCACTGTTGAATCATCATGATACAGACATCCATGTTGTGTCCTACTTAAAAAGTAGCATATCCATAGAGGAATAACACCCAAGAGCATTGTAGATGGGCCAATTTATGTACAATATTATAAAAATCTAACATATTAGGAGAAAACCCCATGTCTTAAAAAGTCACTCCAACCAGCCAAGTTCCTTGATATCTACTGATACATATACCATAGAGAGATTCACATTGAAAGGTCAAAGTGAAGTCCATCTCCATGAATACAATGACAAACCACCTCAGGTTTTGATCCAGGATGCTAGTTGTCCTAAATACAGATTCAGGAGCACTACACATGGACTTGTGACCATACAATTTAGTTGGAAGACCTTCAGTTGTATGAAGTCATGGCTTATGCAGGAGAAGTTTAAGCAACTTATAATGTGGACACAGTAAAGACAAAAGAAGATTGGTGAAAGTAAGTACATTGGAAAGGCTTGCTAGATAGAACTGGTTTGATTAGTAGGATGTTCCTCAGCCTGAAGCAGAGGTGCTGAAGATGTTGATGTGTGTCCATAGCTTTAGAAAGCCACCATAGGCCACATAGAATCTCTTACAAACACGGATTATGCATAGATAAGTTACTGTCTAGCTTTATAAGGAAATTAGATTATATTGAAGGACCTAGGATATCCAAATACTGGATATTTAAGGCTCTTTCATTCTTCCTAAGCCTAATTGTTTCTTGTAAGGCAACATGTTGTGTCAACCTCCAAACTGTTAAATATCCATTATGTTGTTTAACATCTTCCTTCCAGGTGTTCCTTAAAGGGATCCTGTCATGGGAAAACATGTTTTTTTTTCAAAACGCATCAGTTAATAGTGCTACTCCAGCAGAATTCTGCACTGAAACCCATTTCTCAAAAGAGCAAACAGATTTTTTTATATTCAATTTTGAAATCTGACATGGGGCTATACATTTTGTCAATTTCCCAGGTGCCCCCAGTCATGTGACTTGTGCCTGCACTTTAGGAGAGAAATGCTTTCTGGCAGGCTGTTGTTTTTCCTTCTCAATGTAACTGAATGTGTCTCAGTGGGACATGGGTTTTTACTATTGAGTGTTGTTCTTAGATCTACCAGGCAGCTGTTATCTTGTGTTAGGGAGCTGTTATCTGGTTACCTTCCCATTGTTCTTTTGTTTGGCTGCTGGGGGGGAAAGGGAGGGGGTGATATCTCTCTAACTTGCAGTACAGCAGTAAAGAGTGATTGAAGTTTATCAGAGCACAAGTCACATGACTGGGGGCAGCTGGGAAACTGGCAATATGTCTAGCCCCATGTCAGATTTCAAAACTGAATATAAAAAAATCTGTTTGCTCTTTTGAGAAATGGATTTCAGTGCAGAATTCTGCTGGATCAGCACTATTAACTGATTTATTTTGAATTTTTTTTTCCCATGAAAGTATCCCTTTAAAGACTGAACCATTCACAAGCAAGTTTCATCCGTAAGAAATTGTAGGGGAGATAAATATCAGGTAATGGCTTCAACTTATCTCTAGAGGGGTTAGCAATTATTTCCCATATTTTCCATATTATTAGAAAATTCTCCACCTGCTGTTAAATGGCAGTTGGGACGACAAAAGTCAATTCTTTCTTGGTTACAAATGCACAGAGATAACCTACACCTGATATATATGTATATGACAATAGCAGGGATTGAAACTATTTATCAGCTATAATTACTATAACACCAGGTCACACAGGGACGTTATAGAGTGGCTCATTTACTAATGTTCATGTTAACACATTTTGAGATCTAACCCTAATGTCCATGGTTCGATTTAGTGGCTCATTGTGGTCCTGCTCTTTGCCCTAGTCTTTCATAAATCGACCCTAAAATATTTCAGGGATGCCAGCTGCAATTTTTATGTTACTGTTGAAAAGGGTGGAGTTCTGGCACCACAGTGATTAGCACAGGTACGGAACAGTGGGGTTCTCACTTTCATCCCACCAGAATGCCATCTGTATTGTTTGCATGTCCCTCTGTCTGCATGGGTTTTTTCCACCATAAAAAACATACAGGCATTAGACTTCATCTTTTAGCATCCAACATTTGGTCAGGACCCCCGTTAGTTGTTAAAAAGTTTACAGACACATGGAAACATTGGTGTAACGGTCATCCGGCTATGGTCCCCAGGGGTACCCAGGGCACAAATAAAAACTGACCCCAAATCTCCCCCTAACTGGCCTTCAGGCTAAGCCCCCTTAGCTCATAACAAGGTTACAGATATATAGAAGCATTGGGGTAACAGTCACCCTGCTATAGTTCTAGGGGTACCGAGGACACAAATAAGCACTCACCCCAAATCTCCCCCTAACTGGCCTTCAGGCTGGGCCCCCTTAGCTCATAACAAGGTTACAGATATATAGAAACTTTGGGGTAACAGTCACCCTGCTATAGTTCTAGGGGTACCGAGGACACAAATAAGCAGTCACCCCAAATCTCCCCCTAACTTGCCTTCAGACTGGGCCCCCTTAGCTCATAACAAGGTTACAGATATATAGAAACATTGGGGTGTCACCCTGCTATAGTTCCAGGGGTACCCAGGGCACAAATAATCACTCACCCCAAATCTCCCCCTAACTGGCCTTCAGGCTGGGCCCCCTTAGCTCATAACAAGGTTACAGATATATAGAAACATTGGGGTAACAGTCACCCTGCTATAGTTCCAGGGGTACCCAGGGTACAAATAAACACCCCAAATCTCCCCCTAACTGGCCTTTAGGCTGGGGCCTCCCAGTTTGGGAACCACTTCTGCAACATCAGTGACCAACTCCCTTCCACGAAGAAACCTTTGTCAATAAACACTACATGGTGAAATGCTGCCAAAAACACATCTTTTTTGTATATACAGAAATCCCTCACAGTGCTGTCCCGTGGTGTGTGACGTGTCTGGAGGCGCCAAACAAAGCAATGTTACAGTATAAGGATCACGTGTGAGATATGAAACATCTGAAGGATCACCACCGTGTCAAAACATACATGTAAAGCCCAGCCTGGAACATATTATATACAAGAAAAACTCAACGCTTCAAATGACAGACCTTAAACTTGAATAATCCTCAGCATGTTTTTTTTATTTAAAGGCAAATAAACACGAGAGCCCTCGAGCTAAACACATTGAGATACCGATGACAGATTGCTCCTCCCTATATATTATAGACGGGCAGAACAAGGGACTCCAGCACAATGGTCTCAGATTATGTATGCTGCTTATATGAAAGTGCTACTATTTATTAAAGTCCAAATGCCAAAAAAACCTAACATTTTTGGGGATTTATCATACCCCGAGGATGGAAAAAGTCAGTATCTATAAATCCAGCATCTCAGACCTGCCGAGGTTGTATATAAGCCAATGTGACAAATCCCGAAGATATCCTGATCTGAGCTGGGTTTCACTCAATAATCCAAAGATTTTTGTGATTTTCGGGTAATAATCCAAAAAAATCTTTTTGGGTGGAAAATCTGAAAAATTTGTAAATCCGAGAGCCTTTTCCGGCACAGGAAAGTTTCGGGAAAATGTATAAATAAATTAGATAAATTCGGATTTTGCTAAATAAGCCCCTTAGAGGCCCATTTATTAAAGGTCGACTTTTCGAATTCATGTGAATTTTTTTTTAACTTGGTTATACTCACTATTCGACTGGGGAAAAAAAATCGAATGTCCAATATTCGATCTAATAGTTCAGACCCGAAAATTCTAATCGTATTCGAACTGTATTCGATTGGTATGAATCAAGTTTTTCTACGAAAGAAAAAAACACGAATGTCAGGAAGGCTATTAACATCTCCAAATGGGCTCACAAAACTCTGCCATTGACTTGTACATGAACTGAGCAGGTTTTAGGTGGCGAATATTCGAATTAGGATGGTTTCCATGGTGGAGATATGATAAATCTCACAATCGAGTTGGGCAATTAAAATTTTAATGTGTGAATTTTGATACATTTTTTTTTAAAAATTCGAATTTATATTTACTGTTCGACCCTAAGTAAACAAACAAATTGCCCGGCTCTTTTTTTGAGCAATAAAAACATTATGGAATCAGTCCTATAAAGCTGAATCAGCAAAGAAGGGAAGATTTGTTAGGGCTTGATATTAAAGGATAAGTAAACCTTTAAAACAAGTAAATGTAAAATTGATGAGAATGTTATTCTCAGAACTTTCGCAATTTATATTTGTTATTTATTTTCTTTTAATTCCAAGATATTAAGGGATACATGTGCTGTTTATATGAATGAATTTTGTTACAACAGAATTTTGTGACCTGCTGGTCAGTTTCCCACCAGTCTGACCACCAAGTAGTCAAGGAAGTTGTCAGGAGAAAGAAAGAGGCTGCTCTGATGTTCTTCTGCTTAGGAATAAAATTAGAAACCTTTCTCAAATATTTCCTAAGCAGAAAAACATCAGAGCAGCCTCTTTCTTTCTCCTGACAACTTCCTTGACTACTTGGTGGTCAGACTGGTGGGAAACTGACCAGCAGGTGGCGCTGTTGTAACAAAATTCCTTCATATTAAAAGAAAAAGTTATCCCTTAATATCTTGGAATTAAAAGAAGATAAATAACGAATGTACATTGCAAAAGTGCTAAGAATAGCCCCCTCGTCAGTTTTACATTCACTTATTTTAAAGGTTTACTTATCCTTTAAGACGACAAATGATGGCCTTGCCGTGCAGAATGCTATAACCACGTCTGTCAATATAACAAATATTCTAATCATGTGCTTCTGTCTTCTGCTAATTGAAGTGTCAGTCACCCTCGTAAGTATCGGGGGGCATTTTTTTCACAGCTGGTGGTCTCTGGGCCTCTTTGATCAGTAAGTGCCGTCCATCATTTTTTCATTTGGAAACACAATGGTGATATTGCGGCGTCTTGGGAAATGAATGTTATTGTGTGCATTCGCCAACCATTCTCTATTACCAGATCAAAGTCGGAATCAAGAGGAAAGTCAATTTAAGTCTCAAGAGATGAGTCAACAAACAGAAGGAAAAGGAGACAGGGCTTGTTTATGAAAGAGAAACTAAATCTGGGAACCAAAAGTGTCACATGGATTCTACTTAGTGGGCAGCCTCTATTATGTACGATTTGGGTACAAGATGGGCTGTCTGGATGAAAAGTGCCTATCTGGATTTCCAAATTAAGAAATCTGGACAGATCATTGAAGTTAATGACATGGCAATTAGCCCATTGCTGAATTCCATTAGGGATGCACCGAATCCACTATTTTGGATTCGGCTGAATCCTTGGCAAAAGATTCGGCCAAATACCGAATTCGAATTTGCATTTACTACTTTTTTCATCTGAATGGTTAGTGGTATATCTGCATATGCAAATTAGGACTTCCTTGTTTTGTGACAAAAAGTCATGCGATTTCCCTCCCTGCCCCTAATTTGCATATGCAAATTCGGATTTGGTTTGGCCGGGCAGAAGGATTCGGCCAAATCCGAATCCTGATGAAAAAGGCCAAATCCTGGCCGAATCCTGGATTCGGTGCATCCCTAATTTCCATATCATCAGTCCCACCCCTAATGTCATTAGCCCCCTTCCCTGATGTCATCAGCCCCTTCCCTGACAGTGGCAGCCTAGACCTGATGTCACTGGCCCACCCCAAATGTCATTGCCCCCTGTCATTTTTCCTTGAACGGAAAAGGTGGAAGCCCTAATCCCACACCTGTAATTGGTATCCCACACACAAACAAAGTGGATCGTCAACATTCATACCATGGGGATTAGTCATTTACTCTATTGGACAGTTTCCAGATCGGCTACTGATAATAGATCTACATGTATTGACCATATCAATGGCTGACTGTCACTTCTATTTGTCAGACGTAACTTTCATACCATTGCTGCCTGTCAATTAATGGCCAGAACATCGTCTGATTTGTTATTTTTACTAATTTATGTCAATGGTTAGTGGTAAATCGTTAGACTGAAACAAACAAGCGTTCTTTGCACAATGAATAAAATATGCACGTCTATGGCCAGCTTAAGTCGCCACTAGAAGGCACTTTAAAGGAATTGTTCAGTATAAAAATAAAAACTGGGTAAATAGAGAGGCTGTGCAAAATAAAAAATGTTTCTAATATAGTTAGTTATCCAAATATGTAATGTATAAAGGCTGGAGTGACTGGATGTGTAACATAATAGCCAGAACACTACTTCCTGCTTTTCAGCTCTCTTGCTTTCCACTGATTGGTTACCAGGCAGTAACCAATCAGACACTTGAGGGTAGGCCACATGGGTCATAACTGTTGCTTTTGAATCTGAGCTGAATGCTGAGGATCAGGGCCACCATCAGGGGGGGACAAGTGTCCCAGGCCTGAAGGGGGGCCCGGCAGTGCTGCACTTTTGAAAGAGCCGGGCCCCCTTTGAGAGTGCCGAAGCTTTGCAGCCATATTTGAAGTCCCGTACAGCAGAAATACGGACGTGCCAAAAAGTCCCAAAAGACCCAAAGTCACAAAAAGAGGCGTCCTGAAGCCACAAGTTCAATTTTACTGGACACCAATTTGTGTGGTTTTTTTTTTAATCCCCTGCTCACAAATGTATTCTTTCATTATTCTATAGGCCCCTGCCACCAACGTTTTTTTAAATTGCAAGGGGGGCCCTGGCGCCAATGTTTTTTTTTAACTTATAAGGAGGCCCTGACCATCAATAGCTTTTTATAACTTGTGTGTGTGGGGGGGTTACTTTTTTTAGCACTGATGTCTGTGTGGTCTTTTAACTGTGATGTGGAGTGGGCGGGATCTGGGGTGGGGCTTGGGCGCCAGCGTGGGGTGGCCCAGGGGGCCCTGAAAATATTCTTGTATGGGGCCCGTGATTTCTAATGGCAGCCCTGCTGAGGATCAATTACAAACTCACTGAACAGTTATGTCCCATGTCCCCCCCCCCTTATAGTCACTGACTAACTCAGAGTTAGAGAGCTGAAAAGCAGGAAGTAGTGTTCTGGCTATTATGTTACACATCCAGTCACTCCAGCCTTTATACATTACATTTTTGCCTAACTAACTATATTAGAAAAAAATTTATTTGTCTATTTACCCAATTTTTATTTTTACACTGAACTGTTCCACTGGTCCTTTAAGGCTTCTCCAGTGCAGAATGTAATGGGCAGAGTGAAGGTTCAGTAATTCCCTGCATATATATAAATATAAACAAGGGATACGCTGTTGTGCTTGTGTTTCCTATTTACATAGAGGCTAATAAATAAGTGAGGAATGTATCATCTGGCATCTGGATACACAGCTCTGGGCCAAGTCCAGCTGCACAAACTTACAGGGGATTCTGGTTTTGTTGTCTTCATGTACAATGCACATGCCTCTCCACATCTACCCTTGTACCTGCATATATCTACATATACTTGTATATACCTATACCTGCATATACCTGCATATACCTACATATACTACATATACCTACATATACTACATATACCTACATATACCTACATATACTTGTATATATCTATACCTGCATATACCTACATATACCTACATATACCTGTATATACTTGTATATACCTATACCTACATATACCTACATATACCTGCATATACCTGCATATACCTGCATATACCTGCATATACCTACATATACCTATTCCTACATATACCTACATATACCAACATATACCTATTCCTACATATACCTGCATATACCTACATATACTTGTATATATCTATACTTAAACCTGCATATACCTCCTTTTAAAATAAATTCTGCCTATTACACATTTGCATCAAGAAGTATGAATTAAACTCCTTGGGGCATGGCATCATGGCAGCTTAATGTCTCTCTATTATATAATATTTATTTCTATCCGTATTATATTACATATATGTCTCCCTTTATAAATACTGTATAGTATTATATTTATCTCTATACATATTATACATATTATCATACCTGTATAACCTGTGTATATTATATTTCTTTCTGTACATATTATAATATTATAATATAGTTATAATATAGTTCTCTCTCCATCTCTCTCTCTCTTTATATATATATATATATATATATATATATAGAGAGAGAGAGAGAGAGAGACAGAGAGAAAACTATGGACAGAGAGAAATATAATATATACAGGTTATACAGGTATGGTATCCATCAGAAACCCATTATCCAGGAAGCTCCAAATAACAGAAAAGGTCATCTCCCATAGACTCAATTTTATCCAAATATTCAAACAAATTATTTTGTCTGTAATAATAAAACGGTCGCTTGTACTTAATCCAAACTGAGATATAATTAATCCTTATTGGAAGCAAAACCAGCCTATTGGGTTTATTTAATGTTTACATGATTTTCTAGTAGACTTAAGGTATGAAGATCCAAATTACGGAAAGATCTCTCATCCAGAAAGCCCCAGGTCCTGAGGATTCTGGATTATATTTCTCTTTCTCTATATATCATATTTCTCACTATATACTATACTATATATTATATACATGCCATGTTATATTTCTGTCTCTTTAGATATAGTATAAATGTTATATATATTGTATTATATTTCTCTCTGTAGATATTATGTTTATCTCTATACGTATTATACTATAAATAGCTACCTTTTAAGATTATATATATATATATATACAGTATATATATATATGTCGCTATATTAAATTTTTTTATCTCTGTGTGTTAAACTGTTCTCTGTATGTATTATATTAAATTCTCACAATGGATTTTTGAGATTTCAGATATGTTTGTCCAGCTTTGACTCGATAAGAAAAGCTTATCTTATAAATCAGTTTCAGGTTTCCCCATAGATGTCAATAGCATTTTGTGAAGATAAATGATACCTTTTCTCATTAAGCTCAATCTGGTTTGTTGTTTGGATATGTATATATATATATTTCTGTTGACAATATTATTTGCTGGACATACAAAAGTAATTTGTGGTCACTAAATAAATCATGTCAGCTGAAAATGACAAAAAAAATTTGTAATAACAAAATGAATTATGTGAACAGCAAAAAAACTGAGATAAAACAAATATTTTAAATTATGAGGATATTAAAAGTCACTGAGAGGTCCTGTGACCATATAAAGGCACAAGGCTGCAGGCTGAGTTATACAGGGAACTCTGAGTATCACTCATGTATTATAAGGGATAATGTACCCCCTACTGTAAATGATAAGGATATTAGAAGTCACTGGGGGGTTGTTCTGTGACCATATAAAGGCACAAGGCTGCAGGCTGAGTTATACAGGGAACTCTGAGTATCATTCATGTATTACAAGGGATAATGTACCCCCTACTGTAAATGATAAGGATATTAGAAGTCACTGGGGGGTTGTTCTGTGACCATATAAAGGCACAAGGCTGCAGGCTGAGTTATACAGGGAACTCTGAGTATCATTCATGTATTACAAGGGATAATGTACCCCCTACTGTAAATGATAAGGATATTAGAAGTCACTGAGGGGTTGTTCTGTGACCATATAAAGGCACAAGGCTGCAGGCTGAGTTATACAGGGAACTCTGAGTATCACTCATGTATTATAAGGGATAATGTACCCCCTACTGTAAATGATAAGGATATTAGAAGTCACTGGGGGGTTGTTCTGTGACCATATAAAGGCACAAGGCTGCAGGCTGAGTTATACAGGGAACTCTGAGTATCATTCATGTATTACAAGGGATAATGTACCCCCTACTGTAAATGATAAGGATATTAGAAGTCACTGGGGGGTTGTTCTGTGACCATATAAAGGCACAAGGCTGCAGGCTGAGTTATACAGGGAACTCTGAGTATCATTCATGTATTACAAGGGATAATGTACCCCCTACTGTAAATGATAAGGATATTAGAAGTCACTGGGGGGTTGTTCTGTGACCATATAAATGCACAAGGCTGCAGGCTGAGTTATACAGGGAACTCTGAGTATCACTCATGTATTATAAGGGATAATGTACCCCCTACTGTAAATGATAAGGATATTAGAAGTCACTGAGGGGTTGTTCTATGACCATATAAAGGCACAAGGCTGCAGGCTGAGTTATACAGGGAACTCTGAGTATCACTCATGTATTATAAGGGATAATGTACCCCCTACTGTAAATGATAAGGATATTAGAAGTCACTGGGGGGTTGTTCTGTGACCATATAAAGGCACAAGGCTGCAGGCTGAGTTATACAGGGAACTCTGAGTATCATTCATGTATTACAAGGGATAATGTACCCCCTACTGTAAATGATAAGGATATTAGAAGTCACTGGGGGGTTGTTCTGTGACCATATAAAGGCACAAGGCTGCAGGCTGAGTTATACAGGGAACTCTGAGTATCATTCATGTATTACAAGGGATAATGTACCCCCTACTGTAAATGATAAGGATATTAGAAGTCACTGGGGGGTTGTTCTGTGACCATATAAAGGCACAAGGCTGCAGGCTGAGTTATACAGGGAACTCTGAGTATCACTCATGTATTATAAGGGATAATGTACCCCCTACTGTAAATGATAAGGATATTAGAAGTCACTGAGGGGTTGTTCTATGACCATATAAAGGCACAAGGCTGCAGGCTGAGTTATACAGGGAACTCTGAGTATCACTCATGTATTATAAGGGATAATGTACCCCCTACTGTAAATGATAAGGATATTAGAAGTCACTGGGGGGTTGTTCTGTGACCATATAAAGGCACAAGGCTGCAGGCTGAGTTATACAGGGAACTCTGAGTATCATTCATGTATTACAAGTAGTGATGGGCGAATTTGTGCAGTTTCGCTTCGCCGAAAAATTCGCGAATTTCGCGCGAAATTCGCGAAACGGCGAAAAATTCGCGAAACGGCGCCGGCGTCTCGTTTTTGACGCCGGCGCCCGTTTTTGACGCCGGCGCCCGTTTTTTCGACGCCGGCGCCCGTTTTTGGCGCCGGCGTCCGTTTTTTCGAAAAAAATATTTTGAGGCCGGCGAATTTTTTGCGCGAATTTTCGCGGCCGTTTCGCGAATTTATTCGCCGACGGCGAATCGCGCAAATTCGCCGCGAATTCGCGCCTGGCGAATAAATTCGCCCATCACTAATTACAAGGGATAATGTACCCCCTACTGTAAATGATAAGGATATTAGAAGTCACTGGGGGGTTGTTCTGTGACCATATAAAGGCACAAGGCTGCAGGCTGAGTTATACAGGGAACTCTGAGTATCATTCATGTATTACAAGGGATAATGTACCCCCTACTGTAAATGATAAGGATATTAGAAGTCACTGGGGGGTTGTTCTGTGACCATATAAAGGCACAATGCTGCAGACTGAGTTATACAGGGAACTCTGAGTATCACTCATGTATTATAAGGGATAATGTACCCCCTACTGTAAATGATAAGGATATTAGAAGTCACTGGGGGGTTGTTCTGTGACCATATAAAGGCACAATGCTGCAGACTGAGTTATACAGGGAACTCTGCCTTTTCTGCCCTATAATTGCTTATTGCTTGAGCTGCCAAATCTATTCTCTATTCGCATTTTTGGCCTCTTCATGAGTCAATTTTATCATTTTCCATGTGCCTAAATTACCAGCTATTACAATCAGAATATTATTCCACATCACGTTGCTTTATTTTTTCAAATTAATGTCAGTATTTGGAGCTTCTTTGACAGCAGAGAGGTTTCTTCTTGGGGGAGGCAGAGACGGCGCTTGCAGGACAACTGATTTCTTGCACAATTTGATCTCACGTCGAGACGAGACAAATCTTCCGACACGCTGAGGCTCATCATTTATTCAGGATTCCGATGTTGAGCATTTGCATCTGATGGAGCTAATTTAGTTCAGAGATCTTTAGATGTGAGCCTTACATAAAACAATCCCATTGCTCCCCCCCCCCAGTTCTTGAAAGCAGCCAGAACAGTCCTAATTACAGAAGTGCAAGAATGGAGCCATCGGACCTACAAGGTCACTTGCCTGTTTTTCACTTGTCCACCTGACTTCCTCGGTTCAGTGACTGGCATACCAGGTAGCTGACAGTTAGTAGTGATGGGTACTATGTGTATTTTGATTAATCCTCTTTCATTATATATTATTTATACGTATGCTGATAAAGTACCAACTGCCCTATCCTTTGTAGCCTTATCTACTGCCTGGTGGAACAACCACCTCATCACCTCCCCAGGATTTTGTCTGCCTCTGCTTTAAAGGAAACTAAAGCCTAACTAAAGAAGTAACTAGAAATGTTGTACATGATGTTTTGTGCTTCTGTACCAGCCCAAGGCAACCGCAGCCCTTTAGCAGTAAATATCTGTGTCTCCAAAGATGCCCCAGTAGCTCCCCATCTTCTTTTCTGCTGATTCACTGCACATGCTCTGTGCTGCTGTCACTTACTGAGCTTAGGGACCCACTCACAATATACAGTACACATAGAATAGAAATGTCACAATATAAGGCTGATTAGTAATTAATACACATAATTACTACATGGCAGCACAGAAACCAGTGCAATTAGCATCAGAATTGAATAATCAGCAAACCTGTAGCATCAGCTTATATTACAGGGGAAGCTCATTTTCTGCTGGATAATTAGTGACGAGCCCTAAGCTTAGCTTCTCAACAGCCAATCAGAGCCCACTGAGCATGTGAGTGTCACAGACACTTTCCAAGATGGTGACCCCCTGTGACAAGTTTGAAGTCCTGGATCATTGCTGCTATTGACAAGCTGAAACTTTAGCCTTGTGCAATAAGATCACTATATAAAATATGCCATTTTTAGACATATTCATTTTTAGGGTTTAGTTCTCCTTTAAGGAGTAAGGTAGGTGTTCTACAACCCCTAAGTTCTACCCCTGTTGCAACCTATCAAACCTCAGAAACAGGGCTAACCCTTATTTATGCAGCTTCTCCCCTTTGGAGAATTAACCCTGATCTCTAGAATTGCTCCGTATTGGTGTAACAAATACCTGGAGTAGTTGCCTGGGTGAGAACCAATAACCCTGTGGCAATTAGATCCTCTGTCCTAATCAAGGTGCTTGGGTGTTCTATATCTATTTTAACTCCACTACAAAATACTTTTGTAACCCACTTTGTGCCACAGGGTTTTGATGTTTTAACACTTCCAGCAGGGTTGGACTGGAGTGGTGGGACGCCGGGAAAAAACCCAGTGGGCCTGCCGACCCATACCCGATCCTCGCCTACCCTCCGCCATTGCTCTCCTGATGCCATCCCACAAAAGGTGTATGCAGGTAGGAAGGTTGCTGCCGCAGGGTGAGCAGGTGGGCACTTAGGGCCCCTGAGGGGGTGTGGGGACCTTTGGGGTAGCAGCCTTGGTGGACATCGTACACCCCAGTTTGACCCTGACTCCCAGTAAACATGTAGGAACTCAGAACCATAGAATCTATGACATTGGCACATTGTTACTTCTATTCCCGTGCCGAAGGTTCTAGGTTTAGCAAGGGGGCTTCTTAAAGCGGCTAAACTAATTCAAAGAGAGATATTTTAAAAGAAATGCTCCTTTACTATGTTAAATCTAGACCTGTGACCAAAATCTCCCCTTTGCTCCATGGCCTTTGCGAGTTCAGCACTGTCTGGAATAGGAAAGGCCATCTCAAGAATATTTCTCACATTAGATAAGAGTGAAGTGTGCTTTTTATAGCCGTAATAAAGAATCCTCAGAGCCCTTCCAAACACATCTTGACAAGGAAACAGCATGAAGTCAAACAGGTCATGCAAGCTCTGTCCATACATCACAGAAATCTCTGTCTCCTACTCTAACAACAACAACAACAACAGGGAGAGATCTGAGGATGATCCTCTGTCTGCTTTTTGACATTTCATCACTGAAAGTCCCACGACTTAATGATAAATTGTCTTCAATCTGACTCAGTTCATTCCTCTTCCACTAGTAAGGCTGATAACAACTAGAGGTAGATAGAAACTATTCAGGCTTTAAATCATGTATAAGTTCTGCTCTTCCCAGATTCGCCATTTTTATAGAATTTGGGTCTCGCTTTTGTAGGTGCTGCAAAGACCTGCACAGAATTCAGGTTCTCTATTATACTGCACAATACCGTCACTTATATAAAGGCACAAGGCTGCAGGCTGAGTTATACAGGGAACTCTATCACTCGTGTATTATAAGGGATAATGTACCCCCTACTGTAAATTATAAGGATATTAGAAGTCACTGAGGGGTTGTTCTGTGACCATATAAAGGCACAAGGCTGCAGGATGAGTTATACAGGGAACTCTGAGTATCACTCATGTATTATAAGGGATAATGTACCCCCTATTGTAAATGATAAGGATATTAGAAGTCACTGAGGGGTTGTTCTGTGACCATATAAAGACACAAGGCTGCAGGCTGAGTTATACAGGGAACTCTGAGTATCACTCATGTATTATAAGGGATAATGTACCCCCTACTGTAAATGATAAGGATATTAGAAGTCACTGAGGGGTTGTTCTGTGACCATATAAAGGCACAAGGCTGCAGGCTGAGTTATACAGGGAACTCTGAGTGTCACCCATGTATTATAAGGGATAATGTACCCCCTACTGTAAATGATAAGGATATTAGAAGTCACTGAGGGGTTGTTCTGTGGCCATATAAAGGCACAAGGCTGCAGGCTGAGTTATACAGGGAACTCTGAGTATCACTCATGTATTATAAGGGATAATGTACCCCCTACTGTAAATGATAAGGATATTAGAAGTCACTGAGGGGTTGTTCTGTGACCATATAAAGGCACAAGGCTGCAGGCTGAGTTATACAGGGAACTCTGAGTGTCACCCATGTATTATAAGGGATAATGTACCCCCTACTGTAAATGATAAGGATATTAGAAGTCACTGAGGGGTTGTTCTGTGGCCATATAAAGGCACAAGGCTGCAGGCTGAGTTATACAGGGAACTCTGAGTATCACTCATGTATTATAAGGGATAATGTACCCCCTACTGTAAATGATAAGGATATTAGAAGTCACTGAGGGGTTGTTCTGTGGCCATATAAAGGCACAAGGCTGCAGGCTGAGTTATACAGGGAACTCTGAGTATCACTCATGTATTTTAAGGGATAATTATTTATTTCATTAGGTCTGGAGATCCTGACCAATTTGGAGTGGACACATCATTTGTACAACCTGTGCATCTTGAGAAGTCATTGGGTGGACTGAACCCAAAAAGTCTCTTAAGTTTCTGCTGCAGGCTGCATGGCCACAAATTGGAATGGCTAAAATGCAATAAATTCTGGGGAATATTACATAAACACAACCATGGAAAGTGTCATGCTTTAGACATTGTAAATAATAACTGATGTGATTGGCTCCAGAAAAATAACATCAAAATTCCTCGCAGGACCATAAGAAGGCAGAGGGCAGTTTAAGAAAGGAGCTCCAATCTGGCCCTAGAGGATCCAAATAAACTGAAAATGAATTTCAACATGAATATGTGTCAGTCTTTATAAGATAACTAATGGCTTACATTGAAAATGACAGTTTGTCAGATAGAACAAGAAAGCCTTTTATTATAAACTATTGCTTTTAATGAGAAGTTTGAAGGGCTCAGAATGACACCATTCGTTTTACAGAATGTTTCAGACATGTCTGACACTAATAGGCTTTATTTATTATAGAGATACTACTATCCCCTAATAAGTGATGGCCCTGCCCTCAAGGACCTACAGTGTAAAGCGGGGGTCCCCAACCTTTTTTACCCATGAGCCACATTAAAATGTAAAAAGAATTTGGAAGAACGCAAGCATGAAAAAAGCTATATGGATTCACAACCTACAGGAGGCTTTGTTTGGCAGTACACCTGGTTTATATACAACCAAAACTTGTCTTTAAGCCAGGAATTCAAAAAGAAGCACCTGTTTTGAGTCCACTGGGAGCAACATCCAAGGGCATGGTGAGTAACATGTTGGGGATCAACAGTCTAAAGGGTGTGGTGTAGGTGAGATATGATATAGCTATATGTAACTCAATAGGAATATTTATTATGGAGACTTTCATAGATGCTTGGTTGTCATAAAGAAAGTAATAGACCCAATTGCACATATTACGTATTCACAAGAGTTGAAATGAGCTTGTGTAAGGGAACTGAGCAGCTAAGAGGTATAGGTCTTGCTCAAGAGATGAGTTATGAGGGCATCTTTGAGACTTTACCATGTAGAGGAATGTCTGCTGTAGTGTGGTAATGAGATCCATTGATAGTGAAGTCCTGAAGATGTGCATGTGAGGATGTTACAAGGGAGAAAATAATTTGGTTTCATTGGTCCATCAAACTGGTGGAAGTGGAGAGCACCTGGAGCTAGGAGTTTGTGATGACTATTGTGGAAGAGAGATTAATATGTTAGAGAATTTAAACTGATATGAGAATTAACAGGGAGCCAATGTATTTGCAGAAGTGCTGCAGAGGAGGCTGAGATCAGTCTAGGACCAAAATATTGGGTGGACTGGAGATGGGTGAAATGTGTGTGGTAGGCCAAAAAAGGAGTTTGATCTATGAGCAATGAGTGAGAAAGGGTAGTGTTTACAGTGTTTAGGAGATTCTGGTGTTGGGGTCAAATCTTGTCACCCATGTGTGGACCTTCCTTCATGACACATCTGCATGCAATTGTGCATCAATTTGTTTGGAACAAAGGAAAGCACTATGAAATCAATAGAAGTATCATTTATCACCCAAGATGCTGCCAAAATTCTTATTCACTCTCTCATCATATCGCGTCTAGACTACTGTAACTCTCTTTTAATTGGCCTTCCCCTCCAGAGACTGTCACCTCTCCAGTCCATAATGAACACTGCTGCGAGGCTCATACACCTCAGCAACTGCTCCTCCTCTGCCTCACCATTCTGTCAATCCCTGCACTGGCTTCCGTTACCTTTCAGAATCAAATTCAAATTAATGACACTGACTTTCAAAGCACTTCATAACTCTGCCCCACCCTACATCTCTGAACTCATCTCTATATACTCACCCAATCGCTTACTACGCTCCTCTACTGACCTGCTACTCAACTCTTCTCTCATTACCTCCTCACATGCTCACATTCAAGACTTTGCAAGGGCTGCACCCCTCCTCTGGAACTCTCTCCCACGGTCTGTCCGACTGTCTCCCAACCTTTCTGCTTTCAAGAAATCTCTGAAAACGCACTTCTTTCGAGAAGCCTACCCTCACTCTGCTTAACTACCAAACGCAACACCACATACAGTACCACATTTCTCACCCACTTACTTCGATCTTGCCCACTTCCACACCTTGTGTATTACTCCCCTCCCTTTAGACTGTATGCCTATGCATAGGGCCTTCCTCACCTTCTTGTACCTGTATTGGTTGTGATGTTTATTACTCCATATATTCTATGTATGTAATTCATGTGATGTAGTTGTATAATCACATTTACTCTACAGTGCTACGCAATATGTTGGCGCTATATAAATACATGTTAATGATAATAATAATAATAATAATAAAAGTATCTGCCTGCCTGAATTAAGCAGAGCCATTAGCTCAATGCAGCAGTTGTTAGTAGGAAGGTAAAGAATTGCACACATAGCAGAACAAGATGGCTTCAGTAGGGCAAGATGGCAACAGTAAGGCATTTAATCAGTCTTGGCCAACCTGTAGCATTTCATTTCCTGTTGGGTCATAGTTTCATGGCTGATGGCCCTATGGTTGACCAGTCCTACTTCATAACCGGAGATTTCCCTGAATGCAGGAGCATTAACCTAATGTCTGCATACTAAATAGAAAAGGCAGAATTAAGCAGAGCCATTATCTCAATGCAGCAGTTGTTCGTAGGAAGTTGAAGATTTGCACACATAGCAGAACAAGATGGCTTCAGTAGGGCAAGATGGCAACAGTAAAGCATTAAATCAGTCTTGGCCAACCTGTAGCCCTTCATTTCTTGTTGGGTCGTAGTTTCATAGCTGAGGGCCCTATGGTTGACCAGTCCTACTTCACAACCGGAGATTTCCCTGAGTGCAGGAGCCCAACCAACACCTATGTAAATCCTAAAATGAAACTACCAACCTAAGAGAAAACACAGACGAATGACAATGGATGGACAGAAATCAAAAGGATCATGTAGGATTATTGAATGCCTTCATGGCTGATATGCCTTTCAAGGTGTATTATCCCACTGAATATCTTTCTCATGAGCAGAGCTTCACAGTCCCATTTCCATAGAATAAGAACTGACACAATGCCAGAGGGGGATTTATGTTTTTTTAAAAATACACGTTTCAGTAATTCGTTGGTAACCCATTTCCAGTTATTGAAAAAATATTTTTTAATAAATGATCAGTCTAGTTTACTTATAAAGCTTAAAACATGGTCATACTGTATGTGATTGAAACAAATGATGATGCCACAGTTTTATGATTGTGTAAATATTTATTGAATAGTGTTTCAAAAATCCCATTCCTTGTATACCAGGGCTGTAAATTTGGAGCAGGATTGGACCAGCCTATCAGAGGATTTCCCCATAGACTAAGGCCCTAGTGACCCCCATCAAGGAGAATTCTTATCAGTCTAATGTTTACATAATGTTATTGCCACAGTGGGCCCTGTATTTGAGGTTCTCTTGTGGACCCTAGGATTCCTAGTCTGACATGGAATAAAGGACCTCAAAGATCCAAAATTACAAATTAAAGTGTTACCTATAATCTATATATAACATTATAATATACAAATTGCAAATGAATTGGTTCAAAAGCAAAACTACATGTGTCTGGGACTTCCAGGTCTCAACAGGCTTATCGTTTGAGTGGGGATGGGAACTCCATCTCCACTCAACAGGTTAAACAAATATGGTTGAAGCTGAAAATAATTGTCATTTTATTTCCATTTCTAGGGAGAGAATGGAGATTCCAACATGTAGAACTAAAACTTTACCCTACTGCTGTGTTTATTGTATCATATTATCATCTGGCACACATGTGGAGGCTATGTCATGGTATATAGACATATAATTATGTATAAGAGGTAAGAGGAATATCTCAATTTCTCGAGCTAAGAACCATCACTCTGAGTATTCTGTTTACTGTATTATGTTTGTGTTCTAGCCCATTATACCACCGTTAGTTAACTGCCATTGAGATGTTCTAGAGATCTAGATTCCTTGTCAAGTCTAGAATTAAAGTTCCCTAATAGTTAGATATTTAACACCATTAGCTAACTGACCTTGATATGTTCTGCATGTTTAGATCCATAGCCAAGGTTAGAAATAAAGTCCTGTCATGGTTAGGTCTTAAACCACCATTAGCTAACTGCCTTAAGATGTTATACAGGTCTATATCCATAGCCATGGTTAGAAATAAAGTCCCTTCACGGTTAGGTCTTGAACCACCATTAGCTAACTGCCCTTGAGATGTTCTATAGGTCTAGATCCATAGTTAAGGCGAGAAATAAAGTTCGTACATAGTTAGGTCGTGAACCACCATCAGATAAATGCCCATGACATGTTCTACAGGTCTAGATCCATAGCTAAAGATATAAATAAAGTCCCTTCATAGTTAGGTCTCGAACCACCATTAGCTAACTGTCCTTGAGATGTTCTACATGTCTACATCCATAGACATGGGCATAAATAAAGTCCCTTTATAGTTATGTCTTGAACTTTCATCAGCTAACTGCCCTTGTGTCATTCCATTGGTCTTTTAGGAGCCAAAGAGTAAGGTTACCCTCTTCTACTACAACACTTCCCATCAGCATGCAAGTCAACTTGAAACTCAAATTCTTTCGGCATGATTTGGCATAAATGCACAGGTGCAAAATGTGCTTCCATGACACCTAGCTCTAGCTGTTGTAAGTTCTAGATAAGGAGGTGTTCTATAGACCAGGCTAAAATGAAAGTTCCTCAGTCATGGTCGATCAAGCCTACTCCATAATACCTAACTTAAGGAATCCTCATACATTTGGAAAGAAGCTGAAGTATCTCCTCCTGAATTGGTTTATATCTCCTAAAGCAAGTTATCTTGTTCATTCTTCAAGGTTCCTTTTGGAGAAAAGAGCTAGTTCACTCACTCACATAACTATACTTTATTCACAGATCTCATATAAAAACCTTAGCTGTATAGTTTAAAAAGCCAATGGAAAAAAGACGATAAATGACTGCGGTTAACAATGATGGGGTAGAGGAGAAGACATGTCACTGCTAAATAACGATAGCTGACATTGCATTCGGGAAAAAGCTGCTTTGAAATATCTGACAAAACCCTTCCATCAAATAAATATCAGCATCTAATCAGAGAATTTTTTTGCTGTCTGCCATCAGATATAATCTGTCAAGACATCCAGCTTGATGCCTGGGAAAAAATATATATTTTACTGTTGTTTTAATGATCTGCCACAAATCTGCTTATCGTTGCTGAATTGCCGGCTCTGTAAGCCTCACTGTAGATCATTACTCGGAAAAGTTTAAGTGTCAGCTAAGGCTCAGAATTCATTTTTTTTTTTTAAAAAAAACAAGAGAGATGAAGTTTATATGAGAAAATGATATTTTGTAGCATTTATACATAGGATGGTGAACAGGGAAAGCTCAGTCTGCTTCAGTGGGAGCCATGATGAAATTATTGATAGAAACGCAGACTTGCGATTGGGTAAGGGATATATGTACACTTTCCAGGGTGAGGCCATTTTTGGAACTCCCTTGAGAAGTAGAGAGGACTTTGATTTCCCACTGTACCTTCACTTTTGTTGTTGTTAATTGTTTTTAGTTGTCTAATGCTGTGAATAAATGGTGAACGTTTATTTTTTTTCCTTTCCTACTTTCAGTTTTAGTTTTTAGCCTAAGCTGCCATTGGCTTAGTCTGGCTGGCCACAGCCTTTCTATCACTTCCAATCACTCTTCAATGACGTTATAACATGATGACAACAGGGTGCAACCAGTGGACAACATGGCCGAGAAGCTGACGGTGGGGGGTTCTGTGATGTGATTTGGGATGTGATCCAAATGAAACAATTCAACGTGGAATTTTTGAGGTTTCAGGCAATAGCAAAAATAAATCCTATTAAGGTTATATATACAACAGGTGCTCAGCACAAGCTTGCCTGCACCTCCTCTGGAGGTCATGACTAATGGACAATTTTAAAATATAGAGATATATATATATATAAGATCATCTTCCCCTTAGTTTAGAGTTTAGGATGGGGGTAGCAACCTAAAAAGATTTTGCTGTAAAACCAAGTAAGTTCTAGTGGCAAAGAGAACAAGCAGTCTTCTTTCCTAGAAATCATACGCTAGGTCTACAAATCCACCCACGAGAAGCAGACTTACAATTGACACTATATTTATGTAGACAGACAATGATGGTGCCTTCTGGCCTTTATTAAGCTTCATTAAGTTACAATCCCATCATACTCATCCAGATGATGGCAGTTCTAAGTGAGCAATAGCTGGTGGGACACAAGTAAAACAAGTCTATCAAAGAGAAGATTGCATTGGGTCATACTGTCATTTATTTCTCCTTCTATTTGTCCTTGCCTTAATGGAGGTATTGGATGTGAAATAAACAACTTAAGGTCCATCGATCAGAATGAAAACAGATGATATTAAAATTATTGAGACTATTGTAGTGGGAAACAGTGTATGGGAAGCATTTACCTGTTTCTATTTACAAGTTTATTCAGACCTGTTGTTATATGGTGTAATCAGGACCCCACATACAGTAAAGCAGCTGTTAAAACATTGGAAGAGCATGGAGAAGTCCCATCTTGACTTGGGCATATAGTGGTTCTGGCAGGGAAGAGATGAACCCATGGAAAGGGTCCAAGTTCTACCAGGTATAGCAGAAATTTGATAGCACTGGGGCCTTTGATTTGCCCAAACTGCAGCCCTTCTACTATAGTACCAGTAGGGTAGAGTTCATATATCAGTACATTATAGTCATTGAGCATTGGTGATTAGGTCTCAGCAGTCTACTATGAGTTAGAAACTGAAAGCAAACATACAATGTACACCCATGTTAGCAATTTTAATCTTATAAGTCTTTTTGCCCCTTACATGCCCCTTAAACCAGTGAGTCCATCTCCCATTGCTAGAAAGTCTAAGTCCAGCTCAAGGGCAGAAGGCTGGGAAGCTCCACTCCATAATAGGTCACAACAATTACAGAGGACCCTTTATATGTATCCGGCGCAGGCATTCATGTATCTAGTGGAACAGTGAACAAGAAAGGAATATTACCTCGTCACAATGGGTGGTATGCATTCTTATAAAACATTCCAATAATGGTCCATTTAGCAGACAAGGGACGTTGGATAAAACATGCATTTTGCCTGACACTGCATCACTCCAGATCAATAAACATTTAGTTTTGCTTGAATTCAGGTCTCAGAAATAATCATCTCACAAGTGGAGTTCACTCTCAGGAAAGGATAATAGATAAGATCTTGGTGGTAGGAGTGGGGGAAGGGTTTATAACTGGAGATACTACATTTCCTTCTTGGACTCTGCAAAGTAACATTCAGCAGCCTGGGTTAGGAATATCCTGCTATCAGTAATGGCTCTTGTTAAAGGAGATCTAGGGGCAGATTTACCAAGGGTCGAATATCGAGGGTTAATTAACCCTCGATATTCGACTAGGAATTGAAATCCTTCCACTTCGAATATCGAATTCGAAGGATTTAGCGCAGAAAATTCGATCGAACGATCAAAGGTTTATTCATTCGATCGAATGGTTAAATCCTTCGAATCAAACGATTTGAAGGATTTTAATCCAACGATCGAAGGAATATCCTTCGATCAAAAAAACTTAGGAAAGCCTATGCGGACCTTCCCCATAGGCTAACATTGACTTCGGTAGCTTTTATCTGCCGAACTAGGGGGTCGAAGTTTTTTTTAAAGAGACAGTACTTCGACTATCGAATGGTCGAATAGTCGAACGATTTTTAGTTCGAATCCTTCTATAGTCGTAGTCGAAGGTCGAAATAGCCCATTCGATGGTCGAAGTAGCCCAAAAAAAAATTCGAAATTCGAAGTTTTTTAACTTCAAATCCTTCACTCGAAGTTAGTGAATCGGCCCCTCTAATGTATTTTCAGAAGTATAAATTATCAGTTAATATTTATTTTGTTTCTAGTTATTACATAATGAGGCCTCCATGACACAGTTGCCTTATGTTATCTTAAAGGATAAATAAACCATTAAAATAAGTGAGTGTAAAATTGACGAGGGGGCTATTCTAAGCACTTTAGTCATTTACATTCATTATTTATTTTCTTTTTATTCCAAGATATTAAGGGATACATGTGCTGTTAATATGAATGAATTTTGTTCCAACAGCGCCACCTGCTGGTCAGTTTCCCACCAGTCTGACCACCAAGTAGTCAAGGAAGTTGTCAGGAGAAAGAAAGAGGCTGCTCTGCTTAGGAAAGATTTGAGAAAGGTTTCTAATTTTTTTCCTAATTTATTCGCCGCCGGCAAAACGAATAAATTCACTGCAAATTTGTGCCAGGCAAGTTTATTCGACTATCACTAAATAGCACTCAATATTAAAAATCGAAGTCCCACTGCAACTCCTTTAGTTACATTGAGAAGGAGAAACAATAGCTTATCTGAAAGCAGTTGCATTGTGAAGTGCTGGCTCTTTCTGAAATCATAGGATCAGGCACAATGACCTGAGATTGCTGCCTACACACCGATATTACAACTAAATAAAATACACTCGTTTGTTCAGGAATAAAATGTTATTTGGTAGTGTAAATTACTTTTAACATAAACAGCGGCGTTTAGAAATGAGAACTGCATGATAAATATAAAAATCATGACAGAATCCCTTTGAATTATTATTTCACCTTGGCTGTGGTTGCCTGAGAAAACCTGACGGTACCATTACTCTCTGTAAGCAAGCAGTCAGCTAGAAGGTAATTGCTTTGTTTGAGATATGAGCGGATAAATGCTAAGGAATCCTGAAAAAATAATTTAGAAAGTGGCATTTTGCGCAGCCGGGCAGGAGTCCAACAGCTGAATTAACAAACAATGAAAACAATAATCTAGGCAGTGAATTCATATAATTACCCCGTGCATGCGGATATCCCAGATTAGCTGTCTCATTGTTGTGTGTGGTGCAGTGACCTGAGAAATGTCAGTTCTGCGGGAATATGTATTCTTAAAAAGCAGTGAAAACATTTCTATTTTAGCAAAAAAAAATAAGCTGTGACTGATTCAGTATATTGAATTTTTAATACAATTTTAACACAAACGACTTACTAATAGAGAATTGACCAGTTTAAAGGGACAGTGTACATTTGTGTTAAACACAGAAAATACTGCTCATGTTGCAAATGAATACTCCTTATCTGTAAGCCAGTGACACAGGCTGGGGAAGGGAAGGAGTTCCTTTACACGGAACCCTAATTATCTCTCTTTAAACTGGGGAGGGAGAGGGAGGTGTTAAGGGGCAAAAGAAAACACTGGAACGATGGCATTTCTATGTCACTGCTGTCGACTCTACAATCTAAGGGGTTAAAGGAAGAGTTGACAACTCTTATTAGGAGAATTCCTTTTTGTTAATGATAAAGCATCACCAATTAGCTGCTTTCTATTGACTGCTAACAATGGGTGAATTTAGTCGTCAGGCATGGATTCGCTGCGAATTTCCGCAAAAGAAAAAGAAAAAAAATTGCTGCGATAACATTTTTTTTGACACCCATTGACTTTAAAGGGATACTGTCATGGGAAAAAAAATTTTTCAAAATGAATCGGTTAATAGTGCTGCACTGAAATCCATTTCTCAAAAGAGCAAACAGATTTTTAATATTCAATTTTGAAATCTGACATGAGGCTAGACATTTTGTCAATTTCCCGGCTGCCCCAAGTCATGTGACTTATGCTCTGATAAACTTCAATCACTCTTTACTGCTGTACTGCAAGTTAGAGTGATATCACCCCCCTCCCTTTCCCCCCAGCAGCCAAACAACAGAAAAATGGGAAGGTAACCAGATAGCAGCTCCCTAACACAAGATAACAGCTGCCTGGTAGATCTAAGAACAACACTCAATAGTAAAAACCCATGTCCCACTGAGACACATTCAGTTACATTGAGAAGGAAAAACAGCAGCCTGCCAGAAAGCATTTCTCTACTAAAGTTCAGGCACAAGTCACATGACTGGGGGCAGCTGGGATATTGACAAAATGTCTAGCCCCATGTCAGATTTCAAAATTGAATATAAAGAAATCTGTTTCCTCTTTTGAGAAATGGATTTCAGTGCAGAATTCTGCTGGAGTAGCACTATTAACTGATGCGTTTTGAAAAAAACATGTTTTCCGATGACAGGATCCCTTTAATGTATTTGGACAAAAAAGACGAAGGTGTAAAAATGGTCGAGCGCATTAAAATTGTAGTGCGTCAAAACTATTTTGATGCCCATTGACGTTAATGCATTTGGACCAAAAAGTTGGGCATTTAAAAATTGTCATTTGTATAAAAATTGTCGCGCGTCTAAACAATTTTGACACCCTTTGACTTCAATGCGTTTCGCAAATCTTTTGCCATTTCGCGTAATTTTTCAATGTTTTGCTAATAATAACGGGACAGGTTCACACATCACTTTTGACTGCGTGTAAATGAAATTCATTATATATTCATTGTTTGTAAACCAGAAAAGCGCTCAAGCCTCTTTTCTCATCTGTACATCTATATCGTTCGTCTGATTTATAATATATTCCATCTGTTTCACCCAGTTTGTGTATGATAAGCAAGAACTTCTTATTATCTTGTCTATATTCCGTGCCAATCATGTGTCTGAAACAAAATGATAACTGTTACTGTTAACTGTTAAAATGATAATGCTGCCTGTGAAAAAATACACGACTTAACGGGAGAGATACTCGGTCCTTAGACTGAAGTGTCTTTGATGGAAAGAATGATTTGCAAAGAAAGTAAAGTTTTATTTGTTATAAGTAAAGGCTTTCTCTTCTACTGTACAGAGCTGGGCAACATATTATATGTCAGATAATATAATGTGACATAAGGTTTATTATTGTCTTATATTTTCACATACAGGTATGAGACCTGTTAACCAGAATGCTTTGGACTTGGGGTTTTCTGGATAATGGGTATTTCTGTAATTTGGATCTTCATACCTTAAAGGGATACTGTCATGGGAAAAACATTTTTTTTTCCAAAATGATTCAGTTAATGGTGCTGCTCCTGCAGAATTCTGCACTGAAATCCATTTCTCAAAAGAGCAAACAGATTTTTTTATATTTAATTTTGAAATCTGACATGGGGCTAGACATATTGTCAATTTCCTAGCTGCCCCAAGTCATGTGACTTGTGCTCTGATAAACTTCAGTCACTCTTTACTGCTCTACTGCAAGTTGGAGTGATAACAACCCCCTCTTTTGCCCCCCAGCAGCCAAACAACAGAACAATGGGAAGGTAACCAGATAGCAGCTCCCTAACACAAGATAACAGCTGCCTGGTAGATCTAAGAACAACACTCAATAGTAAAAACCCATGTCCCACTGAGACACATTCAGTTACATTGAGAAGGAAAAACAGCAGCCTGCCAGAAAGCATTTCTCTCCTAAAGTGCAGGCACAAGTCACATGACCAGGGGCAGCTGGGAAATTGACAAAATGTCTAGCCCCATGTCAGATTTCAAAATTGAATATAAAAAAAATCTGTTTACTCTTTTGAGAAATGGATTTCAGTGCAGAATTCTGCTGGAGCAGCACTATTTACTGATGCGTTTTGAAAAAAACATGTTTTCTGATAACAGTATCCCTTTAAGTCTACTAGAAAATCATGTAAATATTAAATAAACCCAATAGGCTGGTTTTGCTTCCAATAAGGATTAATTATATCTTAGTTGGGATCAAGTACAATCTACTGTTTTATTATTACACAGAAAATAATTCTGGATTATAGGTCCCATACCCAGGGCCGCCATCAGGGGGGGACAGGGGGGACAAGCGTACCGGGCCCGGGCATGAAGGGGGGCCCGGCAGCGCTGCATTTTTTGAAGATCTGGGCCCCCCTTACGAGCGCCCGAGCCGTACGTCTTGCCTCTTGCGTGCCGAATGCGGAAGTGCCGAAAAGCCGAAGCCGATGCGCCGAAAAGACCCGGAGTCACGGAAAAAGCCGAAGTCATGAAGCGCCGAAAAGACCCGAAGTCACGAAAACAGCCGAAGCCGAAGTCCTGAAGCAGCGCAAAGACCCGAAGTCACGAAAACAGCCGAAATTGAAGTCCTGAAGCGGTGAAAAGACCCGAAGGAGGCGAAGTTGAAGTACTGAATCCATGAGTTCAATCCTACTGAACACCAGTTTGTGTTTTTTTTTTTTTTTTAATCCCCTGGCCACCAATGTATTATTTTAATATTCTATAGGCCCCTGCCACCAATCTTTTTTTTAAAACTTTTTTTTTGGGGCCCCAATTTTTTTTTAACTCGTAAGGGGCCCCTTGCCACCATTGTTTTTTTTTGTTTTTTTTTTAAAAAAAATAAATAATAATTTTCTTTTTGGTGGCCCCAATTTTTTTTAACTTGTAAGGGGGCCCCTGCCACCAGTTTTTTTTTTTTTTTTCAAAAAAAAATTATTTTTTTTTCAAATTTTTTTTTGGGGCCCCAATTTGTTTGTAACTTATAAGGGGGCCCCTGCCACCAATGTTTGTTTATTTTTTAGTTTTTTCTACATTTTTTTTGTTGGGGCCCCAAGTTTTTTTTAACTTATAAGGGGGCCCCTGCCACCAATGTTTTAAAAAAAAATTAATTTTTTTTTTTGGGGCCCCAATTTTTTATAAGGGGGCCCTGACCATCAATAGCTTTTTACAACTTGTGTGGGGGGTTTACTTTTTTAGCGCTGATGTCTGTGTGGTCTTTTAACTGCGATGTGGAGTGGGCGGGATATGGGGTGGAGCTTGGTCATCAGTGTGGGCGGGGCCCAGGGGACCCCAAAAATTTTGTTGTATGGGGCCCCGTGATTTCTAATGGCGGCCCTGCCCATACCTGTAAAATCCATAACCTATGTCATCAAAAAACACTAATAGGAATAGTGAATGTTATTGTTCACCATTATCCCATGACCTTAAATAAGTACTTGCCAGACAGTGAGGCTACTATAAGTACCCCTTGGTGGGGGCCCCATGTGAAGGTCAGATTTGGGGAGAATGCATATTTGCTTTTCTTCCTACTAGTAATGGGTGAATAAATTCGCCAGGTGCGATTCTGCGGCAAATTTCCGCAAATAAATTTGTGAGAATGCGAGAACAATTTGCCAGCAAAAAATCTGCTGTGAAAAAAAAAATGGGCACGTGTCAGAATAGTCGCACGAATAAAAATTGTCGCGCGTCAAAATTTTTCTGACGCCCGCTGACTTTAATGCATTTGAACAAAGTAGGCGCACGTATAAAAACTGTCGTGGGCGGCAAAATTGACCTGCGTCTAAATGATTTTGACGCCCATTGACTTTAATGCGTTTCGCTAATTTTTTACCGCTTTTGCGAATTTCTCTGGAAATTCTTGAATTTTTCCGCAAAACGGGACAAAGTCGCCCATCACTACTTCCTACACCTGGAAGACCAGCTTGAAGGTCGTTTAAGGTGAGATTGGGGGTGAAAATATATTTGTTAGGCCTTCATAATTAGGATCTATGGCTAAATTACTGATACGTCAATGTTTTCCTATATCTGTATTCTCGTTATTCACCCAGAGCAAAGGCGGAACCTCCAATGGAAAGGTAGAAATTAAACATCTACTGGACATTAAAGCAAAGGCATAAAATAATTACAGCAGACCTTAAGACAAATGTGTTGTATCTGACAATCAGGAGCAGATTTATTAAAATTCTATAAAACTCCTAGACTATTTTCTTTCTGGGGGAAGGGGGGAACAATTTTAACAAATACATGGAACACTTTTCTAGCATCTCATGGTTGTAAAAAATGTTTTTACCTGCAGGACAAACACCATTTGTAAAGCGATAAAAAATATCGAAGATGTCCCTCAGTGTAGACCAGGGCCTGCAAGCTGAATGTGACCTTACATGGAATGTTTATGCCCCCCAGTCTGCATGATGGTTCCATAGACTTCTTTATATGACTTCATTTTCATATAATCAAACATATAGAATAACATACTGTATATTTGTTGTAGAAAGTTGAAGAGCATTGGTGTAGACTAGAAGATCTTGGCACCAGTTGATAAAGGTTATTTTTGAGACAGGTGACTCTTAGAATGTTGGTTTATGTTAAACCAATATTCACTAAGGGAAAAGGGGAAGGGAAGTGGAAACACTCAAAGGCTAAGTTAAAGTATATTTAAGGATAATGGAAGTGCTATTTTTCAATGCACATGCCCTGGTGCCCCTGTCTAATAAGTTATGTTAAACCAATCAGAAAGTGCTTCCCTTAGATGTCCTTGAGTCTCCAGCCAATGTGAAGCTCCTAAGGCACGAAACGCATTAGGCTGTTCTCCTTTTTTGTCCAAATTAATGACTTTTTAACTTTGGAACTTCTTCACTACTTTTGAATTTTTCTCACACCCTTCATAGTCTCTTTCTGCTAGCCCATAGACTGGGGTTTATGGAGTGAGGCTTAATCATTATTTTTGTGCACCTCCTAAAGGCTGCCAGCCCACATAGAGGCTACAAAATAGCAAATCACAACCCTTATTTGGCACCTCAAGGGACTTTTTTTCATGCTTATGTTTCTTCCCAACTTTCTTGTTGAATACATCTGAATGTGTCTCAAAGTTTGGTGACCCTTGATTTATATTGTTTTCATGATGAGCATCCAAGAGGTTAAATAATGGTTTAATGAACAACGATTAAGTGTCTTTAGAAGTTGTTATGGTAGATTTTTCCTGGAAGCAGATCATGAAGATTGTTAAAGTGATTAGCGGATAAAACAACAACAAGACCCTCTTGACAATCCAAAGATCAAAGCTCATGTTAGTGCCCACTTTCAATAAGAGCAAAAACACATCCGTTCAAAGCAAAGAACATGTAGATAATGTCTGGTATTTCTGCTAAACCTGCATCATGAAATAATTGCAGCCCTTCAAGACATATTTCATCTTCAGACCAGAATAAGAAAATAAGCTTGGTTACTCTATATTCATTTACTCGCTGCAATGTACATTATATGCAGGTGGGTAGACTTTTGTCATTCAAGAGCCATTAGGCTGACCATCATTTTACTAGAAAGTTAGACTAATGGATCCAAACTTTAATCTTCTAACTACATGTTGTGAAGAGTTCCAATAAAATCTTCTATATCTCCGGCTCTCGCCTGGATCTGAACATCTATATTGGCAATTTCACACTCCTTGCAGACTTGACCCTAAAGACTATTGACTATTATGGTATTTCTTCCTAGCATTAGTCATATCTGTATTCCTGCATCAATATCTCCATGTCTGCTCACAGTTTGTTTTGATCTTCACTCTAAATATTTCCATTTATTTCAGAGTTTTGGAAACAAAGACAATTGATACGAAAACTTTAACTGAAGTCTTGCACTACATAATGCAAAGAAGAGACAAGGGAATCGATTCACTCACATCTTGGCTTTTTCATCATTGATCTTCTGAACTGATTTTTTCTGCCTATAACTGGAAAGGTCAAGCGTGGAATTTTTCATGTTCTCCTATTGAACTATTTTAAAAAAATCCTATTTTGCTGAAAATGTTGAATTTTTTATATTGCGTTTATATATTGTTCATATTAATAAAATGTTTATTTTTTATACTTTTTAACTTCTTCAATGTTTCAACACAAATGGTCCAAGGTCCAGAGAGTAGAGGAAGTAATAGGATTTCATTCAAATTATTAAAATTTTTTCTCTAGTTTCAATCCAGGTAATTCTGGTAAAAAATTTCAAAGCATTTTAAAGTTTTTTTTAGGCCAACCAGGATAGCTTGTATTGCCAGTACTAGAATGTAAGTAGATGAAACAACCAGAGGCAAAATAGTCCTCAGGTTAGACAGTATGCTGCGCTATAAAATACAGATTGCAGCTGGAGGAGGAAGAAAGACATAGATTTGCCTGATGTGTCTATAAAACAAAAAACATTTTCTGGAGGAAATTCTAATTTGTTGTTAATGCTAATTTAAAAAACTCTTGTGTCCGGGTCCAACTTATCCTTGAGGTGGATAAAAATCTGAATGACATAAAAGTTAGAGGATGGGTAAGTGGCAGAATGGATGCCTATATACCTCCCTCCACCCACCCAACCCTCATAAATCAAGGGCTTCCAAATGCAGCCCTTGGTGAAGTTGGGCAAAGGGACTCCCTATGAATGATGTGTAGAAGGTGGACAGATGGTCCTCTTATAGCAAGCTCCTGACTTGGAATAATATCTGCTTTGTGGTCATGTTTACCTCGTGGCAAATAAAAATCATAATGATATACAAATTAGAGGATGTGTCAGGCCGAATGGATTTCTATGTGCCTCCCTCAACCCAGCCAACCCTCGTGAATACAGAACTTCCTAATGCAGCCCTTTGTGAAGTTGGAGAAAGGGACCCCAAGTACTAGGTGTAGACCATGGACAAATAGTCCTCTTATTGCATGCTGCTGAGTCTAAAACATATCTGCTTTGGGGTCACGTTCTCCTCTTATTTAAATACACCAGTTTAGCAGCCCACAACTTAATACGATTCTGCTTTGCTCATTTCATTTTCAATATAGGTGTTTGCTTTCTGCAATAACCTTTTTGATGCACAGAGCACTCTGCAGAGATATCTCAAGATTGATGATAAGGGCTGTTACTTCCCAGTGACCCATAGATTTCTTTATGCTTATCTATGTGCCATGTTTCTGAGAAACATCATATTCTTATTTATTATTATATAGAAATTCCATTAAAGGGGGTTGCTCACCTTTCAACACATTTTTTTTTCAGTTCAGTTGTTTTTACTAGAAATAAAGTCTTTTTCCATTGTTTTTCTAATATTAAAGTTTTATTTTTCACCTTCTGTCTCCTTCTTCTGTTTTTCTGAGGGAGGGAGGTCACTAAGCAGAACCCCAGAGTTTCATTAAAGGCAGACAATACAATACAATAGTTGCCAATGTTCCACAGATACAGTTGAGAAATATACCAACTAATGTAGCAAATTGTAACAGTTCAGAATCTGCACCTGGGTTGCTAAACTGCTAGACTGAAACACTAAAAACTGGAACATTAAAACTTCAAACTTCAATGAATCTTCAATTTTGGAAAAACAGTAAAGAGTGAAACTCGGAAAGCAATTGTAGAAAGTCGTTATCTATGGTGGTGGACAATATGAAAATAACCAAACTGAAAAAAAAAAACTGTTTTGAAGTTGAAGATACAAGAGGAAGGATGTTTCTGTCCAGAAAACTTTGGGAAGTCTGATTGGCTGTGTCACCAATGAGTCCTACTTGCTCCGGCTTTGGAGTCAGATATGCCTTCATCCTTAATGGAGATCCAAGGAACTGACCATATACCCTCCCCTGCTTTATATATGTTCAGTTGGTAACCTGATATTTCCTGTGACCTGGACTTCCGTAACGTCAAGCAAGATCTAAATCCCCAGTGAAATTGTCCTGAGCCTCTTCCACAAGAAAACACCCATCCTGTTGCTACATTATGTACAATTATCCTATTTATCTCTGTAGATGTAATAGTTAATTAATAGGGCTAGAGGTAGGGAGAAGGTATCCAAGGCAATAAAGGAAGGATAGGGTCCCCATCTATGGTGTCCAACCTGTTGCAACAGCCAAAGTTGGCTCTGTTAAATATGAAAACATATAGCTTATATAAATGCAAATGTAAAGCACAGTATTTACTACTATCAGCCAATTTCATACTCTCAGCATTCTGTGCAACCAAAACAGGTTAGGTCTCATCACTATGGCCAGTTGCATCAGAAGAAACACCGACCTGCCTTAAAGTCTGTTTACATTGAGGTAGCTTCACCCTTTTCTGTATGAATTGTGTCTCATCAACAATTTGACTATTGGAGGCATTACCACTATCCAAAATCATGAGGCCTGATGCTACTTAAAATGGCACTGCCCCAGGGGGCCTTTGTTATTACCCCACTGTCTGTCTGGCCCACCTGGGTGGTGTCCTTTGCCAACTATGTAAATGGGGCCCTAATTAAAAACAAAAAACCCAACTTATTAACACATTTTGCCATAACCCAATCCATCAGATCTAGTGATGTGCAGGTTGACCTGAAACCCATGGTGACCTGTGGGTTGACCACTGGTTGGGTGGGTTTGGGTTAAAATTTGGTAAACCATTGGGGGATAGAGTTTGGCGTGGGTCAGACTGGGGAAGTACACTCCTCCACTGATCCCAAAGATTCCTTGTCTTGGAACCAGAGGCATGCACATAAGTAGCACACAGAGCAAGAAGACATGGATATGGGTTGGGTGCAAGTCCTACAATGGCAACATTTTGAGTGTTAGTGTCAAGTGGGAGTTAAAGTTTTGTGGGTTAGAGTTGGGTGCAGGTTGAGGTTTTCCTGACCAACACATCACTAATCCAGTTATGCCCATTGCCCAAACATGCCAACAATGCCCCAAAAACACACCCATTCCAACACAAGCCCTAATACCTTTAGGTTCTGCGAATTATACTTTCACTTTTATTTGGCCTACTGCCATGGGGCCCCTGATGGTGACCATGTTGGGAGGTATGTAATTTATTAACTGCAATCCTATAGTCATATCTGAACTATTTGCCTGAGTCTATTTGCTCTCACAATATTATTTTCCAAAAAAAAAAAAAGGTTTTTTTTTTTTTTTTACATTTTATTCATACTGCGTTTCTCTTAATGGTCCCGCTTGACAGGAGTATTCTCGTGTAATAACAATATAAATTACGGAATGAATGAAAATTGCAGCGAGTTTGGATAATGGAGAGGAGGGCTGCTCGGCTTTTGCAAATATTGGAAGCAATTTGCCAAGATGAATAATTACAAAGAGCAGTTTTTCCAAACCCATTCCTGCGAATACAAGAGAGAGAGAAATACATGAAATGGAACTTGACAAAACATATAATTTGTTTCTGACTTTTCTGCATGAACCTTCTTTAATTATATTTGGTCTGTTTCCTATCATTTAGGTTCATCCATGGTGCTTCTCAAATGGCTCACAGACACATCGCTCTGCAAGTTTTGCATTGATAATTGCCACCACATTTGTAGGGAAGCAAGCTGTGGCTATGTAGGGAGTCTATGTGACAATTACAGTTTATCTGTTGTAATACAAATAATGATATATAGCTTCTTCCAGCCTGCATGTAATTTATTTTATTTAAATGCAAAACACATTGCATGTGGCAGTCACTGGTGTTGTGAGATGGCGTGAACGGAAAGTAGAAACAAACCCTTTACCAAAAAAAAACCCTACCCCCACCCCTCGGTGCAGATTCAGGGATCAAATTCACTGCAGCCATCGTCTGGGTCTTCGTGTCTTCTGGCGTTTCAGCAATTTCCGTCCATTTCGGCGCATATGTAGTGATGGGCGAATTTATTCACCAGGCGCGAATTTGCGGCGAATTTGTGTGATTCGCCGCCAGCGAATAAATTTGCGAAACGCGTGCGAAAATTCGGCCGAAAAAATTCGTCGGCGTCAAAAAATTTTTTCTGCCACCGTCAGAAAAACAGACGCCGGCATCAAAAACGGGCGCTGCCACGTGGGGTGGGGGTTGGGTTTTTTTTGGAAAAGGGTTTGTTTCTCCTTTAAGAGAGCAGAAGTGAGCATTCCAAAGCAATCTCTGGATGGCAGCATCTGTTGTAGGAATGGCATTCTCCACTGAAAAGAAAGGGAAACAACTGAAGGTGGGGTGGGGGTAAGGACTAGCGCAATAAAAATACAAAACTGGAGACTTTCTTTAATTTTTTCAGCACAGAAGAGTTGTATTAAGTACACTTTTCTTGATGTTCTTCCCATACCATGTTCTTCAACCTTTATCTTCAAATAATTAGAATGAGAGGGCAACCAATAACATGGATGTACCCCCAGCAATGTCTACAGAGGGGGTCTCCAAACTTTTTTTAAATGTGAGCAACATGTAAAAAGAGTTGGGGAGCAACAAAAGCATGAAAACAAGTTCCAAGTAAGTGCTAGCCCCATTATGGCTTGGCAGCCTACAGGAGACTCTGTTTGGCAATGCACCTGGTTTTTATACAACCAAAACTTACCTCCAAGCCTGGAATTCAAAACAAAGCACCTGCTTTGAGGCCACTGGGAGCAACAGCCAAGGTGTTGGGGAGCAACATGTTACTCACGAGCTACTGGTTGGGGATCACTGATCTACAGAGTTGTCTGCTGGGAAGGTAACGCCTTATCTTCTGTTTTGATTTATACAGTTCTATATATAGAACTATATCATTTTTGATATATATATATATATATATATATATATATATATATATATATATATATATATATATATTTCTTCTAGCATGTTATATATTAGTCCTTATGAAGCATTTACCTTGCAGGCCTGCTCAAAAGTAGTGATGGGCGAATTTATTCGCCAGGCGCGAATTTGCGGCGAATTTGCGCGATTCGCCGCCAGCGAATAAATTCGCGAAACTCCCGCGAAAATTTGCGTCAAAAATTCGCCGGCATCAAAAATTTTTTTTTTTTCGAAAAAATGGACGCCGGCATCAAAAACGGGCGTGGGCGTCAAAAACGGGGGCCGAGTCAAAAACGAGACGCCGGTGCCATTTCGCGAATTTTTTGCCGTTTCGCGAATTTCGTGCGAAATTCACAAATTTTTCGGCGAAGCAAAACGGCGCAAATTCGCCCATCACTACTCAAAAGACCAGAAAAATAATATAGAATGTGGTTTTCGCTTCTGGGTTGGTTTCATGTACCTGATTTTAAGGATACATACAAATTCAATTTTATTTAGCTGGTCATGTAGTCATGTAGTGTATCCACAATGCCCATCTGTATCGGTCACACTTAGAGACACATTACTGTACCCTAGGGAATGAAGGCTAATGTTGAGAGAAATAGAACAAAAATGGTTTCTCGCTCTAACCTTCTGATTGGTCCCAGTGAGTACATGCTACTGACTGAGACCAGGATCAGGATCAGACAAGCTTCCAAGCCATACTAGACACCTGAATAGGACAATTCTTCTTTTCATTTCCATCACCAACTTTGACATGTTGGTCACTAATAAATGTGAGAGTAATCCCTTAATGTCAGGTTTTCTGATGGACCCAAGGAGGTCAAGTTTAACCTGAGGACCAATATTTTAAGTTGTGCTGTCTTTTTGAGATCACCATCTGAAATACCCATGGTACTGGACAACACTCCTAAATTATGGGAAGCCTAATAAACAGCTATAATGGACTGCACCTCCAAAATGTGTTCAATACCTACAGAAGAACCCCCAAAGCCAACAGCACTCCAAAAAAATAAACCCCAACTATTCAATAATGTAAATATATTGTGCCTTTACTGTGATGTGCCAAAACTAGGCCAAGGCATCACATTCTGCTCATATAAATACGATTTACAATGAACTAAGTAGGAACAGTTTATAAACAAAGTAAAACAATGTCACCCCATCAAATCCTTACTAACCCCTTCAAATAAATGAAAACAAGTGGAAATGCATTTTCTTTACAGGCTACTAATTTGTATGAAATTGATTACGGTTCACATAAAAATTAAAAATTACAACAGGTAACAAAAACTGTAAATAGTTTCGTTGAACTGAGTTTTTTTTTTTAAATCCCAACATTGATACAGTAATTCATATATTTTTTCCAACATTTCACAATTAAAATATTTATTTGACGATATTATAACATTTATACGTTTTATACATTTTCTGCACATTTCTTAAAGATTTCAGTAATTCTTCTCATTTCTCTCCACAATATATTTATATAAAAGGCACTGACTCTCAGAGGTGTCGAATTTTTCTGAGAATTTGACACAGAGATATGTTCTGTAATTATTTCAGCTTTGTCTAGAATCAGGCAGAGGAACATGACACAAATTAATGAGTTTTGCCAAAACAGACATTAGTTGAACTTGGGAACAAGTTAAAGTCAATCTCGGTTAATAACTTAATTGTGCGTTGCCTGTCCAATGTACTATAAATTCTCAGCCATGTCTCAGCCAGCAACTTTACTTTTATTGGAAGACATATTTGTCATCTTCTCGAGTTGACCTTTGTCCTTATCAGCAGATGTATAGTCATTGCCCCTCTATGGTAACCCCATCCAATCTCTAGACAAATAAAATGAATCTCTTGAATAAGGGTAATAAATACAGAGCAGGTTTAACCGTTAAAAAGTCATTTTCTGTGTGATTATGTTGTGTTTGATCATGGCAGGCATGAACATGAAATTAAATATGGATGAATATGAGCAAGTGACACTTGATAAACTCATGTAAAATGTGCTTTATTCGTCAGTAAGGATGGGCGAATTTGACCAGTTTCGTTTCGCCAAAAATTCGCTGTTGGCGAAATGTCACCGACGCCCATTAAAGTCTATGGGCGACAAAAAAATGTTGGCGCACGGCAAAAAAATTTTTTTTTTTTTGAAGCACGACGCCATACAAGTCTATGGGTGTCATTTTTGCTGACGTCCCTATTCGTCAGCAAAGCTCCCAATTCACCTGCAAGACATCTGGAAAAACATTTGCAATCTGAGCAATTCATTCCCGAGAAAAAGGAAGATCCATTCAGATTATTTTTGTAACACCCCGGTCTTAGGAATTCCACTTATATAACTGATATATCCCAAGGTCTCGTTCACTTTACACAAACAAATTGGTAGGCCTGGGTTAATTGGCTTCTGATGAAACTGACCCCAGGTATGTGGGATTGTAATGAGGAAATTGGATTAAAAACTCCACTGGGGCAGAGGGCTGATGGGAATGATTAGTCTGTCTGTGTAATGTACACATCAGTACTTGCAAGCACTTTTATTTGTGTTCACAGTGTGGCAATTATGAGGGTGTCTTCATTTTACCATAGTTGGTAGGTTTATTGGTTACATGGAGTGATGGGTGAGTTAGAGACTGAGTTGGAGTTAATAATAGCCAGATGTGCTACCAGGTACATCCAAGTGCATCAGGCTCACCTCTGCCTCCCATATAAAAAGACTAATTAGGTAATACTACAGGCATGGCAGGGTGCAAAGTACAAAAAACTGATGCAATCCACAATGGTTTTCGCAATCTGTGCCCTGCCCTGCACTTACATGAACCTCTGCAGGTCTTTCTACACAATAATGAAGCAGAGAGGCCTGTTTTCCCTAATGAATACAATGCTCCCTGTTTAAGGCAGTGTTGTAACCACCAGGCAAGATGAACATAGCTGATCCAGATGTCCCAGGTCAGTAGAACAAGATGACAGTCTTTAGAAAAAAACAGAAATGGTCAGTAAAGATGTCCTTGGTACGTAGGACAAGATGACATCAGTTGGACATGATTGACATTGTTGGTCAATATGTCCTAGGTCAGTAGAAAAAGATGACAGCAGTTGGAAAAAATAGACATGGTCAGTCAAAATGTACTAGCTCAGTAGGACAAGATGACAACAGTAGGACATAATGGATATAGTTGGTCAAGATGTACTAGCTCAGTAGGACAAGATGACAACAGTAGGACATAATGGATATAGTTGGTCAAGATGTACTAGCTCAGTAGGACAAGAGGACAACAGTAGAACAAGAGGACAACAGTAGAACATGATGGATATAGTTGGTCAAGATGTACTAGCTCAGTAGGACAAGATGACAACAGTAGAACAAGAGGACAACAGTAGAACATGATGGATATAGTTGGTCAAGATGTACTAGCTCAGTAGGACAAGAGGACAACAGTAGAACAAGAGGACAACAGTAGAACATGATGGATATAGTTGGTCAAGATGTACTAGCTCAGTAGGACAAGATGACAAAAGTAGGACATAATGTATATAGTTGGTCAAGATGTACTAGCTCAGTAGGACGAGATAGCAGAAGCTGGAGAAGATTATAGAATTTTACACAAGACATTCTTTATGTAGATGGGTAGGAGTAGGAGAATGTAGTTATAGTAGGACAACACTATATCAATGTTCCAAACATGTAGCTTTTTTAACTGTTGTTGATGAGCAACACCCACCGACAGCAGTTCAACATCAACTAAAAGGCCACAGTCATTCCATATATACTGTATGTAATGGGGTCCTGGAATGTCTGTTTCACCCTAGGCCCTGTTTAACACCGGCAATGAGTTAAGCTAAAATTAACTGAAAAAAAACATCCCACAAAAAGTCCAGGGATGGCTCAATTAACATTCTTACCCTTTTGGTAATAGGCAACAAGTTGCCGTATTTTAGTCTCATTGAACAGAAACTTATGCCATCCACTTTATACCCACACAAATGATAGTAATAAAGGGGCCACTAAGTGTTCTCTTCACCTCAACGAGTGCTCCGGAATAATGTCAGTCTCTGCTTAAGCTCTCTGCTTACTACCCAATTGCTTCTGCTTCATTATATTTAATGGAGAAGCTCTGACGCCTGTTACACAATTGTTCTGACAAAATCAACTCTAATTCCCTTCTTTCGGATGATAATGTGGCCTCTGGAGATGCGAGGGAAGAAGTACAATAAATTGTTGCTTTATTATATTTTCGGGATTGGGAAAGTGGGTGTATTGTCTTACTAAATAAACACAGAACAGTCATTGTTGACTAATGATAAGGTCTGAAGGATCCCTTAAATGACGGCAATTGTTGCAAAGCTTGGTACAAAAAAAGTATACGAATGTAGGTGCCATAATGCATGAAATTGTAAACACAGTGACTTCATAGCCTTTCATATTATATTTTATTCCCACTTTTTTGCTATTTTTGGAAATAACTCTGGTCATCGCATGAATATAATAGGGGTCTATGTCCCCAGGACAGGGAAATATATCTGAGGGGTTGTTCCATGTGCAACACAATATTGCAGTGGGGGCATAACTCAAGTCTATAAGGTACAGAGTACAGTGAGAGTGGGTGCAACAATGTGTTAAAGGAGAACTAAACCCTAAAAATGAATAGGGCTAAAAATGACATATTTCATATGATGAACTTATTGCACGAGGCTAAAGTTTCAGCTTGTCAATAGCAGCAATGATCCAGGACTTCAAACTTGTCACAGGGGGTCACCATCTTGGAAAGTGTCTGTGACACTCACATGCTCAGTGGGCTCTGATTGGCTGTTGAGAAGCTAAGCTTAGGGCTTGTCACTAATTATCCAGCAGAAAATGAGCTTCCCCTGTAATATAAGCTGATGCTACAGGTTTGCTGATTATTAAATTCTGATGCTAATTGCACTGGTTTCTGTGCTGCCATGTAGTAATTATCTGTATTAATTACTAATCAGCCTTATATTGTGACATTTCTATTCTATGTGTACTGTATATTGTGAGTGGGTCCCTAAGCTCAGTAAGTGACAGCAGCACAGAGCATGTGCAGTGAATCAGCAGAAAAGAAGATGGGGAGCTACTGGGGCATCTTTGGAGACACAGATCTTTACTGCTAAAGGGCTGTGGTTGCCTTGGGCTGGTACAGAAGCCCAAGACATAATATACAACATTTCTACCTATTTCTTTAGTTAAGCTTTAGTTCTTCTTTAAGGACAAGGCTTTGAAGTCAATGCACCCATTGGCACAGGGGATGGGAAGCTGGAACTTTAACATACCTCCTTCTTTGGACTCTCATGAATACAGAGTTGCTAAACACAGGCAGCACTGTATTCAGTAGACAAATAAAGTAGATTCGACCAGACTGTTCAATCACTGTGCTTCCGTCCAATGAAGCCAAGAGCACATGGGAAAAGTAGTGATGAACTTTAGTCAAACGCAATGGGTTGCTGCAAAATAAGTGCTTTTATTGAACACTACATGTTTTGATCGTAGCTATGCTCGAAACATGTAGTGTTCAATAAAAGCACTTATTTTGCAGCAACCCACTGCGTTTGACTAAAGTTCATCACTACTTTTCCCAAGCACTGTATTCAGGTTTAGACTGGGCCTGTGGGACACCTGGAAAAAACCTTGTGGGCCCGTCAACCCAGACTCACTCTCCAGCTCAATCTATGGGCATTGCCCACAGCCTCCCCTGACCCTGATTGATCCTGCAAAAAGAACAAGGTACACATGGGGTGGCAGAGGGGGGGTTTAGGCTGTGGCGGGGGGCCTGGGGAAGGACAAGGGGCTGCAGCTGGGTCCTTGGATGGGGGAGAGTGAGGGCCAATGAGGTGGCAGGCCCAGACCTTCCAGTCCAACATTGACTACACTCTATTATGGCCAAGGAAAGTGCAAGGTGCAAGTTGCACCAAAAACATGGCTCATTGTTTGAACTTTTTGTTTGAACCACCTGCTCTGAGCCTGATAAATGGGTCCTATGTAGTGATGAGTGAATCTGTCCCATTTTGCTTTGGCCAAAAATTTACAAAACTGCAAAAAAGGTTGAAAAATGGCAAAAAATTTGCAAACCACATTGAATTCAATAGGTGTCAAAATTGTTTCAATGCACAACTCACTCTTACTCCAGATGCATTAAAGTCAATGGAAGTCTTCAGGCCAAACTGTCTCTTCTCACTTTTTATCCTGTGTCTTCCATCTTCCAAAGGGTTGTATTGAATCAATTAGGCTGAGCGTTGGCTCTGAATGCATTTGTCATAGCTTCCATTAGATAGATGTATGCACATGAAAATGCTCTGTACTATATTGATCACAAAAAAGAACAATTCCCCAGTGTAAGTGCTGGCATGAAGGATCAAACTCAAGGAGGTCGGCATGGCAACCCTAGCTTCTAGTGTAGCCTATGTAGATCTATCAGTGTCAATCATTTATGTACCCTTGAACATAACCAAGGCTGTCCATTTATTTTCTGATTCAACCATCGCCTTGCTGAATTATGCATAGTCAATGTCTTTGTGATACACAGTGCCTATGTGCTTGACAGTCATTGTGCCTGACACTTAGAGAGAGGCACAAGGTTAACAAAATGCTTAAAATCCATTCTACTGTGTCGTTTTATTGTTCCTCAGATTGATTTATTTTTACCTTAGTTTTGGTAGAGGAAAGGAAGACCCTACGCAATATGTCTCCTCTCTTGCCTTGCTGAGTAAAGAATAAGATTAGGCCACATATTAGGGCTCATTTACAACTGGAAATAAAGTGCAAAGTGCAAAAAAACAACACTTGCACTGTGTGTAGGAGCACAAGTGCTTTGTATATGAACTCTAATGGGCCCCATGGTAAAATGAACCTTATCTTTTTGTATTATTATGTTGCCCAAACTCTTGAACTGAATTATCAACCTATCTTTATCTTCTGATCTTTCATGATAATTGAAAAATGATGCCGGGCATGGTTCCTGGCAAAATTTTGAATTTTGCCATCTGCAGATATTTTCAAACTCTGCAAATACCTCCTTGAAGTTACCTTGAGTGTTAGTGTCTTTCACTTTGTAGAAAATATTGCCTCTTCTGAGAATGTAATTCCGACAGAGAAGGGTGTTGCTGAGGGTATTGAGGACCTGTATGTACAAAGAAGATGTGCTATTTATCTGATGAACCTTATAAACTGTCAGGGCCCTAATACAGGAGTCAAGGGTGAGTGTTGTGTATTGAAACCATAGTAAGAAGGTGCTTACAAGACACATATGGATGCACAATAAACACTAATTAGCAGGTATTCTGCTTTTTGCCTCTTGATTCACATATCCTACATTTGAATTTAACCCAGTGGTTGCCAGTGACGGAGCACCAGTGTGAATCAAGGCTATTTAACAATGCTTGGCTTTTGTGTGTGTCCTTCTAAATGTGGGACGTATTAGAAATATTGATGCCAGTTTGTAAGTCTGAGGGATAGAGAAAGTTCAAAACCACAAGGAAGAATATTAATAAATATCAAGAGAAAAATACAAGACTGAGGGAGAGGGTAGAGTCTCCACTCTGAAATAATAGTTTGGGGGCTAGCCCTTTACTAGATCCAATGCAGGCACATGGCTTAAAGGCCAATGAGATTTGTTTTGGTTGCTTATCTACTACAGTATCTTGGATATAACTGCAACTAAAGCAGGGTGGCTGGTTTAACCCTATTCTCATATTCTGGCAACAATATCACCTGTATTAATACTAATATTGGTGCGGGGGGTGTAGTTGTGTTATACAAATAAGCTGTGTCAATAGACGCAGGCCACTGTAGGAACCCTAGAGTACCGAGGCTCCCATGCATCAGGATTCACACTTGCACAAGAATTTCATAATGAACAAAAGGGCACTGGGTGCAAGATGAATAACGTATATTCATGCAACAACTGTGCCAAAAGTTGCATGACCACAAATGGTGTGGTGCTTTGTTAATGACCCCTTCTATTTTGCTGCACTTTTTGAAGAAAAATTTGTAAAATAAAGACGGGCTTCCATAATGTAATTGTAATCATCTGGGAGCTGAAGTTAACAATATGTTTGTGCCGTAACAAGACACCATTGAGCATCCATAGTTCTTTAATGGGGATGTATAGATATTTTTTAATATTACAAAATAATTTTCAACATGTCGGCACCTTAATTGGATCTCCCCTGGTCCATGTCCATGTTCCCCAGAAACACAGTAGGGTGTGGGCATTAGTGATGTGTGGGTTGACCTAAATCCCTCAGGTGACCTGTGGGTTAAGCACCAGTTGGTCGGGTTTGGGTTGAAATTTGGCCAACCATTGGGGGTTAGGCAAGAGTGCGGTTACACTTCTCCTCTATTCCCTGTCTTGGAACCAGAGACTCACACAGAGATAGTGTACAGAATGAGAAGACGTAGGTACAGGTTGATTGAGGGTCCTACAAAAGCAATATTTTGTGGGTTAGGGTTGGTAGTGGCTTAAGCTTTTGTGTGTTAGGGTTGAGTGCGAGTTGAGTTTTTCCTGATCCTCACATCATTAGTGGGCATCGTATCACAACCATGCCTTAAGGAAAAGATACACTGCAGCTGCTGACTGTCCATGAGATGACCAGCTCCCTTTATTTTTAGAGGTGTAGACTGCAATGGTAAGTACTTTGTTTTGCAAATGAATGACCCATTTATACACCTGCCAGGGATTCCATGCTTCTTTCTCATCAAGTTACATTCATTTATTTAATTTAAATGGACCTACCTTCTGTACCAGATATTTGTATACACAAGTACATATATGGGGGTCATTTAATTAATGCAGGGCAGGGTGCAAAGAGCACTAAAACCATGTTTTTTCCACTTTGCTCTTTGCTATGAATGTTGAGGAATTGCTGCAGCTTTGCGGAAATTAGGGATGGGCAGAGGAAGGGGCAAAGGCATCCCAACTCCAACCCCCTACCCATCTCATAACTTGAGTGACATTCTGAAATGCAAGTTAGGGTGCACCAAACAGGAGTTCTGGCACTTGCATCCATGGACAACATAAATGACTAATATTTGGTGCATTTAATCATTTTATTAGAACCATAGAAGCTAGTCAGTTGTTTGGTGACCAGGAGATGGTACGGGCAATGTTACATTACCCCCTTATTTTAAATAAACTTTTCCCCTTCTTCTCCCGGTGTTTATTCCCCCACATCCCAATCACATGTTTTCTATAAGCAGAAGAGGTTGCTGTGCATTATACATTCAAAAAAAATCACCATTTTTGCTACTTGAAAAAAGCTAGAACATCGCTCCTAGTTATTTCTTTTTGGCAGTTTTTGGACAATCCTGCTGTCAAAGCCAGAGGAAGAGAGATTGTTGGCTTTAGGGAACAAGCACACGTCTTTCCAATGTTTTTTGGATGTTTAATTAAACAAGTTTGGGTGCATAAATATTTTAACTGAAGTTGAGAAAGTTCCCTTGATAACAAAGTTATCAGTTAAGTGAAATGATTTGGAACAAAGCTAAATCTAAATGAGAAATCATGTAAAACATATTTTTATTTGATCATGAACTGTAATTTAGGATAAATCCCTAATTGTGGAGCAACAGTACATGGATTCCACTGATGTGCCTTGTGATTTACTTAGACTTTGCTAAAGCATTTGATACAGTGCCACACAAAAGGTTACTGGTTAAATGAAGGAATGTTGGCCTGGAACATAGTATTTGTACCTGGATAGAGAACTGGCTAAAAGATAGACTACAAAGAGTGGTGGTAAATGGAACATTTTCTAATTGGACCAGTGTTGTTAGTGGAGTACCGCAGGGCTCTGTACTAGGTCCCTTGCTTTTCAACTTGTTTATTAATGACCTGGAGGTGGCCATTGAAAGTACTGTTTCTATTTTTGCAGATGATACTAAATTGTGCAGAACTATAGGTTCCATGCAGGATGCTGCCACTTTGCACAGTGATTTGTCTAAACTGGAAAACTGGGCAGCAAACTGGAAAATGAGGTTCAATGTTGATAAATGCAGGTTATGCACTTTGGCAAAAATAATATAAATGCAAGTTATACACTAAATGGCAGTGTGTTGGGAGCTTGCTTAAATGAGAAGGATCTAGGGGTCTTTGTAGATAACACGTTGTCTAATTCTGGGCAGTGTCATTCTGTGGCTACTAAAGCAAATAAAGTTCTGTCTTGTATAAAAAAGGGCATTAACTCAAGGGATGAAACATAATTATGTCTCTTTATAGGTCCCTGGTGAGGCCTCATCTGGAGTATGGGGGCAGTTTTGGACTCCAGTCCTTAAGAGGGATATAAATGAGCTGGAGAGAGTGCAGAGACTAAGTGCAACTAAATTGGTTAGAGGGAGGGAAGAGTTAAATTATGAGGGGAGACGGTCAAGGTTGGGGTTGTTTTCTCTGGAAAAAAGGGGCTTGCGAGCGGACATGATTAGACTTTACAAGTACATTAGAGGACATTATAGACAAATAGCAGGGGACATTTTTACCCATAAAGTGGATCACCGTACCAGAGGCCTCCCCTTCAGACTAGAGGAAAAGAACTTTCATTTGAAGCAACGTAGGGGGTTCTTCACAGTCAGGACAGTGAGGTTGTGGAATGCACTGCCGGGTGATGTTGTGATGCTGATTCAGTTAATGACTATAAGAGGGACTTGGATGATTTCTTGGACAGACATAATATCAAAGGCTATTGTGATACTAAACTCTATAGTTAGTATAGATATGGGTATATAGAATTTAATTAAAATTAGGGAGGGGTGTGTGTATGGATGCTGGGTTTTAATTTGGAGGGGTTGAACTTGATGGACTTTGTCTTTTTTCAACCCAATTTAATTATGTAACTATGTAACTATGTAAGCATAATGGGATCTCTTTCCTTTATTTATCAGTAAAATGGTCTTATCTTCTTGTCATGTATGGCCACCTCTGTGGGAAGTGCTTTGTTCCGATTGCATCCGATCTGATCTTGGTGCATCAGAAAGATCTAAGAGTGAGATAGCCAAGATCTAAGAGTGAGATGGCCAACATTCCTTCTCACTTTTTTTGTTGAAGATAGAGAACAACTAAGTTGGCTGGAGTACAACTGCATTAAGACCTTGCTCTGATGTCTGAACATCTTTATAGATGGATGACCACCTTCCATCAGTGAACAAATGGACCAAGAGAGGTAGAGAGGAAGAAACCTGGAGTTCAAAAATTCTGCAGTGTTTGGCATGGTGGTTGATTCAATAAAATATTTAGCAAGATGGCTGTAGGAACTTTATATCATATAGGTTTTACCTTCGTGCATTGTGGGTAGTTGACAGTTGGATGTGCTATACTTTGTGCCGAGAACATCCTAAATCTCTAATTGGTCAAGATTACATTATATCAAGTGCTCACGTGCTAACTGTGGTGGTTTATTTTTCCTTTAACAGAACTGTAAGAGCTCTGAAAAGTAACTCAGAGACCTGGCGGATTGCACCCCTATTTGCACTTTGCAACCTGCCCTGCACATAGTAAGAGGCCCCTTTTTATGTCACACTGAAAACACACATGGGAGATCTATACACAACACCGTTTTTATTTGACAAAACAATCAGCAATACAAATGTAATTTGGTTGAACTTGTTAAATGCTTTTATTAGAAAACATATCCACGTAGGCTGGAGAGAGAGAGAGAAGATTCCCATGTGCTCAGAGGATTAAAAATGAAATAAACAACATGATTTATATATTAGTAAATTGCATTACCATGACAGATGTCCCAAAAAAAGAGCACTCCAAATGGGCAGATGTTTTTGGTTATTTAATTGCTGGCATATGGCAGAAAGTGTGGGCCATTTAAGCAGAATCTCTAGAGGAAAGTATCTAACCCACACTTAACACCCACTTGCGCTTAATTACAGCTTTTTTTTTTCCTTCTAAAACTGGTTATTAAAATCTTTTCGGTCTGATGGGACGGCCTCTGTGATATTTCATAAAGTTTCATATGCCAAGGAAGACAAGCTGGAAAGGAAAAAATGATCTTTGAGACTATACAAAATGTTATCTCTCACTACTTCTCCAGATTAAAACAGATTAAAGCACTTTCTTTTGTCCCTATATACAGTATTATGTATCTATCTAGTGCTACCAATCCTTATTTCTGTAGGGAAATGAGAGCAGAGCAGACAGTAACCCTTCCAACACTTTCCTCTTGTCTCTGTCCCTATAATATAATATATATATATATATATATATATATATATATATATATATATGTATATATATATATAAAACCTTCCTTGAAAAAGGTCCCAATCGGGACCGAAACGTCGGGCACAGACACAATGTAATAATAAAGAAATTGGCTTTTACAACAGGGAGTGCTGGTCTCAGAATAATTGGTGTATATATATATATATATATATATATATATATATATATATATATATATCCTTGAGAAAGGTCCCAATGGGGACCGAAACGTCGGTGATACATATGCTTTAATACAACATTTTTTTCATACTTCAAGTCCCTTGGTGCTGGTTTTTCTTGTTTGGATTATATATATATATATATATATATATATATATATATATATATATATATATATATATATTAAGAATCAATCTAAAGCAACTTGGAGTCCCTTCTACAGGCCAAAACGAAATGCAGAGCTAGTGTCAAGCTTTCCACAGTAGTAATGTGCAAGCTGACCTGGTATACCCTATAGACTTATGTACTTATAGACCCATGCCCAACCCACCCATCTCTGGTGTCACCAAAGGGTTAGGGTAGAGCAGATGAGAGTTTAGAAATACTGATTACCAGATGAGTTGGGGTATAGTAAGGTCATGGGTGGGTGGAAGGAGGAGTTCAGCCCGCACATCCCTATACCACTAGTTAGGATCATTCTCTCTTTCCTGGGCATATACCTGGGTAAGTTCCAGGCTCCTGTGTCGGCAGCATCAACAAATGAGTGAGAGTTAAATTTTTTGACGAATGGACGCTTTTAAACCATGCTTGAGGCCATTGTTTTGATACTGGCAGACCTGTCAACCTTGACTTTCTTCCCGGGACCTTGTGCTAGCTGGCATCTGTTTTGTCAGATTTGAGCCTGTTGTATTTGTTCTTCTTGTTTCTTTGGTTTTTGACCACCTACCTTGGGCCTGACTTTGACTACCTTCCGATCGGTATCTCGCTATACACACATTTGTGACACATGTTTTCTGACCTGCCCTCAAGTGTTCGAAGGGATCTGCTATTTTTGGTTTATTCACCTAAAAACCATAATCATCACTAGACGAAGCCAATGTCACCTGAAAACAACTTTAAATGTAGTTAACTTGCTGTATATATATCTGTGGGAAGACTTGGATACCATTCAGGGGAACAAGAAAGCCTGCCCACTCTGTCCTCCATGAAAGAGTTCCATTTCTCTATATCTGATTATATTATCGCCTGTGGAAATCAACAGCATCTGAGAATGAGTCAATATTGTGCATGCAATGTGATTATGAAGCATCAGACACAATGCATGTTGACAGATTGCCGAGCAGTTAAAAAGATTACAGTTTGACCTGCCAAGGTTCGCATCTCAGTGAAGGCTAGAGTTACTCAATTTGCCTGAAATTGTTGAGCTGTTTTCCTATCGTCCCTCAAGAGACAGCATTCTGGTTTATTCACTTGTGATAAATAGCCATTAGCTTAATCCCTCGAGCTGTTGGTGGATATTGCCTACATCAAAAGCAGAGATTCATTTTCTACATTCACTTCTTTGTAGCAATTAAATCCTTATAATCTATTCAAGGTTATTTTTTACAAACCATTGTTGCAGACATCAAATGAGACAGAAAACCTATTTAATAGTAATTAGAACACAAATTGAATCTTTGGGGTTCAAGCCCTGCTGTGCAAGGCAACATTAGCATCCTAAATACTGAATGAAATAGCTTGAAAGTGCACACAGACGAGATCCGTGGGGCTGAGTGAGAGCTCTATCCAACATCCAAGCGTTCCACTCTGGTCACGTGGATAAGGCAGACGCTATACTGAAGGCGCATAACTCGGATTCTTCTTTGGATAGAGACACTATGGGGCCCATTCACTAAGCTCGAGTGAAGGAATAGAGGAAAATAGAGGAAAAAAACTTCGAATTTCGACTTTTGGCTACTTCGACCATCGAATTGGCTACTTTGACCTTCGACCAAGACCTTCGACTAAAAATCGTTCGACTATTCGACTATTCGATAGTCGAAGTACTGTCTCTTTAAAAAAAACTTCGACCCCCTAGTTCGCCACCTAAAACCTACTGAGGCCAATGTTAGCCTATGGGGAAGGTCCCCATAGGCTTTACAAGGTTTTTTTGATCGAAGGAATTTCATTTGATTGATGGATTAAAATCCTTCGAATCGTTTCAATTTGAAGGATTTAATCGTTCAATCGAACGATTATTCCTTCGATCGAACGAATTGCCCTAAATCCTTCAATATTCGAAGTCGAAGGATTTCAATTCAGCAGTCGAATATCGAGAGTTAATTAACCCTCGATATTCGACCCTAGGTAAATGTGCCCCCATATGAAAGAACTGTATAAAATCTTCTTTTATTGTTTAAACTTGATTATAAACACAAATCCGGATGAGTAGAGCAGGGGAGTGCATGGCTCAACGCGTTTCGTGATGAAGTGACCACTGTAGTCACGAAACGCATTGAGACATGCACTCCCCTGCTCTACTCATCCGGATTTCTGTGTTTTGAATCAAGCTTAAACAATAAAAGAAGATTTTATACAGTTCTTTCATATAGTGTCTCTATCCAAAGAAGAATTATGCGCCTTCAGTATAGTGTCTAAATACTGAATTAATCAGATTTAAATTACTTCAAATAATTAGATTGGGGAAAAAACCCGATAAAATCTAGCAAAAGCCTGAATCAATTTTTACGAACTTTTTTCCCCGAATTACTCGATTTTTTCGGGGTTTTCCTTGAGAAAAGTCCAAATTTTATGGATTTTCGGCTAAACCCAGCGCAAACCATGATAACTTCAAATTGAGATTGTTGACTCTCCCATTGATTTATGGTCTGAGATGGCAGATTTTCAGATTGTAGCTTTTTGCAGCATCAAAGTATAATACATCTCGAAAAATTCAAGTTTTTTTTTTCACGAAAAAGTTTTTGCCCAAAAAAGCCCAACCAGATATATAATTCGAGGTTTAGTAAATAACCCCCTAAGAGTCTCTTCTATTCACTCTGTAAACTGCCATCAAAATGATATTTTCCAGTCAAAAGCTCAGTCAAAGGCTTTCCAGCTCCTCCACCTATACAATGCTATTCTGGCCAACTTCTTGAGACTCCTTGCCATTAGACAGTTTAAGTTAGATTTTCTGTAGAAGTGGCAAATTCCCATCCCATTTCAAGTCTGAATGTTGTAGTTATGCCTATTTTTTCCATTTACACAGAAAGATCTCACAAAACAAGTTCATCTTTGAACAACTGGTAAAATAAATAGGGGACTCATGCCCTGACCAACGGGGTCTATTTTTAACTTGTAGAAGGGACCCAGACCACCAATGCTTTGTTTTAAACTTGTAGGGGGCCCTGACTACCAAAATGTCATTGTATGAGGCCCTGTGATTTCTGATGGTGGCCCTGCTGCTTATACTCAAGAGTGTGATATAAAATGTATGGTACTTTAGTTTCTTCTCAGGACAAGATTATGTTGGAGACCATAAGTCCTTAAGACAACCAAGCAATACATTTAAAATAGATTAGTAATAGCACAAACAGTGGACTACTCCCTATATTCAGGGGTGGCTCAGTCACTTGGGCTAATTCCTTGGTGGCTAATTAGCCTTTCTATCTCATACTCATAGAAAAACTCACCCTAGCATGTAGTCCTCCACTGAGTAATGCTCACACATTGTTTAATATTCAACACGGCCTACCTACCATAGGCTCAGGCCATCGATACATTGATTTTTATGCATGGGGATCCAAAAAACACAAGATCCAGCACAATTTTTTAACATGGACTTTACTGTGACTCACTTGAAAGCTCTTATGATTGTCTATTGGGCCTATTATTAAAATTTGAACTTCTATTTTTTTCACAAATCAGAAATGTTTTTAGGAATTTGTGGTTTTATAAAAATGTTTTTTTTTTTAAAAAATTTGAGATTTAAAAAGTGTAAAAACCACAAAAAAAAACTCTAATACAAAACTTGTGCAAGTAAAAGCAAATAAGGTCCTATAGAAGTCAGTGGGAGCTGTGCTGATCATTAGGGATGTAGCGAACTGTTCGCCGGCGAACTAGTTCGCGCGAACTTCGACTGTTCGCGTCCGCTGAATGTTCGCGAACGTCGCGCGACGTTCGCCAATTTGAGTTCGCGTTCGATTCGAATAAAAATCGTTCGACCATTCGACCATTCGATTCGTTCGCCTGCTAAAATCGAGCGATTTCCATTCGTTCGAACGATTGTAAGCATTCGATCGAATGAAAAGCATTAGATCGAATGGCTTCGATCGTTCGATTCGAACGAAAATCCTTCGATCGAACGATTAAAATCCTTCGATCGTTCGAATCAAACGATTTTGCGGGTGTTCGAAGTTCGCGAACTGTTCGCGAACTGTTCGCATTTTTGCCGGTGTTCGCGAACGGCGTTCGCGAACACCAAAACGGCAGTTCTCTACATCCCTACTGATCATATTTCAGCCATTTGGGGGTATATTTATCAAAGAGTGAAGTTAGTCCTCTAGAGTGAAATTCCGCCACTCCGCCATTCATCAAAGGCTGAACTTTCACTTTCACCCATTGATTAATACTCTTTTAAAAATCCCATAGAAATGAATAGAGAGTGGCAGAATTTCACTCTAGAGGACTGTGGTGATCTCTAACTTCAGTCTTAGATAAATATACCCCTTGGACTAGAGGTTTTTTGAATTTTTTTCCGCTAGTACTTCCCCCAAATTTTTTTTAGAGGTTTTCAAAATACTTCATTTCTTTTGTGGATCGTTCAGCGTTTTTTCCATTTGTGCTTTTTATATTCAGATTTTTCAATATATTGCATAATTGATTATTGATTCATTATTTTAGAAAAATAGAGTTTAATCGTAGTTTTAAAAACTCTAAAAGCACTAAACTGAGAATGAGAAATGGGCCTCTAAGGGTATCCCACTTTCAATTAAGAAAGGGTTAATTATGAAGCTATTCTGAGCATCAAAATATTCATAGTAACAGTAACAGAGTAGCCAAAGACACTTAGGGGCAGATTTATTAAGGTTTGAATTTTTGAGTTGCATTTTTGGTCAAAACTCACAAATTCGAATTCAAAATCGAGATTTATCCTACCTGGACCCTGGGAACAGCTTGAATTCGACTATTCCCCACCTAAAACAGGCCAAGTTCATGTAGAAGTCAATGGCAGAGGTCCAGTGACCCATTTGAAGATGTTAATAGCCTTCCTGACATTTTTTCGGAGGAAAAACATGATTTTTTCAGAGGAAAAACTTCAAATTCGAAGTTCGAGTTTTCGGGTCGATAATATTCGTTCGCCTTTTAGATATTTGAGTTTTAGATTTTGAGCTTTTTCTTAAGATACTATTCGAATTTCAAATTAATACAAGTTCATCTGAAGTAAAATAACTCTAACATTCGACCTTTAATAAATCTGCCCCTAAGAGTAAAACACATTTGGGGATTTTAACTCTGTATGAAATAAGTTAATTAGGATTTCCCCTTAGATAAAGCGTGATTGTATTTTCAGTCCAATCAACATCATTTGAAAGATTTTTTCCAGTAGGGAAAGCAACATAATAGAATTTCACGCACTTCTCAAAATACGCAATTTTAATTAGCATTGCTAAAAACGAAGCTGAAACAAATAAGTAAATATTGATTGTGTTTTCTTGTGTAGGAGGAAATTGCTTTTCTTCATTAAAAGAATACACATCACACAAGTTCTTCTTTTTAATATACTCCAGTTTATCCTTTACACCCAGTTAAAGGGATACTGTCATCTTATAATTACCTCTGTCTTAAGATTCTTATTGTCACACAAGCTTTTATAGTCCTGCTTTATTTTCAGTTGCATTTGTTCATGTGTTTATAGAAATAATCATACGAATGCAATTTGCATCAGGGATTCAGGATTCAGGTAGATGTTAGTGCCCAGTGCTGCTGATGAGCTGCATTGAGTGCTAATACCACATAGATAACGGGGTTTCCTTGATCCCATAAGTCATGTGATACTGTATTCATGAAATTGTGAATTTTGCACCAAACATTAAGGAGTAGATTTATCAAGGATCGAGCTGTTTTCAAGGTTATATTTTTTGTCAAAAATCAAATTTCTGGGTTAAAAAAAACCACCCTTTTTCAAGATTAATTATACCCTAGAAATAGCTCGAATCCAAAACTAAATTTAAAATCGAATAGATCTAAAATCTGTCGAGGTCATGTAGAAGTCAATGTCAGAGGTCCCTTGAACCATTTCAAGAAGTTAATAGCCTGCGTGATGTTCCAGTTTTTTGCCGGAACACGATAAATTTTCAGGTTTCGCAACATGAATTCGCTGAATCAAGTTTTTTTTTATTGAAGTTTTTTCTTAAATAAGAAACCAATCGAGTTGTAAGTTCATAAAAAACTCTAAAATTTGATCTTTGATAAATAACCCCTGTAGGGGCATATTTATTAAGGATGGAGTTGTGTTCTTCATGAAAATTTAAGTTTTCAAGGTTATTATTTTGGTCAAAAATCTCATTTTCTGGGGGAAAAAAACACTCACATGTTTTTTTTTTAAAAAACTTGAATTTTTCGAGATGTATTCTACCCCGACCCTGGAAATAGCTTGAATCTGAAAATACACCATCTAAAACCTGTCAAGGTCATGTAGGAGTCAATGTCAGAGGTCCCTTGAACCATTTGAAGATGTTAATAGGCTTCATGTTTTTTTTAGAGGGTTTTGCCGAAAACTCAAACAATTCCTTTTTTTCGCTGAAAACTCAATTTAATTCGGTAACCCCGAACTTGCTGAATCAAGTTTTTTCTTAAATTAGAAACCATTCAATTTGTGAGTAGGGTAATTGGTAGGGTTATTTGGACCCTAGCAACCATATGGCTGAAATTTCAAACTGGAGAGCTGTTGAATAAAAAATAAAAGAACTGAAAAACCACATAATGAAAAATGAAAACCAATTGCAAATTATCTCAGAATATCACTCTCTACTTCATACTACATGTTAACTCAAAGGTGAACAACCCTTTTAAAAGGAGATATTTGCTACCTTCAAAAAATGGGCACAATGTGCCACGTTTATTGTACTTTGCCCTCTAAATTAGGGATGCACCAAATCCAGGATTCAGCCTTTCTCAGCAGGATTTGGATTCAGCCGAATCCTTGTTCCTGGCGGAACCGAATCCGAATCCTAATAATGTGACTTTTCGGCACAAAAGAAGATTTTTTTTCCACTTTTTCCTTTCCTGACCCTAATTTGCAAATGCATATGCAAATTAGGATTCGAATTCGGTTCAGTATTCGGCCAAATCTTTCACCAAGGATTCGGGGATTCGTCCGAATCCCAAATTGTGGATTCGTTGCATCCCTACTCTAAATAGATGAATTGTCACAGGTCTCTGAGTGGCAGGTGATGGGAGGCATGTGGGTGTTGCCCGTCCCTATCCCAACCCATCATTCATATGTGATAGTTAGGTATTACTGGTGGGTTCAGGCTACTATGGAGCTAGGGTTGCCACCTTTCCTCCCACTAACCACAGATGTGGAGGTGGGACCGTGACGTAGTGGGAGGTGGGGCGTTATGTAGTGGAGGCGGGCTGTGACATCGGGGGTGGGGCTATGATGTTGCGATCGGCTATTGGCTGATCACTGCATCAGTCTCAGGGAATCCTGCCTGGTTTTCCTGATTTGGAATACCAAGAAGGTAGTTTTGACCCGGACAGCCCTTAAAAAAATGGATGGCAACACTTTATGGAGCCCTGTACTTTACTGCCCTAGAGGAGATGATAACAACTTGGCTGCCTTGTTTCTTCCTACAGCTGTGCTCTTAAAAGAACAGTTCAGTGTGAAAATAAAAACTGGGTAAATAGATATTTCTAATATAGTTAGTTAGCCAACATTGTAATGTATAAAGGCTGGAGTGACTGGATGTGTAACATAATAGCCAGAACACTACTTCCTGCTTTTCAGCCCTCTAACTCTGAGTTAGTCAATGACTTGAAGGGGGGCCACATGGGACATAACTGTTCAGTGAGTTTGCAATTGATCCTCAGATTCAAAAGCAACAGATATGACCCATGTGCCCCCCCTTAAGTCTCGGATTGGTTACTGCCTGGTAACCAATCAGTGGAAAGCAAGAGAGCTGAAAAGCAGGAAGTAGTGTTCTGGCTATTATGTTACACATCCAGTCACTCCAGCCTTTATACATTACATTTTTTGCCTAACTAACTATATTAGATACATTTTTTATTTTGCACAGCCTATTTATTTACCCAGTTTTTATTTTTATACTGAACAATTCCTTTAAGGTGATTTACAAAATAATAAGGAAAATCAGGAACAGGATATATACTTTTTTACATCACTGTGTCCCCAGCACTTTGCTATAAAATATAATGGGTAGTAAATAGTCCCCTTCCCCTGAAAAACTTCCATCAAACTCAACAGAATGTAACCTGTGTGTATCCCAAGTGATTTTTGCCTTCAAAGCCTCAATTAACTGGAAATACCTCCACCTCACGGAACAATAAATAGGACAGAAATGCCTGAGCGTACCATTATGTTTAAATATCACATCGCCATTAAGCTTTTCCTCGCTGTAGACTGTTTCTGTTGTCATAGTAATGCCTTTCTCCTTCCACCCTTCAAGGAACTGCTAATCTATATCATTTTTCTGGCTGCATATTAATATAATATACTGTAACTAATGCTTTCTGTGCAGAGACCTTCACACATGTTTTAGCTCATATTTAACGGCACATGAAACCCAAGTCAGTTAACAATAAGGAAAGGTCAGCGGGTCTGGGAAACAGCAATAGTGACAATATATATATATATATATAGTGGGTTCGACTTGGTTATGGTACTTAACTGAAGCATGAACCAATTATTTTAGACATGAAACAGCTAAATAAATTTATATGGAAACCTGGTACCTTTTCAATCACTGGAAATCCCAGAGGGAACTGCAGTAACACAGATAAGCGCTGTATTTATGTGATTTTACTCATTCTATAATAGCCTATTTTCGGGAAAATAGAGAGAGAGACGTTAGAGGGAAAATATGTTCTGAAACAGAAGGAGGCTAGAAATGCGGTACATTACGTTTTAAGCTTCTGTACCAGCCCCCACAACTCTTTAGCAGGGAAGATGTGTGCCACTGAAGATGCCCCAGTAGCTCCTTATCTTTTTTCCTGCTGATTCCCAGCACATTTCTGGATTGCCATCACTCATCTGAGCTTATAGACCCAACGACCCCCTAAGCTTAGCTTCGCAACAGCAGCCCAGAGCTCGCTGAGCATGTGCAGTGCCACTGACACACACAAGATGGCCTAACAAGATCCAAGATGGCAGACTCATGTGGACAACTTTGATGATCTGGGTCATTACATTAGGTTTGCTTAACCTCTGTGATGGAACAATAAGTTCAGTATATAAAATACAGCATTTCCAGCCATACAAATTTTTAGGCTTTAGTTCTCCTTTAAGTATGGTTTATATTAAATGTCCTTCCCTTAAATGGAATGTTAAGGAGAAAAGTACATTATCCTGTAGAATTGTTCTTGATACAGGAGATCTGTTCCCTTGTTTCCCCTTGGTGCCAACGGAAGTCACTTAATACTACAAAGCTTTACTATGAGACCAATGATTCTGCCATAGTCATTGAAGTAGAATTGGAAAGTCCTTATAACTTATTACCATTGTAATGACTTTGGCAGAAAGGAAAATATGGGTGAGTTTTTCTCAAACTTTGCCCAAAACAAGTTCTTAATCCGATGCTAGGAAACTATGAAATTTCACCTGCTGTCAGCCAAATAAATTCTGTGATATTTTGGAAGGTCTAGTCCTTTATTAAAAGGATTAAGGGACAAATAAATGGCTAAAAGGATTCTGTCCTGGGAAAAGTTGTTTTTTTTCCAAAATGCATCAGTTAATAGTGCTGCTTCAGCAGAATTCTGCACTGAAATCCTTTTTTTCAACAGAGCAAACAGATTTCTTAATATTTAATTTTTAAATTTGACATGGAGTTAGACATATTGTCAGTTTCCCAGGTGCCCCCAGTCATGTGTACTCTGATAAACTTCAGTCACTCTTTAATGCTGTACTGCAAAGTTGTAGGGATATTACCCCCCTCCCTTTCCCTCCCAGCAGCCTAACAATAGAACAATGGGAAAGTAACCAGGTAGCCACTCCCTGACACAAGATAACTGCTGCCTGGTAGATATAATAACAATATCACTCAAACCACATCCCATTCCTTCAGTTACATTGAGTAGGATAAACAGCAGCCTGCCAGAAAGCAGTTCCATCCTAAAGTGCTGGCTCTTTCTGAAAGCACATGTAAGCAGTGTAAACCAGCGGTCCCAAACCTTTTTTGGCCTGGTGACCAGTGTAGAGCCAATTTTTTTGCAAGGACGGGGGGGTCGGTAGGGGATCGGGAGGGGTTGGGAGCGGTTGGCATCCAATTCTGGAGCATCCGATTTGGGCACGCCGGCATCCACTTAACCATTAATTGGTTGCTAGGCTTGGTGGCCCAGTTCAAGACTGTCCGCAGCCTGGTTCTGGTCCGCAGCCTGGTGGTTGGGGACCCCTGGTGTAAACAGTCTTATTTAGAAAAAAAAATCGACACCATAAAAATCATGACAGAATTCCTTTAAAGTCTAAAGAAACATTTCTTTTAAAGTTTTTAGAAATGGAAAGCTACAAATATTGTTTACGTTTTCAAACTTGAAATTTTGTTTTTCATACTTTGATGCTATATATACTGTATGTATATATAGGCCCCATGGTTGATGTTTAAGGGTTGCAAGGGCCCACATATTAACAGTGTTATGGTTAATCAGCAATTGTACAGTATAAAAAATCTGAAGAGACAGAGAAAATATTTTCTAGGCATTTGACTCAGATGAAGAGTTGTCAACCCTCTTGGAATTTTCGTGGTTTTCCCGATGTTGATCCTCACTACAGCCTAGTTGTAGCAGCCAAGTCTCTTACTTTTTCAGTGTCTCTCAAAAGAAACTGTAGACTTTAGCACTAGAGGTGTGGTTCAATAAAACTCCCAGAACCAACCCTGTGGGGCAGATTTATCAAGGGTTGAAGGGAATTAGAGGGAATTTGCGAAGTAAAAAAATTCGAAGCCATTTTTTTGGATACTTCGACCATCGAATAGGATACTACGACTTCGACTTCGAATTCGATTAGAAGTAAAATCGTTCGAATATTCGACCATTCGATAATCGAAGTACTTTGAACTTTGACTTCAATACGAAGTGCTATGTTAGCCTATGGGGACCTTCTAGAGCATTTTTCTATGCCTTTTGAAGTCGAAGAAAAATCATTCGATCGATGGATGAAAAACTTTGAATCGTTCAATTCGAAGGATTTCATCGTTCAATTGAGCGATTTTACTTCGACCGCAAATGGCAAAATTCTATGTAAAAAAAAACTTCGACTTCGATATTCAAAGTCGAAGTATTCCAATTCAATGGTCGAATTTCGAAGCTTTTTCTACTTCTAAATTCGACCCTTGATAAATCTGCCCCTGTGAGTCTGACATCTCTGCTCACCAAGTCCTACCATGTTTCTCAATTGCAGTTGATCATTGTTACTCCTTTTCTCCATCAACCAAAACAAAGATCTGTATATTGCTTTGTAATTGAGAATTGTTCCAAAGCCACATTGGGCATATCAAATCTAAAGGAACCCATTGCTGCTACGGAATTTAACAAGCGATGCATAAATACATGTTGATTATGAATATCCAGTTACTATTTTAGGAGATGAAATGGACGAAATTTAAGCTGAATGGATGTAAGATTGAAATTAGCATTTAAATGACAACTAGAAAGCTCCACAGCCCATATGCACATTTACAAAACGATCTGATAACATTCTTTTCCTTTCTGTAAAGCTTAACTTAACTTTAATCAAGTTTTACTTTGAGTAACAATAGAAAGACTTGGGGAGCTATCTTTATGGCAGGGGATGAATAACCTGCTTATGTGTTGGATCTTGTTCTGCTCATGCTGAATGATATTTCTAGAAGATTCTTACTTCCAAATTTATTGTGTGTCTAAATACAGAGAACACAACCTAAAACTTTTAGAGCACCCCCAATATAGCAGACCCCTGTTTTTATTCCATAGATTGAGAGATCTATATCATAGGAATGCTTGCCCTTTAATCTAGCAGAGATAGCTGTATTCTTGGCTCAGGGCTAAGAGCTATATTTGCAATCAAAATTGGAAAATTCACCAAAATTTAAAAATTGCTTAATTTTCCAACTTCTATTCATAAAACTCCTAAAAATGGATACATTTAATTAGATTTTTCCAACTTTTTTTTATCCAATAAAGACACATTTTATGTTGATTGTTTCAATTAAACTGTTGACTTTTTTTTGTGTCAAAATGGAAACATTTGTCAAAATTGAAAAATTGCTTAGATTTTTCCAACTTCTATTCATAAAACTTCCAATTTGAGGAAGATGGATCATTTCAATTTTTGAAACATTTTTCAAACATTTCATGATTACTCAGTTTGATACACTGTGAAAAACACAATGCTTTTCCCTACCCCTGAGTAGCTTAGTCATTTTAAATGATTGGATTTCAAAATATTTAGCTGTTTTGGTGATTTCCCCCACACATCAGTTAATAGTTCTGCTCCAGCAGATTTCTGCGCTGAAATCCATTTTTCAAAAGAGCAAACTTTTTTTTTTAATACTTAGGGGCCGATTCACTCAGCTCGAGTGAAGGGTTCGAATGAAAAATACTTCGAATTTCGAAGTATTTTTTGGGTACTTCGACCATCGAATTGGTTAAATTCGATCGAATTCGATCGAAGTCGAATGAAATCGAACGATTCGAAGTAATAATCGTTCGACTATTCGACCATTCGATAGTCGAAGTACTTGCCCTTTAAAAAAAACTTCGACCCCCTACTTCGGCAGATAAAAGCTACCGAAGTCAATGTTAGCCTATGGGGAAGGTCCCCATAGGCTTGCTAACCTTTTTTTGATCGAAGGATTTTCCTTCGATCGTTTGATTAAAATCCTTCGAATCGTTCGATTCGAAGGATTTAATCATTCGATCGAACGAAAAATCCTTCGATCGTTCGATCGCAGGATTAGCGCTAAATCCTTCGACTTCGATATTCGAAGTCGAAGGATTTCAATTCGAGGGTCGAATTTCGAAGTATTTTTAACTTCGAAATTCGACCCTTCGTGAATCGGCCCCTAAATGTTAAAATCTGACATGGGGCTATACATATTGTCCATTTCCCAGGTGCCCTCAGTCACGTGAGTTGTGTTTTGATAAACTTTAATCTCTCTTTACTGTAAGTTGGAGTGATATGACCCCCTCTCTTCCCCCCCCCCAAGCAGAACAATTGGAATACAAAATATATTGCTTGTAAGATGTCATTGTAAAATCTATTTCGGCCAGAGATTCTGATCCTTTGTAAGATTGAGATTCTCATCCTGTATCTCTACCATCTGGGGATGCTTTGTTCTTGATGGTATGTGATAACAACAGAATCTTGCTTCAGCTGCAGATTGCTCAAATTCTTCTTGACATTAGCTACATTCAATGGTGTCCTTATTGCAGATTAAGCAGTTGGGGCATTTCAGAAGGAAAATTCTCTTAAATGACGGAGTTTGTTGGTTGGAAAAGGTGGCTGCAAATTTCAGAATGCAATTCAAAAATATCTTTCTGTGGAGTGTCCTGGAAATATTTTCCCCTACCTATGGTCTTCCTGCATGGTGGAGGGGACCTGTGGGTGTGGTTGAGCAGGAGAAACAGCAGAATATTGGGATCCTACTGGGCCTACCTAACCCATTCTCCACTCTGGGCCTCATGCAGATACAATGTCTGTTCCTCCTATAGTTATATCAACCACTATGACAATAACCATCCTGCTTGAGGTTTATGGTCTCCCTGCATGGTGGTGGGGGCCTGTGGGTGCCGTTGAGCAGGGTAAGTAGCAGAATCTTGGGATCCTACTGGGACTACCCAACTCATTCTCCACCCAGGGTCTCAAGCAGATACAATGTCTCTTCCTCCTATTGTTATGTCACCCACTATGACAATAACTAATCCCGATTTTGACAGGTTACATTTTTAATGGGTAGAACCAAATCTGATTTGCAGCAGTTTGGCACCTTTTAGAGAGCCATTCCAACACCTTGCACTGTGTATAAACAAAAGTCCACATTTTATTCATTTACATTGTGTATTTTATCATCCAGTAGCCATGCACTTGCTTCGATGCACAGGAACAAGGACACGATTACATCTACAGTATGTTCCACAAATAGAAGAGATCCTCTCAAATATTTCACAAGTGAAATAAATTGTCAACATTTTTCTATTTTCCAAGGACATGTTAGGCACAGTACGGATTAATTTAGACAAAAGCTGTGCGTAAATCCGGCAATGGATGAGCCAGTTCCTCTCTAACCCTTTGCAGAACACTTGCCAACACATCAGGGCTCTGCCAAGGTAAAACTGGGATATGGAGCCAAAATTATTCCAGAGGATTTGAGTGTCATATTTGTTTAGGATTTTTAGTCTTGGAGGACAAAACAAAGTATTTGTGCAATACACAGAGCTCATTGGCCAAGTAGATTAAAGTCAGTGCTGAGAATAAGATTCAGTTCATGGTTTTCTAAATGATTTTTTGCTTTTCGGTCTAAAATGAAATTGGTGTTTCAAGGGACAAAGGGAACCTCATTTAACAAGGCTCAGGCAGTAAGTATAAACAAACACAAGAGTCCTCTGCACTCAACCCATTATCAATATATTTAAGACAGAGACATTTTGTGCATACTGCTACTGAAAAATGCCTTACCCTTTAAACAAAACAGGGATTGTTTGTCCATATATTGCAATATATTTAAGCTGAACAACTACGTCAAAGTCATCCCATATCTGGCCAGTCCTACACTCAATTTTTATCTGATTCATTAAAAATTCTATTGCTTCATTATACATTTTACACAGGGACTAAGTTTTACCTGCAACTTACTTGCTGCTTTCAAAGTAAAACTCCCAAACTTGGCTGCCCTTTTATTAGACACCAGTGGGATCACCTGACTATAGCTGGGAAGAGTGGGAGCTACAGCATGGAGCTGGTCACTGCTCCTGTATAAACTATAACAAACAAGGGAAACTTGTGCTCACCACTAAATTTTAAAACCATCAGGCATTAAGTATAAGGCTCCTTTGCACCCTGCAATAACCGATGCTCCCTTGAATGATGTGTCATACACAGACAACACTGTATTAATGTGGCAGGTGCAGGTCTTTGGGGTCAATTTTGGTAAGGGACTCTGTGGTCGGTTTGCGTGTGTCTGGCACTCTGCCCTGCACTTTTTAGGGTTAATAAAATAACCACCATCTTTGTTCATCTTCTTTGTTTCGTCTATGGTTTGTGTCCATCATCTTTACTTCCTTGAGCTTCCCTGGGTTATTGAATGGGTAAGTATAGTAAAGTTGGCAAAGGTCAGTGAATGGGTTGTATAGTAAAGTTGGCAAAGGTCAGTGAATGGGTTGTATAGTAAAGTTGGCAAAGGTCAGTGAATGGGTTGTATAGTAAAGTTGGCAAGAGTAATTGGCGGCACCAAAGATAAGTTGGGTTTAACATATTGATTTTAGCATGAGTCAGTACAATGAAATACCCAATGCACAGGCTGAGTTGTTTGCAGCAGGGAAAATAGTTAATAAATTCTCATGCCAGTCCAGCCTGTGCAATTGTTTATGAGAATTTCAAATTGAATTTGGACTATTGCCTAGTCCAAGTACACAAAAAATAGCTCGAAATTTGATTTTTTTTATTCAAAAATTCACCTCGACCTTTGATAAATCTGCCCCTTGATCTACAGACTCATGAATATATATATCTGATATATAGGGACCTATTTATCAAGGGTCGAATTTCAAATTGAAAAAACTTCGAAATTCGAATTCAAAAAGACCCATAGAAATTAAGTCAAAGTTTTTTTTGGTCGAATAGGTTTTCATTGTACTGATTCATGTAAAGGATATGTTCTAGGAGAAAGAAGAATTAATCATTCGCTAGTAATTCTAGTTCAATAATTAATCTTGTTATTTTTAATTGAAAGGCAGGTTTTTAGATGTGTGATTGGATGTTTGCATTTTAGCTGAATGTGCCAACCCCAACTCTGTCTGGAGGCCATTGTTTTCAGCTGATCTTCACATGGTGCATATTCTAAAGGTGGCCATACACCTCAAGAGCAAAGAAAGCTGCTGTATTTAATGGCCTGTGTATTGGGCTCTAAGAAGGACCTGTCTGTAAGATATCTGGCGAAAGAAAATCCGGGCAGGTCAGAGCTAGACCAAATAGAATTGGCATCCAAGGTGAAATAACCGACACCAGCCTTCCCAGCACCCCCACTCTATATTACTACTGAAAGTGCCCCCAATTGTTGTGCTAAAGGCACATGCCCCTAGTTCTGGTCCTGGGTCTTTTCTCTCCAGGTCAATGATTGGCTGAGCTCAGTTTGGGCCAGGGTGTGCCAAGATTGACATTCAGAGACCAGACACCAAAAGATTGCACTGTGGCTTTAACAGGAGTCTTATATATATTATAACATTGTTATCTGGTAACATTGGCACCAAGTAGCATTACTTTTTCCTAATTGGGCCTCCAAAATACCCACCGACAGTATTTATTATGATCTCTGTGGGTGTAGCTCTTTAGAGGCCTTAATCAAACTAATTATGTCTTATAAAGTCACTTCTTTTTTATTGTTTCTATTCAACCCTGTATTAAATGCAAAGAATACAAACAAGAGGCTACCAACTCATAATTTAGACTATTGAATGAAACATAATTGTAAAATAAAAGCAACCTACAAATATAGGATTTACCGTCACGATCGATGCTAATTTCCCAATGCAGACCTAGAGACACTTAGTTCTCTCTTTGTTGTACCCAATATGTTTTATATAGAACAGTAGCATTTACATTACCTAGAAATTGGATATCATTGAACAAAGAGATAGCTATGTGCTCCTTCCTTGTATAAATTGTGCTACCCTTTTAGTTCAGAATTCAGGCAGGTGGCAACCCCTGAAAAGTGCCTGTCTGGATTTCCAAATTAGTAAATCCGGACAGGACATTGAAGTGAATGACCAATCAGCCAATAGCTGATCACTACGTCATCAGTCCCGCACCCATTATCACCTGTTCTGCCCCCTATGTCACTCGCCCCCAACATCACCCGGTCCACCCACAACATCACCAGCCCATCCCAATGTCCCCACCCTGCCTCCCAACATCATCATCAATCTCTTCTCCAGATCCACAGCATCCATTCAGATTTTGGTTTTCATTCAGATGACCAGCTAATTCTGCATTCTGATTGGTTGCTTTAGTCTACTAGAACTGGAAAAAATGTTGTACTTCTAATTATGCAACTTAATTAGGTCTTCATGGAGGAAGGTGTAAAGCATCTGCCTTCAGCATCATACTGGAGCTCCAGGGTCATTGGGGCTGCTATCTCAAGGCCCATCACGCACTTACCAAGACCCCTGCCCAATTTGGGTCCTCAACAAACTGATGCTGCACCCCACCTCTCCCCCAAGCATACCTTTACTTTTTCCCTTTGTGGTTGCAATCACGGGAGGGTGCAGGGGGAACAGCATCAATCTCAAGTGGTGAGGAATGAGTATGGCCAATATGGCGTCAGTACCAGTTTATAGGAGGAACGTCCAAGTCTCTATAATTCCTGATCTCTAAGCTGTTATGGAATTCTGAGTGTTTCATTCAATAGCTTCAGAAGGGTTGTATATAAGGGTTAGAAATAAGAAGCAACACTTTTACTAAACCCCCCCCCACTCTTGCATATGGTTGCTCTATTGGGGAGTCTCCTTCTGACCAGTGATCATAGCAAGCTTAAAGATACATATAACTAAGCTTTAACAAGAACATCCAGCCATCTTCCATGATACAAAAATATCTTTTTTATCTGCATATAATAATAATTTTAGCTCATTTTACTATTCGGTATTTAGTATTCTCCATCAGACACTTTATATTATTCACTTCATTTCACAAAGTGTTGTTCAATTGGCTCTTTGGTTTCAGCTATTGCAGTTGAAGGAAGAGTTTAAGGCTAATTCCATTGCCCCAGCTGGCCTATCTGTCTGAGCAGTGTTTGTGTAAACACATCACAAAAGCAGATGGACTAAGTACATGCTCTTGATTCTCGGGAAACAGATTTTGATCAATCAGGTACACACGCTTTGATTGCCAGCCCCTTGATGGCAATTAAAAGTAAACAGACATAGGGGGCAAGCTAAATTAAATCCATCTCCCCTGTATCAACACAAGATTTTCTCAATTTGTAACATTTATTAAAGCTAAAAAAAGGCTCTTTTCCTGGTGTCCCTTGACATTCGTCATTGTTTCAGCTTCTTTTTTTCTTATTTGAAAGGAATATTCAGGTTATTTCATGAAAAGCCAAACAGATACAGTGTAAACCTTTTTTTAATGATGGCTCTTTTTTTTATAAATCATGGTTATGTTGGATTTTGAATTTGGAGTGACATTTTTGGCTCTACCAAGAAAAAAAACCTTAGAGGTATACTGGATAATGTTCAAATAGGCTAATAAACTAATAAAACATATAAGGGCTCTTTTAGCTGTGCAAAAATGGTCACACAAATGGACCTGTTCATGAGTATGTGCATCCAAAGATGCTCCTTGCACTTCTGTATAATTGCGCTCTGCAACAATGTGTATTGACCCTGGAGCTATTGTCACCTTCTAGCTGGTGGGAACAGGGACGCCATTAGAAATCACGGGGCCCTGTACAACCAAATTTTCCAAGCCCCACCCCAGATCCCACCCACTTCACATCACAGTTTTTTAAAAAGCATTGGTGCCAGTGCCCCCCTTACAAGTAAAAAAAAATTGGGGCCCCAAAGAATATTTTTTTAAAAAAACTTTGGTGCCAGGCCCCCCCTAAAAGTTGAAAAAAATTGGGGCCCCAAAGAACATTTTTTTTTTAAAAATTGGTGCCAAGGCCCCCCTTACAAGTTAATTTTTTTTTTTAAACATTGGTGGCAGGGGCCTATAGAATATTAAAATAATACATTGGTTTCCAATGTAGAATTCACTCACGGCTTCAGGACTTCAATTTCGGCTGTTTTCGTGACTTCGGGTCTTTTCGCCACTTTGGGACTTCGATTTCAGCTATTTTCGGGACTTCAGGTCTTTTTGATGAATCACACATCTCCATCTGGCAGTTTGGCAGATACCAGGAGAATACTACTGTTATGTCTGTACAATGCCTGAATGTGTAATGTTTAGTAGAGGAGGAATAATCATTTGAGGCTGTTTTGGCTAGAACCTCAGGTTCCATTGAAAACACATCTTAACCCTACAATTCTGTGCTTCCTAATTTTTGGTAACAGTTTGGGGGAAGGCTATTTCCTGTTTCAGAATAATAATGCCCCCAAACACAAATCCAGATACATACAGAAGAAGTGAAAGAACTTGGTTGACCTTCAAACAGCCCTAAAGTCAAATGAACACCTGTTGGATGAATTGGAACACCAACTGTGAGCTAGGCCTGTTCCCAAACATCAGTGCCCAACCTCTTACTTATAAATGGAAGCAAATTCCACCAACAATGTAGAGGTTGTTATATGTCAAGGCCTGAGGGCTCTGGTTGGGATTTACAGACCAAGGAGGAAGCAGCAGGTACCAAACACAGGTTGTGGTATCCAAGGGGATGAGAAGTTAGCTAAGTCAAGTCCAGGCAATTCAGGCAGCGACAATTATTAATTAGTAAGCAGGCCGAGGTCAGGAAATCAGAATCAAACAGTAGAGTAGCACACAAAGTAGAACCTATGTTAGGCAATGTTAGGAAGCCCTGGCATCTATTTAAGGAGGATTTTCACTTCAAAAAGGACATGATGATGTCACACGTCATGCACTGACGTTGTGCGCTGCCAGTACCTAAGAGGAAAGGAGCGCCACCGGGTGCTCCTTACAATATATAATCAAACAGAAGGCCAGCTTCATATTAATAGCCTGGGTTTCAGAATGTGATGTTGGTGTCCACATACTTTTGTCGATGTAGTGTGAATTAAATATAGCATATCAGCATTCTAGAAGAAGGAAAAAAAGCCCCACTCAGAAGGTTAGAAACTAGAATCAGACTCATAGGGGAAACATGCTCATTTGATTGCTCACTGGATAATTTGCCAACTCGTATTATCTATTGTGAGAGGTGTCCTTGAAAAAATAATGTTGATGTGTGATTTTCACCAGTGTTGAACCTGGTAAACCGTAAACTCCAGGGAATATGTATAGCATTGCAGCAAGCATGGCTGTATTTGTGTACCGGCTCTGGAAAAGGCAGATAAATAGGTTCCTGGAGTGGAGAGCAGGGTGGACCTTCCATTCCTTACTATGGTCTCAGCTAACCTGTATGTCTCACTATATATATATATATATATATATATATATATATATATATATATATATATATATATATAAAGAACTCCCTATCAATTTCTTGTAGAAACTAGTAACCAGACTGTTTAGACTATCTACACTGAAACCCATCTCTTCTTGCATCATTTAAGCATGGTTTATTCTTGCCACTTATGAGACAACCCTTATGAATGATTGCATTTGTTACCATATGTGCCTATACTTTACCTTGGATTGTAAGGCTACTGTTTATTGTATATGTAGCCCTCTGCCACCACAGAACAGAGGAAACATCTCACCACCTGAGCATTTCCACTACCATGTTTATTGGGTTTATGCAGTGGTCTCCTCTCATGAGCTCTCCAATTGCAACTGTGAAGACCTGGCAACTCTCACATGAAGACCATAGTTTACCAACTGTCTTTTGAATGTACTTTCACTATATTGGATAAGGGTTTACTTATTCAACTGGTATTTATTCTAGGATGCAGATGTTGTTCTGTCCCAGCTTGATATAGTAACATAGTAAGTAAAGTTGAAAAAAGACACATGTCCAATCTTAAATCTGTATATAACCTGCCTAACCGTTAGTTGATCCAGAGGAAGGCAAAAAACCCCATTTGAAGTCTCTCCAATTTGAGAGGTGAAAAAAATTCCTTCGTGACTCCAAGATGCAATGGGACCAGTCCCTGGATCAACTTGTATTATGAGCTATCTTCCATATCCCTGTATTCCCGCACTTGCTAAAAAGAAATACCAGCCGTCAGATGTGTTGACCACTTTAGGTCAGTTTGGTGTAGAAGCAGACCTTTTAAGAAATTAAGAGGAGCCTCAGCTCTTCTTCACTTACTGCTGTTCTGAACCTTCATACTCTTTGCAAAGAACACAAATCATTGGAACAATAGGAAGAGACCATAGTGTGCATGGCCCCTTGTACATTCCACCTAGTTGGCTCATGTATGGCCACCTTTAGAAATGTTCAATCTAGATAAAATTTGGCACCACCAGATTATTGCTTCACTAATGTCCTTCAACAATGGTGAATTATCTTGCTATCATGCTTTGTACTCTATACCATTGGACCTATTTTATGGAGTATTTAAAAAAAAAAAACTGATGATCCCATGCATTGTTAGGTGTTGAAGATCAATCAATGTTTAAACATCCATGTGCCATCAACTCTATTTCTTGCTCTCTACATATTTCAAGGAGCTCTTATGTCCATATCACTACGCCCACCCCGATCATGTTCTAATCTCTTCCTTTCCATACTGATACCCTATCCCTCATTCACTCCTTTCTCTTGCTAGTTCATTGTGAAATAATAATGCCTATTTACAATTCATCTTTCTGTTCTTATGGGATTCACCCCAAGGTTTATTCAAAATTTCCATAAAATCAATAAAACCCAGACATGAGAAAAGTATGTAAATGTTTCTATTGAGACAATGAAAATGCTTATTAATCGTCCATGCTCACCGCTATAAACAACACAACTGCATCTTTTTTATTTCAGTCTGTGTTTGTAGCTTTTTCTGCTGCTTTTCCATAAAATTCTTAGATTTTACCATAATTCTACCACATATTTAACCTTCATTTTGTATTAGATTAAATATTGGTGCGCGTCAACAATTCTCTGACGCCCATTGACTTTAATTAGGGATGCACCAAAACCACTATTTTGGATTCGGCCGAACCCCCGAATACTTCGCGAAAGATTCAGCCAAATACCAAACCGACTCCGAATCCTAATTTGCATAGGCAAATTAGGGGTGGGAAGGGGAAAAATTTTTTACTCCCCACGCAATTTCCCTCCCCACCCCTAATTTGAATCTGGATCCTGCTGAAAAAGGCAGAAATCCTGGATTCGGTGCATCCCTAATAAAAATTGTCGCTCTTGTCAATATTGATGCATCTCAAAATTATTTGATGCCCATTTGATAATACGGTAAATACGCATATTTTTCCGGTGAAGCAAAATGGAACAGATTCACTCATCACTACTTGCAAGCCACTGGTTGGAAATCGCTGATGTAGGACAATAATCTCATCCAATTTATAAATTGGTATCACCCCATTGGAGCTTCTCGCTATAACACAAGGCTTGTCTCAGTATGGAGATGAATTTAAAGTTTTTATTGTAAACATCTAGAATATTGAAGAACGGATAACGGGATTGTGCAACCTTCTTCCAAAGCTCACAACTCAATTGCATGCCGTTTCATCATGTTATTTTGTGCCTTCAATGCTGCCTGTCCTCCTCAAAATTGACTGAAAGACCCTGTTCCTCCGAGCCCTCTCTATATGTAATTGCTCCATTGATTTTGGTATTCTGTAAACACTGCTTGCTCTGGGAATCATTGTGGATATTGCTACCTGAATCCTATAGATGGAGTAATCTAAATGATTGCCGCACGGGTTTACAGCAGAGAGCTACAATCAGTTCCACGTTCCGTTATACTCTTTGACACCATTGGTGAAAAATTTAATGTGGTTATTGATTTTTGTATTAAAGGAGAAACATAAACCATGTTTAACATAAGTCAGTTCAGTGGAACTTATGTCTGTTAAATATATTATAAGAAGCATCTCCGAGGAGTTGTGGTTTTCCCAGAAAAAAATAATTCCAAACAGGGTTGAAGGTGTAGAAGACCCCAGCATTGCACTCAAGTTGGAGTCTCTGTCTGAGGATTAGCACCCATTATCTGGGTGTTACAGTTCAACGACTAGTGATGGGTAAATTTATTCGGCAGGCGCAAATTTGCGGTGAATTCCCACGGACGCCGGAGTCAAAAACGCTAATTTTTCGACCCAAATTGGGGGTGCTACTGTCAACCACACTTAGATTATTATGCTAAAGGAGAAATAACATCGAAGTTTACTGGAAAAAAGAGAGCTCCTAGTTCAATGAATAAAAGGAAATGCAAATCATTGAAACAAATGAATGAAAAGTTGTTCAAGGATCAAGTGTACTAGTGGCCTTAATAAAAAGGATCCTTTAATTTTACTTTGCACTGTTGTACGGAGATATTATTTTCTTCTAGCTGAGATTAGAATGCAGAATGTGCTATTCACATTTCTCCTTGTGAGTTTGTCTATTATTAGGACTGTGACATAAGGAATGTAACACAGAGGGGCCGATTCACTAAATTCGAGTGAAGGGTTCGAATTAAAAAAACTTAGAATTTCGAAGTTTTTTTGGGCTACTTCGACCATCGAATGGGCTACTTCGACCTTCGACTACGAAAATCGAACGATTCGAACTAAAAATCGTTCGACTATTCGACCATTCGATAGTCGAAGTACTGTCTCTTTAAGAAAAACTTCGAGCCCCTACTTCGGCAGCTAAAAGCTACCGAATTCAATGCTAGCCTATGGGGAAGGTCCCCATAGGCTTGCCTGGGATTTTTTGATCGAAGGATTTTCCTTCGATCGTTGGATTAAAATCCTTCGAATCGTTCGATTCGAAGGATTTAATCGTTCGATCGAATGAAAAATCCTTTGATCGATCGATCGCAGGTGCGCTAAATCGTTCGACTTCAATATTCGAAGTCGAACGATTTTAGTTCCTAGTCGAATATCGAGGGTTAATTAACCCTCGATATTCGACCCATAGGGAATCGGCCCCATACTGACTCATCAGGAAAAGGTTCATCAAAAAAGTTGAGATTTAACATGGCTGCAGTTTTTATAAATTGCATTTTTATTTATTAATTTAATTTATTCCTGGGTGCTTTTTACAGAATTTCTTACAATATTCATTAGAATTTATATATATAGTTTGGCCAACCAGTTTAAATTGATGTGAAGAGTGTTGTGATTTTTTTTATGTATTGGGTATGTATATTAAATAGGTATATTATTAATTTGATTATGCACACTAACTTGGTATATTTCCATTACATCAGACAACGTATCAACCTCCCTTTCTACTATTATTCTTGTTGGTTATTCCCAAGGTATTGGGAAATTGTGGGGTGCATACTTTTGTTAAGTGTGATCTGTTTTACATTATATTAGTTTGACGCCTGTTAGGAAACCCTTTATAAGAAATGTTAAGAAGCATTATTCATTCTTCAATGTCCCCTGGCTCATGATTGAATAATAGAGTAAAGAAATTCAGCTTTCCCCTCAACTGTGCATCCAGCGTAAAGAAAGAAGTAGCAGGAAGGAGATTGCTCAGTGATGTTCACTCAGAAATGCCCCAGGTTGGTGCAGTTTTCTGCTAGCAGGTGTACCAGCCCAGGGAAAGTGATTATAATTAGTGACGGCCGTATTTATTCACCAGGCGCAAATTCCCGCGATTCGCCGCCAGCAAATAAATTCGCGAAACCGCCACGAAAATTCGCCGGTGTCCAAAAAATATGGACACCGACGTCCAAAAAACGGAGACGCCAGTTCGCCCCAAATTCGCCCATCACTAATTATAATCACTGGGGGTGCTACTATTTGGCACCCTCTTGTGATTTCACATTTCCTTCACCTTTAACTTACTCTTTAATTGAAAGCAAATTGGGAAGGGGGTTATGGATAACAGACTGTGCAACTCTAGGCAGTGTCAGTCTATGGTGGTCATTTCCAGAGATCCTGGGCACAAGTGCAAAAGCACCAATTTTTGCCGCTTTGTAGATCCCAGGTAGGGCTTCAGTATGCAGTGCAGCTGGAGTGAGTGCAGAGACATGCAACAAAGCTATCAAAGTTGGGCTTGTTCTTTCTGGAGAAGAGGAGCTTCCCAGGGGATATGATTAATTTTTATGAATATATTAGAGGATATTACAGGCATATAGCAGGGGATTAACTGCAAAAGAAGTCATTGCTGTGTTTCAGTTTCTCCTTTTGTACAGTATGATCACTTTGAACAGCTTCTCTTAGTGGTTGTAAAAGAGCAAGATGTCTTCCACCCACGTCATCTCTTTCTTGAGTCACATTTCTTATTCATATTGTAGTCACGTATCTATTTCAAGAAAAGAAACAATTTGTTGAGGGTAATTGTCAGGCACACACAAAGCTTTATTCACCTTAATAGAGGCGGTGACTCACCCGAGCCCTACTAAATAGGGATTTCATATCTTATTTGACCTCTAAATAGATTCACCACGAGATGCAGGTGCAGTATCCAAAGGGAACGATTGCCAAATGTCAATATTCAAATTGATACGACGAAGCCTGGAATCCTGCTGAATATTTAACCATGGAGATAGGAATCTGTATCAGAAGTTTTATCCATTCTGTTCCTTTCCATAAATTCATTTTGTGGCCAACGAAAAAAAATCGTAGTTATGTACACTGTCTCTCTCTCTCTCTCTCTCTCTCTCTCTCTCTCTCTCTCTCTCTCTCTCTCAGCTAATTTTTTACTTTATAATAGAGCTATACATTGAGTACGGGAAGCAGTAACATATGGACTGCAGTGGGTGATCAGTTCTAAACCTTCAATGTATTAATTGGGTCAGTTACTAGCCAAACCATGGGGCAGATTCACTAAGGGCAAAGTGGTTAACACTAGCGACTCTTCACCTGCGTTGCCACCCGCAGGGACATTGGCAATTCACTAACAGGCGCAGTCGTGAATTTGCTAGCGAACAGGACCGTCGCTAGTGTTCATTCACACTTTATCGCCAGGCGACTTTTCACTCCGGTGAGCGATCGTTGCTCTGCAAATTCACTAAAGTGCGGATTTTATTGAACGTAAAGATTTGACTTTGCCACCTCAGACCAGGCAAAGTGCTAAAATGCAGCTGTAGATCTTCCTCAATCTTCTGTCACTTACATCATATCCTGTGAGCCGAAAATGCATTAACGTTCCAAAAACGCTGGCGACTTTTCCTTTTTTTAAGCGGAATTGGCTGCAAAAGTGCTAACTTACTTTTTTGTGGGCTCAGGTGTAGGGCATTATATTAACTTTATTGTCTTTATTAAGGTTCCCTGGACATGTGTAATGAAAAAGTGGTAACTTTAAGAATTTGCACCAACATTTATAAAAAAGACGTCCATGCAACTTTAAATTTCCAGACGTATGCAAATTGACCTAAGCGCAAGATCATTAGTGAATTTTCAGTATGCACAAATGAACGCTAGCGCATCTTTGCTATGAAATGCTCGCACTGCCGAAGTAACGCTAACGAAAAGTTGCCAGCATTCGGTGCCCAGAGCGCAACTTCACATAATAATGAATTAGCGTAGTGGTAGCAAATTTGCGTCTGGCGAAGTGGTGCGATGGGTGTGAAGCGGTCGCCTAGCGACAATTTGCCCTTTAGTTAAGAGCCTTATGGCTCTGTATACATCATCTTATTAATATCAACAAGCCCTAAATTTGTAAAAATGGGTAACCATGTGGAACGTCAGCTCACTCAGATAAGTTGACACTGGTAAGTGCAAATAATATCAAGGAGCAGGTCATTTTTGCAAGAAAGAAGATCTTAGATTATCTACTATCAAGAGCAAGATGGCAAAATAAGATCAAGATACCAATATTATCACCTTATACAAACATGAGCTCCACCAGCTAATGTTGTAGTAATTATTATATAATGTGGTGCCTTCAAAGTCTGTTTTAGCCCTAGTCCTGCAACGTCTAAAGATACCTTTGGGTTGTTTGTAGAAACCTAACTAATAATTAGTTCATATATTCCATTCAATACAAAGATCAATTCTAGCCAACCATTTCACTGCTTTTCTAACTATAGCTTCTCAGAGAAATTAAGCACCACTCTTAATGCCTCCCTTGTTTTGCCTGATCGACCAGAAAACCATATTGTAAAGTATGATATAAATGTTGTACAACATCAGGACAAACACATTAATTAAACCTTGTTTTATGAACATGCTTTATGGGTATCCTTGAAGAAACCCAATGGAATTTAGTCTTTATTCCACTAGATGTACAAAGTTATCCCTACAATCAGGGCCGCCATCAGGGGGGGACAGGGGGGACAAGCGTACCGGGCCCGGGCATGAAGGGGGGCCCGGCAGCGCTGCATTTTTTGAAGACCTGGGCCCCCCTTACGAGCGCCCGAGCCGTACGTCCTCCCTCTGCGTTGCCGAATGCGGAAGTGCCGAAAAGCCGAAGCCGATCTGCCGAAAAGACCCGAAGTCACGGAAAGACCCGAAGTCACGAAAACAGTCCTGAAAAAAGTCACGAAAAAAAGTCACGAAAAAGTCCTGAAGCGGCGCAAAGACCCAAAGTCACGAAAGGAGGCGAAGTTGAAGTACTGAAGCCATGAGTTCAATTCTACTGAAAACCAGTTTGTGTATTTTTTTTTTTTAATCCCCTGGCCACCAATGTATTATTTTAATATTCTATACGCCCCTGCCACCAATCTTTTTGTAAAACATTTTTTTGGGGGCCCCAATTTTTTTTTTAACTTGTAAGGGGCCCCTTGTCACCAATGTTTTTTTTTTTTTGGGGCCCCAATTTGTTTTTACCTTATAAGGGGGCCCCTGCCACCAATAGTTTTTTTTTCAGGTTTTTTTTTACATTTTTTTTTTTGTTGGGGCCCCAAGTTTTTTTTAACTTATAAGGGGGCCCCTGCCACCAATGTTTTTTTAAAAAAACATTTTTTTTTTGGGGGGGGGGCAATTTTTTTATAAGGGGGCCCTGACCATCAATAGCTTTTTATAACTTGTGTGGGGGGGGGTTACTTTTTTAGCGCTGATGTCTGTGTGGTCTTTTAACTGCGATGTGGAGTGGGCGGCATATGGGGTGGAGCTTGGTCGTCAGTGTGGACGGGGCCCCAAAAATTTTGTTGTACGGGGCCCCGTGATTTCTAATGGCAGCCCTGCCTACAATGCAAAATGCTGATAACTCAATACTACCCCGTGCATGTTGTATTGATGAAATAATGCAAACACAGAGAATTGCCCCTGGTGGATTTTGCAGATTAAAAATGTCACATTGTCTAAAATACAGAGAACAGATTAATTGTTTGGTGTAATGATTTATGGTGGCACTTGGGGAACTTGTAGCCCAATCATTCCTGTTTATGGGGATTAGACTCACCTTTTACAAAATGCCTTTGGAGAAAACATCTTGGTTCAAAGTTTCACAGGACCTGATAGGAATAAAACATTGTGGTAGTTTCTCACATTATAATAAAATTATGTATTTGCTTCCAAAGTATGCGTCTGGAGAAAGGATAAAAATTAGGGGGAACTTTGGAAGAGTTACCACTGCTTTCATTTTCCCATCAGATATAGGATTGTTAGTACTAGATAGGTGCTGAATTTATAAGCAAGATGCTATGTGTATGTGTAGTCTCTAGGATTAGAGATAGTTGGAGCTTTTTACATGAGCTTAAGCTCTTGAGTCTGAAGCTCAGTGCAGATTCAGGCATCGGAGTTCACAGGCACCATCTTCATGCGCTTCGGTAGTCATCGTAATGAGCGCATGCGCCAAAACTCACGAAAATTGCAGAATCGCCAGTTTTATTACGAAGTCTACCGAAGCGGCTGAAGATGCCTGAATCTGCACCGAAGGGTAAGTAAAAATTTAGGGGCATTTGCCCAGGGTAACACAGGCTGGCGGGAGGAGGTTTAGGGTTGAATTCTCCTTTAAGGGCATGCTATAACTGGAGCGACCTTGCCATAAATTTGAGTTTTCATTCAGGGGTCTTTCCCCAAACTTCTACTAAAGTATCTGGCATATTTTAGGGTCCCAGCTTCTCTTCTAAGGCCCCCTCCAGCAGTATATACTTTTTCCTTGAGTGGAGTACAAGAGGAAGAACATGGTTGCTCCTCCATTTTTATACCAAGGCTCATCCAGCACACCTTTACAGAGTAGGGAAATTAAAGCTTTCATATTTTCTACAGCAGTGATCACCAGTTAGTGGCTCATGAGCAACATGTTGCTCACCAACCGCTTTGGATGTTGCTCCCAGTGGTCTCAATGCCGGTGCTTATTTTTTAATTCTGCCTTGGAGGCAAATTTTGATTGCATAAAACCCAGGTGTACTGGCAAAAAGAGCTTCCTGCAGGCAGATAGTCCACATATGGGCTACCAAATGGCCAGTAACAACAAAAACAGCACTTATTTTGCACCGCCCAGGAACATTTTTCATGCTTATGACAATGAAGATTTTCATTCATCCAGGTCATGGTATTTCTAGTATAGGTAAGTTGAACAAAAGAAACTGCTCGTTTGAGTAGGGAAACGTCTTTAATGATTACTCAGCAAGTCCAGTTGTTTTAGATTTACGTTAACTAGATATTTTTCATGCTTGCGTTGTTCCTCATGGGTAAAGAATGTTGGGGACCCCCTGCTCTACAGACCTGTCTGAAAGAGAGGCCAATGTAAACCCTGTTCTGCTGGAGTGGCTACAAAAATGGCCACAATAGCTTTACTGTACCATGAGTGCTTAATGCATTGTTAACAAAATGACCCAACACCCTTTACTGAGTCATGCAGATATAAAGGTTTTTTTTTTTTAAAGAATCTTGACTTTGTTCTCATTGATTATTTTAATGTGACCATAAGACCAATCCTAAAGGGAGGGAGCTCCAATGAGGCAAAATTGTATTTTTTTGTCATGTCTTATATCAATATTTAATTACCAGTTTTACAACCATTCCCTTTCACTTTTCGTTTAATATTCAGCTGCAGTTACCTAGCAACCTTCTCCAAGTTAAATATTATTACACATTAGTCAAACACGCTGCACGCTTTCTACACAAACATTGTACATCTCATGTGTACTTAGCACCTGGCTACTGGGACATGTTTGCTGGTGTGTCTCGTAATGTAAAAAATACAAGTTCCAGATTTAGTGCAAAGATGTCTGACCACCACACTCTGTTCTATACACTATGTATCATTATGACAACCTAGATGATATTTACATACATTTCCTAGACATTCTATTTTTTACTGTTTATCCTCTTTCTGGCCTGAAAAAGTAAACTGTCCAAAGACAAATGGCCTTCCAGCACTCTTTCCTGGCTGTAAATTTGTATATTGGTATAATTAGCAGTAGATAAATAAGGATTTATTAGGTCATTATAGGTCTCCTCAGTGCAACAAACGAAAGTGCATCAAACACCAAATGTCTACCCCCAGTAGACCAAGATCCCTCAGTGTTGCCTCATAAATATTTCATACACTACCCTTGGTCCTAAACAGTGGTGTCCCTACAGTTTGGTAGGAGTTGGCTGGGAAACTATCCCAAACTACACTGGTCTTGGTGGAGCACACAACTGCTGTTATGAGCTAACTCTTTCTATCCCACACTCCTAAAGTTTCCTATAACAGGAGTTACTCTACCACTAATTTGAAGCTTTCATTCAGAGTCACTTTTCCAGATTACACTAAGCTATCTTGCCTAATTTAAACTACTATCTCAGGCTCCTACTGGTGCCTTCCTAAGGCACATTGACTGCCTCATTCCTCTGGCCAATCGCAGAGACTATACATAGGATTTAAACTAATATTAGATTGTCCATGTTCATAGGATCACAGAGGAACCAAGGACAGTGTTCATTGTGGGTCCTGCAGAGACAATGACCTTCTAGTTTTCAATGACAAAAAGCTACACAGGTAGAACTGTCAAGTCTTTACCTTTAAAATAGAACTAAACCCTAAAAATGAATGTGGCTAAAAATGCCATGTTTTATAAACTGAACTTATTGCACGAGGCTAAAGTTTCAGCTTGTCAATAGCAGCAATGATCCAGGACTTCAAACTTGTCACAGGGGGTCGCCATCTTGGAAAGTGTCTGTGACACTCACATGCTCAGTGGGCTCTAATTGGCTGTTGAGAAGCTAAGCTTAGGGCTCGTCACTAATTATCCAGCAGAAAATGAGCTTCCCTGGCTGTAATATAAGCTGATGCTACAGGTTTGCTGATTATTCAATTCTGATGCTAATTGCACTGGTTTCTGTGCTGCCATGTAGTAATTATCTGTATTAATTACTAATCAGCCTTATATTGTGACATTTCTATTCTATGTGTACTGTATATTGTGAGTGGGTCCCTAAGCTCAGTAAGTGACAGCAGCACAGAGCATGTGCAGTGAATCAGCAGAAAAGAAGATGGGGAGCTACTGGGGCATCTTTGGAGACACAGATCTTTACTGCTAAAGGGCTGTGGTTGCCTTGGGCTGGTACAGAAGCACAAAACATAATGTACAACATTTACTTCTTTAGTTAGGCTTTAGTTCTCCTTTAATTTATAATGGCACATAGGGGTCTGGGAACTCTGAGCATCTTGTTTTCAAGGAACCCAAAAAGATGGAGCTCTGAAGTGCCCAAAATTAGGCATCCCATAAAGGTGGCCAGAAATGCAGGACAGGAATTTTTTCAGAAAAGATATTAAAAAAAAAAACCCAGATGTTAGGGGTTGATTGGTTTGGGGAGGGAAAATCACCAGTGCAATCACCATTAACAACAGCAATTAGTTCTTGACAGCCCACTACAAATTCATGGTCTAAGGACCAGGAACTGCCTTTGTCCTGTGTCTTTTAAAGGAAATGTAAAACCACAAAACAAATTAATTTAAAATGCCCTCCCAAAAACGTTTTCAATTTACATCAATTAGATTTTTTCCTAGTTTTTAAGACATTGGCACTTTTATATATGTATAGTGAAACAACAGCACCACCTACTGTTCAGTTTGGCCAATCAGCCTGACAGTCTGGAGGAAATCTCAGAAGAAGAAGAGGAAAGTCTTCTGATGTTGCTCTGCTTAGAAAAGAGCAGAGAGCTCTCTATGTCGCTTTGTATGTAGGTGACCATTACCAATCCCCTACTTCAGATCCTTATTATTACTTTATTTAAGTTTAAATTGTCAATGGCAACCATGCAAACAGAGTTTGCCATTGATGAGTAGCTGGTAGCAATTGACCGCTTGGAAAGGACCATTGGTTTATTACTTCCCTGTTGTCAAGCAGGGAACCAATCAGAGAGTGTTTTTACAATGATGTGAGTTGGATGTTGCATGATGGATGGGGTCTCATTAACTGTTTCCAAAACATTAATGATCTGACCAGAGACATCATGTACATTGCAAAAATGGTAAAGATGAATACAGAAGAGTACGAGTATGAGGAGCACACGAGTAGGGCTCAGAATTCAATCACATTTAGATCTATCATGACCAGCCAGATCATGTACATATATCTCTATCTCTATATAGAGAAACAACAGGATCATATTTATCATCTTTCTGGGAATTTTTTATCTGGGGCTGGAAACCACTGACGCCGTCTCGCATGAAACCCGGCACTCAATTAATCTGAGTAAATGGGGCCTGAACTGTGGATGACAGTTTGTTTCCTTAATGTGGAAATGGCAGCAATGAACACCTTAAATTAATGGCTGTTATAATTGCTAGCCCTATTCTTATTGTGCAAAAACCTGGCAAATGCAAACTGCCCTCATCTTTTATTCAAAAAAGCTAATTGGCGACATGTCTGCCAAATTTCTAGCAGTGCATTTCATTAGACTTCCAAATGTGTTTAGAGCCAGGAATGATTCTTTCATGGCAGGAGTCCCTCACTTGCTAAATTCTGCTTTGGCTTGTAACTGGGTACAGAGTTTAACCATTGGGTAACAGAAAGGAAATGAGACACTGCAGGGCAGTTGTTACAATATTACCTTGATATCTGCTCCAATGTTGTATCAATGGACACACAGCTGTTTGATCGCTGAAGATTAGAGTCTGTAACCACTCATGGCAAGTAGTCCTTGCCAAGTATCTCACCCCTAAAAAACTTTTCTGCTATAAAAATGTTACATGTGCCCTAGGCCTTACATCAGTGTAGGTTCATTTAGACTAAGGAATAAGATTCATGAAAAAAAATGGTTTCACTGCTTTGATGCCAACAGTATATAGAGTATATAACTCACCCATATCTTAAATTATATTTCTTTTAGGTTGGGTCTATAACATGGTCATAGCAATAGGAATATTGGTGTAAAGGGCATCCTGCTATAGTTCCAGGGGTACCCAGTGCACAAATAAGCACTCAACCCCAATCTCCCCCTAACTGGCCTTCAGGCTGGGCCCCTTAGCTCATAACAAGGTTACAGACATATAGAAACATTGGTGTAACAGTCACCCTGCTATAGTTCCAGGGGTACCCAGGGTACAAATAAGCACTCACCCCAAATCTCCCCCTAACTGGCCTTCAGACTGGGCCCCCTTAGCTCATAACAAGGTTACAGATATATAGAAATATTGGGGTAACAGTCACCCTGCTATAGTTCCAGGGGTATCCAGAGCACAAATAAGCACTAACCCCAAATCTCCCCCTAACTGGCCTTCAGACTGGGCCCCCTTAGCTCATAACAAGGTTACAGATATATAGAAATATTGGGGTAACAGTCACCCTGCTATAGTTCCAGGGGTATCCAGAGCACAAATAAGCACTAACCCCAAATCTCCCCCTAACTGGCCTTCAGACTGGGCCCCTTAGCTCATAACAAGGTTACAGATATATAGAAACATTGGGGTAACAGTCACCCTGCTATAGTGCCAGGGGTACCCAGGGTACAAATAAACACTCACCCAAAATCTCACCTTAACTGGGTCCGATTAGCTCAGAACAAGGTTACAGATATAGAAAATCTGGTAAAATGTAAAACACAGTTGGCTGATTTGCCATTTTTCTGCTGTTTTAAGTAAATATCTGAACTAGGATTGTGGATTTCCTTATATTATAATAGGCCTACTGTGGTGTTTATACAAATGGCCTGTAGATGTCACTGTGCCCAGACTAATACTGTGCATACTTCCTGACAGCTTAAAAGTGAAAGTTACTGCTGTGTAATGGCTGCATGAGAGCCTGCTAATAAAGCACTGTTATTCTCTACTCATCTATTGAAGAACTGTGGAAAACCACTAACCAGCTACCAATAGAAATTCAGTTAAGGAAAAGGAAGTGGGGTTGGATAGGCCACACACTCAGGAAGGGAGAGGAATCTATAGAAAGAAGAGCCCTAGAATGCAATCCACAGGGATCAAGAAGAATGGCCTTGAAAAATATGAAGAAGATCAGTGGAAGAAGAAATGATAAAAATGGTAAAAACATGGAATGAGATCAAGAGAAAAGCAACATATAGATCTGAATGGAGAGTCTTCACAAATGCCTAATGCTCCACTGGGAGTCAAAGGAACAGATGATGATACTCTATTCATCCTTGGCTACCCAAAACATAACAGATTGACGATGAGATGGCTCTTCTACCTTGCACCTTTTCTTCCAAACCCTGGTGAGCCTACCATACCTTTTACTGCTTGGATCCATATGTTTGAAAATTACATTATTGCTGCTGACCAAGGGGAGATTGTCAGTGTCAGTACTGCTTCTGCTGACAAGGGACACTCCATTAACCTGATGCTTGATACAGGTTCAGCTGTTTCTATACAACCAAAGGATATTTGTTTGAAATACTTTGCAAAAGATCCGCTTGTTGCACCTGCCCTGCAACTGGTCAGTTACTTAAAGGATCCAATCCCTGTGCTTGGTTGCTTGCCAGTGACTGTACAATTTGAATCAAATACTCCAAAATCTGAGTTTTACATTCTGAATAAAGGATAAGTAAACCTTTAAAATAAGTGAATGTAAAACTGACGAGGGGGCTATTCTTAGCACTTTTGCAATGTACATTCAGTATTTATTTTCTTTTAATTAGAAGATATTAAGGGATACATGTGCTGTTAATATGGATGACTTTTGTTACAACAGCGCCACCTGCTGGTCAGTTTCCCACCAGTCTGACCACCAAGTAGTCAAGGAAGTTGTCATGAGAAAGAAAGAGGCTGCTCTGATGTTCTTCTGCTTAGGAAAAAAAAATAGAAACCTTTCTCACATCTTTCCTAAGCAGAAGAACATCAGAGCAGCCTCTTTCTTTCTCCTGACAACTTCCTTGACTACTTGGTGGTCAGACTGGTGGGAAACTGACCAGCAGGTGGCGCTGTTGGAACAAAATTCATCCATATTAACAGAACATGTATCCCTTAATATCTTGGAATTAAAAGAAAATAAATAATGAATGTAAATTGCGAAAGTTCTTAGAATAACACTCTCATCAATTTTACATTCACTTGTTTTAAAGGTTTACTTATCCTATAAGGGAACTGCTATACTTGGAAGGGATCTCTTTGCTGCATTAAACCTACAATTAGTTGATAGTCTGATACAAAATCATCTACTGCTGACATTGTGAAATGTCAACAAGCCAAATATAAGGCTTATACTGACAGAAAACATGGTGCAAGAGAAGTACACTTTCAGCCTGGATCTTTTGTCAGAATTAAGAAACCAGGAATACTGAAACAAGGACAATCTAAATTTACTGAACCACTTGAAGTGAGACGCCAACGAGGACCATACACATATGAACTGTCTGATGGACGCATATGGAATTCAAGTCGTCTAGTTAGATATGACTTTGGAGAAACTCCATTTGATGAAGGACATTTTCTTACTCCTGATGTCAACTGCAATAGGCCTGAAGAAAGTGAACCTATAAAGCGTACTGAGAGAATCGGAAAACTACCTGCATGGACCCAGGACTATGTGATGTGAATAATGTATATTATTGCTTTAAAATGCATTGTTGTTTATTACATTTGCCCAAATGATTTCCTACTATAGAGGGAATATGTGGTGTTTATACAAATGGCTTGTAGATGTCACTGTGCCCAGACCTATACTGTGCATATTTCCTGACAGCTTAAAAGTGAAAGTTACTGTTGAGTAATGGCTGCAGGAGAGCCTGCTAATAAAGCACTGTTATACTCTACTCATCCTCGGCTACCCAAAACATAACACCTACTTAAGAGGCCTCTGCTCGAAGTAGATATGGCCTCTAGCAGGACAGGCCTTTCAAAAGACAGGTGGAGTTGAAGTGCAACTGTAGAATCATTACATACATAGAAACACATAAGGAGACATATTGTAGGGTTTTATTTTAATACCAGTCACATTGATGTAATCCAGAGTATTCAGGCTGCACTGCAATACATCAGAATTGCACTTAAAGGCAATCTGAGTGTTGATCCTGTAGTAAAGTCTTTCTATGCCAAATCAGACATGCAAGTCCTCCACAATTCATGTTACCAACCTCTCGGGTGACATGTAGAAGTTACCTTTGAAAGACACAGCTGGATGCAATTTCCCAGCAAGAAGTCATTGTTCCTGAGCAAGTGTCTCTGCTAATAGTCACATGAATACTGCCCCACAGGGGGCTGTTATATTATATAAAATAAACTGTTTCCAGGAATTATTCTTCAGCATAGCCTTGAGATGTGCAAGCTTCAGCCGCAGCTTAAAATCAAATTACTTACCTCTGAGTGAGACTGCTGGTAAATAAATACAGCTCTTGCACACTCCTTTGCACACGTAAAATGAAATATTGCCTTTTATTGAACCATAAGACTGCTAAGTCTTTTATGTATTGATCTTTATCTCTATTTTTCAGTTTCTCATCATGGTTCCAACTCCATAAAACCCATCTTCTGCCCCAGTGTCTTAATGACAGATCTGCTTATAGCTGAGATCTTAAGAAATGTATCAATACATGTAATTACATGTTCGACAGGTCAGTTTAGTATATTGTTGTTAGGTTTACATGGGGAAAGGTTCTCTTATCGGAATGTATGGTTGGCATTGATTGGTCACAGTTACCGACCTGATTGGGATCAAACCCAAGACACCAAGCTCAGTCTAAACCAAAGAGTATTGTTATGGAGTCTGCATGTTTCTCCACTGGTTTCTTCCCTGAATCTAAAAACATTCCAGCAGGATAATTAATTGTTGGCTCTAGTATGTGTGCGTGTGTTTCTGTGCATGTGTGAAATATCATTGTACCTTATTATTTATATGTCATATGTTGTGTCTGTGGCAATAGAAACCAATTTGAAGTCAACAGATTAACTGGAGGTTGTATTACATAATTTATCCAAATAAAGTGATATAACTCAATGTACAGGTATGGGACCTGTTATACAGAATGCTCAGAACCCGGGGGTTTCCAGATAACAGATCTTACTGTAATTTGGATCTTCATACCTCAAGTCTACTAGAAAATTATGTAAACGTGAAATAAACCAAATAGGCTGGTTTTGCTTCCAATAAGGATTAATGATATCTTAGTTGGGATCAAGTACAAGCTACCGTTTTATTATTACAGAGAAAAAGGAAATGATTTTTAAAAATTGGATTATTTGGATAAAATGGAATCTATGGGAGACAGCCTTTCTGTAATTTGGAGCTTTCTGGATAATGAGTTTCCGGATAAGGGATCCCATACCTGTACTGTAGTATTTTTGCCAGTCTGAATTCAGTTCAAAGGGCAATTGATAATGTATTGTCACCCATTGTGCTATATTACACCATAAATATAAAGATAAATAACTGTAATCATATATTCTATCTATTATGTATATACTAGCCGGATTTTTATTTTCAAGACTCTTAAAAGGGTTGTTCACAGGGATGAGAGATTTTTTTCTCTAAGTTTTACTGTGGAAATGACTTCCATAGACTCCAATGGGAGAAAAAATGTTGTGCGTCAAAGAAAATTGTCACGTCAAAAAAAAATGGTCGCCCATAGACTTTAATGCATTGCAGTGAATTTTCAGCGGGCCAATTTTTTGGCAAAGGCAAATGGGTTAAAGTCGTCGTCATTTTTCCCTATTTGATAAACTTAGTTAACTTTTAGTATGATGTAGAGAGTGATATTCGGAGACAATTTGCACTTGGTTTTCATGTTGTATTATTTTTGTTTTTTGAGTTATTTAGCTTGTTATTCGGCAGCTCTCCAGTTTGCAGTTTCAGATGTCTGGTTGCTAGGGTCCAAATTACCCTAGCAACCATGCATTGATTTGAATAAGAGACTGGAATATGAGATTCCTGAATAGAAAGACGAGTAATAAAAAGTAGCAATAACAATACATTTGTAGCCTTACAGAGCATTTGTTTTTCAATGTGGTCAGTGACCCCCATTTGAAAGCTGGAAAGAGTCAGAAAAAATAGGCAAATAATTAAACAACAAATAATGAAGACCAATTGAAAAGTTGCTTAGAATTGGCCATTCGATAACATACTAAAAGTTAACGCAAAGGTGAACCACCCCTTTAAGAGACTGACGAACCAATAAAACAACCCTCTGCGGGGGCCCACAAGGACTAGAGCCCATTGAGTTTTCTCACTGTGTCCCGCCGTCCCAGTCCAAAGCTATTTCCAGGATAAGGGGTCTTTCTGTAATTTGGATCTCCATACCTTAAGTCTACTAAAAAATTATTTAAACATGGATTAAATCCAGTAGGATTGTTTTGCCTCCAGTTAGCATGAAACACATCTTGGTTAGGATCAAGTACATTGATCATTACAGAGAAGTAGGCAATTGTTTTTTAAGATTGGAATTATTTCATTAAAATTGAGTCTATGGGAGATGACCTTCTCATACTTTCTGGATAATGGGTTTCCAGATCATAGATCCTATACCTTTACTGCATTAAAGGGATACTGTCATGGTAAAAAAAAATTTTTTCAAAACAGATCAGTTAATAGTGCTGCTCCAGCAGAATTCTGCACTGAAATCCATTTCTCAAAAGAGCAAACTGATTTTTTTATATTCAATTTTGAAATTTGACATGGGGCTAGACATTTTGTCAATTCCCCAGCTGCCCCTGGTCATGTGACTTGTGCCTGCACTTCAGGAGAAAAATGCTTTCTGGCAGGCTGCTGTTTTTCCTTCTCAATGTAACTGAATGTGTCTCAGTGGGACATGGGTTTTTACTATTGAGTGCTGTTCTTAGATCTACCAGGCAGCTGTTATCTTGTGTTAGGGAACTGCTATCTGGTTACCTTCCCATTGTTCTGTTGTTTGGCTGCTGGGGGGGGGGGGGAGGGAGGGAGGTGATATCACTCCAACTTGCAGTACAGCAGTAAAGAGTGATTGAAGTTTATCAGAGCACAAGTCACATGACTTGGGGCAGCTGGGAAATTGACAGTATGTCTAGCCCCATGTCAGATTTCAAAATTGAATATAAACAAATCTGTTTGCTCTTTTGATAAATGGATTTCAGTGCAGAATTCTGCTGGAGCAGCACTATTAACTGATTCATTTTTAAAAAAATGTTTTTCCCATGACAGCATCCCTTTAAGGATAGATGGATATTTGTACACTAGAAACAAATTTCCTTCAAAAGACATTTATTTTTGCACGTTCTTATTTTACCTTTTGAGCTCGAGCCAGACCTTTTCATTACTTTAAGCCCATGGGACATTATCATCTCTACTCCTCACGCAAAGTTTATCGAGTCTGAGTGCAACAGAATTTACCTGGTTTCCATTCCAACTGTTAAGCTCATAAGACAAGCAAGGTCGTTGTCATGGAATACAAATACTTGCCAAAAATGTCAAATTATTTTTTGTTTCTCCACCTCGGTTTCAAAGTAGCACTCCAAGCTTAGAATAATCAAGAGCGAGAGACTCTGGCTAAATTTTCCCACATCCTCATTAGAAGTTCATTAAGAACTTTAATTGTAATGAACACATAATAGGCTTGCAGGAAGGCTTAGCACCCTAATGAACCCTATGAATCCAATGAACCCAAGGACTGTTTATATCCATTCTTTTCCATATTTTATTATCACATGATGGCAGATATGTTGCTCACTCAGCTGAGGAATTCTAACATAAGATCAAACGGATCACACGGATGACCACAACAAGGTGCTTTCTTATCTCCATATCTGGAGAACGCCTCATTAGCATTCAATTATTTGGCACAAAGATCAGTTGTAAAATGTTTTGTTCCTCCCAAATTGCCCATTTCATTTCATCTGTAAACCCTGTGAGCGGCAAGAGATTTACGTAAATATATATATCCAAAATATATGTGTATATAAATATATCTTTATACAATCCAGATGCCTTTGTTTCCTTCTATAAAGCAGATATTGGCAAGCCAGTTGGTTCCCTTGGGGCCCCGAAAGAGCATTGGTGAGGTCCAGAGATGGCAAAGGTACCCTGCTTAATGGATGAGTAATGTCACACCAGCTGTCCACTCAAGGTACCCTGCTTTATGGAAGAGTAAGGTCACACCAACTGTCCACTCAAAGTACCCTGCTTAATAGAAGAGTTAGATCACACCAACTGTCCGCTCAAGGTACCCTGCTTAATAGAAGAGTAAGGTCACACCAGCTGTCCATTCAAGGTTCCCTGTTTTATGGAAGCGTAAGGTCACACCAACTGTCCACTCAAGGTACCCTGCTTTATGGAAGAGTAAGGTCACACCAACTGTCCACTCAAGGTACCCTGCTTTATGGAAGAGTAAGGTCACACCAACTGTCCACTCAAGGTACCCCTGCTTTATGGAAGAGTAAGGTCACATCAGCTGTCCACTCAAGGTACCCTGCTTTATGGAAGAGTAAGGTCAAACCAACTGTCCATTCAAGGTTCCCTGTTTTATGGAAGAGTAAGGTCACACCAGCTGTCCACTCAAGGTACCCTGCTTTATGGAAGAGTAAGGTCAAACCAACTGTCCACTCAAGGTACCCTGCTTTATGGAAGAGTAAGGTCACACCAACTGTCCACTCAAGGTACCTCTGCTTTATGGAAGGGTAAGGTCACATCAGCTGTCCACTCAAGGTACCCCTGCTTTATGGAAGAGTAAGGTCACATCAGCTGTCCACTCAAGGTACCCTGCTTTATGGAAGAGTAAGGTCAAACCAACTGTCCATTCAAGGTTCCCTGTTTTATGGAAGAGTAAGGTCAAACCAACTGTCCACTCAATGTACTCTGCTTTATGGAAGAGTAAGGTCACACCAGCTGTCCGCTCAAGGTACCCTGCTTTATGGAAGAGTTAGATCACACCAACTGTCCACTCAAGGTACCCTGCTTTATGGAAGAGTAAGGTCACACCAACTGTCCACTCAAGGTACCCTGCTTTATGGAAGAGTAAGGTCACATCAGCTGTCCACTCAAGGTACCCGGCTTTATGGAAGAGTAAGGTCACACCAACTGTCAACTCAAGGTACCCTGCTTTATGGAAGAGTAAGGTCACACCAACTGTCCACTCAAGGTACCCCTGCTTTATGGAAGAGTAAGGTCACATCAGCTGTCCACTCAAGGTACCCGGCTTTATGGAAGAGTAAGGTCAAACCAACTGTCCAATCAAGGTTCCCTGTTTTATGGAAGAGTAAGGTCAAACCAACTGTCCGCTCAAGGTACCCTGCTTTATGGAAGAGTAAGGTCACACCAGCTGTCCACTCAAGGTACCCTGCTTTATGGAAGAGTAAGGTCAAACCAACTGTCCGCTCAAGGTACCCTGCTTTATGGAAGAGTAAGGTCACACCAGCTGTCCACTCAAGGTAACCTGCTTTATGGAAGAGTAAGGTCACACCAACTGTCCGCTCAAGGTACCCTGCTTTATGGAAGAGTAAGGTCAAACCAACTGTCCGCTCAAGGTACCCTGCTTTATGGAAGAGTAAGGTCACACCAACTGTCCACTCAAGGTCATGGTTCCTTGATGTTAAAATGTTATAGGCAGTTCATTACAAAACATGACAGACAGTTTTGCAACAAAAGAGAAGACATGGATTACATCTCATTATGGTGTCAGTTTTGTAAAGTGCTCCTGGCTAGACTAAAACTAATTTAGTAATGAAATAAGTAATGAAATAAGTGGAGAGGTTGAGCCACTGCCTCTCCATGGATTGACAGTTTTTATTGAGTAACCATGGACACCACCAATGCATTGAATTAAAGAGAGCAATGTTCACCTTAGGGAAGATGTGCTTATAATGAACGAATGTATTACGTTTTTTCCACAGAAATCGTTATGACCTGAATTTTCTGCCCTTGGGTAGAAGAAGTTAAAATAAAAAAATAGATAAAAGATGTAGTTTTCCTGTCCTGGGGTGAGGAAAAAAAAAGAACTTTATAGCAATGCTTGGTGAGAAGAAGGGAGTTTGTGAATCTCCTGCTGTAATTATCTACACAATGAGACTACAGAAGAAATGAGCGTTGGTATCTTCAGAAACAAGAGTTACTTTATGGTTTCCCTGTGAAAATCCTAGCAAGAGGGGTCACTTCATTCCTCCTACTTTCTTCACCCATCTCTCTTTTGACTTGAATGAAGAAGACAGATCTGCAGAACTGGGAAGACTCATGACACTTAATAAGATAAAAAGACTGCCTGAAGGGCTCTCCACATAATGCTGCTTATTAGTATGCTTTAAGCTTGAGACAAAACACTTGAATTCAGGAGACAGTGTTAACCTTATTAATTCTGTTCTGAAAGACACAAGTTGAGTTGCTAAGGGTAAGACTTGTGTATGGAGCTTATCTATTCTGTTGGTACAAGTCTGAACCTCTTAACCCTAAGTGATGAAAATCATAGACTATACTGTGGTGTCATGGGTTCATGCACATACATTAAATTTGGGTAGGCATTTTTAGCCACAACAGCAGGAACCCAAAGGGCTATAGTTTGCCATATCATATAACTGGGGCTGGAAGAGTCGTATAACACGGGCAGAATATTTCTCTGTAATCCATTCCCCCGTTGGCCTGTAGTGTATAAATGTACATGGATCATTATTATAGGAGGTCAATTCTGGACAAAGTCATAGAAGGGGCCATTTAGACTATTTTAGGGCAAAATGACTGCAAATATAATTCTTTTGCTTCGTAGCCTATAGAATCAATCTGCTTTGAATTCTGAACCATTTCAGGGGCCCAGATAATAGAGTCTGTTCATAAGAATGAATTAGCTGGAGTGATGAAAGAAAGAAACAAAAAGGCTGTGCTTCCATTAGGCAATTACCAAGGAATAATGGCACTGCTAATTACTCTAATTAAAAGGTTATATGAGTTGGAATTAAATCATGACTGTATATTCATTACAGAAGTCTACGGAGAACTTCATTTAATGGCTTCTTCCTCCAAAGTGTTTGTGGCTGATGCTTTGCAGTAAATGTTTATAAAATAAAATGGGCCGTTACATTCTTGCAATGGTTTTTGCCAACGAAATGTCCTCTTTTACATAGAGGTGGAGTAGATATATTTATAGGGGCAGCACATAAGCCTATTTTTTGTTCATTATTGTTTTATTGTCCTTTTATCAGTAAATTTGTTAATTTTAGGGTTGGTTCCTAAGTACAGTTGTTAATGACCATTTCTTAATCTCTTCTCCTATGGGTTGAGATCCTTTAGGGAAGAATAAAATCAATGGATACATGTTGTCATGTGGTGGGAAGCACAGGTCTACACCACACACACAAGCCCAGCCTAGTTTTGCTGCCGTCTCCTCTCTTCCTCTGGAAGAAGTCCATTGATGAGAGTTGCAGAATTCTATACTGTGGTGGGAGAGAACACCATAGAAGGTAGCTCAAGTATGAACGAACGCTGAACCCTGGGTGCCATTACTACTTGCTGGGATGGAGACTTCTAAGTGAAGGATAAACTTCACTTAGAACTTATTAATGATGGATATTATCAGGTAGAACAACCCTATTCATACAGCCATGCAGTGCAAACACACTCATGTTGCCAGACACTGATAGATTTCCCCTGCTCTCATTGGCTGATTCTGCACAAATCAGCGCTTTGCAATGCAATACAGACGCACAGAAATGTTTGGTTGAGGAAGCACACTCATAATCCATTTATAGCTTGGAAATGATGAGAAGCAATAACAAGATGGTTCTTGTTTTGAGAGAATTCCCCTACTATTTTTATTCATTAAATAGAGAATAAGAGTCTTCTGTTGGTTCTTCGTGAAAAAGCAGGGACAAGGTGATCTTTGTGTCGGGTCAATGGTGTTCTGCCTCTATTCTTCCAGCAGTAATACAGGTGTCATTGAATTTGCCTCAGCTGTGTTTGGGGGATATAATAAGACGTTCCTTTCTAATTCAATCAATGAGTGCTTTTTATTTCACATAAAAGAACAGTGGAAAGCACATCCTGAGACAAGTCTTTAAATAGGACTGCATTGTATCAAAATTCATTCTTATTTCTGTTGTACTCGAACATAAATGTTGTTGCTATTTATGGATCGTATTTTAAAGGGCAGTTATAGGGAGATTGGTAAATAAAATAATGCTATTGAAACATACAACTGATACATACAATACACTGTACTTATTTATATATACATATTAAAAAAGTGTTAAATGAAGTGACCTATAAAAACCTCAAGGCTGAGTTATACAGGGAACTCTGAGTATCACTCATGTATAATAAGGGATAATGTACCCCCTACAGTAAATGATAAGGATATTAGAAGTCACTGAGAGGTTCTGTGACCATATAAAGGCACAAGGCTGCAGGCTGAGTTATACTGGGAACTCTGAGTATCACTCATGTATTATAAGGGATAATGTACCCCCTACTGTAAATGATAAGGATATTAGAAGTCACTGAGGGGTTGTTCTGTGACCATATTAAGGCACAAGGCTGCAGGCTGAGTTATACAGGGAACTCTGAGTATCACTCATGTATTATAAGGGATAATGTACCCCCTACTGTAAATGATAAGGATATTAGAAGTCACTGAGGGCTTCTGTGACCATATAAAGGCACAAGGCTGCAGGCTGAGTTATACAGGGAACTCTGAGTATCACTCATGTATTATGAGGGATAATGTACCCCCTACTGTAAATGATAAGGATATTAGAAGTCACTGCTGGGTTCTGTGACCATATAAAGGCTCAAAGCTGCAGGTTGAGTTATACAAGTAATGTAGATTCACTTTACACCTCTACTGTACTTCCCCATAACAATGCCAACATATTCCATAATGAGTTACAGAGATTATACATCAACCTCACCAGTCCCTATACCAGTGGAGTTAACAGTCTAAGGTCCCTGTTGCATTCACACACACTACGGCTTTGTTTGATAAAAAGCCAATAATTCTGCCCTTATGTTTTTGGAGTGTGGGAGGAAACCGGAGTTCCTGGAGGAAACTCCCACAGACATAGGAAGAACATACAATCTCCTTGCAGATAGTGCAGATAGTGCCTTGGCTGGAATCAAACCTAGGACCAAGGTAGCAATGCCAACTACTGAACTACCTAAGAAGGAAAAAGGTAAGTAATGTTCTTTACATTTAGTGAGAATAATTGAGACTAAGTTTGGAATTTTTGTATCTCATGGTCTTGTTCTTTTTAATGAGAAGAGACATGGGTGGCGATGGAAGACATGGCAGATGCCACACAAAGCCTTTAGTGATAGTAATGGGCGAATTTGTCCCGTTCCGCTTCGCCAGCGGCAATTCCTATGCCAGCGACTTTTTATGAACATTGAAGTCAATGGGCGTCCGTTTAATTGTCGCCGGCGTCACAATTGTCGCCAGCTGTAAATTCACAGCGAATTCGCGCCTGGCGAATAAATTCGCCCATCACTATTTATCAATATTGTAATGCTACTACCTCTATGTTACAATGGCGGCCCTACCACAAACTATCTGCAGGTCATAGCTGAAACAACTTCCATATTTTCAAACTGCGCAATTTTACTTCTTTTATTTATCATCTAATCCACCTTGCCATGAAGGTTTCTTGAGTTATGTGTCCTTCAGCAAGTAATTCAAAAGTCTCAGCCTTGAAATATGAGTTTGTTCAACTATTTTTTCACGTCTTTCCCTGTTTTGTTTCCTCGCGCAGAAATGAAAAGAAACAAACTGAAGGAGAAACATGAGAGAACAACACAATCGGTCAATTAAGGCTCAAGATGGATTATGTTTTTATCTGCAATGTATAATCACTTTCATTGGAAGAATTTCCATTCCTTGTTTTCTGGCCATAAATATAAAATAGTTTTCTACAACTTATTTCAGTTTAACCCGTTGATTGACTAATTTTGGCTTTAATACTAGTCATCGTTTCCAGCTGCCGCTTTGTAGAACCACACTTATCTGTAGACAGGTCCATGGAAGTAGTCTTGAAAAATATAAACCCAAACAAAGCTATATCAAATGGCTCTAAGTGCACTTTTGAGTGATTTTAGATTAATATCTTTCAAGGTTTATAAAACACTCTAAAATTACTCAAATTATTTCAAAGGATGGGGAATCTTACAGCTGGTCAACTACCTCATCAGTCTCCTGTGCTCTTTGTATACCCCACCAACAAATCACTAATGATCATCTCTGTTGTTAGTATATTAATCCTTCCTATACTGATGGTGACATCTTCTTTTCTCCATCCTCATTGGATGTCTTTTTGGCACCATCTTTATCTGATGGGAAAGAGCTGGGGTAAATAGGATGGAGACTTGGCAGTCTAAGACTAAGGTGAACCTGAACTTTGATAGTTTTCAGTGAGTGGATTTTGAAAACTACCCTGAATCAATGAACTACAACTTGGCAGTAGTGATGGGCGAATAAATTCGCCGGGCACAAATTCGTGGCAAATTTTCGCCAAAGAATAAATTTGAGGAAAAAAAATTGGTGCATGTCATAATAGTCGCATAAAAATTGTCGCACAAACAAATCGATTGCGTCAAAAAATTTTTATATGCCTCAAAATTACTCGGACACACATTGACTTTAAAGCATTTGGACAAAATAGGTGCGCGTATAAAAATTGGCGCGGGTGCCAAAATTGACACGCGTCAAAATAATTTTGATGCCCATTGACTTCAATGCATTTCGCAAATTGGTAGTCACCAGGATGTTGGTAGATGCTAATCAATATTTTGCATTTTTATCCAAGTTTAGTATGATAAAAGGACACAAGATTTGTACAAGTACCCAAACAGAGCTAGTGTGCTCTCAACAAGAATGAGAAATGAATGGTCAAACAGGTATGGGACCTGTTATCCAGAATGCTCGGGACCTGGGGTTTTCCCGGATAATGGATCTTTCCATAATTTGGATCTTTATACCTTGATTGTATTACAAAATCCTATAAACATTAAGTAAAACTCAATAGGCTGGTTTTGCTTCCAATAAGGATAAATTATATCTTAGTTGGGATTAGGGATGTAGCGAACGTCGGAAAAAAAGTTCGCGAACATATTCGCGAACTTGCGCAAAAATGCGAGCGGTTCGCGAACGGTTCGCGAACCCCATAGACTTCAATGGGAAGGCGAACTTTAACATCTAAAAAAGACATTTCTGGCCAGAAAAATGATTTTAAAGTTGTTTAAAGGGTGGAACGACCTGGACAGTGGCATGCCAGAGGGGGATCAAGGGCAAAAATGTATCTGAAAAATCTGCCTGTGTGTGCTTGGAAGAGATAGTGTAGGGGGAGAGCTGTTAGTGATTTCAGGGACAGATGATAGTAAGTTTGCTGGCTAGTAATCTGCTTGATACTGCTCTGTATTGGAACAAAAAAATAAATAAAAGCAGTCCTTACAAGGACTACTGTTATTGCAGCAGTCAGCAGATGAGATCAGAAGCAGGACAGCTGCCCACTGCAGCTACATACAGAGCACTGCAGTAGAAGGTAGATTACTAGCCAGCAAAGCTACCTAAGCTTAAATGTCCCTCAAACCCCTGCAGACTTCTGTCCCTCCAATAACAGAGCAGTATCAAAACGATTACTAGCCAGCAAACTTTCAACTGTCTCTGAAATCACTAACAGGCAGCAGCTCTCTCCCTACACTATCTCTTCAGCACACACAGGCAGAGTGAAAAAACGCTGCAGGGCTTCGGTTTTTATAGGGAAGGGGAGTGGTCCAGGGGAGAGCTTCCTGATTGGCTGCCATGTACCTGCTGGTCTGGGGTGAGAGGGCAAAAAAAAGCGCCAACAATGGCGAACCCAAAATGGCGAACGTCGCGCGACGTTCGCGAACTTCCGGCGAGCGCGAACACCCGATGTTCGCGCGAACAAGTTCGCCGGCGAACAGTTCGCGCCATCTCTAGTTGGGATCAAGTACAAGATACTGTTTTATTATTACACAGAAAAAGGAAATAATTGTTCTGGTCATTTTGCCTTGCCATGTGCTTTCAAAAAGAGCCAGTGCTGCACTATGAAACTGCTTTCTGGCAGGCTGTTGTTTCTCCTACTCAATGTAACTGAAGGAGTCCCAGTGGGACCTAGATTTTTACTATTTAGTGCTCTTCTTAGATCTACCAGGCAGCTGTTATCTTGTGTCAGGGAGCTGGGGGGGAGAGGAGGGGGGTGATATCACTCAAATTTACAGTGAAGCAGTAAAAGTGACTGAAGTTTATCAGTGCAGAAGTCACATGACTGGAGCACCTGGGAAACTGCCAATATCTCAGATTTCAAAACTAAATATAAAAAAATCAGTTTGCTCTTTTCAAAAACAGATGTCAGTGCAGAATTCCGCTAGAGCAGCACTATTAACTGATGCATTTGGAAAAAAACATGTTTTCCCATGACAGTATGCCTTGAACTACTAGAGTTATTTCTTTTAATAATTAAAGTTTGAGTGTCCTCATCAATGTCCCGGGTTCTTTCCTACATCAGTAAAACCTCTGCTCTAATTGTTTGTCTTGGTGAAACTGTGAACTGCACAAATAACTAATTTGTTCTAAAGGCTGAGATGGGCACCAGGCCAACCTAAGAAAAATACAGACTAAAGCCGTGAATTTGAGGCTCTTTCATGTCCATTTCTCTGGCATTAATTGCAATTGTTTTATTCAACTTGTTTCTAATTCTTTTATGGAACTGTGTGTTAGATGGGGATTATGAATAGATTCCTTTCGTCTGCAATAACTTGTTTGTGCATTAATATCTGCATTTATGATATGGCTCAGTGTTCTTTGTTCTACAAGAAGGAATGTGTTGCCTTGACTGATGCAGTTAAGTGGTTTCCATTATGAATAAATGCTTTGTGTTACTGAACTGTGGGGATGTGATGCAAAGCCAAAGCTTTAGCCTATACACAGGTTATTATCATTACTGGCAATCACTGATCTATGTAGCACATTGTACCTACACTATAAAACCCTCCACCTGCTCCCACAAATATATAAATATATAATTTATATATACGGTAGGTATAACTGATGCTTTCCCTAATCCTAACATAGGAATGTAGTAACATAGGAATGTGATAGTGTTCCTAAATAATATATGACAAAACTGCACCCAGTAGAGTTTTTATTGCAAATGAGCAGCTCATTGACCTAATATCTACACTACATGCAAAAGTAGGGCACAAGCATGAACAAGGATGGAAGTTCGACTATTAAATAGACCAAAGGGAATATTAAAATAATGGATGTGCCCCTAACACCGCATTGCCTCCAGATAACCTGTACGTTCTCCCAGCCTGTAGGTGAATCTTTCGAGCCATAATGCCCAATCATCTAGACATATATTTTGGGTCGGGTGGGCCAATTTCAGTGGTTGTATTTCATTGCAGATGATCAGACTTCTTTGGAGATGGCATCTTCCAAAGCATCAAGTGAGTGCATGCATGGGGCATCAGCAGATAATGATAGAAAGAAGATCTGGCCCTGCAGTTCTGATCATTCAGGCCAACAGGAACAATAGGAATTTGTCCATGTGTACCGTACCCATTAGCTTGGCCTGCAGATGATCTGTTGGATATGGAAGAGTATGGGAAATGGTGGCAATTTCCCAATTGATTCTCTTGCTGATATGCAATGAGATGCCCTATGCTAAAAGACGAATTACTCTTAGTGCGTCAATCCCACAGATGTAACCTCAGTACAACATCTTTTACAGTAGATACTGTCACATCTACACACACTGAGGGTCATTTATCAACACTGGGCAAAAAGCTAATCACTGATTGGTTGTTATAGGTAACTGCCCATGGGCAAATTTGCCCAGTGTTGATAAATGAGCCACAGTATGTACACTTTTATCAAGAGCCAGTTAACCTGCATGTATGTTTTTGGAATGTAGGAGGTAACCAGAGTATCTAGAGTAATACAAACAACACAGTTTTCTGTGAAATTATTTGGTACTGCAAGATGAAATTGGACCTCCATATATATAATCCATAACTGGCAAGACATCAACTTCACTTAACATTGAAGGTACTAAAGAACTTCAATGGCATTTTCTCGTGATAACCAATAATTAAAGTTTTCTCATGCAACCAAATCTGGCCCAATATGTCTGTATAAGTAGCTATCTTATTAGACCCAAAAATTGTAAGTGCAATTTGTCTGCCTTCTATGTAAATTTTATTTCTTGCATTAGAAGGTGATTTTGCTTGTGCTTAGCATTCTTATTTTGTAAGTGTTGCTATGGTTATGGTCTTATTGTTGGGTATTGAATAGATCTTGAAGGTTTTGAATTCTGTTAAATCTCTTTAAAGTAGAGTTAATTCCTGATGTTGCTTTTTATAAAATGCCTTAATTTATCTAGAAGAACAGTCCATTGGAGCAAGAAACGCTTTGTTCAACTGCAAGGGTTTAGTTGGTGATTGTTTAGAGATTAAAATGCTGAACTGCACAACCTTTGTACCAAATCATGTCAAGTTTTTTTTTAATTTCTAAACACATTGTTGCTTTGCTGATAATTGATGTAATATTTGTTTGTTTTTTTTAACACTGGACACAGATTTACTTTGGAGATCAATCTCTTAACCCAGGGGTTCCCAGCCTTTTTGTTCCATGAGCCACACTCAAATGTAAAAAAGAATTGGGGGGCAGCACAAGCATGAAAAATGTTCATGGTGGTGGCAAATATGCACTGTGATTGATTATTTGGTAGCCCCTATGTGGACTGTCAGCCTGGTTTTTATGAAACCAACACTTGCCTCCAAGCCTGGAATTAAAAAAAGGCACTTGCTTTAAGGTCATTTGGAGCAACATCCAAGGGGTTGATGAGCAGCAAGTTGCTGACAAGCCATTAGTTGGGGATCACTGTCTTAACCCATGAATTTGTTTCATTATACGGCTTAAAGTATCCAGACTATTTTAGCTAATGGTTTCCAGATCCATCCGCATCCTCAGATGGAACATTCACTGTCAAGGAATCAGAGGCTGCTATGGGTGGTCTGGGCCCTTTGCTTCTTTTAAAGGTTAGAAGTGAGGGCCAAGGTCAAAGCAGAAATATAGAATGACCACTCTAGACTCACCCCAGCCAGGATATTCCCCTCCGGTCAGCTCCACAAAGCTCCATGTGCTCAGCCACCAGTGTCCCGACTGTGCTATAGATCTAATGCGCAATTAGTTCAGGCAGCACTCCGGATAAAAGTCATGCCTATGATTAAGGGAGTGTTTCCTGAAATGCGTAAGGTGAAGATGTTAACCCTATTGTTGCAATAAACTTCTCTTGACTTTTATCCAGAGTGCAGTCTGAACTAATTGCTCATTGGATCCAAGACAAAGCTGACTGGAAAACAGACTGGCAGGTTGAAAACAAGGCAGACAGTAAGGACTCTATCAAAGGTAGGGGTAACTGGCATGTAAGCAGGGCCGGCCTTAGGCCTATTGGACCAATTGGGCCCCGCACCTCTGGGGGCCTCGCACGACAGGGCAGCACAGATAATATTTTCCTCAGCACATGATGCTGCCTTGTCTGCCCCCAACTTTGAGAGTCCAGCCCATCCCCAAATCCATAGGTCCAGCCCACCCTCAACTCTGATAAGCCAGCCTATCCCCCAACTCCATAGGTCTAGCCTGCCCCCATAGGCCCAGCTTTTCTCCAACCTTGATAGGCCCTGCCTGCCCCCAATCCAACCAAGCCTGCTCCCAAGCTGAATCAGCCCAGCCTGCCCCAAACTAATTGGCCCAGTCCACTCTCCTATTTCCTCCCTCTCTCTCTTACCCTGTGTGCCCCTATTATGTGCCCCTATTTCATCCCTTTCACTCTCTTACCTTGTCTGCCCCTTTCCTTTCTATTTTGTGCCTGTATGCCCTTATTTTCCTAAATACTTGCTGTGTCAGTAGCAACACTTTGTCTAGGGGCCCCGCCAACATGGTCCCAATTGGGCCCCACATTTGATAGGATCAGCCCTGCATGTAAGATGGGGTACATTTTGTATTATAATGGGGTAATTAGGCAAGCCAGGATGAAGGTGTTGTCACATAGCAGTTAACAGGCAGGAAAGGCAGAGAATAGACTAAGGCCCAGAACAGTGAGACTGAAAGTCCAAAGTCTAGGCAATAATTCAGGGCAGGCATATAACTCGATTTTACCAGTTGTTTGTAAATCTTTTCTGCAGGCAATATATCATGGTTAAAAAAAGAGACCTAAGCTGTCGTGAAAGCTATAATTTTGTTAGCCAGTAAAAGGTGTCACTTATTGTGCATTTTGCAAGAAAAAAAAAACATCTAAAATGCTAGTATACGGAATTTAATAAAATGACATACAGCGTTTGAACAGTTATTACAGAGAGAGATTTTCAGTCGTGGAGAGAGAGGTGCTGAGTGCTGTACTCTGGATTTTAATCTAACCGGAGAAACCCCGAGGGCTTTAAATGATTCACCAGTTCTGGATGAAAGCTAACTGTACATAACATTTACAACTGTCATTTACATTTCCGACAAGCTTGTGTCTTTGATGTGGATTGAGGTTTAAATGACTTTTTATGAATTCGGAATATATATATTTAAATATCATGTAATATTTGATTTGGAATAGGGCTTCTGAGATTAAATAAAGCTATCTGCAAAAATGGTAGCTACCGTTTTTGATCTAGTGACTTCTCTTAATAATGACTTTTTCAGCAATAAAACCAACGTAGAGTTTGTGTGAACATGTGCTGGGTCTGTATCCATGTTGATGGGCGTATTAAAAGGAAGAGAGTTACTATAGAGAATGGTTTAGAACACAAATGATCATGCATTTTAGTTTACAGAGGTCTATGTCTTGAGCGGAAATAAAATATAGAAGGGCAAGATGGCCAACTCTAGGGAAGACCCATCTGAATGGTGTCAGAGGATGTTGGGGAACCAAATGTTGGACAGACATACTCAATATAAAAATAGTACCCCACAAATACTTTTTTTGCCACAGGCCTCACCACAACTTAAGACATCACTAAAAAGATCCAAGATGGAGCTCTTTTGTTCCTTAAACCTTCAACTTAAATGATGAAATAGTAGCATTTATGAATCCTGTGCCTGGGATACTTGATAAAATATTGCAAGTGAAAAAAATAAATCTGATTGAAAGTTCTGAATATACATGAGCGTGGGCCATATTTGTAACTTGAGATCACTATGCATTCTTGCAAATACACTGCATTTTCCCATGAGGAGAACCTCAATAACTCCCTGGTGGAAAACATACTTTTCTGAATATCTGTAACGTCTTAACTCAATAAAGTTTAACAATATCCTCTTGCTTCTCCACTTACAGGGCACAACAATCTTCTCACTCGGAGACCTCGCCTACCCAGGGCTCCAACATAACAGGAGAGCATAAATTCCTACCTGATACCGTTACTACCCCATTATGACATACAATACCCATGGAATTTATCACTCCAGATTAACAAATTATTTCAGTAAATTTGGTTCCCAATGGGGTATATTAACAATACCCTCCAGGGGTTCATGTGACACATCATAGCCTACACAGTTTAGGTAACAGGAGAAACCAGTATCCAGAGACCGAATTAATTTTTGCAAGAGCATAGTTCTGGACTGAGTTTTGGAGGGATTTATGATGGCAGCCGCAACTGTGGTTGACCAAAAATGGACATTACTTGTTTAACCCATTCACAACATTCATCAAAGGTACTCGAGTCCAAAGATGCTCCTTGAGAATACTCAGTATTGGGCTGGGTGGTATGGGCCCACCAGGGCTGCCGCCTTAGGGGCCCCCAAACCCCCCCAGGCCCCCCATCCCAGCCATGAGATCCATCCAGCACTGCAACCCCCCTCTGCCCCAGTGTGTACCCTGGTTTTTCTTTTGTGGCCATGATCAGGGCCAGGAGGAGGGCTGACTGGATGTTTTCTCTATGTCAGGCTGGCCCAGTCTGACCCTGAGAATACTGAACTACTCAGTATATAGATATATTGTATGTTTATCACCTAATCTTAAGAGGTACCTAAATGGAATTCAAATCATTGGAACCTACAGAATGGAACAGAGTTCAGTACTCACAAAAAGATACTTCTTGTTCCCTCAATGCAGTTTTACACTCACTCTTGTATTGTCATTTCCTTCTCAATTTCCCTATTTATTTCCCCCAGTTCCATAATCCACTGGAAATATCACAAATGTAACTTCTCTGCTTTTTCTCATATTATTGTAACAAGGACTCGCTGAGTGATTGATAAGAGCAGGGGTAGTAAATCAAATCAATGAGACGCCCTGCCAGAAAGATGAATGACGATTGTAAGTGTAATCTCTTCACCTGGAGCCAGTGAATCATTTAACCCACTGGGGGGGGGGTCCTACTGTTTCATTTAGAATCCTGAGAATCTTTTCTTCATTTCTCTTTTATGACTGTCTATTTCCCTCTTTTATATATTTTTATACTTTATTGAACATATTATACAGTATTGTAGAATATTTCAATAAACAATCTCCGGCAATTCAATGGAAAATATTGGATTGGATGCGACAGGGGGTTAAGGTATAAAGTGGGGTGGAGGGAGTCGGGATAATGAAACATGAATAAAGTAACTATTATAGTCTAATCTCCTCTTTTCTTAGGTTCCCAGAACCTTAATGCCACAGAGGTAACCATGAACTGAAGAGCATGCCTAGGGAAATGAGGCCAATACATTTGGTCAGGCCTTTTGTTACTCAACTGAGAAGTGGTTTGCATTTTACTCATTAAATTTTTTTTCATCATATCTGTCTCATTGATCCAGTGTATAAGTTTAGGTGACCTAAAGGATAAATTCACCCTACTTCTCAGGAAGCCCCGTTCTGTTATCTATGCCCTGTAGGGAAGAGGTTTTCACAGTTGACCTGGGGAACTTATGACCTGTTCCTGTTCAGGGTTGGACTGGGGAAAAAACCTGGTGGGCCACGTTGGCCCAAACCCACTCCCCATGGGCAAGACCCTTGCTCCCTGACCTACCTGCACCCGATTGCGGCTGCATAGAGATATACTAATATACGCACTGGAAGTGAGTGACAGAGGGGAGTTGCTGTGAGCTAATGGGCCCCTGATGCAGCAGCCCAGGTGGGCCCAGGCCCCCCAGTCCAACGCTGTTCCTCTCCATAGTTTATATAATGGTAGGGAGCTCCTCTTTGAGCTCCGCCTAGTACTAAGGGTGGATGTTCTGGAAGACTGGAGTGTACAGCTCTGGTATCAAACTTTAGACAATAACGTAATCAGTAACCATTGAGAAGTCAGGGAACATAATGGTGAAAGTAATGGTAAACATTATGGTGAAGGCAGGCAAGCCTTTAAAACCCAGATCCAGTCACAGCTCACTTTTCCGTCATTAGCAACCACCTTTGGCTTCGCCGGGAGCCCTCCGCTACTCAGGTGCCACCAGGTCTTAATATGAGAGGACCAGGGAGAGAGCTTTAGTCTGGCAAGGGAACGGAGCATAGTACTGGAGTGGAGAACAAGAAGCGTGATCAAGGCACAGGCTGGATCGTTCCAATTGGGCAGTGCAGTATGGAATCAATAGGCAAAGCAGAGTCGAGGTCCCAGGCCGAGTCAAACACCAAACGCAATCCAAAATCCGAATCCAGGAGAATAGTCAAGGGACAGGCAAAATCAGGACAGGCAGAGGCAAAATGATACAGGAATCACTTGGAAAACACACCCAGGAACTAAGTAAATAGACTTTTACATTGGGCGCAGAGAGCCCTTTAAATATTCTAATTTCACGCAAACCGATGATGTAATGTTCGGCAATTTCCAGATATAGGCAGAAATACCCAAAAGCGCAGTCTAGGAAGAATGCGCATTTACTGAAACGGCGCCGAAGAGGATGGACGCGGCGGGCATCCCCGTCGCACCCCAACTAGACCACCAGGGTGAGTTATTACAGAGGGAAGTAGGCTGCGTGGCTTCCAGCATGAGAGGTGGATCCTTCAATTCAGATGAAAGACTCTGACTCCTGGTGAACCCCATGCGCATTATTCCCAAACATTTTTAAACATTTGAAAGCAAATATTTATTCAGGCCACCATTTTTAGAGCCCCAACCACAGGTTTTACAAAATGGAAGCACTAATATATGGTTGCCAATTCATCCATCATGTCTCCTCTGATTCTGCACAATTTTGACTACTGATACTGGGGAACTCGGTAGCTGCCACCACTCTGAACCTGGAGGTAACCACAGGGTTCCCATAGTGGCTTGCATACTGGATTTCCACCCAGGCAATTGGATGCAAACCTAATTTGTCCCGTCCAATGATAAAAACCCCAATCTTAAAAATGCTTGCACCTGATTTGCTTCAAAATGGAATTGCGCAATAATGGCAGATTCTGCTCAGAATGCTGCATTATGGGTAAGGAACGTGGCACAGTTTTTTTTAGTGAGCATGTTTTATATCCATTAATATCTAGGGAACATCAAGACTGGCCTTTAGCTTGGGATATTGGAACAGCAAATAAGCATGGTCTCAAAATCCTAACTGGCTTTTTAGGTAGGCCCCCCATTTGCTGCCCAGTGGAACCCAGCCCAACAATTTGGCAGCCTCTGCTCTAGGCTGATATTGTCATGAGTACTAATTTGCACTTAAAATTCTGGGAAATGTAAACTGAAGACTCGCCTGATCCAACATGTTTTGAGTTTTGTTGGTGAAAATCTATTTCTCAGTCTCAAGTTCATTAAACACATTTATTTAACCAAAATAAACAGAATTTTTTTCTGTCTGGCTTAATACAAAATCAAGGGAGCTGACAAGCCAAACAAGGTACAAACATCCGCATAATAGAGGAGTGAGCTGTCGTTACTACAAAACTGTTATTTGCTAAATCATTCCTGCAGTTAATGTTGCTGATTTGGGAATATTAAGTGTTCCTGCTGACAGAACTTTCACCACTGCAGCCTCTGAAACCCTCAGTTATTGTGCGGATCCTGACATGGCGGCCTGATTCCTGCATTTTTTATAGTGTTTAGTTTTGCTCCAAATGTGCATTTTTGCTGTACTATGTACTATACCTTTGGACACAGGCCATTTGTCTAACAGGGCCAGGGATGGGCGAATTTGACCCGTTTCGTTTTGCCAAAAATTCGCCACCGGCGAAATGTCGCTGACGCCCATTAAAGTCTATGGGCATCAAAAAAAATTTGTCGTGCAGCGAAATTATTTTGTCGCGCGTCTTTTTTTTTTGACGCAAGTCTCCATACAAGTCTATGGGCGTAATTTTTTCGGCGAAACGAGGCGAAAAAATTCGCCCATCCCTAAACAGGGCATTTGCCTAATTTTCCACTTTCTCCATAGTGCCCATTAAATGTGGTTCTGCCTTTGCTCAGCACCCTCAACTGGGTTGAGTAGGGTCTGGACTGGGATTCAAAATAGGTCCTGGCATTCCAAGTACACAGAGGCCCACCAGCCCACTAAATAGTCACTTTCTATGGCATCTTACAGCAGCCCCTCTGGCATTTGCCAGCATGGTTTTATGTGTAATAGATCTTGCCAGACTAACTTAATTTCTTTTTATGAGAATGTAAGTAGAGACCTCGATTCTGGGATGGCAGTGGATGTGATTTACTTAGACTTTGCTAAAGCATTTGATACAGTGCCACACAAAAGGTTACTGGTTAAATGAAGGAATGTTGGCCTGGAACATAGTATTTGTACCTGGATAGAGAACTGGCTAAAAGATAGACTACAAAGAGTGGTGGGAAATGGAACATTTTCTAATTGGACCAGTGTTGTTAGTGGAGTACCACAGGGCTCTGTACTAGGTCCCTTGCTTTTCAACTTGTTTCTATTTTTGCAGATGATACTAAATTGTGCAGAACTATAGGTTCCAAGCAGGATGCTGCCACTTTGCACAGTGATTTGTCTAAGTTGGGAAACTGGGCAGCAAACTGGAAAATGAGGTTCAATGTTGATAAATGCAGGTTATGCACTTTGGCAAAAATATTATAAATGCAAGTTATACACTAAATGGCAGTGTGTTGGGAGTTTCCTTAAATGAGAAGGATCTTGGGGTTTTTGTAGATAACAAGTTGTCTAATTCTGGGCAGTGTCATTCTGTGGCTACTAAAGCAAATAAAGTTCTGTCTTGTATAAAAAAGGACATTAACTCAAGGGATGAAAACATAATTATGTCTCTTTATAGGTCCCTGGTGAGGCCTCATCTGGAGTATGGGGGCAGTTTTGGACTCCAGTCCTTAAGAGGGATATAAATGAGCTGGAGAGAGTGCAGAGACTAAGTGCAACTAAACTGGTTAGAGGGAGGGAAGAGTTAAATTATGAGGGGAGGTTGGGGTTGTTTTCTCTGGAAAAAAGGCGCTTGTGAGGGGACATGATTAGACTTTACAAGTACATTAGAGGACATTATAGACAAATAGCAGGGGACCTTTTTACCCATAAAGTGGATCACGTACCAGAGGCCTCCCCTTCAGACTAGAAGAAAAGAACTTTCATTTGAAGCAACGTAGGGGGTTCTTCACAGTCAGGACAGTGAGGTTGGGGAATGCACTGCCGGGTGATGTTGTGATGCTGATTCAGTTAATGCCTTTAAGAATGGCTTGGATGATTTTTTGGACAGACTCTATAGTTAGTATAGATATGGGTATATATAGAATTTATGTGAGAGTAGGGAGGGGTGTGTGTATGGGGCTGGGTTTTCATTTGGAGGGGTTGGACTTGAAGGACTTTGTCTTTTTTTCAACCCGATTTAACTATGTAACTATGTAACTATGTAACTATGTAACTATGTAACCCACAGATTGTCAGTCTGAGTCTGATTACATTCCATTAAAACATTTTATTACAAGTTATACTGTGCAAACATTTTGGTGTACCTCTTCTGTATGGCCAGATTGTCTCTGCATAGACTCCGAGCTGAGGAAAAGCCCTATAGATGACAGCTAATCTGGCTGGAATAACCCTTGACATCCAGTAAAAGACATTATTTTCCTCCATACCTGGGATGGGTGGGAGATCGCCACTATATAAAACACGTTTTCCCTAGCAAATCCGGACTAGGATCTGTATACAAGCATTGAGAAAACTAACAGACAGGCATATAACTATTTAGAACGTTTGTAAGTACCCATCTTCCCTTGGTGGTGGATCATTAGAAATTAAGAAGAAAACATGACCGGGGTCTGTTGAATAAAGGAGTTGGTTTCACGTGAGACTGAATATTATAGAGTGCTCCCAAAGAGAGGTGGCGAATATATATAAAAATATACTACACTTTATTTTGGAAGTTTTTTCATTTTTTCTTGCTGTCTTCTCCTAAGGTTCCTTGTGAAGCTCTGTTTCACGGAATTTGGATAAGTTAGAGAATGATGCACAAAAAGTTATGACTTAGATACAATTTATACTCACTATAAATTCTAAATTTGTATGTAGTTGACTGGAATATTCACTGCTAAGTTCCAAATTGTCTCTGGAAGCAGAACCTTATGTTTTATGAGAGAGCAAACATGAGCACATGAACCAAACATCATGGTTTTGTCTGGGGCCCCTGGTTCCATTGAAAGGAAAACTTAAGGCCATAGGGTACAGTTACATTCTTGGCTTTTCTATGATTCCTACTTGTGGAACAGTTTGGGGAAGGGTATTTATTGTTTCATCACAATGATGCTCCCATGCCCAAGTAAGGTTCAAATGACTGACCTCAAAGCCACCCCCAACCCAAATGAACACTTGTGGAAACTTGGAAAGAAGGCAAGGAATGCAGTATACTTAAAATACTTTGAAAAAATACCCAAAAGAACTGTGAAAATAACTGCCTTTATGACCTTTGGAAGAAAACTTGATATTATGGATAAAGGAAACAGTGCAAATTGGTTATTGACAATCTCTAAGCAAAACAAATGAAGTGGAAGAAACCTGAAGGTTCTCAGATATAGCAATATATTTGGTTATGCAATTATTTCATATAGGTTGGTAATCAGAGACTGGATCACTCTATATATATATCTATATCTTTCTATTTGCCACGAAATGAAGCCATGTATATGCAACTATCCACATGTGACATTTCAGTTTCATCGCATTGGTTCTTTTTCCATTTTCCATGCTTTTTATTCCCAAAAAGGCAATTACACCTTCTCTATGTAATTGTCAGACTCTCCCACTATTACCTCCTTTTGCTTTAATCTCAGTCTGTTATGTCCCTTTCTAACATAAACAAGAAATAATAATATCTTTCCACAGACCACAAAGTCCAGTAACAGAAACTGCTACGGTTGCTACCAATATGGTTAGTTGAGATACCAGAAATGGTCAGACTTTGCCTTTTTTATTATATGAACCCACATATATCATCACTGTCATGAACGATTTGCAATGTATCATTCTGAGATTTAAGAAATTTTAGTAATCTGCAATTGGAAAGCCACTGCTGAAAAACTGGGAGAGAAGGGTAACAGTCATGCTACTGTGTTGTTTTATATTCACCTTTACACTACTGGTACTATTTTTCTTTTCTCATTTCCCCTTTTGTATCCTCCTTTAATTCCTCCTTTATGCTTTCTGTTCTTCTCACCCCCCAACACTTTTCATTTTGTTCTGTTACATATGCCCAGCACCAGAAGGAGAAGGTCAACTGTCAAATAGTTGGAGAAGAAGGGCCACTGACAAGTAGTTGGAGAAAGAAAAGGCCCACTGTCAAATAGTTTGAGAAGAAGGTACACTGTCAAATAGTTGGAGAGGGTCCACTGTCAAACAGTTGGAGAACGAGACCCGCTGTTAAATAGTTGGAGAAGGAAAGGCCTACTGTCAAATAGTTGGAGAAGAAGGTTCATTGTCAAATAGTTGGAGAAGGAAAAGGTCCACTGTCAAATAGTTGGAGGAGAAGGTCCACTGTCAAATAGTTGGAGAAGAAGGTTCATTGTCAAATAGTTGGAGAATGAAAAGGCCCACTGTCAAATAATTGAAGAAGGAGAAGGCCCATTGTCAAATAGTTGGAGAAGAAGGCACACTGTCAAATAGTTGGAGAAGGAAACCACTGTCAAAATAGTTGGAGAAGGAAAAGGCCCGCTGTCAAATAGTTTGAGGAGAAGGTCCACTGTCAAATAGTTGGAGAAGGTCCACTGTCAAACTGTTGGAGAAGAAGGCCCACTGGCAAATAGTTGGAGAATGAAAAGGCCCACTGTCAAATAGTTGGAGATTGGAGAAGGAGAAGGCCCATTGTCAAATAGTTGGAGGACAAGGTCCACTGTCAAATAGTTGGAAAAGGTCCACTGTCAAACAGTTGGAAAAGAAGGCCCACTGTCAAATAGTTGGAAAAGGCCCACTGTCAAACTGGCCAACCTAGAGTTTTCCTGGTGCCTTTATGGAATATCCATAGAATTTTCCCAAAGAGTAACACTAGGGTAATCAGACTCAGACTGTTGCCAAATGAATCCAGGGGTGTTGATAGGCTCTCAAAAGACATGGGATACAGACGTACCATGGTCATGCATTTAAAGTGGCATAAGGCTGCTTTACCGCAAAAGGTTCATCATTTGGTCAGGGTCCCTCTTAGCGCAAAACAAGGTTATTGGTATATGCATATATTTGTTTTACCATTTAATCATTGTTATAAGGATATCTGTTGTACCAATTGACCCCAAATCTCAACCTGTTAGACCTTGAGGAGTATTTTAAAAACAAATAAGCATTTTCCACTATTCTCACCCTTACTGGCCTTCAGACATCCTGACATTACTCTGGACCACAGGGATGTCAGCTCCACATTTTGGGAACCACTGCTATAAATGGATACTATAACTTGTCTGTTTGATTGGATAGTGGCTTGTCTAGGCATTATGCTTTTTTGCAGACAGCAGCTATGTCTTTCTTATCTCATCAGTCCTGCCGTTGACTCATTCAGGTGAAATTCAGACCTTAAAGGAGAACAAAAGCCAATCCAGCTAACTATAAAATTCACAACGTGATAAAATTCACAACGTGTGAAACTCCCCAACCGGAACCACTCAATTTACTTCCTTCAATTCCTTAAAAGCTTCTATTTTCAGAATCACCACTTGAAAGTCAGCAGTGACACTTGCCCAGTTATCAACCCAACAGGCTTTTTGGCCCTCCCGGGTCTTTGCCATAAAATCCTTTGTGTGGCTGCATTTGGCCTGGACTTGAACAGCCCTAACTTGCTGACAAGGCTTTATTATTGTGAGATTTATTTTGTCAGTACTTGTAGAAAATAGCCCTAGGAATGAAGATCTATCTCCTCAGTGGCCTCTTGCTTCATGCCTTGTTTCCTGGCCAAGATCCCATTTCTTGTCAGGATATCTGTTTCTAATCTAACGCCATGTAAAGTATTACCTCCCACGTGCACATCCTAATTGTTTATCTGAAAGGATAATTTGTTTACATTTTTTTTTTTGCTTCTAGAAGTCGCTCAGAGGAATGTAATAAAAAAAGAGAGAGCAAGGTATTTATCTACTTAATGCAAACAAGTGCCCATCTTCTAAATGACAGACTAATTGCAGTTCTTCAGAGCAATTATGCTAAATGTATATGCATTGCTGCATTATAATCAGATGAAATTGCTGTTTTGCTTGATCCGCTCTAGCAGTGACTCCCAAGCTGGGTGTCTGGGCCCTCTAGAGCTGTAACTGTCTAGTGTTTTGGTTCAAGTCCCCCTTCCCTTTGAGGTTGAGCTTAAATTAATGTCCCCACAATGTCATAACAATGTAAAACATCAGGAATAATTTCAACAATAAGTGATAATTTCACCATCCTATTTGACCTTCAAAGCTGGACTTATATCTAGGTGTATCCAGTAGAACATGTAAGTCTTCTGCTCAAGTCTCACCCGTATTGGCCTTCAGTCTCACCTTGGCAGCCACAGCCCCACAGTTTGGGGTGAAATGTGTATCAACTGTCTTAGATATCCATGAAACTGCTGCAAAGTAACTCTTACAATTCAACCTTGTTAATGACTAAAAATCCTGCAGTGATGCAAATAATTGGTATCAGATAATATTAGTGACCACCATGACAGAATATGCTGTTATAGCTGGAATCTGAGCCATAAAGCAGGACAGGGCTGCTGCTTACAATGGGGATCAGATAGGAATTTTTATGTACATAGATTATAAAAACCCTTTTATAAAATAATGCACACCTTCAAAATACTAACATGAGGCAAAAGCTAATTAGTGAGAGTCTATTTAGGATAGTTCATGTAGTATGTGACCCACACCAAACCACCCAATCCACCTTCCAGAGGATAATCAGATTCCATTGTCCAACCTCTGTCTATACTTACATCATCATATACCTATAAGAAAGGACACAGTACATAATCAAGTCCAGAGTCTGCTTGAAATGTCCTCATAACACACTCCCTCCACCCTAACCCTGTCCGTCACCCAAAACAAAGGACCCCCAAGGACATAGTCAGTCTGGTCTCTTGCAAGAAGATGATGTCAGCTGAGGTGTGGCTTAAGCATTTAAAGGCTTGATATAGTGTACTGGCCACTTTAATGTTTTCAACATTTGTCGAAATAAACCTAAGAGGGAAAGAAGCCATAGTTAAGTGTTATTAGTTTTCTTGTGTCTCCTCCTCCTCCTTCTTCTCCTCTCATCCTGACTATCATCTTGATCACCAAATCTTTTTACCAGATGGGATTGGATCATCATCTCCTAACGATATCATCTCATTTGTATCATCAGATTATGCCTTATCGCCTTCCCTGAACTCAGCTGAGACAATTTTCCTGCCTACTAGCAATTTGTTGCATTCCAGACACTAAAGGTCCCCATAGACGCAAAGATTTCTCTTGCTGAACGACCGATTTTAGCGAAGTCCGACCAATCCTTCAAAATTATCGTGCGGTTAGTGGGAACGATGGAACATCTTACGATTTTTCGGCCGACATCTGTCAGGAAATTGATCAAAATCTATCTATGTTTGCAGGGCCAAGCAGGCAGCTCCCCTTTGTTTTCATGGCAAATTGGAAATTTTTAGTTGATGGACAATTCGTACGATCGTTTCGAGATAATCGTGGTCTCACGATGACGATCGGATCTTTTAAAAATCTCAACATCTATGGCCAGCTTCAGGGTCATGGCACACAGGAAGATTTGGGGGAGATTAGTTGCCCAGTCGCCCAGTGACAAATCTCCTGTTCTTCAGGACGACTAATCTCCCTGAATTGCCTCCCCTACCTTCCCCTCTGCTAAAATGTAGATCGACGGTGGGATGGCACTCGGATCGATTCATTTTCCTAAATCGCCCGAAGTTTCCTAGTCAGGCAACTTTGGGCAGCTTCGGAATCACCTTCAGCACCACTATCTGTACCCACACAAGTATCAGCCTGACCATGACACTGTTTCACACTTTGTTTGTCTTCCCTATCTAGCCTTTCCAATTTGTTTTGCTCTTCCATAGTGTAATTACTTACCCTGGTGGTCTAGTTCTAGTGGTGCTGCGGGGATGCCCGCCATGCCACTCCTCTTCTTCCTGTGTGCAGGTAACTTAGGACGCGCACAGCGCGCATCTTCTTTATTTATAGGTGCCAGCGCGCAATGGCACAAAATTTAAAGGTACTTAAAAGAACATTTTGTATTTTTTCATTGCCCGTTATTTGGTTCGTCTTAGTGAGTTCCTGGGTGCTATTCTGATATTCTGATTCGTGTTTTGACCCCTGCCTGCCTGACTTTCCTGATTTCTGTGATCCTGACCTCTGCCTGGTATTCGATTATTCTGATTTCTGTATTCTGACCCGTGCCTGTCCTGACCATTCTTGATTGAACTCCCGGCTTGTTTGACTCCGCTTGTTTTCTGCCTGCATCGACCCGGCCTGATTCTGACTACACTTTCTGTCTGTGACCTTCTGCCCAAAAGACTTTTGCACAACAATCATGCTCCTCTGCTCGTCCAGGACCCTTAGCTTGGCTCCTCTCTTTATAAGACCTTGCGGCATCCGATTAGCCGAGGGCTCCTCCCAAGGTGAAAGGCGGCTGTTAAAGGCGGAAGCAAGAGCCGAGACCAGGGAGCTTAGCATTGGTTCTGGATTTTGGGTGCCGATCGTGACACATAGCATCTTCCCAAGATTTTTTCCCTGCCAAAGGATCAAATTTGTTTTCTAGGCTGATTTGCATAGATGGAATGTATTTTGGAGGAGACTGCTTTCCTGAAAGGTCTTTGTTCTTTATTACTGTCCAATTTTGCAGGGAAGGGGACTTATTTAGTCTTACTGGTGTAATTGCCTTATCTGCTGGTTCACAATATACCTTTCCAGACTATGCAAGAGGTTTCTGTCATTGGGGAAGAGGCTGTCTTCCCAAAGGCTGAATGAAGGGAGCCTCTGTTTTAGAAACTGGCGACTCATTATTTGCTACCTGAAACAAAGAGGAAACAGTAAAGGAAACAGGATCTCTTGGCACCTTTTGCCATAGCTGACTGATCTTTTACTGTATCAAGAGGTTGGGAAGGGGGAATGACCGATGGTTGTGAAGCAGACTGGAAATAATCCATCTCATCCCTTATCTCTTCCAGCATATCCTCTTCCATCTCTTCCTCTAACTGACCACCGCTCAGGCACTTACCCAATGTCAGTAGGAACCACATTTGAAACAGGCCCTTGACCCGGATAAAACAACAATTCCAGTTCCACATAAGTACACCACCCGCCCGACCAATATCCATTATTATCACTGTCTACCTTCAAAGGGGTAAGCACCTTACAATCACGTCTAAGCCATATTAGAATATCCTCGGGTGAGGCACAATCATTCTTAAACAAAATGGTGACTTTCTTTGTCTCTGGCTTAGTTATTGGGATGACTCTAAAGCTTTCCCACAGGCCTGAATTTTAAAGCTGTCATAATCCTGCCAGAAGAATTCTAGGGCTTGTGATGTTTTGAACACAATGTCATATTCAGTGTCAAAAAACTTTATATAAGCCCTGACTCCTGCAGGTGTTCAAGTATTTTTCTTAAGCAGCATCTCCTTGGCTATCTCATCCCTAGAAGGCATTTGTTCCTTATCACCCTGCCACCTGAGCCTGATCACATTCTTCCGGCCCCGGTGATATTGTTTTGCACCCCAGGCACCCTCACTCTATTCAGTGGCCTATTCCAAGCGTTTGGTGGAGGTGGTGGGGCACATTTCTGCTGCCTGCACTTTCTGAAGGAATTGACTGCTGACTATTTGGTTTACTTACAGAATAAGAAACAGGTGCAGATACAGAACTTGGCTGTGCGGAGGGCACTGTAGGCAGAGGATTCTGAGAAACAGCTGGAGCAGTTAAAGGGGAAGTTGTTATGGGAGAAACTGTAAGGGCTGGGGAAAGGGTTGAGGCCATAGAAGAAGTGGTGAGTACAGCAGAAGATGGTAGGAATGGTAAAAGGAACAGATTGTATCACATGGGCCAAAGAATTAGCATCTTTGTTGACTTCATTAATATCACCAAGCACAGCTTCCACACACTTGCTTGCAACACTTTCACTGATTTTATCTTCTATATTATTTGCCTTATCCAAGATGAAGATAAAATTGGCTGCATGTATCTGAGCAACCACCATTTTTTTTGTCCCACTGATAAAAATACCATGTTACACAATCTTCTTTTCATTCCTTACATATTAAAAAATCAGTACCAAAATCAAAATGCAGTGAATATCAGGCACATCGTGTATAAACATAATTAGAACATAGTGTAGCACACAGCTATCATCCCCATCAGGATTACCATTGACCTCTGGCTGTTTCTGTTATTAAATCTCGACAGCAAGAGGAAAGGCTGAGTGACAAATCTCAAGCTGAATCCAAGTGCTACACAGGTTGAGTCGGTTGCTTTTGTTTCTTCATGAAGTTTGCAGTGTTTAATGAGATTTGCTTAATGAGCAAATAATGAAGCTCACCAGCAATTAGACAGGCCAACTGCATGGCTTTCTGCACGGATGCACAATTCACTGATCTCCTGTATTATTTGACACATTTATGGGTTCTTGCAGAGATCTTCAGGACATTCCGTGCCATGGGTTGGAAATATAAATGCGGCAGTCTTGTTTTTAACACTTCAAGCCTTGTACATCATAGCAAGGTGGTAGATACACCAAGCATTGAGGTAATGATACAGTTCCAGGAATGTCCAAAGTAATATCATAGGTAATATCTGGAAGAACGCACTTTACTTACATAGTTACATACTCAATTTGTTTTGAAAAAAGGCTCTTCCAAATGAACACCACTATACCTATACCTGCTAACAATACAGTTCCTAGAATATCTAACTGCAAATAAGCACTCATCTCAAATATGGACATTAGTGTCCAGGAACAACTTCTGCAGACACCCAGGACCACAAATAACTGCTCACCTTAAATAAATTCCTTTGTGGTGTGCTTCTAGGAATATCTAGGATAGCAAGCTACTGAGGAGGAAGTAACAAGTCAGTCATCCCTACTGTGAGGAATTGTACCTATGCCCTGTGGGAGGTATGTGTTCCCATTAGGCCCAGGGGGTAGTGATTGTAGTTCCTGTTATCTTAGTCTATAGAAGAGGTAGCATGTGGTCCTGTCTCTTTGGACCTCACTTCAGGAGAGGGATGGATATTGCTGAAGAACCTGGAAGCAGTTGTTCCTAGTATCAAGTTGAGCCTCAGGGTAACCCAAGCCTTTAAGTGGCCATAGATGCAAAGATCCTATCATATGGTCATTTTCTGACCATGTGTGGAGAGTGCCATCATTTTTTGTCCAGCGGAGATCGGTCATTTGGACGATCGGACAGGTTTGATTTTGTCCCGACCGATCCCGACGGAACCCATTGCGCATCGTAATCGGATCATTCAGCCATAGGGAGTTTAGTTGCCCGGCGACAAATCTCCTCTTTTTCCAGGTGACTAATCTCCCTGAATTGGCTCCCCTGCCTTGAATTAGCCAGTGTCAAAGAATTTTGGATGCCCATTGACTTTAACACCGGCTGCAAAAGCCAGCTTAGGTGAGGAGTCAGATGTAGCAGTGCTTTACCCTTGAGAACAGCTGGAGAAGGTACACCCAAGTATTTATGGTGCTACTCTAGTATTTACCCAAAGTGTAGCCTGGCTCACCCATCTTTGCTTTGAGACAATTTTTAGGCCCAGAACCATGGTTTAGGAGGACTTGGCTTCTTGGCTTTAGTAACAGGACAAAGTTCTTATAATTATATCATTTAATACCACTGAAAACGGTACGAGCATAGGTCAGCACAATTCTGTAGGAAATGGGCCTGTTTGTAAGGGGAATTTTTTTTTCACTTCCAAAGTTCATGGAAGGATACGTAGCTCTAGCAGATCTTCAGGCAAGTAAAAATTCTCGGTGGCCAGCTATTGCTTTATTTAATTTACATTTTATGATGATGAGATATCAAATTGGATTATTTGGCTCTTTCGTGTTCCTTTTTCTGCAGACAAATTTTCTTTTATAACTGCAGCACTGAATAATTTGTGGAGGTTCTTATAGGGCAAATGCACCATGATAATAAATACTCTTTGGCTTGCATTGTCTTATCCTCTAATGAAGAGTTAAGTAAAGGTTTTCTAGTTCATTTTGATATAAAACTGGACAGGTTTATAGATAGATCCCCTTTTAAAATACAGTCCAGTATCTTTAGTACATCTGTTGGTATGCTAACCATACTGGGTGGAGTATGTGTAAATATAAAATGGGATTAATATGGAAATAAATTAGACTAATCATTGATGGAGAAGGGCTAGAAAGGTATTGTTCTTTATTAAAATGGGATTCACAGGAGGAGGGGAACATTCTTCTCCTATACAAAGTGCTGGAAAGGCCCCATCTGGAATTTGTCATGCAGTTTTGCTATCCAGTGCTTATGGCATATTATTGGAATAGAAGGATAACTATGCCAATAAAGGGAGCGGAAGGGCTCAGTTCTGAGGAAACATTTACCAAGTTAGGATTGGTTACATTTATTTACCCATTACCAAGATTAAACCCAAGCTCCCCGGTCAGGAGGCCGGTGAAAGATGCCGCTCAGTGATTGATAGATTGTACCTCTCTGCTTGGAAACCAGGGTAAATGATGTATATCCATCTATATATATATATATATATATATATATATATATATATATATATATATATATATGTGTGACAAATATTAATAATGGCTTAATCAAATGAGAGACCTATTACTTCAAAGCAAATTGGTGACAAGGTGCCCCTCAAGCAATGCCTTATGGGATTGGAACCATTATCTCAGGCAGTAGCCACAAAAAGTGTAACCTGGCAAAAGCTTGGTGGCCAGAAAGTTGTTTATGAGTATTGTCCATGTAAGTATTCAAAGCAGTGGTTAGTATGGTAGTAGCAATGGAGAGTTGATTTTATTTAAGTTGCCCATACAACAAAGTAGAAGATTGAAGCAGAAACATGTACATACTCTGGATTATTGGTCCGGGGTCCATCCAGATACTTGTGCAAACCACTGGAACTGAACACACTGCCATTGAGGCTTTATCCAGAGTTATCCTATGGGTCCAAAAAGACACAATTGTCATGGGACCAGCTATAGGTAGCAAGGGAAGGGGGCAGTTACAGTAGATGGTAACATCCATACAAGATGGCAGATGTAAGAGTTTATTTTTACTGCCTAAACTTGTCCCCCAAAAAAATGATTTCAAATCCTATTTCAACACATTAGTCAAGTAAAATGAACTTTAATTATGCTATATAAATTATTTGAATCTTGTTTCCTTCAGGGTTGGGAATAATTATAGCAAGCAGGCAGGAGCCATTTTGTGGACACTATTTTTAAGTCAAGGGTTGCATTATTGCATCATCTCAGAATCTTGTTTGTGCACCAGAATGGGGGACCTGATGTCCATCCCCATGTCCTGGCTACACAATTAAATGGTGAAGAGAATGGGGGAATGTGGGGAGAGCAGTGACATGTAGGAAGTGCTGAATGGAAAGTGAAAGTAATTGCCAGCCCCGCCTCTCTGCCTAAGGCATAGAGGAGGGGCAGGCAATATTTGATTGACAGCTGAGATTTTTAAATGAGTTTACAACAATTATGAATGCTTTAATAAAAAATAGAATTTGGATTTCATGTTCAATATAAAAATTATTCTATTATACAGCTTTTTATGTTTAGGTGACAGGTCCCCTTTAAGATTTATTAAAATGTTCTGCTTTTCCTAAACAATTTAAAAAAAAACTAGAATGTTTACTCATTTATTTAAAAATCATTGAATGTAAAAAACTCGATTGACTATAATCATGGAAAAAACTTGAATCACTTGAATTTGTCAAGTTCATAGGCTGAAAAAACTTGAACGTTTCTAATTAAAAAATGGCTTGTATTTTGCCTAGGACAACTCCCATGCGGGGAAATGTAATAAAATTCACAAAGGGAACCATTTTAATTTTGTTAACATTTATTCGCATTGCGAACAAATTGCAACCAATTTTTTGCATTAGCGACTGATATTACATTCCCCCCAGTTGACTTCTACAGTTCTCTAGCTTTTAAATGGCAAAGTTTTACTGTAACGGTTGGCACCCTAAATCTAGAACCGATGCCAAGCACCCTGGTCTTGGCTTGTGCTTTTGCCTGTAGCAGCCGCCTTTGGCCTCGGGAGGAGCCCTCAGCTACTCAGATGCCGCCAGGTCTTATAACGAGAGGTGCAAGGTGAAGGGTTCTAGACAGGCAGAGGGGCACAATTGTAGGCAAAGTCTTTGGGCAGAAGGTCATGGTACAAGTCGTTAGGCAATAGAGTAGTCAGATCAGGCTGGGTCAGAGCAGGCAGAGAATAAACATAGTCAGGCAGGCAAGGGTCAAACCAAGTCAATCAGAAGGGTTAAGCAAAATCAAAGTCGGTAATCAGGCAAGGGTCAGGATTCAGAAGTCAGGATAGTCAAATAGCCAGGCAGGGGTCACAACAGGAATCAAAACACAGATTAATCAGAAGCTCAATAGCACAGAAGCACCAGGAACAAGATCCTATAATGGGCAAGGTCTGAAAGCCGAAATGGGTCTTATATAGGGTTCAATTTTCGCACCATTGCGCCCCTGCGTTATTACGTCAGCGCGTCCGCGTCCATATAACAAATGAGACGCGGGCGCACGCGTCCTAAGAACCCAAGATGGTGGCTGACAAGGATCGGCGTGGCGGGCGTCCCTGCCAATGGCGGACACTGGACCACCAGGGTGAGAGCTTTTTATTACATTTACATTCAAGTTTTTTGAGCTTAATAAATACCAAACATTCACATTTTCTAAAATAGAACTTGAATTTGTGAGTTTTTGTGCAAAAAAAAAAAAAAAAAACTTGAATCGTAGCAAAAAGTCAAATGAGAACTTTGATAAATCACCCCCTTAATGTAAAACATTTTTAAAAATAAATATACCGGTGCCATGCATATAGTAAGTATAATGGCTGATACAGAGATAAGGTATATTGGTGCCATCTTTGGTCTAAGAAATCTATTTGTAAGTGGTGTACACATTTCCTTCAAATTCTGCTTCAATAGAAGTGTGGCCGCAGTAGAAAAACTGCAGTCGATAATAAACTTGTCGTTTATAATGTGAGTAAAATATTCGGGATTAGGGTGATGGGGCACAACGGACGCAAATTGAATTATTTGTGAGACGTAATGAGGCGATGTGTGTGCTCAAGGAATGGTCGTTTGCTGGCTGGAGACCTGGGTAATCAAGCTGTGCTGTCATAGTACCATGGAAAAGAAATCATTTGTAGGGAAACCAACCGTATATTGATGGAATTTGTTTAAAAAAGAAAAAAAAAAAACATATTAAAGAAAGAGATATTTCATGGGCACAACATATGTGCAGGTCCTGAGAATGAATACAAATGATCACATCTCTCTGTAAATAAGCTCTTCACATCTGTTCCCCACTAACACTTACAGTATAGTATGTTAATATATATATATGAAGTAAAAATAAACATAACACAAAAATCAGTTTGTAGTCAAATTTAGCCTGAACCGTATCTTAGTAATTGCCATTAGTTAATGGCTGTATTTATTTAACATTAAAGCCTTCTACAAAAACTATGGGATAATATTCCTGAGCGCATAATAAATCGAATCTGATTTACGGTTTTCAGGTTTGGCACAATTATCAAAGGGTGAAAATAGAGTTCACCATCGTTCAAGACCTTTTACCATTTACAGTTCTTTAATCATTGTGTACTGCATTTTTGGGGTATATTATTACGGGATAAAAAAATTGAATGAACAGGCCCTTAAAAATCCTATACAATTGAAGAGAGAACTGGGGAAATTTGTGGTGAACTCTATTTTCACCATGTAGAAATATGCCCTTAAAGATCCTATACAAGTTACCAGAGAGCTGGATATTTTTACCCTCTAATAGATATGCCCCTAAAAATCTGATATACGTTAATAGAGAGCTGGGTGAACTGCAGTGAACTTTATTTTCACCGTTTTAGAAATATGCCTCTAAAAATCCTAAACAAATTAACAGAGAACTAGGCTTGATTTGATTGATCGAAATTAATGAATTGGATCAACTCAATTGTAAACTGCATCTGTGTTTTAATTTAGCCATTATATATAGTGATGGGTGAATCTGTCCAAAATTAGCGAAATGGTGAAAAAAAATCGCAAAACGCATTGAAGTCAATGGGTGTCAAAATGCATTAAAGTCGATGGGCATCTGAATAATTTTGATGCGTGACAATTTTTGTTGCGGCTAATTTTTGCCGCAGTTTCGTGAAAACATTCGCGGGCTGCGAAATGCAGAAATTCACCACAAATCCATGCCTGGTGAATTTATTCGCCCGTCGATAATAATTTATCAATATGGATTGTAATTCAGCATTGCTCAAAGCATTCTATTGGGTTCAATAGCTCAGCCTTCTCTAAGACCTACCTTCTTGTTGCCTAAAGTGGTGGGGAGTGGTTTATTTCTGGATAAGAATAAGGCAGCATAGAAACAAACACCATATGAGGGACCATTTATGGTGGCTGCAGTTGTGGTTGTGCAAAAGTGGGACTCATTTTGCTGCCTTCATTGACACCATTGATTTAAGATAAAGGTATGGGATCCATTATCTGGAGACCCGATGTCTAGAAAGCTCTGAGTTACGGGGATGCCATCTCCCATAGACTCCATTTTAATCAAATATTTCACATTTTGTAAATTGTAGTAATAACTGTAGTAATAAAACTAAACCTTGTACTTGATCTCAATTAAGATATAATTAATTCTCATGAATTATATCCTTATTAATCCTGAGTTGCGCTCAGCACCAGTGCATCCATCCCCACTCCTCTTCTGAATTGCATGTTAGTGGCCTATTGATGCAAGAGGAACCCTGGAGTTACCACGAACTTGAAGCAGCTGATAATTCCAGGGGTTTCATTATGAAGCCTACATGGAATGATTGATGTAAGTGAGCCTTCTACAAAGACTACCGGTGCCAGAGCAATCTTTAATAGAGGAGAGTCTGGGGGTAAAACAAACTTTGTGGGACACATATATTAAATGACATTTCGGGGCACCTTCTAATGGCCTGAGCTTCAGCAACAATAAGGAACTGATGTTTAGGCAGCCCTGATATTCCACTTATTCCTCACTTCCCATCTTGCTCTATTGCTACTGTACATGGTACCCACCCACTCTTTCTACCTACAGTGTCTGCTATTTTGCATTGCCTCATTATGTGTGATGCCCTGAGTAGATACAATTTGTGAGAATACCTGGGGATCTAGTGGCAGTGAGTCCTCTTTTGGCACGTGCTGATCTGTAATAGCGCACACTTGCACTGCTTCCAGGTTTGACGCAATAGATGTGTCTGAAGTCATCGCGTTTGGCATAAAGTTCAAATATGTAAAGGGGCCGCAGGCAATCACTCACTGCCAAACATAGTTCTATTTGCCATTTTTCCTGGGTATGGTTTCTAGTTGGTCTGCTTGTTCCTAACCCTGCCTGTCTCTGACCATTCCTAGTTTACTGCCTGAATTGACCGCTGCCCATTTATTGACTGTTCTCTTGAATTCTGTCACTGTACTGTGATACCATTGGTTCTGACCCGGCCTGTGACCTCGACTTCACTTCTGCTTTCTGATTTGGTACCACATTGACTGTTTGGTTTTGACCCGGCCTGTTCCACATTCAGGTTCGGACTGGGGGGCTGCTGAATTGGGCCCCCTTCTGAATTGCAGACCCCTGCCCACGATGCACATTTCCACAAATGCACAATGCATGTGCAATAGATGCAACTCTACGCGACATTGACAATTTTCCTTTCTGCGGCAGCTAGGGGGAGCAGGTCTGGGCCGGGAGGGGCCCATGAGGCCCGGGGCCCACTGGGTTTTTTCCCGGTGTCCTACTGGCCCAGTCCAACCCTGTCCACATCTACCCTGTCCCTTCTGTACACATTCATTTCCCTCTCTCCTTGTTCCTCTCACATTAAGACCTGGCGGAATCCAAGTAATGGAGGGCTCTTCCCAAAGCAAAAGGTGACTGTTATAGGCAGAAGCAGTGTTGGACTGGGTCGGGAGGACACCTGGAAAAAAACCCGGTGGGCCCTGGCCCAGATCCGTCTTTTCGTGGAAGCCGCTTCCTCCCGCCCTGAACCCCAGCACCGCAGAAAGAAGATCGGCATGGGGGCCAAGGGGCTCGGGGAGGGGGGCCCGGTTGTGGCTCGGGGAGTGGGGCCAGAGAGTGGTTTGTGTCTGGGGTGGGGGGCCATGAGGCAGCAGCCCCAGTGGGCCCCAGGTCCCCCAGTCCGACGCTGGGCAGAAGAGTGAACCGTAACCGGGACCTTGGTGTTTGTTTTGGGTTTGGGAAACCACCATTACTCTGAGCCACTAAAGGCAGCCCTGCCAACTAGAATAACATGTTACAGCCATCAGTTCTGTTGGGAAGGTAAAATGTAACAATACCAACACAGTGAGGGTTATTTTAAGGATAAAGTGCACACAAGAGATTTAGGCACCCCGTGTAGCAGTGAGACAACATGTGTGCGACGCAGTGTATGTCACTTGTAATACATCACACCCCATTTCACCCAGTAAAACCAGGACAGCGCGCGCTTCAAATACAATGAACTACAGGAACAGGTACCAGCACTGAATACTAACCAGCCCATCAATTCAAATGCCTTGCTCCCTGCTTAGCAAATACTGTAGAAGGTCTGGCTGAAGCAGATACAATTAGGATTATTCCAAATTGAGAATTGGTCTTGATAAATGAGCAGACTTCACAAAGCCAGGTAATTAAAGGGAAAGGGTGTAGACATCACAAGAGGCTCAATCTCTTCAATCAATCAGGCCTCATTACCGGGTTCCGCTGACATGACTGAAGTGATGGCCCAGGGCCAAGTCCTTAGTTAAGTCATTCCTGGCTCAATATATATAATGAGAAGAGGAAGAAGGATACATATGGGTGGGGGTTAATGGTTCTGCATTAGATTATTTGCAGTCCATACAATTACACAGTGTTGGGAGGGTTATTAGTTTATTATAAGATTTACAAGAAATTAAACCTGTCCCCTTATAAAGGGGTAAAGTATCATCATGGGCTACATTTACCGTAGTTCAACCCAAAATAACCAATAAGATGCTTGTTTACTTTCTTCTAACTAAAAACTCTCTGCTGGTCGGTTGGACAAAACGTTTGCTATGTTATATAAATTCCTAATCCCCCTCCCCCCACTGCCTTATTTTCAGTTTTCATTACTGTAACAACCAGGGGCCACAGAAGTATCTCACGGACTGCAGGTTGTAGTGCTTGGAGTAGGGGCCAAGGACGAAGGCAAGCTGAGACTGAGGCAGGACTGATGCTTCTAAACTGAAATTCCATTTATTGCAGCACAGGTAGATAATAAGGTAGGTAGGCAAGGTAAGTAAAGCCAACAAGGCAAAGGCCTAAATGAGAAAGCTCAATGGGTAATCTTAGAGTTCAGGTACAGGGAAGGTAAAAAGGCAAATGTCTACAAAGCAAAGTGCACAAGCAGGGCCGGATCTACATAGTGGGTGCCCCTAGGCCTGCTATCGTTTGTCACCCCCCGTCCCCTCAAATTTTCATCATTGGGACTGTAACAATGGGGATTGGCGACTGGAAATTAAAAATCATATCTTCTAAAATCCTGCTGCCCTCGGCCCGGGCCTTGGTGGCCTCTCCACAAATCCGGGCCTGTGCACAAGAGTTTACACAGTTCAAGTCCAGGCAAGGTTATCAGCCAAGGTACAGGGGATATTGTTAAATTTTCTTTCTTGGATGGGGCACTGCAAGCCAGGGAGAAGCAGGAGAATAGACCTCCGTTCATCAAGCACAACCAGCAGGAATGGAACTCACTGGGACAAGTGATACCTGGGGGAGTAACCAACCAGATAGACCAGTGGCATAACCAGTAAGGAGATAGATGAATGGGCAGTGGCAAAGGGTTAGACTTGGCTAAAGAAAAGAAATAAAGAAGGTTTAAGCAATGAGGTGGACTTACTGATTAATGCATAATAGCTGATCCTATTTAACTGAGCCAGGACAGGCAAGAAACACAAAATACATTGTTACCAGGGGCACGGGAATATGAATAGGAGAGGCCTGAATAGAAAGATGAGTAATAGTAGCAATAACAATACATTTGTAGCCTTACAGAGCATTTGTTTTTTAGATGGGGTCAGTGATGAAGATGAAGTTCCTATAAATCTTGACCCACTAGATCTTTTGGTATTCTGGTGGGAAAGGCCAGCTTTTGGCACGAGTTGCTAGTGAGATGCTTGCTAATATCATAAATATTGGGCTCAGTCTAAGCTCCTAAAAAGCCCAAGGATAGTTATCAGGGCCAGATTCCTGTCTTTGCCGCCTCTTTTGGCTTCTTCACGCCGCAGGGTCCTAGCACTTGGCAACGTTGCGCCACAGGGTCCCATCAATTTTGCGTGCAACCCCCTACAGCGTGCACACTTGCGCCGAAACGCTGGTGATTAGCCCTCGCCACAAATCCTGGCCTGATTATAAGAAACGAGTTGAAAAATAACCAATAAAGACAAAAGTAAAGTTAACTTGTTTTCTTGCTAAGAAATTCCACAGCATAAGGAAATTGCCTTTTCTCCAGCATCAATAAATATCCTAATTTTTAGTTCTCATTGCCCAATCGTTCATGGCATGTCACTTCTACTTTGTATTATTTTAGATCATATACAGTGAGGTCAGAGAAGTATTGCTCCAGACTAAAAAAATGTAATGGCAACTTACAGGTGGAAAGTTCGGGGATCTCTAGTGTCTTGCACAAAACTATATGTTTAAATAGATTCTGATTCGTCATGTTTCTTTCCCTTTTTAGCATTCCTCGTCTTTCTAACTTGTTTTAAAAGGACAAATGAAGCCAACGGCTAATGCACACATGAAATACATCATTAATTAACTCTGCCACTTACCACGAGCATTAGTTGCGGCAATTACCTCCCGGTGTCGAGGAGAATTTGAAGAATGAAGTATTTCTGCAAATTAGTCGCGCATCTGAATGGTTACAGAATGAGATACAAATGATGACAATGAATGTTTCATTAGAAAAGTGGATAATTCGGGGTTGTTCATTGAGGCATTATCTGAATAAAAACCTAGCATTAAAAAAATGGCTTGAGTTTAGTCAACTATATCCTGTATATGCACAAGAGTTTCTACCTTGAAATAGATTGAAGTCAACAGAATCTTCCTATTCTATGGGGTCAACTTCACTGGAATAGTGACTCTAATAGACCAACTCCATCCAGCTGGGGATTTACTGAGGGAGGAGAGAGGCAGTTAAAAGCCCCTCAGTCTGTCTTGTTCCTTTTTGTACACTGAGCCTTATTTTTGGTTGGATATCCCAGTAGGCTGGTTATGTAGGGTTACTTCTGTACTACTACCAGAAGTCAGGTTCTTTTGTAGTCCTTAGTGGTCCAGTCTAACACTGAAAAACCCATTCCAGAAAATGGGTCTGAACATGGCTTCCTGCACATGCATGGTGAAGGTGGACCTGGGAAAGGGTAATGATACTCTGCAGAATACTCCAGTAATCCACACATGCCATATTTTGTATCCCTAAGTGCCAGCCTGAGAATTTGGAAGACATCAGTATGGGGTGGAATGCAGTAGAGCTTAGCACTGGTGCAAATTCGTACAGCAGTACTGTACACCAAGGGGTCCATTTACTTAGCTCGAGTGAAAATACTTTGAATTTCAAATGGTCGGATATGGCTACTCTGACCAAGGAATTGGCTACAGTGACGGAACTACCGGGGGAGCAGGAGGTGCAATTGGGCCAGGGCCCGCACCCCCTCAGGGCCCCCCGGAAGCTCGCGCACTGCAGATTTCTGGCCGCATCTGCAAAATCTCGGGTAAAAAATTCTGGTGCGGAGGGGGGGCAGGGGCCCGGCGGCACGTCCCGCACCAGGGCCCGTCCCCCTCCAGTTACGTTACTGATTGGCTACTTCGACCTTCGACTACTTCTACGACTTTGAATCGAACGATTCGAACAAAAAAACGTTTCGACTATTCGACCATTTGATAGTCGAAGTACTGTCTCTTTAAAAAATACTTCGACCCCCTAGTTCGCCACCTAAAACCTACCGAGGCCAATGTTAGCCTATGGGGAAGGTCCCCATAGGCTTCCTAACAATTTTCTGATCGAAGGAATATCCTTCGATCAATGGATTAAAATCCTTCCAATTCAATTGAATGATTATTCCTTCGATCCTTCGATCATAGGAATATCGCTAAATCCTTCGACTTCGATATTCGAAGTCGAAGGATTTCAATTCGGCAGTCGAATATCGAGGGTTAATTAACCCTTGATATTCGACCCTAGGTAAATGTGCCCCTAAATGTAGCACATTACCAAACCGATAGTCTTGACCTTATTTGCTTTATAAAATGCAATAGCAAATACCCTTTAAAGTCTCATTATAATCAGAGAAAATTACTTTTTTTTGTTCATAGTCCCAATGTTTTTGATTTAAATGCGTCATTACAAGGTATAGTTAATGTAGATTGACTTTGAAGTATGAAATGTGAGCTCACATGCATTTGAGTTAGGGGAACAAAGAGACATGTGACATATCTGGGGGGGGGTGCTGGTGATAAAATAGGCCATTCTATGTTTACTTTGATACTTAGATCTAAAGAATATGTTAGCATACCTTAGTGCGGGCGTTTGTATAAAGCTGCGCTCGGCATCAGCCAGCAACGCTTTGTTGATTACTGTAATTATAGAGCTTTTATGTGCATTTGCGATAATCAGATTAGCAATAACTATTACTTTCCTGTGTCTGACACTGTGTTCCTGTAAATATCTGACTTTAAGGAGAACTAAAGCTTAACAAAGAATTAGGCTACAAATGCTGCTTTGTGAGCTTTTGTACAAGCCCTGTAGCAGCTCCCCATCTTTTTTGCTGATTTAAAGCATAAGCCTTAGGCTGTTTTGACTCACCCGAGTTTAGGTAACTGACAGGTAACAGCAGCAGCCCAGAGCCCACTGAGCATGTGCAGAGCCACTGACACACAAAACATGCCTAACAGGATGCAAGATGGGGAGCTGCTGAGGACAAATTTTAAGTCCTGGATCGTTAATGTTATATAAATATTGAACTTTTGGGCTGGTACAGTAATTATAGTTAGTAATGGGCGAATAAAATTGCCTAGCACGAATTTGCAGCAAATTTCCGCGTTTACAGCATATCAGTCTCCCTGTATTTAAATGACCTTCTGTCTGGGCTTTTAGGAGAGAAATTGGTATTCAGGTTGGGTGCCTCTTCTCTTCTCTTGGGCTAACCTCAAAGTTTCAGTAGCTTTGGTGTAAAGCTCATGGCACAAGACAGAGTTTGCGTGTTTTACCCACCACGTGGTCTGCCGGCTGTTTTCCAAAGTGGTAAATGGCAATTGTCTGTAGACATTAAAGCTGAAGGCCGTGGTGTAAAAGTTTGGTGCACAGTGACACTACCTGGCCCCCACACGTCTGCCCACTCCCAGCCTCCAATCAGCATCTCCAGGCCGCATATGACCTCTCTCCTAGCTCACAGGTAGAAGAGTAGCTGGAGTGGTGTGAATAATTTCTAGTAATAGAGGACGCAGACCCTGTGGTCCGTGCCCCCTTGTTCCCCAAGCGGGGTCTGCTTCCTCTATAGTTATGCCACTAGTAAGGGTTCATTTGCCATTGTCCTTGGTGCATGTACAAGAGAACACAGAGATGCAAAATTGCACCACTAAGGATCCATGAGTGTAGTAGTTGAGCTTTACAAGTGGTCTGTGCAGGCTGTACTTGTGCTGGCAAAATATGCTAGTCACAGAGGAACCCTGTATTTAACACCTGCCACAGTTGTTTTGTGGGGTATTGTGGGGATTGCAGGGACCCCATTGTGCTGTGAACCACAAACAGTGCTGAATACAGGGAGATAAGCAACCGTTTGCCCTCTAGGAGCACAATAAGCTGTACTTGCATTGAAGGGCACAACCCATGGGAGCAAAGTGCAAAAAATTGTAATTTCCATTTTTGAACATAATAAGCAAAGCCTATGATGTACTAAGGGCAAATAAATACTGACCTATTTTGGCTAGACAGGAAAAATATGCCTCTTTCAAATCAAGGACAAGTCTTATGTAGAGAAAAGAGAAGGACTGACCCATATAGCTGCACCTGCCCATCTATTAAGTTTGAAAGCTCATATGTGAAGGTAAAAACATAACTTCTAATAAGTTCTTAAAATATTTACATAGTGGGCGCCCCTAGGCCCACTGTTGTTTATCGCCCCTGTCCCCTCGTGCAAATTTTTATTATCTGGACTAGAGCAATGGGGATTGGCGCACAGGACATTTAAAAAATGATTGTATCTCCCGGACATCCCCAGTGTTTTAGAATCAATGTGGGTGTGGTTGGACAGCATGCCGCCCCTCTAAAATCCTGCCGCCCTAGGCCCGGGCCTAGGGGGCCTTTCCACAAATCCGGGCCTGGAAACAGCTGTAAGGAACAGGGTGACTATGAAGATTTTCATTCATCCAGGTCATGGAATATCTAGTATAGGTAAATTTAAAACAACTGGACTTGCTGAGTAATCAGAGTAAGGAACAGGGAGACGGAATGACTCGAGGCAACAGGCTGGGAGCATATATGAGCTGTTGTGAGAACGGGGAACTAGCCTGCCTAGCCGGTGTGCTTTACTGTGACCTGAGACACAATCTGGCAATTAATATTGCAACCGATTAGGTCTACCTCTTCGTTCCATACAAATTACCAACCCCTTCAGCCACATAGTATCCCCAACCAGTTCTGCGGATAGGTCAATGCCCCTTATTATAGTAAAGTTGCCTGATTGTGCCTCAGGACACAGTAAAGTACACCGCTAGGCAGGCAAGTTACTGATTCTTACAGAAGTTCAGATACGTTGCCAGCCTGTTGCCTCCAGTAGGGGAAGCTATGTGGGCGAAGGGGTTGGTGATTTCTGTGGAATAAAGGGGTACACCTAACTACAATATTAACTGGCAGATTGTGCATCAGGTTGCAGCAGAGCACAACAGCTTATATATGCTGCCAGCATGTTGCCTCAAGTCATTCTGTCCCCCTGTTCCTTACCTTTGTTTTAATTTATTTTCTTTGGACTATTTGAAGAACTTATTAAAAGTTATGTTTTAACCTTCGCATATGAGCTTTCGGACTTAATAGATGGGTAGATGCAGCTATAGGGGGAAGTCCTTTTATTTTCTCTACATGTGATTATGACACTGGACCCTGCACACTATCTCCTGTTTCTTGACAATGACAAGTCTCTCGGCACAACAATCTGCTCTATTCCCTCAGTGAGCACGAGTAGAAGTCACATTACAAATAACCGAGGAATAAGTAGGCCTATATTCTATTCATTCACACGAAAGAAACCAGCAGAATGTGCTGCTAGTAGACGAGCTGATCTGCTGTATATTGCCTTTAGTAGAAGAGCTCTGGAAACTTAAAGATTCTTTTAATGTCTTTATGTTGATATGAGAAGTTCTATAACTTCGGAGGATGACCCACGAGAATTGGAAGATGAAAGAGCAGCCGTTTTAGATCATGTCCCATTTACCTCAAAAGGAATATTTCATTCATCCTCTTTATGAAGTGAGGAAACTGGGAATTTAAAATCTTCCTAGAAACCAGACTAGGTTTGACCTCCTGCTAGAGCCTAATTAGCGCGGAATATGTAAAGCTTGAATGCAGTGTGTCTTGCTAAAAAATAAATTCAGCAAAACTATTGTCTAGAATCAGATTGATCACGGGAACAGAACCAACTCCTTGGGGCTTCGCCATACTTTGCGCAACTTTGTCAGATGTTAATTAGCAGCAAATACACAAAGTCATCAAAATGCAGTTTAATCTCGGCAGGTGAACGCTGGCAAACTTACGCTTATGTCAATTTGAATAGGGCAGATACAGCTATATATGTCTTTATTAGAGATTTTGGTGAAATTGCTTAAAGTGGCCACTTATTATTACAAATGTCCAAGGAAGCAAACTAAAGACAAAAGAGATCTTCTATTGTCCTAGACATGAGCCCACCTTAAAATAAATGTGGCATGAGCTTCAGATAGTTATTACAATTGAAATAATTTAATTCAAATTTAAGAAAATATATATTTAACAGTAACAACTTTTAAACCTAATCCCACATTAAAATATGAAAAAAGGTCAGCGTTTTGCCTTTTATGGCATACAGGATATGATGTCACTGACATAAGATTGTTGCGGATGTAACTTCATCTTATCAATTATGCCAAGGTATAACCTGGCACAACAGACTCTGGCGAAAGGGGTATCATATTGTGAAGTTTGAAATTTGCTGGCGAAAGGGTGCAAAACTCCACTAGATGCTAAATTAAATGAAAATAGACATGTTTTTATTGCACTAAAGAAGCTCCTCTACTAAAGCCACATGGACAGCATAAGAGGATATCAAATGCTAAGTAAGTAGGTGTAGTCATCGCAGTTCTTGGGTCACAGGTTCAGATCCAAGGGGGTACTAGCTCTGTAACTTTCTTCCATGTGTTTTAGTTTTGTTCCACATTCAAAACCATACTGTACTGAGGTTAAATGGGTTCTAATTTTAAATGACTTTAAGCAGGCTGTACAGGGGAATACAGGGAAATAAGCTGCAGGCTTGATATTTATTTGACCAAACAACCAACTGACCAGTTGCTGTAGTCTTCTCCTGATGCAGTCTTCTCCTGATGCAGTCCTCTCCTAATGTAGTCCTCTCCCGATGTAGTCCTCTCCCGATGTAGTCCTCTCTCGATGTACTCCTCTCCTGATGTAGTCCTCTCCTGATGTAGTCCTCTCCTGATGCAGTCCTCTCCCGATGTAGTTCTCTCTTGATGTAGTCCTCTCCCGATGTAATGCTCTCCAGATGTAGTCCTCTGCTGATGTAGTCCTCTCCTTATGTAGTCCTCTCCTGATGCAGTTCTCTCCAGATGTAGTCCTCTCCTGATGTAGTCTTCTCCTGATGTAGTCCTCTCCTGATGTAATCCTCTCCCGATGTACAGTAGTCCTCTCCAATTGGAGTCCTCTGCTGATGCAGTCCTCTCCTTATGTAGTCCTCTCCTGATGCAGTTCTTTCCCGATGTAGTCCTCTCCTAATATAGTCCTCTCCTGATGTAGTCCTCTCCAATTGTAGTCCTTTGCTGATGTAGTCCTCTCCTGATGCAGTCCTCTCCCGATGTAGTTCTCTCTTGATGTAGTCCTCTACCGATGTAATGCTCTCCAGATGTAGTCCTCTGCTGATGTAGTCCTCTCCTTATGTAATCCTCTGCTGATGTAGTCCTCTCCAGATGTAGTCCTCTCCTGATGTAGTCCTCTCCTGATGTAGTCCTCTCCTGATGTAGTCATCTCCAATTGGAGTCCTCTGCTGATGCAGTCCTCTCCTTATGTAGTCCTCTCCTGATGCAGTTCTTTCCCGATGTAGTCCTCTCCTAATATAGTCCTCTCCTGATGTAGTCCTCTCCAATTGTAGTCCTTTGCTGATGTAGTCCTCTCCTGATGCAGTTCTCTCCAGATGTAGTCCTCTCCTGATGTAGTCCTCTCCTGATGTAGTCCTCTCCTGATGTAGTCCTCTCCTGATGTAGTCCTCTGCTGATGTAGTCCTCTCCTGATGCAGTCCTCTCCTGATGCAGTACTCTTCCTAGCTGATCTGAACCCCCATAGTTGCCCCACAGCATATGGCCCTGCTTTAGTGTGAATGTGCTGTAGATAAAATATACTAAATTGAAAGCTGATGAATCTAAAGGCAGTTATAAATGTGTTTAAATTACCATAATATGTCAAAGTGAAGGGAGTCCGAGAACTGAATTTGATTCAGTCCAATATCTTATGCTCCATTAATAACTTAATAAAGGTATCCCACACAAGGGAAACTGCTTGATATCTTATATACAGTATGTTCATTATTTCCTAGCCTTTCAGTCCACTGAGTTCTTGATTAAACCTTTCTCACCTTCAGCCTGTACCAACTGGCCTGAAAATGAATAAATTTTAATAATCTTTTCAGTTTTCTGTCATATATATATATATATATATATATATATATATATATATATATATATATATATATGGGGCTTTCATCTGCAGTTTAATGGGCTGAGCACTGCAATGCTTGTGCAAATATTATGTTGGAATAACACATTCTCTGGATTCCATTGGTAACCTAAGTTATTTCAAGGTGATATCTCTAGCTATACAAGATATTTAACTGTGCAGGTATTTGCTATGCTGCATTTATCTGTCAGCTGAATGAGGTGGCTCATGACACATTGAATTTTTTAGGCTTTGTTTGGTTTCATCTATAGTTTTAAAAACATGGCATTCGTAGGTCTAAGTAGTCAAACCTAATAGTCCTGGTAAAATTCAATCAACATTAACATTAGCATTCTTCCACAATAAGGGGCACACAAACACAATAGTCTTACAATGGCTGGAGTTAGAGATGAGGGGGACTTCATAAATATAGAAAATGTATGGCTCCAAAGCAGTTTTACCAACTGCCATAGAAAAGGGCACTAAGAACTGTATAAAGTCCTCACCTTTTTTCTGATTGCAGTAGGCACCATTCTCAATTATGCTTTTCTCTATTCATGAGATACTTTTGTAATTGTTAGGTTTTTGATGTAGGTTAACAAGTGACTGTTTGGGTTGATAAGCACAGGGCAGCATTCGTGTTACTGAAAACTTGCTCTGACTCCCCCCTTTTGCATGTTTTTCGATTTGAGAAAAAATGTTTTCCTCTTAGATGAGCCCTCTGGTACTCTGCAGCCACCAGGACCTTAACATGGGGTCAGTTACTTCCTCTAAGAGAAGTTTAACTATAAGGCCCCCAAGACGGAGTGTGGACATGGAAAAAATCAAACAACAATTCCACAAAAAAAGCCAGTAGCTTGGTAAGACTTCACTTGATATTTTTAAGAAAACAACTGCCGTTGGTAAAACTCTTGTGTCACTTCAGTCTTCCTCTTGAGGCAACTTCAGGCAACTTCAGAAGATCGAAGCGACACATGGGTTTTACCACCAGCTATTCAATTTATTTATGGAGGAATTTGGTCAACTGCAGAAGAGAAGATTTGTTGTAGGCGACTAATCACCTAGTGGACCGTTGCCTTCCAAAGTATTTTATTATTTTCAGAATTATGAACTTCATTTGATTTGAACTTTGAAGCTGTTGCCTTCACATCAGTTGACTAGATACTCTCTTGACTGAAAACTTGATGGTTTTGATCACAGTGACTTCAAGCTCTCTGGCATTGTTATAGATAGAACAAACTTTGGACTAATACTTCCTTGATAACTCAAACCTTGGTTTCAAACAAGTGTCATAGAATCTTAGAGGGATCATGCATCAGATCTCTTTGTGTCATGATGGTGTCATAATGTTTTTGTTCTTGAGAAGCTAAGCTGTCTAATTAAAGTTGGACATACTGGGATATATCTTCTTGGTTGATCATGTCACCAGAGTGTTGAGCTGCATAGGGCTGGTGCAATAATTTGCTCTCAAGCCAAAACAACATATTTAGACAACATATTTAAATCCCAGTGCTGTCCTTAACTATTGGGAATTACCACCATCAATATCTATATAAGATATCAGTGAAGAAACTGAACATCTTTGGCCAGTAGGCTGTCAACATGACCAGGGATGCCAAGATGGTTACTTTTAAAGGGATCATATCATCAAATTTAAAACTTGTGTTCAAAAGGAAAGAAAGGTGATGATAGGTATCATCTCACCAATGCATCACACAGGTCACAGATGACTTTTTTCTACCAAAAACTTTATATTAGCTGCTGCATGAGTCATATGCAGAGTTAATAATCAGAGGAAGCAAGGTGTAAGAAACGAGGCTATATTAAGGGATACTATGGCAGACTTCATTTAACTCATATATTGTGAGCACTTTCTGGGAGCAATAAAACTTTTATTGATATTGAAAACCTGTTGACTCACTAGCAATCCTTGTAATGTGTAAAAGCTTTTTCATCAAGTTTATAGTAAAAATGATATATTTCTTATGCAATCTATTTCAAGTTTTTTTTTGTTTAAGAATAATCTCTACCAAATTAATCTAAATGGATTAGCAAATCACTTTGCTTATTTCTTGCTGAAGATATAAAACTGTGCAGATCTTCTGTGGACCCTGCGGTGGCAGTAGGTTAATAACTATAATTGTAAATACAGGACATTTGATAAATAATTTATTATTCTAGGATGTTTTGCATTTGTTCTCTTATAAACCATATTGAATGCTCAGCCTTAAATATCCATAGTGCAGTGAACACGAGTTCTCTAAAATTGTCAAACCCAGGCATGTGGAAAAATAAGGTTAATTATTGATTTTCAGATTTCAGGCACAACTGGCTTTAATTGGCTTTCTGGTTGAGATGACTTGAAGCCCTACCCTGTACTTCCTATTCTACGCAGCCTGAATAATAACCTACTGAGAAATGCAGGCACTGGGATGGATGTTTTCCTTCGATGGAGGTGACAATCCAATAAAAAAGTAGATAAAATGGGAAGTGTAATGTTATTATTATCATTATTATTTATTAACATGTATTTTTATAGATCCAACATATTGCCCAGCTCTGTAAAATAAATGTGTTTATACAAAGAAATCACATGAATTGCATACATAGAACATACAGAGTTATTTACATAGCAACTCTGTAATGGTACACATGGTGAGGTAGGCCCTGTGCAAAAGAGCTTACAATCTAAAAGGGGAAGGGAATGAGACACAAGGTGTGGGGATGGGAAAGATCCGAAATAAGCAAGACGGGAGATGTAGCATATGGTATTGCATTTGGTAGCAAGAGAGAATGAGGGTAGGCTTCACTAACTAAGTGAGTTTTGAAAAGAGAACTTTTAAAAGCAGGAAGGGTGGAAGAAAGTGGGGTAGACCATGGGAGAGAACTCCAGAAGAAGTGTTCCACAAACACATAAGACAATGTGCACCAAGATCCTCAAAATGTGGACTTTCAACATCAACAAAAATGTACATGGAGGTAGACATCCCCATTTGCCATTACATTAATTGCACCCCATTTAGAGTGGCAGAAGCTCATGGCAGGTAACAAGAAAAGGGTTGGCCTTAGCATCAGCTGATATTGTATCTGGTTCACAGTGTAGATCAAAGCCAGGCCCTGGGCAGAAGTGCTAAAGAGTGTGCCCTTAGAAAATACAGTGAACAAAAGTAGGTGGCAGGACTATAGACAGACTTAGAGCTAGGAGTCAGTTGAGCATCAAGGCAGGTGAAGTACAGACAGGAGCTAAGGAGAAACCATGGTGATCACTAGCAATATCTGCTATCTACTGTGTATCCTGTGCTTGAATGGCTGCCCCCATGGCTACACAGCAGCTTGTTTATATAAACTATAGTAGTACTTACCTGTTATCTACTGTGTATCCTGTGCTTGAATGGCTGCCCCCATGGCTACACAGCAGCTTGTTTATATAAACTATAGTAGTACTTATCTGTTATCTACTGTGTATCCTGTGCTTGAATGGCTGCCCCCATGGCTACACAGCAGCTTGTTCATATAAACTATAGTAGTACTTACCTGTTATCTACTGTGTATCCTGTGCTTGAATGGCTGCCCCCATGGCTACACAGCAGCTTGTTTATATAAACTATAGTAGTACTTATCTGTTATCTACTGTGTATCCTGTGCTTGAATGGCTGCCCCATGGCTACACAGCAGCTTGTTTATATAAACTATAGTAGTACTTATCTGTTATCTACTGTGTATCCTGTGCTTGAATGGCTGCCCCCATGGCTACACAGCAGCTTGTTCATATAAACTATAGTAGTACTTACCTGTTATCTACTGTGTATCCTGTGCTTGAATGGCTGCCCCCATGGCTACACAGCAGCTTGTTTATATAAACTATAGTAGTACTTATCTGTTATCTACTGTGTATCCTGTGCTTGAATGGCTGCCCCCATGGCTACACAGTAGCTTGTTTATATAAACTATAGTAGTACTTATCTGTTATCTACTGTGTATCCTGTGCTTGAATGGCTGCCCCCGTGGCTACACAGCAGCTTGTTTATATAAACTATAGTAGTGTTTCTGAAGCAAACACACCAGTTTTACCAGTGCTGAATAACACTACGGGGCAGATCTATCAAGGGTCGAATTTCGAGGGTTAAAAAACCCTCGAATTCGACCCTCGAAGTAAAATCCTTTGAATTCGAATATCGAATTCAAAGGATTTTAGTGCAAAAAGTTTGATCGAATGATCGAATAAAAATCAAACGATTCAAACAATTTTAAGCGATCGATCGAAGATTTTTATTCAATCAAAAAAAACTAAGAAAAGTGCTCTGGAAGGTCCCCATAGGCTATAGCTTTAATGTGGCGAAGTATGAAGTCGAAGTTTTTTTTAAAGAGACAGTACTTCGATTATCGAATGGTCGAATAGTCGAACGATTTTTACTTTGAAGCTCAGATACCAATATATTTGGATAAATTTGTTGCGACATTATTTACTAAAGAGGCAACTCTCCAAGCGTACCCAGTCCTACCTTCAGCTCCGTTACTCTCAGACCTTTGCCTTTTCTTGGGCCGCTGAAGACTGGTGTCTTTGATTGGTCGATGTTTGCATGAATAAACCTTCCCAGGCTTCAGCTTTACTACAAATTGAGGTTATTAGATAGAAATGTCAGGTTCTCCCCGGAGACAGACTTGCTCCTTCCAGCTGTGCGCCTGAAAATAACCAAGGAGCACAAGGAAGAGACTTTATAATTGCACGGCACATTAAACTGCAAAGATATTAACATTCTGGTTTGTAAAGGAGAACATAAAATGCATGAGTTTTCTTATTTAGCATTTCTATTTACTGTAATCTATCCATCAGTATTTATTAGATTGATTTCAGTGGTTACCGTACTTTAGATCTGTATGGTACTTACTGTATTAAAGTAATGATATGGATCTAAACACTGCTGCTCAGCCAAACATTACAAAAATATTGCTGGGCTAAAATTCCCAGTGGGCTTTAACATATTATGAAGCGTTAAAGCAGACTGGGAGCTGCAGTCCAGCAACTTACTCCATCAACTTGTCCCTGACCATTGTTGTCTGAATGTTCTTATACAGGAATGGGACTTGTTAAACAGAATGTTTGGGACCTGAGGTTTTGCAGATAACAGATCTTTCCATAATTTGGATCTTCATACCGTAAGGTCACACGCTAAGATTCGGGGAGATTTAGTGGGCCGGCAATAAATCACCTCTTTTTTGGGTGAATATATCCCTGAAAAGCCTTCCCGTCGGCTAGAATCTAAATCGCTAAATTCAGAGCGCTTAGTTTTTCGAAGTTGCCCAAAGTTGCCTCACGCGGAAAATGAAGCGGAAAACTAAGTGCCCTGAGTGCCATCTAATCGCCTCTTATTCGGGCGTCTAATCTCCCCGAAAAGCCTTCCCGTTGGCTAGAATCTAAATTGCCAGAGGGAAGGCTTTTCTGGGAGATTAGACGCCCGAAGAAGAGGCGATTGGTCAACCGGTGACTAAATCTCCCCGAATCTTAAAATTTTGGATTATTTAATTATAATCGACTCTATGGGGCAAATTTACTAAAGGGCGAAGTGACTAACGCGGGTGAAAATTCACCAGCATGACGTCATTTTGGTACTTCGGTACTTCGCTCCCTAACACCTGGCGAATTTGGGCTCTGGCGAATGGACGTAACTACGCAAATTCACTAAGATGCGGATTTTACTGAACGTTACCTCTTGCGCCAGACTTGCCTTCGCCATATCAGACCAGGCGAAGTGCAATAGAGTAGATAGGAGTTCCTCAAAAAATAGTTTAAAAAAAGTCCAAAAAAATGCTGGCGTCTTTTCCTTTTTCAGGGTGATAGGCTGAAAAATAGCGTACATTTTTTCTGGGGTAACCGGCTTCCCCCCTACATTTCCTAACATATGGCACCTAAACTATACACTGGGCTCATGTGTAGGGCAATATAACAACTTTATTTTATTTTGTTAAGGTTCCCTGGGCTTGTGTAGTGTAATGTATTTGCTGCAACATATACGTCCATTCAAATTTAACTGTCCGCCATATGCAAATTAGCCAACGCTTGCGCAACTTCACTTCGCTTGGCGCAGTAATGCTAGTTCAACTTCACCAGCGTTTGGCGCCTTATAGGAAACTTAAGATTTTAGTGAATTATCATTGTCCTGGCGAATCTACGCCTGTCAAAGTGTTGAGCTGTGAGCGAAGCCGTTGCTGGCGACTTAATAAATTTGCCCCTATGGGAGACAGCCTTTTCGTAAATTGGAGCTTTCTGGATAACTGGTTTCCGGATAACGGATCCCATACCTGTATATAGACAGCTAAAGCAAGATGCAACTGAAATCACTTTACACTTTTTTTTTATTGAATAGCCCTGAATATCTATACTCTTCCAAAACTTTGGTACATCATATTTTTCTGCTCTTATTTTCGGTAACAAGTCTCAGAAGAGGAGAAACGATCTAGGCAACATCTCACTCCATTGACTTGCTCACGAGGTCCAACGCACAAGACTCATAAACTATGAAGAGAGTTATTTGTTTAATGGTTCCAGACCCTCTTGACATTCCTCCCGCAGATTAATATGTATCATTCCCTTCCCTTGGCCGCAGCACAACTGCTTTTGCTGTCATTTCGTTACCAATCATTCAGTAGGGTCGGGGCCCTGATGGGAAACAGTCAATCGTAAGTGTTTTAAAGGGACGGTACCAGCAAACTGTTGCACTTTGGGATTATTGCTTCATTAATCCCAGCACTGCTAAAGTACGCAGTCAGAAAATGATTATTCCTCATTAACATGCCATTAATCAAAAGCTTCATCCCTTCCCACATTTGGGTTTCATTTCTCTTCCACTTAATGGCTCTTCTGCATAATGAAAGGAAACACAAAGCAGGGCAAAGGGAGGTGTAATCAATCTGTGTCCATGGGAAAGAAGGCATACATTAAATCACAAATATATATCAGTCAGAGCCTGGTGTAATTACTATAACTATATTATTACTATAACAGGGAACTTCCATCATAAAAACCATATTACCAAGTAAAGAATCCAACGCATTTTGAGCCAACATGGGGGGTTTTCATCAGGGCATATTGCACATGGTGTAATGACTGTAAGTAGCCAGCATAAAGGGTTGGTTCACCTTCAGGTTAACTTTTAGTATGTTAAAGAACGGCCAATTCTAAGCAAATTTTCAATTGGTCTTCATTATTTATTTATTTTTTTAGTTCATGAATTGTTTGCCTTTTTCTCCTGCCTCTTTCCAGCTTTCAAAAGGGGGTCACTGACCCCGGCTAAAAACAAATGCTTTGTAAAGCTACAAATATATTGTTATTGCTACTTTTGATTACTCATCTTTCTGTTCCGACCCTCTCCTATTAATACTCCAAATTCTCATTCAAATCAATGCATGGTTGCTAGGGTAATTTGGACCCTAGCAACCAGATGGCTGACATTGCAAACTTGGAATGCTGCTGAATAAAAAGCTAAATAACTCAAGAACCAAAAATAAAAAATGAAAACCAATTTAATTTGTCTCAAAATATTACTCTCTACATCAGAGGTCCCCAAACGTTTTTACCCGTGAGCCACATTCAAATGTAAAAAGAGTTGGGGAGCAACACAAACATGAAAAAGTCCCTAGGGGTGACAAAGAAGACCCGTGATTTGTTGGCCCCTATGTGGACTGGCAGCCTACAGGAGACTCTACTTGGCACTATACTTACTTTTTATGCAATTAAAACTTGCCTCCAAGCCTGGAATTCAAAAATAAGCTCCTGCTTTGAGGCCACTGGGAGCAACATCCAAGGGGTGGGAGAGCAACATGTTACTCACAATCTACTGGTTGGGGATCACTGCTCTACATCATACTAAAAGTTAACTCAAAGGTGAACAACCCCTTCAACCTGAAGAAGGGTCTCTTGAGCAACAGAAGAACGAGAAAATGCTACCTTGGCATCACTGATGTGCTGAGGTTTTCTGGGGATGCCATACTTCTTCGCTGTGCTTAGTATGTAGTGATGGGCGAATTTGCGTAGTTTAGCTTTGCTGAAAAATTCGGGAATTTCCTGCGAAATTCATGAAACGGCACAAAATTCGCGAAACTGCACTGTCGTCTCGTTTTTGACGCCGCTGTCTGTTTTTGACGCCGGCGTCCGTTTTTTTTGACGCCAGCGTCCATTTTTTGTTTTGTTTTTTTTACGCCGGCGTCGCATTTTTTCTGGAATTTATTCACTGGCGGTGAATCGCGCGAATTCGTCACAAATTTGTGTCTGGCGAATAAATTCACCCACACTATTAGTATGTTTTTAGCATTGAGGAAACCCAGCTGGGTACTTTTAAGCTCATTTACAACAGCAGCTGCATTGACACCATTTGCACCCACTTGCATCCAAAGACACCCATTGCACTTCCATATAACTGTGCTCAAGGCCAGTGTGTGGACATGGGGGAACCCTAGAGCTACCGCCACCTTCAAGTAATTCCAGGGCTCCTCCTGTGGACCATGTCAATATGTAGAGTAGACTTGTGCCCAGTAAATACCATGTAAACAACATATTAACCGCAAGCACTGGAAATGGAGCAATTGCATTCAACTTCACATATCAGACACAAATTTAGGGGGTTATTTATTATGCTCCTAATATCCGTAGTTCGAATAATTCGTAGTTTTTGGAGTAAAAAAAAAAAAATACGAATTTTTCGTAATTTATTAAAGTCTGATGGTCTAAAAAGTCCTGTATAAGTCAATGGGGAAGGTCCCAAAGTCTGGGCTGATGTCCGTACCAATACGGAAAAAAAGCTCTGGAATTTTCCCGACCCTAATTTTTCTGACTTTTTTCTTGATAAATAAGGTCCATACGGGCAATCAAAGTTGATTGGATTTTTACGTTAGAAATAATTAGAAAAATTTGGACTTTGATAAATAACTCCCTTAATGTTGCATAAGTCTAAGCCTGCCCAGGGACAAGTGGGAGAGGTATGTAACATGGCGGTGCAGTGCTGCATTGGATTCATTGGGGGTGCCTAATATACAATATAATGATATTATATTGGTTCATTCATACATGTTGTCAGGACCAGCAGAGCATAGCAAGGGTAAAACAGATACAGTTTTCAGCGATTTCTCAGTAGCAATTATCTTGACTAATAACGGTATAATTTTGGAAATGTTGATCCTTATATAATTCATTAAGAAAATTGATCTTTTTTTGTAACGTATTTCTATTAACATTTTGAGAAGTATCAAACATTGCACATGAACAATTCGTATGGTTTGACAACAGTTCGGTTCAGATTAGGTTTATTTCAGGATTCGGCCGAATGCTTTGTGAAAGATTTGGCCGAATACCAAACCAAATCGGAACCCTAATTTGCATATGTAAATTAGTATATTAGTATAAATATAACAGCTTCAGTTCACCCAGGCATTGGGATTCAGCCGAAACCTGCTGAAAGAGGCAGAATCTTGGCCCAAACTCAAACTGGTCCTGGATTCAGTGCATCCCTAGTTCAGATTACACAAACCAAATTAAAGGTTAGATTATGTCTCTTGTCATCCTTAGTATTGTTTGGACAGCAAACGACTCAATATTAACTGCAAACAGGTAAAAGGTTTTTTGAATCACTTAGATGGAGTTGCTCTATGAAGGTTGGACTGAACATTTGGATTATATAAATAGGCTTACACCCTGCGCTTTCAAAAATGTCGGATGCGCAACAAAAGACAGGGTTCCAGCCCCAAAAGACAGAGTTACTATAATGAGATCCTGTGCGCCTACTACAATAAAGTTTTACCAAAAACGTATTTGAGTCTCTCCCACTCCACCGAAATATAGGTCTCTTATGGGGTTCAGATATATCTTTTGTTTTCTAGTGTTTCCCAGTACCAGGGGTGCTTCGCCAATGAGGCGAGTTGAGACTGTCGCCTCAGGCGGCAGCACCCCACTAGGTACCAGGGGCAGCAAAAAATGCTGCTCCTGGTACTTTAAGAGCGAATTTCCGGGGGAGGAGGGGCAGTAGCAACTGCTGCTGCCTCAGGCGATGGAGGGACCAGGATCGCCCCTGTCCACTACTGATCTTAAGCTTCACTGTCCACACCTCTCCGCTCCCCTCCAAAACAAAATCCGTACGTTACTATCCGCACAGTCCTGCTTGTGGTTCCATTGTCGCTGCTCGTTCCTCTCACCCACGTTTGCCATTTACTTCCTGGTTCTCTCCCTTTGTCTACAGATACCCCTTTGGGTCAGGTCGGGAAAACATTACGGGCGAGAGATTACTCAAACATTTTTGTTTAGCTTTATTGCACATAAAAAGTATACACTTATATTAATTGTTTTTTGTATCTCATTTTATTTTGGAGGGAAGCGGAGAGGTGTGGATGGTGAAGCTTGAGATCAGAACTGGGAAACACTAGAAAACAAAAGATACATCTGAACCCCATAAGAGACCTACATTTCGGTGGAGTGGAAGAGACTCAAATATGTTTTTGGTAAAACTTTATTGTAGGAAGCACACAGGATCTCATTATATTAACTCTGGACTGAACATTTGCATTTCTTTTATTGTATTAAGCGGTTCCCAGGTGCCCAGGAGAAATCGACTGCTGGGAATTTGAGGGCTTCATTAAAAATCATGAGATACATGGAGCCGTCTATTGTATCTGTGAAGGTGCGTTTCCCCCAATGGATTCAGCCAAACAGATGGCCCAGCAACTCACTACTTAGAGAAACATGAATAATTACAAGCAGCTATGGTAGAACCTGTGTGTTTGGAGGCTGTGAAGTCTGCGGGAAGACGTAGAGTTGAGCAGTAATAATGATTAATCATGAAACGGCAGGATAGTGGGATAGCGCATCTAATTATGGATTGCTGGCTAGCATTTGGCTTTTACTCGTTGTTATTTACATTTTTCCTTGGTAATACTCAAGTCCCGTCCTGCCAAGTGCCTCTCACAGCTTTAGACTAACAAAACAGCAAATACTGATTAAAATGACCCCTGAAGACATTTAATTGCTGTTTCAGGACAGAAAATGTTGTTGTTTTTTTTGTGGATCCCTCTGAACAAAATTAATTACAGGGAAAACAAAAACCTTTAAAGTCAATGGGCAGCTCAATAATTTTGACATGCGCCAATTTTTATGCCCACCAATAATTTTTTGCCACAGTTTCGCGAAAACAGCGGGCAACGAAACACGGAAATTAGCTGAGAATCAATGCCTGGCGAATTTATTCGCCCATCACTTAAGGGTTTTTAAGATTTAGAGACGTGGTTCCCAAACTATGGGACTGACCCCACTGGGGAGGAGGGTTAAAACTGGTGAGAATTGGAGAGAATGGCCTTATGCTCTCCTAAAAAACACCTGAAAGCCCAACTTGAGGGTCAGTTATGGAGAGACTTGGTTTGAATAGGTATTTGGTCCCTTAGATCTTTGTGAGTATGGCTGATGTAAGTAATACACCAATATGTTTGTATATCTGTGCCAATTTCATGAACTAAACATGGCCATGACCATAGGTTGGACCTCAAAAGGGGCCTTGAACAAATGTTGGATCTTTAAACAAGACTTAATCTGAAGATTGACAATTACTTCTCTAAGGTGTGGTCAAATGAAACTCCTTCTCCCTTCAGAGCAGCCTGACCACCAATTCACTCATGGCAGTTGGCCAAGCTACATATGAGCATGTGTTTTTCATGGAATCTATGCAGAGCAGCAAAGCACGGTGTCCCCATGTCTCACAGTGTGCAGAAGGACAGTACAATGCAGAAGGACAGTACAATGCAGAAGAACAGTACAATGCAGAAGAACAGTACAATGCAGAAGAACAGTACAATGCAGAAGAACAGTACAATGCAGAAGGACAGTACAATGCAGAAGGACAGTACAATGCAGAAGAACAGTACAATGCAGAAGGACAGTACAATGCAGAAGGACACTACAGTGCTGTTGGTAAGGGCAACCTCATCTTGGCTGAAAAATGCACTGACCCTGGAATAGTCCTCCAGCTCCAGGCCACCAGCTGGGATCTTATCAAAGATAATAATAGCTCAATGATGGAAGTGCTTGAAATTAGGCCAGTGTGTCTTCAGTGAAGAGGAGCACCAGCTTGAGGCCAAAATTACTAACAAATTGGCAGCCCCCCCCAGTGATGCTTTCATAATCCCTTAAAAACATTTCCCAGTTTATCCTATATGCGTATTTATGCTATTTCCCTTGATAATACCTAAAGGTACCTGATCAGTTCCAAAGTCAGGCAAACTGGCCAAGTGTCAGTTGTGACTGTCAGTAGCCTTCTTTCATCATAACTGAGAACCAGCGCTGATTCACTTATCTCTTCTGCAGGCTTACTGATACTTCAGGATTAATGAATTACTATTGATATATGTATATATTTTGAATTTATCTGGAAGTTGCACTAAAATTAACAGCACAGACACTTTGCAGTAAGCAACAGGCTGTCAAGTCTGGTTCCTCATACCCGGTTGGTTCATAACATCAAATAAAAAAATATTGCCGACACATAGATGTTTGCATCACTTTTATTTGCTATGAATTATAAAATGTCATTATCAATATCATCAGGATATTGCTATCTGCTAACACCAATTCAGTGTGTATGAGCTTGATAAATATGGTGGTGGAGACTGCAGGGCATGATGACCAACTGCCAGCAGTGATCAATGACTGGCAGGCGTTTTATGAGGCCCATAACATATCTGATACTGACTAGGTTTTTCTCCGATAGGGTTGTGAACCAATGCTCCCTTGGACATTCATCTTTTGCAAGCGCATACTCTGAAATGTCATCTTAATTACTAATCTTACTGAGATCCATGAGCACTTATATGCATTTGCCTGCAAGTCATTCTTAGAGGTTGTCATGTGTTATTACATGCTATATTCATACTAACACAGAATTATATTTGACTGGCTACATTGGGCATTAGTGCCATCTGCTTACATTTTCCTGTATAGTCAATGGACTTGTCATTTTGGCGATACTTATTGGTGGGACTTATTTATTAAAAGGGGTAACCACCCTCTACTTTACTTTACTGTTGCTGCAGGACTACAAATATAATCTACACCTGTAAATCAGCAACAGTCTTATCAGTGAATTTTTTCCATCTGTAATTAAGATTTTGGTCCAGTATCTTAGGGAAATAGGGAACAATGGGACAGATTAATAGAGGCTTTAGATCCCCTCTTATTTAACCCATAAACATCCGTCAGAGCATATTTAGACTCACAGTTTATAGCAGTCTCCTGCAACTTCCATAATCTCAAAAAAGCCTTTGGTTATTTTCGTGATCCCATGTGGTACAAACCCTTCAGTCTTGGTTTATCTCAGGCAATATTCTGTATTTGTACAGTTTCTAAATAAAACCCTTCATTCCTGCCACTGGCTGTGATGAAACATTAGGCTTTTTAAAAAGCCTCCTTCTCAGCACCTGGAGGACTCTTGTCCAAACCAATCACATCCACACTGTTGGACCTCCATATATATATATATATATATATTTATATTCATTTCTGGATGATAAGGAGAATAGCTGCAACCTGTGAACTGTAGGTACCTGTCTACATATGCACAGAGGTCTCTGCAGAGAAGAAATACAGGCTGCTCATCCTGCCGTTGAAGCCTTGCCTACTAAACGGCTAAAGAAGTAACTAATAAATGTCTGGACATGAATAGATTTCAACTGTTCAAGCAGTTACCAATAACACTAACTGGCAGTTGTGCAGTGGAACACCTTAATGTCTATGTGGCCATCATATACTGAGATATGGAATTTGGTTTGTAAGTTTGGGGGAGTGAGGAAGGGAGTGAGGAAGGTCCTGGGTCTGCAATTTTATCCTAAGCTGAACAATTTAACATTAGCTGCATAAAAAGATGAAACAAAGTGTTGGGACCCAACGGTTTATTTCTTCTACTTCTCAGTAGGTACCATGTATGTAATCTGTGTACTGCAGGATGTAGTTTCCTAACTAGCCCAGATGTGGTGTGGCTAATTCCTCCCAATTTTATATAAGGAGATGGAGCCCATGATTTATTTTCTTTGGTCTCCATCTAGTACCAGGGTTGGATGTGCTGAGAGCCTGGAGCCTCAGTGTAAAGCTTGGATACCTAAGGTGTCCAACAACTTTAGAGAAGTAGGGGAGCAGAAACTTCAAAAACAAGGTAAATGTAGTGGATAAGAACGTATGCCATAGCACAATCCTTGAGATTTGTTAGATACTGAAGGTAAGCCAGTTTAGAAACCGCATTACTTCCCTCAACTCCCCATGTGACACACACTTAAAGGAAAACTATACCCCCCAAACAATGTAGGTCTCTATTAAAAGATACTGAGTAAAACAGCTCATTTGTAAAACCCTGCTTCATGTAAATGAACCATTATCATAATAATATACTTTTTTAGTAGTATGTGCCATTGGGTAATCATAAATAGAAAATTGCCATTTTAATAAATAAGGGCCGCCCCCTGAGATCGTAAGATTCACTGTACACACATACAAACCACATGTAAGGTCACATGAGCCAATTAACAGACAGAGTTGTGTCTTTTGCTTCCTCACTTCTTCCTGTTACAGTTAGTGTTGTAGTATTTCTGGTCAGGTGATCTCTGAGGCAGCACAGATAGAGTCACGAAATGGTGGTTCAAGGCAAGAGATGTAAAAGGGCAATATTTATGTAAATATATATTCCAGTTTGGTAAGATTCTTTACTATGTCATTCAATTTGATATAAACTATCTATTGCTTAAGTATTCATTTTGGGGGTATAGTTTTCCTTTAAGTGTAGGGGGCCTCAATCTGGGAAGAGCCTTCCCTGAGCATTTTCCACTGGAGGGGATATCTTTACTAGTTAGACTATTCCTTTACACCCTTACTATCTCCTATGGTTAATGGATCTTTAGAGAACTGCTAATTCCACTATTTTCTCTCCATTAGAAATGTCAACTTAAGAATAATTATTAGGCAATGTGAAACGTGAGTTACTTAGGCAAAGAGACCATGTACAGCGTCAAGTGTCAACTGGAGTGGTTCATCAGACTCGTGAGCAGTGATAAATAACATTTAATCTCCTGGTAGTCTCATGTAAAAGTTTAGGTTTGGCAAGTACTAGGACAACTCTACTGGCCTGGATGAATAATGCTAAAACAGTAGAGTTTGGTGGAGGAGGAATAATGGTCTGTGGCTGTTTCCATGGTTTGGGACAGGGTCCCTGGTTTCATTTAAAGCAAAACTTAAAGGAATGCCTAACATAATAGCCAGAACCTTATTTCCTCCGTTGCTGCTTTCTAACCTCTTAGTTAGTCAACGACTTGATTGGAGAGTCACATGGGACATAACTAACTGTATTGAAAACATTTTTTGCAGCCTATTTACCCAGTTTTCTTTTTACATTGCTACAGTGTACAATTACATTCCTGGAAATTCCATGCTTTCTACCTAGTGGAACAGTTTGGGGAAGATTCTTTCCTATTGCAGCACAATAAAGCCCCATGCTCTAAGCAAGGTCCATACAGAATGGGTTTGCTGAGAACTGCTGGAAGAACTTGACTGGACAGAGCACTGACCTCAACCCAACAGAACCCATGTGCGTTGAATTGGAACCTAATATTTAAACCAGGCCTGATCCCCAACATCAGTGCCCAACCTTACTAGTGCTGTTGACTGAATGGAAGCAAAACCCACCAACAATGTCCCAACATCAAGATGTAATCCTTCCCAGAAGAGCAGAGACTGTTATTGCAGCAAAGGAAGGGGCAACTTCATATTAATTCTCTTGGTTTGGGAATGAGATGTTTGACAGGCAGGTGTCCGGTTAAAATCAGTGTGGGGGAAGTTTAAAAAATATTTCAGAATGTAATTGTGGCCTATTTATTTTCATTCAGAGGCTCGGTGTGCGGATAATAAACCATACTGTGATTACAGTGCCATCCAAACTTCATCAGGAAAGTCCTGTGGCTTTGGATGGAGACACAAAAATGTGCCCTACTTTTAGAAAGTCGTTATGAACTGTCACATGTTTGTGATCAGTAACAATGAATGGAGCTGGAATTTGCAAGGAAAATAACTAAAACATTTCCAAAAATTATTCAAAAGAAGGTTAATAATTGTTCCTTAAATACAAAATCCCATTCAGTGTTGGCCCGTGTTTAGATGATCAGAAGTCTTATAGTCTGACTCTTGAGGCTTTGATAAAACCCAGATGACAAATATAGAAATGAAAGCCCCGGCAAAAGACATTGAGACTTCAGCTAAAATAAATATCTCCCTGCTAAATGAACTGTCTCCGCTCGTGTTTATCTGCCTTGCCGAGAGTCTGAATGTTCACGTTCTATATAAATATACAGTGAATGAATGAGAAGGTGATCCCACTAATTCCTAAATTGCTCCTGTCCATAAAAGCAATACTGGTGCTTCATAATCTAACAGCATTTTGTGATAACAATAGAAGGCAGAGCTATTATTGGGAAATTCTCTAAGTTCAGGTATGGGGAGCAGGTCTTTTTTGGGGTGTCTGTCTGGTGTGGTTGGGGAAAGGGCAGGGAGACCCTTTCTCCTTTAAACAATGGATTGGAAGATGAATTGGCCTGAACTTGAGGACAAGTAATAAAATGATGTCCTCATTCTCCTTCCTGGGCTGGAGTATCCATCTACCATCTGCTCTAAGGTCCTCAAAGTCTGTTATTCCCTGTGAGCACCTGGTAAGAGCATTTATTTTGATGAAAGTTGATTAGGCTGATCAATTAGCCCCCAGATGACTAGAGCCAATCTTCCTATGTATATTAGGCTTCACTGTTCCTTGACTTTGTTGATACAGTTAAAAACATGTGCATCTACTCTATGGTTTTATAGCAAATCTAGCCAAACCATCACCTTTTATCAGATTGGGATAGTGATGCTACATTAAGTTACCAAACAGAGTTCATGAACTTAAATTAGGATTGCACCAAATTCATTAATTTTGGATTAGGTCTAATACTTAGGGGCAGATTTATCAAAGGACGAGGTGGATTTTCTTATTATTATATCGTAGTTGGGATCAAGTACAAGCTACTGTTTTATTATTACAGAGAAATAGGAAATTATTTTTTAAAAATTTAGATTATTTGATTATAATGGAGTCTATAGGAGACGTCCTTTCCGTAATTCAGATCTTTCTGGATAACTGGTTTCCAGATAACGGATCCTATACCTGTACAAGTTACTGTTTTATTATTACAGAGAAAAAATAAATAATTTTTATAAATGTGAATTATTTGCTTAAAATGGAGTCTATGAGAGATGGTCTTCCTGTAATTCGGAAACTCAAAACTGAACCATTCTTCATTTTTAGTATTAACAAACTACTCATAACAACATAAAGATATTTTATTTAATTTGGGGCTCAAGATTAACAGAAATGCCTATTACCCCTTTAAGAAATGAAATGCTATGATTGCCTTCATAATGAATTTTCGGCATTTCCTCCGCATTTGTTAGAGGGTCATAAGATGCAATGTATTTGTATTTTTACCAGAAACAGCCATGGGAAGGCAGATATTCAGGTTTATTTATAGTTATGGTTGTCTAGAAACCATTTTCTAGGACGAATAGAAGAAATGATTCTTCAGGCCAAGGAACTGAACATGCTGACATTTTAGATGTCATGTTCTGCAAGAAAAAAAAAGTCTAAAAAGTAGATCAATGAACATTTAATCATGAGCAGGATTGTACTGTTTTAAAACCACTTATATTTTAGTCGTTAGATAAATTGTGCCCTGGAATGAAACACAAATTGATGCTTTTTAGAGAAGGTCATAAGATTGCTGAGTTCTTGTGTCCCAAAAGGAAAGAACTTTAATAGAGTTATTTAGTACAGCAGAATGACTGCACAAGAACGATGATGATGATGGACCAGTGTCACTGGGAAAAACTGTAATAAAAATAAAGATAAAGTTTCAGGGGAACAACATGAATCTCAAAGTCATTAAGATAGAATCAAACCTTAGAGCCACCTCCACCAGGAAGCCTGTCACCACGCTATACTCGCTCCACCTAGCTAAAGGATAAATTAACTGTTAAATAAGTGAATGTAAAATTGACAAGGGGGCTATTCTAAGATCTTTTGCAATTTACATTAATTATTTATTTTCTTTTAATTCCAAGATATTAAGGGATATGTGTAAAAGTACCACCTGCTGGTCATTTTCCCACCAGTCTGACCAACAAGTAGTCGTGGAAGTTGTCAGGAGAAAGAAAGAGGCTGCTCTGATGTTCTTCTGCTTAGGAAAACAATTTGAAACTTTTCTCAAATCTTTTCTAAGCAGAAGAAAGGAAAGGTTCCTTATCCAGAAAACTCTAGGTCCCGAGCACCCCGAGAGAGAGAGAGATAGATAATAGATAGATAGATATAATGGGGGAATAGAGAGAAAACACTAGACCAGTGTGAATCCTTTTGGGTCTATACTATACCTTCAATACATGGTTTTAATAAATATTGTAAAATTAAGAGTTTTCTGTGTGTCTGTGATTTATATAAATGGGTAAAATTCTATATACATAGGCTAATAGAGCCCATTAGTGTACAGATCTACATCTGTAGCCAGTAGATGGATAGTAAGTATTAGGGATGCACCAAAGCAACTATTTTGGATTCGGCCAGATCCCCAAATGCTTCACGAAAGATTTGGCCGAATACCGAACCAATTCCTAATTTGCATATGCAAATTAAGGGTGGGAAGGGGAAAATGTTTTCAATTTCCTTGTTTTGTTACAAAAAGTCACGCGATTTCCCTCCCCTAATTTGCATATGCAAGTTAGGATTCGGTTCTGAATGTTCAGAAGGATTCAGCTAAATCCGAATCCTGCTGAAAAAGGCCGAATCCCGAACAGAATCCTGGATTCGGTGCATCCCTAGTTACTTTATTCGATTCTAATTTATCATGGTGGTACTCTTGTTGAACAACCAATTAGGGCAGTGGTGTAACTAGATATTACTGGGCCCCACAGCAGATTATTTTTCAGGCCCCCAAGTTGACCAGTTTTACCAATATTTATTTAAATTGTATATGAATTAAGACCTCATGGGCCCCTATACCTCCTGGCCACCCCTGCAGCAGCAGGGTCTGCTCTCTGTATATTTATTCCCCTGAATGAGGGGGGAATGAGTTGACAATGCTAAGAAAATAAATGTCCCCCGCTGAATAGATTGCACAATGGATTGATGTTCCTTAAACGGATGTTTATTGCTTCTTTTAAGCCATGGTACCAAGAGCAGAAAAGTCTCCTGTAAGACTTAAATGAGATGAAACTGAATGACCCAAACAAGAAATCCCACCGCCCTTTTGTACAATGATCCAAACCAAATAAATAACATATAAAAAAAAAGTTTAGGAAAATGTAGAATGAATTTACTTCTGGAGCAAACAGATTGTTTTCACAGCAATAACAGGTTAACTACTACCAATCTACAACAAACACACATACGTTAATAAAAAAAAACACGTCCTATGTACAGGTAGGTACAACTCACAGTGTTTAAGTAACTTCCTACTTAAAGGAGAACCAAACCCTTGCTAATAAAAACCTCTACCCCCTACCCTACATAGACTCCTCTCTCTGCCCCAGCCTAGGTGGTACCTTTGGTAAATGCCCCTAACTCTTTACTTGCCCCTCAGTGTAGATTCAGGGCATCTGAGTTCACAGGCGCCATCTTCTTCTCTTCGTTAATCTTCAGGTCTTCTTCCGGCGCATCGGCAATTTCTGTGACTTTTGGCGCATTCGCAGTTGTGGCGAAACAGAAGCATGCGCCGTTATGCTGCTCCTTTACCAAAGAGAAGAAGATGGCGCCAGTGAACTCTGATGCCCTGAATCTGCACAGAGGGGTAAGTAAAGAGGGGCATTTACCAAAGGTACCACCTCGGCTGGGGGGGAGCAGGGATGGGGGTCTATGTAGGGTAGTGGTTTTTATAAGCAAGGGTTTGGTTCTCCTTTAAGGAGAGCAAAACAATCGACTGTATATATTGAAAAAAAAACAGCAGTTGAGACATGTAAGGGTTTAGGAAACTTCTAGAGAGGTCACAAAACCAGCCACTGGACAAGAAACAATTAGATTACCACTTATAAAATAGACTTTTGATAAGCTATACATCATAAACATATTTCCAATGATATTTACAATTCACATTGTATCAAAACATACATTCATTTTTTGTATGTGCTATTCATAGTACCATATATACAATACACTGTACAGTTTAAACACGCTCGGTGTAAGCAGGTCTTGCCAACTAAATAAGTTAGACTTGATTAAGAATGATGGGTTGACTTTAACCTCACCAAATAAATTCAAACTAATAGTGCGGGGTGGGGGACGTCAATAACCGCTTCCCGGTTAATATCAGCGGTATAGGATCTTTAAATATTTGTGCCTAATAAAAAAAAAAAAAAAGAGAGAGAATCCTAAGCAACTTTCCAATATTCATTAATAAAACAGTTTCAATTTTCATAATTAACTTTACAAATACATTCAAAACCATTTAAAAAAAATGGAAAGTTTTGCAATGTTAGATTTTCTTTCATTATTTGTTTGATAGGTATGCCCTTCAATTGGGATGAATCAAGGAATTTCGGTAAATTTTTGTAGAATTTCTTCTAAATTGTTATTAAAACAATAGGACTTATTTATAAAGGAACCATCTTTACTGTTTCAACTCTCTTCTCTAGTTTCTGTCAATGTATGAAGTTACTTTATATAAAGAATTTCTTTGTCATCAATATACGTGCCGAAAGGCTTATTGAAATTTGGTCGAAAAAGTAAAATGTCACAGAAATCCCTTTACCAATGATTTCTAGTCTCGGTTTGCCCCAAAGAAATTCTTTATGGTAATACTGGAAATAATGGCATTTGGCCAGAAGGATCCATCTGCTTTACCGAATTTCAGAATGTGACAATGGATGAATTTATATGGAAAAATTTTGTGTTGAAGTCTGGGGGTTGTCAATGTACCTACCGATAGGGTCATTGAAATTTGGTTGAAAAAAGTAAAATGTCACTGAAATCCCATTAACAATGATTTCTCGTCTCGACAATTTTTCATTGTAATACTGGAAATAATGGGATTCATCTACTTTACCCAATTTGAGAATGTGGCAATGGATGGATATATATATATATTCAGGGGAAAGTGTTATACTGTCTTTTATTCTAAACTGAAAGGTGATGGGTATTATCTTATATATAACAAATCAACAAATGCAAAAATAAAGACAAAAACAGAATTTAAACACTCATTAAAGGGCATGTAAAGTCTAAAATATAATAAGGCTAGAAATGCTGTATTTTGTATACTAAATATAAACATGAACTTACTGCACCACAAGCCTAATCAAACAAATAATTTATTCTTTCAAAGTTGGCCAGAGGGGGTCACCATTTTGTAACTTTGTTAAACATCTTTGTAAGACTAAGACTGTGCACATGCTCAGTGTGGTCTGGGCTGCTTAGGGGTCGTCATAAAAAAAGCTGCTTGCGTTCTGCATGGCTGGGAAGTAAGGCGGGGGCTCCCCCTGCTGTTCATAAGTATGATTGTTTCCCTGCAGAGCAGTTAGGGACCGTCTGACAATTCCTATCCACAGCAGTAAATGAAGGGAGAATTTCACTGCATACAGTCAGGTTTCTTATAAAAACAGTACACATTTTTTAATTAAAGTATATTGGAAATAGGTTTCTTTTTCATTAAAGAAAGAAAAAATGGGATTTTATTTTTTTGCCTTTACATGCCCTTTAAGACTAACTTTACTCTAATCGCTAAAGTCAGACCCAAAAAGAGCTGATCTACTGGATGCGGTTTGAACATGACGCATTGGGAATCATTGGGAGAAGATTAATTTCACAAATAGCAATGGTTCTTATGACATTTTGGTTTTGGTACCAGCAAATAAATCACTTTTTGAGGTGTTGACCAAAGCCCAATAAATATTTATCCACCGAAGCACAATTTATTGCTTGCAAATGCTAGTCCTTCCAGTACGTACATATAGAATCAATTCACGGCAAAAGCTGGAGCACAAACATATTATTCTTCAAACTGCAAATAGTTAATCATTAATGCAGCAAATCATACATGAGGTTTGTATCAGAGAAGGCATTACCACTATATGAATGTCACCTCTTGGTGGTGAGAACAGTTACAGATGGACCAGGCTCAATTGAAGCATCTGGCACACACATTCCCCCCGTTGCAATGAAAGGTGTGCAGTATGGATAGTGCGTCCCATCAATAAAGTCCTCTTCTCAAATTAATAAAATATAAAAACAGCTGAACATTCAAAAGACTAATGTCCCAAATCTATGCAGCGTTAGACATTGCAAACAAAGCCGAAAATAAAATAAACACCTTGATAATGAATAAGCAAATGAAAACGAAAAGGTCTTGTTTCAAACTCCCTAGAGATGAACAAATCCGTGTTGATTCACAACTACATTAGGCTTGATTCAATGAATGATGTGCTCTGTGCTCCACATGAGCTAATGGCGTGTGCTCCATGTTTATTCTACACAGCAATCATGGCACATCCAATGAAAACTATGGCAATGCTGTTTCTTCTATTTTTTCGTAGATAAGAAAACCTTAAAAATAAGTGAGTGTAAAATTGATGAGGGTGCTATGCTAAGCACTTTTGTAATTTACATTCATTATATTGTTTTTTTTTAATTCCAAGTTATTAAGGCATACATGTACTGTTAATATGGATAAATTGTGTTTGCTACAACAGCTCCACCTGCTGGTCATTTTCCCCACCAGTCTGACCACCAAGTAGTCAAGGAAGTTGTCTCTGATGTTCTTCTGCTTAGGAAAAATATTAGAAACCCCAGATTTTTTTTCTCAAATCTTTCCTAAGCAGAAGAACATCAGAGCAGCCTCTTTCTTTCTCCTGACAACTTCCTTGACTACTTGGTGGTCAGACTGGTGGGAAACTGACCAGCAGGTGGCGCTGTTGTAGCAAAATTCATTCATATTAACAGCACATGTATCCCTTAATATCTTGGAACTTAAAAAAACAATATAATGAATGTAAATTGCAAAAGTGCTTAGAACAGCACCCTCATTAATTTTACATTTACTTAATTTTAAGGTTTACTTATCTTTTAAGCTAACCTGCCAATTTCATTTTTTTAGCAGAAAGAACTAGCATTAAGACCACCAATCCATTTGAAGATCTACTAATTAAAATTGTGGAAGTTCTCAATACTAATGAACATTGTGGTCAAACTGCCATCTTACTGCTTAACCCATCAGTGTAGTAAACATCATTCACCATACAGACTTCCCTGTTTTTGTGACCCAGTTCAGTTAGTCCAGCTCAAAGGCACCTAGTTACGCTCAATATCCAAGAGAAATTCTGAGATCACTATGGACTTACATCTAAGTTTCACAACTACAGTTGTAACTGTGCGGTTGGTCAAGCAATCACTACAATTGACATACTCTATTCATTATTCTTATTCAATCTGAAAATTCCTTTATAATAAAGGTTTTTAGATTTGTCAATAGTCGGTAAAATCATAATGATTTTTCATCTGATGGAATTGGTCCAGCTGAGTAGGGACATAATCTGTAGTGAGAATAAGCTCAGGGTTTTATTACAAAACAGGTTCCACAAACTTCCCGTCATTGAAATTACTGCTCATCTGCTCCAAAAGCACTCACATTGAAAGAAAGCATTGAATTTACCAAGTTGGTCTAAAGGTTGATGTTGGTTTTTATGCTAGAAACCCTACTTGCTACAACTCCTTGGCTGGACAAGTCACTAGGAGACCTATCAAAATTATATTTTGTAGATTTTATAGTTTTTTTTTTTAAAATTTTTAATAAACTCGAACTGGAATAAAAATGTGAAAAAACGTGAATGTATCAAATTGCTGTTCTACTCATTACTTTCCATGGGTCTTCCAATTCTCAAAAACATTTGAAGTATTAAAAAAACCTTGAATTGAAAAAAATGGCTTTTTCAATTCCATTGACTTCTACATGAATTTGTCAGAATTCAACATTCAACTTTTTCTAGTTTTTTTGCGCTTAATAAATCTCTAAAATTCGAGTTTTTGAAATTCAAATTCAAATTGGATTATTGATAAATCTGTCCCCTGGTGTCCCAGCATACTTAGGGGCAGATTTATCAAAATGTCAATTTTTATTTATTATGCTCTAAATTCACATTTCGATAAATCTGCTCCTCAGTTTAATGATTGCCTTGCTTCCTGTAAAGTGTATTGAGAGAAGAGTGCTGCATAAATTAGTACATCCCTATTACAAATCAAATTGTTCCCATGAATCTTAGTAAGAATCAAGATATAATTCCTCAAGTATATAATCTATAAACTCTACTTATGTTTTCATCACACGGAAAGCAGAAAATGATAGATACAAAGCTAGAATTAAAACTAATATATGATATAACATTGGAGGTAGGGTCAGAATGAGGTAATAGCTTTTACTAATGTCTAGTCTAAAAAACAAAAATAATTTGCTGTATAATAAATATTTAAATGTTTTATTTATGCATTTCTTACTATGTATAGTTTATTTATCAATTTTTCAGTTGTGTCAATATTAGTGAGGCACGTGGCTGTTTAAATTAAAATGCAAAAATATATATTTTAAAATTATTTTATATTATATTTACTAATGATATGGATAAGAATTTATAATAATTTATATGGGTGATCGAGGGGCTGCTATGATTTGGGCCATTTCTGAGATCTGGAAAAATACTATTGTTTTGATTGGACAAAAACTTACATTTTTCTTCCCACCTAACCAAGTTGTCTTTTTGGGGGAATATGTCCTATTTATTTCCATTTTTTAATGGAAGCCCAAAAGACAGGAAAGAAATGAACACAAGGTACTAATCTCGGACGAGCTGCTAACAAACTCCTTCTTGAAGAATAGATATAACAATTAATTATTATCATTATTCCCTTCAAAATTGATATTTCTGAAATAGGCCAGGATGGCCCAAGCAATTTTTAAATATACCCTTCTGTAATGGTCAGTTTTCAAATACAATTTTTTTTTATAAAAAAATATATAGCGGTTTCCCGGTTTTAGGCAGGAAGGAAGTAATGATTACCAGGAAATAAGCTTTTCATATACAGCATTACATTTCCACATAATGTTTCCACTCTCAGACACACATAAACACTTACATTTATATGATAATAAGCCCCTTAGCACACACTTCTTAGTTTTTTTCATTTTTTCATTTCATTTAATTTCCCAAATGAAACTCTATAAAAAAAATGTGGAAAAAGTTTTCAACCCCTGTAAAGGTTGGCACGTTGATGTACCTTGGCACATACTATAGATTTTAACTTGATGGCTGCATTTTTACTATTTATATCACCTAGTATTAAGCATACATGTCTCTGCCTACTCAAACAGTGGTCATTACTGTAAGTTCAGCTCATTTTAGCTTATATGGTATTGGCGCCATGAGCCAATTCTTCTAGTACTTCAGCCACACATTTTTGCAAGTTTTTTTTGGATTCTAAATAAATATATTATTTTCCAGGCTCAGCAAAAAGTTTTTTTTTGTTTCAAATGAGCTCAGAAGACCATCTTGACTGAACAACTATTAAAAGACCTTCCAGTATGAAGCCAAGCCATTGACGTCTTCTGTCTTTTGTGATAAAATGTTAATGGTTCTGCCAGTCCCGGACAACTCCAAGCTTATAGACATTCCAACGCTCCCGCAACCTTCTAAAGTGCAATTCCAGAAAGACTTCCAATGGAGCAGAGTGATCCTCTAAATAATGATGGTGATGTCCTCTTTGATAAAATGTCTGGTCCTATAGTTCTTTAATGGTATGAGACATCAGACTAAAGAAAATTCTGCTTGAAAGCTGGAACACCTTCTGGTTTTTGGACTGCATTTTGTCAACATGGAAATTTGTGTGCTGAAGTTAGTTCCATTGCTACCCAAAGAGGGGTGATGGAATTTCATATCTGATCCCAAAAACCTTTCCAGATGCCACCTTCTCCATTTCCGTTTCAGTTCCCCTTGAACCTATGTTGTGGAATAAAATGTAAGGTTAGTACTTAACATTATACTACATTCTTCATATTTTGTCAGAAAAGAGGGTATAAACAATGAGAGCCTTGCTTGTTAGGTAAGAAATAATTGTTGCAAAGTCATCACAGTGATCAGAAAACATTCCATATAAACTCCAACTAGCAGTGGCGTAACTACCGGGGGTGCAAAGGGTGCAATTGGGCCAGGGTCCGCACCCCCTCAGAGCCCCCTGGCATCTTGCGCGCCACTGGAATCCGGCCAGGAAAATGAGTATGGAGGGGGAAAAGGGGGCCGGCTGCGCAACCTGCACCAGGGCCCGCCCCCCTCTAGTAACGTTTCTGCCAATTAAGCTGATAAAAGGAACCAAAATCACAAGAACTGATGTGCAGGACAAAAAATGGCATAAAAACATGGGGCCCCAGGACAAAAAATATCTAACTCTAGAACCAAAGAATACAGCAGGGATCAAATTTGGGAGTAGTCCAAATGCAAAAAATTTCATTTTATTTTTTTACTATAAAATCCGAAACATTAGTGGAAAAAAGAACTCAAATTTTTCGAGATTTATTATACTCTGAGGATGGAAAAAGGTGGAATCCAAAAATCCTCCATCTCAGACTTGCTGAGGTTGTATATAAGTCAGCGGGAGAAGCCCCTATCCTATTTGTAAGTTTATGTGGTCTGCACGCAATTTAGCTGGATTTTCATGTAAAAATCCAAAACAAACCTGTACCATTTGGATTTTCGCTCGATTTTATCGGGTTTGTGACCCGATGTGATTAAATCGTGCTTTTTTAATAATAAATAAGGTCCAATTGTGGATTGTAATTTGGTCAGACTTTTTTTATTTAAATACTCAGATAAATGCAGAATTTTTTTTTTTTGATAAATAAGGCCTCCATTATTTTAATGCAAACATCTGATTGGTTGCAAGACTGGGCATTAACCATATTAGTTTATGACATCCTTCCACCTAGACATACGTAGCTTTGTTTTGCATAACTAGCCAACATAATGCCCTTATAGTTTCTAAGTGATAACCAGTTAAATGTGATTAAATCGTGCTTTTTTAATAATAAATAAGGTCCAATTGTGGATTGTAATTTGGTCAGACTTTTTTTATTTAAATACTCAGATAAATGCAGAATTTTTTTTTTTGATAAATAAGGCCTCCATTATTTTAATGCAAACATCTGATTGGTTGCAAGACTGGGCATTAACCATATTAGTTTATGACATCCTTCCACCTAGACATACGTAGCTTTGTTTTGCATAACTAGCCAACATAATGCCCTTATAGTTTCTAAGTGATAACCAGTTAAATGCTTCGGGACCTTACCTCTCCATTAAGGAAACAGTAGAGGATAGCCACAACAAAGCCCTGAAAAGAGAAAAAAATAAACAATCGTGGATAAGTGTTAATGTAACAATGTCATTTAATATATTTTTTTTATTATTAATATTACCCCACCCTGTTTTACGGCTTCAGGTGGTCCAAATAAAAACCTGACAACAACATTCAGACCACAAGGGTCCAAAATCCTAGTACAATTATTTACACCTGTGCAGGATTATGGTTCCCTAACTGATTTAATCAGAAGAGTAATTGAGATGTTAGCAATTCAGAGCTGCAATGGGGGTTATAATATGTGTAATTCAATGTCAGTTGTAATTGGATATATTTAGAAACTGAAGACTGCCCTGGAATAACAAGAACTGCCTGGGTGAAGATAACCTCAGCTTATATATAAAGGCATCATTTCTTTTAACTTTGGACTGCGAGATATAGCCCAAGCCTTTGGCTTTCCAACAGAGCCAAGAGCATTCTCTGGAGTAGATAGCACAAGGGCATCCAGAGGCTACTGCAGATAGAAGAGCAGATAGCACTGGCTGTAATTAAATGGAAGTATCTCACATTTACAGATAGCTTTAATCATTGAAAGCCATCATGGGTCTATATTGACTTGAGGTCACATTGAAGGTAGGGAGCTAAACTGCTTTGGATGTTACTGGGGAAAATAGCCCTATCAACTCAAGTCAGGATTTTCATTAAAAATTTCCAGAAGGAAACAGTTGTTTGGGTTAGGTTTATGCAAAGTTGAGTTGGTGAAGCTAAAAGTTGTAAGAAATGTTACTTGAAAACAAATAAATCAGGAACGTCCAACCTGCCATCCTTGAGCCGCTAAGCAGACCCATTGGTGCTAACTAGATATTATTGAAGCGGGTTGTTCATTTTTCATCTTTAAAGCATTTCCAATTATTTTCATTTCATGTTTCAGCAGGATAATAACCTTACGTACACAGCAAGGAGCATACAGAATGGGTTTGCACACATGGGAGATCTCCACCCAACTGAACACTTAGGGGCCAATTCATTAACTTCGAGTGAAGGAATAGAAGAAAAAAAACTTTGAATTTTGAAGTGTTTTTTTTGGCTACTTCGAACTTCGACTTTGAATCGAAGAATTCGAACTAAAAATCATTTGACTATTCGACCATTCAATAGTCAAAGTACTGTCTCTTTAAGAAAAGCTTCGACCCCCTAGTTCGCCACCTAAAAGCTACCGAACCCAATTTTAGGGCTTGCCTAACTTTTTTTGGTAGAAGGATAATCCTTCGATCATTGGATTAAAATCCTTTGAATCGTTTGATCGAACGATTATTCCTTTGATCGTTCGATCAAAGTATTTGCGCAAAATCCTTCGACTTCGATATTCGAAGGATTTTCATTCCCCAGTCGAATATCGAGGGTTAATTAACCCTCGATATTCGACCCTTGATGAATTTGCCCCTTACTGTATGTGTAGAACTGGAACTTGTTCCAAGTATGGAAAAAAATTCCACCAACAATGTTCCAAAATCTAGTTGAACCTTCCCAGAAGACTTGAGGCCGTTTTAGGAGCAAAGGGGTATCATCTTCATATTAACCCCCTTGGGTTTTTAAGGAGATGTTTAATAGTTAGGTGTCCACATATCTTTGGCCATATTGTGTATTAGTGAATTCAGGTACCATTGCAATAGTCAACCCTCCTTCAGTCAAGCCAACACTGCCTGAAAAATATTGTCTGCACTTGATGCCCATTAAAGTGTTTTATGGTTTTTACAATTCTAAGTACTTTGGGTTCTTGTTTATAGAAGCCACTTTACCAACTGCAATCTTCTATATAATGTGGGACCTGGCCAATAAGATCAAGTGTGCACTGTTGTAATTATACAGTTTGTACCTGAAATGATCCGAGGACTAGTTCAAAAATCAACTTTATCTCCACTTTAAAGTTATCGGGAAAGAAAGCAAACATGATGTAATGAACTCCGAACAAAGGGATGAGCAGAAGGGTGGACTTGGCCAGTCTCCTGTTGGAAAAAGAATGAACATTTGACTTTAACAGAATGTTTCCATGTTCAATTACACAGGAGGTTAAAGAGTACTGGGTCCATTTATAGCAGTTAAAGCAAGTAAATCTCATTCCCTCCTAAATAATTCCCCTTATTTATTTTTGCAAAGGATAGATGATTAATACCAGTTGAGAGCAGATTATTTGTATTTAGCTTCTCTTAGAAACAATGGTATTTTTTGTGCAATGGGGATAATCAATTTATTTATGATTCACAGATTTAGGATGTCAAGGCGCTGTTAAAGCTCTATATGAGTAGACAACGAGCACAATAAAAATAAACTATTGACCAGATTTCTTAGAACAAAGGTCTTCAGACTTATTTGGTTTCAGCCCCACTTTGAGGCCCACCATTTGACAAGGGCGCCTCTTAGCCTGTAACCATAGCCCTAGGAAAATCTAGAACATCTTGCTCTAATTGGATTTAAAGATGGCCTTCAAGTATCTAGAATAGAAAAGGGCCTTCAACCCAAACATGTCTTTTTAGACAAGGTCCAGAGTTTAGGAACCTCAAACTTATAACCTAAACCTTAGATCTGTCAGTTGATGGTCATAGATGACTTTAATATTTCATGTTCATGACATTGACGAAGACAGGGCCAACATGCAAAGGGCAATGCATGGACACAGAGTATCTTATTTTTATGCTTCACATGTCCTCTTTTTGCATATTAAGGTGGCAGCAATTGCGCTTATTCAAATGCACCTTGTTCAGAATGGCACCTCCATTTTTTGAGATGTCAGGTGATGGGTGGCATTCCAGAGGCTACAGGGTGCAAGGGAGCCTTGTATTTAATGCTTGTCTATGGTAGGAACCATCTGGCCCTAGCACTGTATTTTTAATCTGGGGCAAGGTGCAGAGTGAAGCCTCTTTATACTTCTTTGACAAATGCAAAGAGGACCTTATTGGCATGTGTTCAGGAATCGGGGTGAAAGCATACCTCCCTCCTTGGTGCCCATCTGTAATACAGGGCAGAGCTGATATTGAGCATGGCTTTGAAAAGATTTAAGATACATTTCTCCTTTAACACACACAATTTCTATATTCTTTTAATGCATTTCTTAAGGAAAGACTTCTCAGCACAGAGCGAGTCGCTTTAAAATGGTGTCCCTTGCTCGCGTTGATGTTGATTAAAGTTGACCTGTTCAACGAAGGTGAATAGAATGTACCTTTCATCCAGGGCAGCGGAAGACAAATTACATCATTTACCCTTCCGAATCAGACATATTAAGAATGGAGAGAGGCTGAAGTTAATGGCTACATCCCCATTCCTAATGTGTTTTTATAGAAACCAATAGGAAGGCTGATGCGATAACCTGGAGAGGGCAAAGCCACCCAGAATGTCAATTAACCTTACCGGTGCAATATCTCAAATGCTTTTCCTATATAAAAGCACATTAAACTGCATAAGTTAAATGGTCCACTACTTTATGCATACCAACACCCTGTTGCATTATATTCTGCCCCATCGTCAGGAACCAATATGGAGTAGTAGGTATGGCACTTCCCCTATATACAGGGACAGAGACAAGAAGAAAGTGTTGGAAGGGTTACTGTCTGCTCTCTCTCATTTCCCTACAGAAATAGGGATTGGTAGCACTAGATAGGTACCTAATATATAGAGACAAGAGGAAAGTGTTGGAAGGGTTACTGTCTGCTCTCTCTCATTTCCCTACAGAAATAGGGATTGGTAGCACTAGATAGGTACCTAATATAAAGGGACAGAGACAAGAGGAAAGCAGAGCCGGGCCAACCCTGCCAGGTGCCCTAGGCAACCTGGCGGGCCATGGCGCCGGCTCAGTGTGCGTGAAACTGCGCATGCGCGAAACGGCGCTCCAGCGCGCATGCACAAAATGGCGTGCTCGCATTTTCCAAAAAATTACACTCACCAGCCTGGGAGAGACGGGACCAGACATGGGGTAGGCGACAGAGCAGGTATGTGCCTGGCGCCCCCCCAGCTTTGCGCCCTAGGCACATGCCTACTCTGCCTACCCCTAGTTCCGGCCCTGGAGAAAAGTGTAGGAAGGGTTACTGTCTGCTCTGCTCTCATTTCCCTACAGAAATAGGGATTGGTAGCACTAGATAGGTACCTAATATATAGAGACAGAGACAAGAGGAGAGTGTTGGAAGGGTACTGTCTGCTCTGCTATCATTTCCCTACAGAAATAGGGATTGGTAAATACCCAGGTCTTATTAGCTCCTCTCTATTTGTATAAAATATCTCTCCCTTAAGGTGTGTGAATATCATTAAATTATTGCAATATATATATATATATATATATATATATATATATATATATAGATAGATAGATAGATATATATATATATATATATATATATATATATATATATATATATATATATATATATATATATACCCTTATTGCTCTCTCGTAGCTTGAAGCTTTGGAGTTTGACTTTGACCGAAACATCACGTCGGCTGTACATGCACCTTTTCATACAGTTGTCTTGAATAAGAAAACCCAGTGTTGCTGGTCTGATTTATTATATATATATATATATATATATATATATATATATATATATATATATATATATATATATATATATATATTTGTTCTATAAGTACCTTCTCTCTTTCTTTCACAGTCTCTCTGGTCAAACGTAGTATGTAGCTTTCAAAATGGACCAGCACTCCAGAAACTTTTATTAAAATCTTTTATTCAAACATCACTCTTGTGTCCAATGTTTTGTCCCACATTGGGGCCTTTATCAAGGATGTGGGGCCGAAATGTTGGACACAAGAGTGATGTTTGAATAAAAGATTTTGATAAAGGTTTCTGGAGTGCTGGTGCATTTTGAAAGAGATATATATATATATATATATATATATTTATATATATATATAAATCTACTTTTTTTAAATTGATATATTCATTGTAAAAATTCTAAATATACATAGATATTGATAAATATACATAAGATACAAACAACTGATTGGGTGGAGCTTTCTTTAGGCTAAAGATAAAGGATGGCGGAACACAGCGGAGCAAATAAAGTATAAAACAAAACGTGATTTCTGCACTTTAAAGAAAAAATAAAAATACATGTTCCCAACAGAAATAGACTTTGTTATAGTATATAAATCTTTTTTTGTCTAAGCTTTTATTATCCCTTTAAGCCCTTTACCTAGGCAGGTGTAACAGTGGCATAGAGTTCATCAAAACAATTAGCCATGGTATTCAAAAAAATACATTACAAATCCAATAATGATATATTGCTTTAATATAAAGGGGACAAGCAAAGGGACTTTGGGATTCAGTCCATAAAGCAATCTATCACACCCTGGTCACCTATACCCAATGGCTTATATTGATGAACACAACTATGTAACTATAGGACACCCACAAACTCACAGATGCCAACTTATGATGTCATGTTGATGATGTCACTATAGGATGCAACAGGAAGTTTCAGGAGGCTAGCCGTTAGGAAACTTACGTATACTGGCTGTTCTCATTCCTTCCAACATCGGGGGAGTGCAGCTTCTGTACTAAGATCCTGATGATGCAGATGAAAAAAATAAAATTGACCTGGAAGAGAAATAAAATACAAATTCACCAAAATGAGGGGAAGTGTAATGCAAAAAAAAAGAATCTTCTAGTGAAACACAGATTAGAAAATAGAGAGCAAACCAAACCTGTTTTTTACCCCGTTGGGTCTCCTGCCTGTTGACCTTAACATTTGGTTTAGCGAGACAGGATGGCAGCCATCTTGGGCCTAACATCAGCTTGCTTGGGACTTTGTGTTATACATCCCAAGTATGATGATGTCAAACCCATAGAACGCAGCTGTGTATGACGACCATGGACAGACGAGTTCGGCTCTGTCAAGAACTGTTACACAGGGACAGCCACAGCATATCTAACCGTATGTGATGTCACATATCATCCGCCAGAAAAAATGCAATGTTATTCTAAAATTATACCCGTTTAAAGGACCACTATAAATTGCGGCACAAATGCAACGCTGTATATATACGATCGAACAGAACACAATTCAGTTGAAAAAAATGATTTTTATAATGGCCCTTTAAATTGCTATTTATAAAAATGCTATTTAACATACATTTAGTTCCGTTAAATGATGAGTAATAACCTTAAACATTTAATAACATAACGTTTAATATGTAGGACACATATACAAAGTCAAATCCTCAAAATAAGAAATCACATATGATGCTTTGTGTCAAAAGCTAATACAAATCAGCAGGAACCGTAAGCGCTCATACTGTGATGGTTTTATATGGGGTAAGTCACAGGTTATTTAAAGGGGCTATAACAATTCGGTGAAAGACACAACACCATATATATCAAAGTACCTTCTTTTGAGAAATTCTTTAAATCCCTACACATCCCCGTTAAACCAAAAAAGTTGAGCTTCAACACATGGAAACAAATTGCACATAGATATGTATTGGATCTGTGGTTCCCTTACACATTATGGCACATTGAAATAAAATTGTAATATATTTGGGTGGATCTTCCTTAATAGAGGACTGCCTAATAGAGTTGGTGGCTCGTGTCTTTAATAGGCAAAAATCTGTAGTATGGCAACACTGGTTAAAGGGGTTGTTTACCTTTAATTTTACTTTTAGTATGATGTACAGAGTGATATTGTGAGATAATTTGCAATTTTAAATTTTTTTAGTATTCGTGGTTCCTGAGTTTTTTTGCTTTTTATTCAGCAGCTCTCCAGTTTGCAACTTCAGCCATCTGGTTGCTAGGGGCAAAATTACCCCAGCAACCATGCACTGATTTGAATAAGAGACTGGAATATGAATAGGAGAGGCCTGATTAGAAAGATGAGTAACAAAAAGTAGCAAAAGCAATAAACGTGTAGCCTTTACAGAGCATTTGTTTTATAATGACGTACACTTGAAAGTTGGAAAGCATCAAAAGTAAAAAAAAGCATAATTCAAAAATATATAAAAAAAAATTGGAAAAACAAAAAAAAAGTCAATTGAAAAGTTGCTTAGAATTAGCCAATCTATACTTAAAGTTAACTTAAAGGTGAATCACCCATTTAAGAATGTTCTTTTGGCCAACCCCGGAGGAACTGACTTTACATTAGTTTACATTACCTCCAAGGTTGGCCACCAGAAGACATCCCAAGGAGCATCCCATATCTGTGCTGCTCTTCTGCACCTTATAATATCACACATTCAATCAGTAGAAGATAGGAGATACTTTACCGAAATGGAAATCAAAATAGGAGCTCTGATGATCCACCAGAAAGGGGAGTCAATTGAGTCCCAACACCTGTGAACAGATCATACGTTTCTTTCGATATCAAACAATTCCAGAATGAGAAAAATATGAAGGGTGAGAAAAATAGGAGGAATAGAAAGTTGGATGGGCCATATGATTTGCCATTTCTCCAATTATTCTCACCCATATGATATGGCACTTGAGGAACACTTTGTTATATTAGGTGGGCACAAGGGCAGCATAAGAAATGTGGCAAGTGTCTTGTACCATGAAATGCAATGCTTTCTTCCCATCAAGGGCCTTATTCTAGGCACATAACTGGTTGGGAGGGGTCGGGGTGTCGTCCAATTTGGGCATGCCGACGTCCATTAATTGTTCGGTGGCCCAGTTCAGGACTGTCAACGGCCTGGTTCTGGGTCGCGGCCCGTCGGTTGGGGACCCCTGTTCTAAAGCATGCTGAGGGTTGAATTATGTTAGAAGCTGTTTTAAACAAGAAACCCAATGTAGTTTAATATTAGGGATCCACTATTTGAAGATTCGGTTGTTTATTCTTTGTGAAAGATTCGGCCCAATACGGAAGGAAATATAAATTAGGGAAACATGTTGGATAGAGAACTGTGTGCACAGCACGTGGCATCATTTTTTCTATTTCTCTGACAAAAAGTCATGTGCTTTTTTTGGATTCGGTTTTGCCATGCATTTGGTTTCGGCTAAATCCTACTGAAAAAGGCAGAATCTTACCCGAATCCCGAACCAAATCCTGGATTCAGTGCATTCCTATTTATTATAAAGAATTAAGCCAACTGATCAAATCAATCCATAAAAAGTTTTTTCATCTCCCTAACATTGACATTAGTCAAATGACTGTGATATCTTGATTGCAATTCTCAACTAATGAAATCTTTTGTCTAGTGTATCTCCTACAGCTTCTAGTTGGCCAATGTTGCCCCCCAGTATTATATATTTTATAAGGACAAGAGGAAGTTCTCAGATCTTACTACTGGGTATGTCATCAATAAATACAATGTTTTCAGAACTGGTCTAGAAACATTCCAGGCAAATTCCACCCCATCCCCTTATAAAATATTGGCCATGAAGGTTTAGGGTAAGTAGTTATAGCACAACAGCATCACACAAAATCAAATTTGGAACATTATGAGCCAAACTTAAAAGGGTTGCAGTGCAAAAATACCCACAAATTGAGTCAATATAATGGCATTCACATAAAATATTCACTATTAATTAAAAAAACAATTGATTCACTATTAATTAATAAAATATGTTGAGTTATTTCTTACCCAGAATCATCAAAATGGATCCGGGTAACAGTCCAAGCGGTGATAAATACTGTGGGTGCACCTGTTGTTGGAGAGTAGGGAGTTAGGCCAATCAGGTTAAAATCTGATGATGCATCATAAATATGGATAATGCCAAACAACAGTAACTACAGTCTATGGACAATCCCACAAACACACTTGTATCCCTAATACCATAACTGAAAAGAAACTTGACCTACCAGATACAATAGTTGACCTACCAGATATTAATATTGCCTAGCTGAATGTCAGGCTGTAGTCAGAAATGATTTGGGAATATTAGGGTGGTACCAATTGGGGTAAAGAGGCAATAGGGGAAAACTATGGCCCCATTCCAATCAATGTCCCTCAGTAAAACCTTTCGGATTGTGTCTCCTTCTGTGCTTTTGAGGAGCACTTTTTGTTGTCAGTCAATCAAGGAGGTCCATTTGACTATTCAGTTACCTCTTTGTTTTATTTATATATTGGATCTTTAAGGGATACTGGAAATTTTTTTTCCCAAAATGAACCAGTTAGTGCTGCTCCAGCAGAATTCTGCACAGAAATCCATTTCTCAAAAGAGCAAACAGATTTTTTTATATTCAATTTTGAAATCTGACATGGGGCTAGACATTTTGTCAATTTCCCAGCTGCCCCTGGTCATGTGACTTGTGCCTGCACTTTAGGAGAGAAATGCTTTCTGGCAGGCTGCTGTTTTCCATCTCAATGTAAATGAATGCGTCTCAGTGGGACATGGGTTTTTACTATTGAGTGTTGTTCTTAGATCTACCAGGCAGCTGTTATCTTGTGTTAGAGAGCTGTTATCTGGTTACCTTCCCATTGTTTTTTTTGTTTGGCTGCTGGGGGGGGGGGGAAAGGGAGGGGGTGATATCACTCCAACTTGCAGTACAGCAGTAAAGAGTGATTGATGTTTATCAGAGCACAAGTCACATGACTTGGGGCAGCTGGGAAATTGACAATATGTCTAGCCCCATGTCAGATTTTAGGGATGCACCGAATCCAGGATTCGGTTCAGGATTCAGACTTTTTCAGCAGGATTCGGATTCAGCCGAATCCTTCTGCCCAGCCGAACCAAATCCTAATTTGCATATGCAAATTAGGGGCGGGAGGGAAATTGCATGACTTTTTGTCAGAAAACAAGGAAGTAAAAAATGTTTTCCCCTTCCCACCCCTAATTTGCATATGCAAATTAGGGTTCGGATTCGGCCGAATCTTTCACAAAGGATTCGGGGGTTCGGCCTGAATCCAAAAAAGTGGATTCAGATTTCAAAATTGAATATAAAAAAATCTGTTTGCTCTTTTGAGAAATGGATTTCAGTGCAGAATTCTACTGGAGCAGCACTAACTGGTTCATTTTGAATTTTTTTTTTCCCCATGACAGAATCCCTTTAGCTCTACTACTTTTCCATAGGGCTGTACATGGAGTTTCCAAAGACATAGTCATCTCTATAACTAGAATGGACATTATGGGGCATGTTTACTAACATTGGAGATAAATATCTGGAGAGATTTTTGGAGATGTTGCCCATGGCAACCAATCAGCAATTAGATTTAAACAGCCACAGCCAAGTTAGAAAACAAAAGCAAAGATCTGATTGGTTGCTATGGGCAACATCTCCAGAAATCTCTCCAGATATTTATCTCCAATGTTAGTAAACATGCCCCTAGGTGTCTTCTCCAAGGACACAAGGTGAAGTTGTAACCATAAGAATCTTCTTTTGTACAATCAGATCATTATTTTAAGACATACTGTATATAATTAAATTGAAGGAATCAGCGTTGGACATAATGAAGCATTCTAGGCCTCTGAGGGTAACCTTAATCAATATTTCATGAAAGATCCCATCTGTTCTTTATACACATGCAGGCCGTCAGAATATGCACTCCATTAATACTCAGTCATGTTCCTCTTTATATCATGCTTATTTATGGCATTAAAATAATTAAAGAAACAGTGTATTTTTAAAGGGATTCTCTCATCAAATAATTTTCCACTATTCTCTCTCTTCCATAGCAATGTTACTATATTACTATGTTACTATGTCTACTTTTTCTTTTTGACAATGTGTAATTCCATCGTTAATTGCCCCATTGTAATTGGGCTATAGGCACATGTCCAGTGCAATTATCAGGGTACAGGGGTTTACAGGTCCCCTCATTTGGCCCCATTTAGAAATTACAGTTTTGAATTGTGCCCCCCCCCCCAAAACAAAACAGATGAGGCTTACCAGACCTATTGGGGTGTGCCAAGGTGTTAACTAGGCGCTGATGTAATTCAATAGCAATAGACACAAACACAAGTGGTTAATTATATAACACAGACCTTCTGACACTCACCCCAGCCAATGAGAATGTACCACCAAAAATACTTCTTCTCTGAAAAGAATGAGATGACCAGTAGTGTGTGTAGGTACAGGCCTTCCACCAGCAGCCAGAAGAAGTTGGCCATGATGCAGTACTGGAAGAAGACAATGGCAGCCTTGCAGCCAGCCTAAAAAAATGATTCACTGGTTACATTGGAAACATATAAATCCTATAGCAGAGAGAATAATATCAAGGGGGAATAAATAAACTCCTTGCAGATAGTGTCCTGGCTGGAATTGAACCTAGGACCCTAGGCAGTGATGCTATCCTCTGAGCTTGCCATATTTGTTATACTGATAGCCAGAGAACCAACTCCTCTATACCCTTCTCCAACTCTAAGGGGGGTTATTTAAAAACTACAACCATGCCTGATTTGACCTTATTTATTAATAAAATAACCCAAATTAATCGGATCCTGGAAAAAGTCAATAAAATCAAGCGAAAACTCAAATGGATTTAAATGATTGGGCTTTTTTTCCAGAATCGCTTGATTTTTTAGTGGTTTTTGCCCGAAAACCCTGAAAAAGACGGATTTTCAGGCTAAACCCACCGACAACCCCAATAACTAGTGATGGGCGAATTTATTCCCCAGGCGCAAATTTGCGTGATTCGCCACCAGCGAATAAATTGGCAAAATGCCTGCAAAAATTTGGCAACTTCAGAAAAAACGGGCGCCGGCGTCAAAAAACGAGACGTCTGCGCCGTTTCGCGAAATTTTTGCAGTTTCGCGAATTTCACAAATTTTCCGGCGAAGCAAAACGCCGCAAATTTGCCCATCACTACCAATAACTTAAATTTTGGATAGGCGCCTCTCCAATTGACTTATACAGGACCTCGACAGGTCTGAGATGGTGGATTTTCAGATTTGGGCTTTTTGCATATATAATAAATCTTGAAAAATTCAATTTATTTTCCTCTAAAAATTGGAATTTTCTAGTGAACAAGACTTTAAAATTCGGACTTTAATAAATAACCCCCTACTCAGTACGGCTTCGAGTGACAGCCAATAGGAAGTGGCTATGCAACCCTACTCCATTTCCAATTGGCTGTTGCTGCCAGAGTACTGGGACCCCAGCAACGGAATCAGCAGGAGTGATAACACAAAATATAAGCATTTATGTGCTAAAAGCAACACCCATGGATAGTGCACGCAACTGGAAATTAAGAATAACCCTATATATATATATATATATATATATATATATATATATATATATATATATATATATATATATACGGAAAAGCAGCAAGAAATAAATAGTGGATTAAGGCCAGCTCATTGAAGGAAATTTCCCGCACTACAAATACATTTTTAATGAAACCTTTATACATCCTCTAAACATTAGCACCTTCATTGCTCTCCCTCCCCACTGGGAATAGATATTACTGGTTGCAATAGGCTGAATAATAAGCTCATTATTTGATATAAAGCGCCGGCATTAGACGCACTAGGCTAATATATGTATGTAAAGCAGCGCCTTTATGTTTAATCAAGTGGAGAATGCCTTTATCATTCAGCAAAGAGCGGAAATACTTGGGAGTTTGTCACTTGAATAAAGATGAACAAAAAGCCGGTCCATGTCCTTGTACAGGTCCAGTAAATGGATGTGGTAAATGGAACCTGTTCTCTTCAGCAAAGGATGAGCAATAATCGTTAATTATAGTCTTTCTTACATTGCTGACGTCTTGTAATGACTAGGATTATTCATCTTTCATTTTTATGACTATTCACCTGATGCTACAGAGAAAAGTGGCTGTTTATTAAAGGGATTCTGTCATGATTTTTATGGTGTCATTTTATTTCTAAATAACACTCCAATTAATTCACTCTACAATATAAAATTTAATTCCTGAACCAGCAAGTGTATTTAGTTGTAATATTGGTGTAGGTGCATCTCAGGTCATTTTGCCTGGTCATGTGCTTTCAGAAAGAGCCAGCACTTTAAGATGGAACTGCTTTCTGGCAGGCTGTTCTTTCTCCTACTCAATGTAACTGAAGGAGTCGCAGTAGGACATGGATTTTTACTATTAAGTGTTGTTCTTAGATCTACCAGGCAGCTATTATCTGGTTACTTTCCCACTGTTCTGCTGATGGGCTGCTGGAAGGAAAGAGAGGGGCGATACCTCTCAAAGAGTGACTGAAGTTTATCAAAGTAAAAGTCACGTGACTGGGGGCACCTGGGAAACTGAGGATATGTCTAGCTCCATGTCAGATTTCAAAATTAAATATAAAAAATCAGTTTGCTCTTTTGAAAAAATGGATGGATGAACTGATGTATTTTGAAAAAAAAAAAAAGTTTTCCCATGATAGTATCTCTTTAAAGGGGAACCGACAGCAAAGGAACAGCAAAAAAAAAACAGACGCAAGCCGTACCTTGCATCCTGTATTTCCTTGCCCTCCAGAATTGCACTTCCCACGTGAATACAGTGCTGCCCGCCTTTGTCAGGAAAACAAAGAAATATATAGGTGTCTCTCTCCGGCCCCTTAATCATCCCCTAACTTGATCGCCAATCACATGGCAGGGCTAAGAAGCATGACTTTGCAACCATTAGTGCTCTAACACACACTCAGGAATGACTGTTAGCCCCAGGGACCTGATCTTTTAGAACAATGGAGCGTAATGCAAGTGTGAACCTAAGCAACAAATCCTATAGAAAAATGGAGGTTACGGAAAAATCTGAAAAACCTTCTAGAGAACAATTTAAAACCTTCTAGAGAACAATTGAGTTCAATGACAGTATGAATCTGCTAAATAAGCAAAAACTTCTAGAGAGAATGGAGATTACTGCCAATCTGAAATGGTAAGTAACAACTAGTGAACACTGGAGATGAATTCAAGGCTAAAACTGCTAAATAACACCATCTAGAGAATAATGAAGATCCTATAGAACAATGGAGTTTCACGGAAGTCTGAAACCTTCTAGAGAACACTGGAAATCAATGTACGTCTAAAACTGCTAAATTACACCATCTAGACTAGAGAATATTGAAAATTCAAGAGAACAATGGGGATTAATGGATTTAAAAATCAACAGGCAAATAAAACATGCTCCTCTGCAACGGAGTAATGCCTTCTAGTGAACACTGGAGGTAAATACAAGTCTGAAACTGCTAAGAAACACCTTCTAGAGAACATAGAAATTCATGTAATTCTAAAACTGCTAACGAACACCAGCTAGAGAATATTGAAGATTCAGGAGAACACTGGAGATTTATGGAAGTCAACAATAGAGTTTTATAGAAATTTGAAATGGCCAAGTAACACATTCTAGAAAAGAGTGGATATTCATGTCAAGTCTAAAGTTTCTAGAGAATATTGAAGATTCAGGAGAACACTGGAGATTTATGGAAGTCAACAATTGAGTTTCATAGAGAATATTGAAGATTCAGGAGAACACTGGAGATTTATGGAAGTCAACAATAGAGTTTCATAGAAGTTTGAAATGGCCAAATAACTCATTCTAGAGAAGAGTGGATATTCATGTCAAGTCTAAAGTTTCTAGAGAATATTGAAGATTCAGGAGAACACTGGAGATTTATGGAAGTCAACAATTGAGTTTCATAGAGAATATTGAAGATTCAGGAGAACACTGGAGATTTATGGAAGTCAACAATAGAGTTTCATAGAAGTTTGAAATGGCCAAATAACTCATTCTAGAGAAGAGTGGATATTCATGTCAAGTCTAAAGTTTCTAGAGAATATTGAAGATTCAGGAGAACACTGGAGATTTATGGAAGTCAACAATAGAGTTTCATAGAAGTTTGAAATGGCCAAGTAACACATTCTAGAGAAGAGTGGATATTCATGTCAAGTCTAAAGTTTCTAGAGAATATTGAAGATTCAGGAGAACACTGGAGATTTATGGAAGTCAACAATAGAGTTTCATAGACGTTTGAAATGGCCAAGTAACACATTCTAGAGAACACTGGAGATTCATGCCAAGTCTAAAGTTTCTAGAGAAGATTCATGAGAACACTAAAGATTCATGGGATTCTGAAACTGCTTCCTAAGTAAAGGTGACCATACACGGGTAGATTAAAGCTTATCTGACAATGTATGGGGACTTCACATGGGTCTCCCTGATCAATATCAGGCCAAAAATCAGGCAGATATCAAACGGCAGGTTTGGATTTTCCTGCTATTGAGGACCATTTTGGCTAGTTGATGCAGTCCTACAACCCGTCAGTAATTGCCATTATTATAATCTGATTGTTTGACCCTAGGGGTGAACGATCGAATTAACCCCATATTGTCCTGCCGTTGGTGTGCAAATCGGGGAAAGATCTGCTCATTTGGTGACCTCGCCAAGCGAGTGGATCATATAGTGTATGGCCACCTTTAGATCTTCTAGAGAACAATGGAGTTTACTGCAAGTTTGAAACTGCTAAACAAAACCTTATTGAGAATAAAGGAGAATAAAAATCAAGAGGCTAATAGAACATGCTCCTCTGAAAGTTTCATCAGCATAAGCATCCTTTTAAATTTTCATACTAAAGGGAGTAGGTGGGGGGCACAAACCGCCTCCTTTATAAACAGTCCACTAAAAGCGCCAACTTGAATGTCTGAATTAGTCATTTCCCTACAAAATTAATGTCATAAAATCTTTCTGCGATTACTCTCGGGAAAGGGATTCCGGGGGCCCTGAATCATTTTTCTGATGCTGAAATTAAGCTCAAATTATCTAAGTGGTGCTAAGATGAAAGTGTATGTGACACCGATCGGCTGGCTGTGCCCCAGGCTTCCCTACTGAGCCGAGATAGTAGTGCCAGGAGCTGCTACACACTGTGCTCTAAGCTACATAATATCAATAATTATAGATCAAGGGCAAGTTTAACTTACACAGTCACACAGCAACCACTACAAGGATTTGTATTTTTATTATCTTTCATTTATTTCTGTTGAGGGGACGTACAACCCAATTTTAACTAGGAGGATATTAATTCTTCTGAAAAAATGTAATGTATAGGACACACTGCTGCTTAGTCGGGGCCGTATATATATATCTCTATATATATCTCTCTCTCTCTCTATATATATATATATATATATATATATAGAGAGAGTGAGAGAGAGAGAGAGAGAGAGAGAGAGAGAGAGAGAGAGAGAGAGAGAGAGAGAGAGAGAGAGAGAGAAAAGAAATCCGCACTCATAGGTCTTTTGTGAAGGAAAAAATGGGTTTATTCAACGTTTCGGCTCTTAGACTCGAGCCGTCATCAGGAAGGACTCGAGCCGAAACGTTGAATAAACGCATTTTTTCATCACAAAAGACCTATGAGTGCGGATTTCTTTGCTCTATAGATTTTGATATATGTTCCAGCACCTAGGCATTTCCATTGTTTTCTGGCGCAAATTCACTAAGCGCCGAACGCTAGCGTTAATGGCATTTTTCATACTGCGCAAATTCACTAACGAACGCTGGCGTAATTTCGCTAGTGTTACTTCGCACCCTTACGCCAGGCGAATTTTCGCTAGCGACGTAAGTATGCAAATTCACTAACTTGCGCAGTGTACTGAACGCTACCTTTTACGCTAGACTTCCTTCGCCACCTCAGACCTGGCGAAGCGCGATAGAGTAGATAGGGATTGTTTCAAAAAAAGTCAAAATTTTTTCTAAGTCCCAAAAAACGCTGGCGTGTTTTCTACATGATGGGTGATAGGCTGAAAAAGATCGAAAATATTTTTGGGGCTCCCCTCCTTCCTCCCTACATTTCCTGACTCACGGCAACTTACCTAGACAGTGGGCACATGTGTAGGGCAAAATAACATTTTTATTTGCTGATTTGAAGGTTTTCTAGGCATTTCTAGTGCAGATACGTGTTCCTCCATTGAAATTTTAATTTCGCGCCGTATGTAAATGAGCCATCGCTAGCGAAACTTCGCTTCGCTTGGCGAATTAACGCTAGCGCAACTTCGAAAACTTACGCTACCCCTGTGCGCAACTTCGGATTTTAGTGAATTCGCGGAGCGATGGCGAAAATACGCCTGGCGCAACTTCGCATCTTAGTGAATTTGCCCCAGAGTGCACCTATCCAGTAGTTTGTGTGTGTATATATATATATATATAAATATATGTAATACACAATGCCGGATTTAAGTATTTCTTTTATAGTATTCAAGATATTAGCAGTTTAAACAATTGCAGTATGAACTTGAGACAACAGCGCCAGCCGCTGTTCATTTCAAGGTACCAGACACAGTTGGTAGAAAATTAAGTCAGTGGGAAGAGGAAAGTCTTGTGCTGTTGCTCTGCTTTCGACTAACCAGAGAAACATCAGATGACTCTTCCCTTCTCATTAACTACATTTTCTACTCATTGGGGGTCATTTATAGAGTTCACACAACGCATATTTATTCGCAAATGATTGTATTGCCCATGGTTTTTCCTGAATGCTAATATATTGCACTGCTCTGCCCGTCTTTCCGGTTTTCGCGAATTTGCATTGTGAATTTTTTTTTCCCAAATGGCTCCCAAATGAGACGGCTGTTTGCGTGAGTGCGCCCACTGTGCGAGGTTGTTGTGCGTGAAAATAGTGTTGACAGTAACTTCAATTCGCAATTTGCAAAGCTGTTTCGCAAATATTTTCTCTGCCACCAAAGTTTTGGCGTAATTAAATCGGAGAGTGCGTACATACATATTCACAATTTGCGAATTTTGACATATTTAAAAAGCTTTTATAGACATTCGCATTACGAAAAAAATTTGTTTGCACCACAATTATTCAGCTTTACAAATGTAACCAAGCGCAGGGCAAATATATTCACTGTGCGAACCAATCTGCCCTGCGCCAAGTTTAAAAATGGGCCCCACTGTGTCCAGATGGCTGAAATGAACAAGGGGTGGCCCTGTTGTTTCTGATTTATTATAGAAGTGTAAAAAATCTTGAACACTAGAAAAAAAAAATCACGTTAAAGGAGAAGGAAAGGTACCAAAGCAGTTTATTGTCAATAGATTAGCCACAATAGTGCAAGCTATAACACTATATTTATTCTGTAGAATGCTTTACCATACCCGAGTAACCAGCTCTAGAAGCTCTCTCTGTTTGTTTAGTATAGAAGCTGCCATATTAGCTTGGTGTAACATCACTTCCTGCCTGAGTCTCTCCCTGCTCACTCATAGTTCTGGGCTCAGATTACAGCAGGGAGGGGAGGAGGGAGGGAGAGAGGAACAAACTGAGCATGCTCAAGCCCTAGCCCTGGAGGTTTAAGCTGAAAACAGGAAGTCTGATAGAGAAGCCCATGAGTACACAATAGAAGGAAAGAAATGTGATGTTTCTTTTGACAGAGGACTCAGAGCAGCATTACTTTGAGGGTTTACTGGTGTATTTATATAGACCTTTCTGATAAAGCTTACTTAGTTTTAGCCTTTCCTTCTCCTTTAAGAGCAAAAAATGCTCAGCAGCGCAATTTTACAAGAACTTGTTTCAAGATTTTACAATTCTGCAACTGAACTGATTAATAACTATCTCTGTAGCATCAGGACAGATGAAACTCACTTTCTACTTGATGATGATTTCCCAGGACCCCTAAGCTCAGCTTCTCACCAGCAGCCCAAAGCTCACTGAGCATGTGCAGAGCCACTGACACACAAAAGGCAGCCTAATAAGATCCAAGATGGGGAGCTGCTGGGACAACTTTGAGGGCCTGGATCATTGCTGTTATAGGGCTGCTGAACCTCTGGGCTGGTACAGTAAGTTTGGTATATAAAATACAGAATTTCTGGCCATATTCTTTTTAGTTCTTCAGTTCACCTTTAAATTCAAATATTCCATACAGCTTTCTTGCTGGGAGATGTAAGCCCTAGTCTTACATCTCCCAAGGCTCCTCTGCCAGTGACTTTTATTACCCACAAAATGACTCCAAAATGAACAACAACCCCCACCCCTGCCAGCCGCTCTGATTCCAGTTACAGCTCACATACTATTTTCATTTTCCTGTTTTATAGCTTGTCCCTATCAATCTCCGCCTTTCCACTCACCTGCCAGAAGCCCATTCAGAGCTCCAGCCTAAACAGAATTGAAAAATAGATGAACTACTCCCAGTTATTCCTCTTCACTCTGCTCTCAATCAGCCCATTTGATCTGAGCACCCTAACAACGCCCACCACCCCTTGATATGAAAGGGCGTCCTGTGCAATAAATCTGCATTTTGCTGCGGAAGCACATTAGACGGCACATCAGTTGCTCGACTATAAAGCATCAGAAATCTTCACATCTATTGGGAATCTCACGCAGAAAGAAGGCAGATGCCACCTGCAATCAGTGCCATCTGTTAATGGAAACTGGCATTTAGCTGCAAACACGTATGAATGGAATGAGACTCGTAGAGTGTATATATAATTACTAAAGAAACACATACGATTGATAACTGGGTGCTGTGCCAGTCACCAGTGTGGCAGAATAAACCCTTTTAATACTGGTGGCCCTAAGTAGACCCCCTTGAATTACACAAGTGTATTCCTTTTACTCTCAGGAAATCATTAGGCATTTTTGATGCACAGGTGGACCCCATGGATTACCCAAGTGTGTTCCCTTTACACTAAGGAAATCAATTAGGCATGTATAGTGTACCAGTGGACCCCATGAATTACACAAGTGTGTTCCCTTTACTTTCAGGAAATGATTAGGCATTTTTGGTGCTCAAGTGGACCCCATGGATTAGACAAGTGTATTCCCTTTAGGACCCCATGAAATACACAAGTGTATCCCCTTTACTTTCAGGAAACGATTAGGCATTTTTGAATCACAAGTTGACCCCATGGATTACACAAGTGTGTTTTCTTTACTTTCAAGAAATCATTAGGCATTTTTGGTGCTCAAGTGGGCCCCATGGATTAGACAAGTGTGTTCCCTTTAGGTCCCCATGAAATACACAAGTGTGTTCCCTTTACTTTCAGGAAATGATTAGGCATTTGTGGTGCTCAAGTGGACCCCATGGATTACACAAGAGTGTTCCCTTTAGGACCCCATGGAATACACAAGTGTGTTCCCTTTACTTTCAGGAAATCATTAGGCATTTGTGGTGCTCAAGTGGACCCCATGGATTACACAAGTGTGTTCCCTGTAGAACCCCATGGATTACACAAGTGTGTTCCCTTTACTTTAAGGAAATCATTAGGCATTTTTGAATCACAAGTGGACTCCATGGATTACACAAGTGTGTTTTCTTTACTTTCAGGAAATCATTAGGCATTTTTGGTGCTCAAGTGGACCCCATGGATTAGACAAGTGTGTTCCCTTTAGGACCCCATGGAATTCACAAGTGTATCCCCTTTACTTTCAGGAAATGATTAGGCATTTTTGATACACAAGTGGACCCCATGGATTACACAAGTGTGTTCCCTTTACTTTCAGGAAATGAAACACACAGTGGCATAACAGTTACCCCCCAGCCCTTATACTTAGAAATGGGTCGACATTTTTGCCACTCCAGAGAGTTTATTTCCCTCAAGAAGTATCAGAACCTCATGTTCTTGATGAAAAATAATTGCAATATATGCTGATCATTTCAGAGGTAAAGAAGCAAGAACAGGCAGTCTAGCTGCTTAGTGATTTTATTGGCACATAAGCCTTGCATCATGAGTAAGGTGCGTTCAAAGAAGTTCAGAACATCATTTCCTACCGTGTTGGAACCCTATATAATTGCAATATATGTCCTTAAAGGGGAACTATCGCGAAGATGAAAAAATAATATAAGCTTCCTCATACTGAAATAAGAAACTTTATAAATAAAATCAATTAAAAATTCTGCATTGTTTCTGTAATAATCAACTTTATATTCACTATTCCTCTCTCAGCATCTGTTTCTCTCCATTCTGTCTTCATTCAGCAGTTCATTTAGATGAATGATCCAAAATATCTTATAGGGGGGGGGGGCTCCTTTCCTAGCAGATGTATTAGAGCTCATTCAAATAACTGATTCCAGTACAAAAAAATAACTGCCTTTTGCACAAATTCTGCATGTAGAGAGACATGATTTTAATAGAGTGAACCCTATAAGATATATTGGATCATCCATCAGACACACAACTGCTGCATGAAGACAGAATGAAGAGATGCTAAGAGAGATAGTGAAGATTATTTCAGAAACGGCCCCAAATTTTTAATTGATTTTATTTATAAAGTTACTTATTTCATTATGCTGAAGCTTATATTAAATGTTAATTTTCGCAATAGTTCCCCTTTAAGAAGTGCAGCATTATAAGTCGACTATTAGAAATCTGGATGAGACGGTACTTACTGAGCCGGCAAAGCAGTGGTCGGATTCTCCGCTCTCGAACAGGACAATGTCCTTCACAAACACGGCGATGGCTCTCATTATGAACGACATGAAGAGGTGCATATGGATGTAATTCCTAGTGCAGTGCAGCTTTCTAGTACAGAAAGAACAAAACATGAATGGCATTAGCCCGAACGACCTTAAATCAAGACGGGATTCCTGAGCGGTAATTAGAATTATACAGATGGAGTCTCTCGTGGCAATACAGTAAGGCAAACGTTAATGGAGTCCATAGTGGTAGAGTTAATCCCAAATCCATTCAATTGATTGTTAGGAAACAATTTGTCCAATAAAAAAAAACCCAGAAGGGAAATTTATTTCATACAATTCAGGCCACCTCCTATACAAGCTGCCAGAAAAGATACGGTCAATTAAAGGATAAGTAAACCTTTAAAATAAGTGAATGTAAAACTGACGAGGGGGCTATTCTTAGCACTTTTGCAATGTACATTCATTATTTATCTTCTTTTAATTCCAAGATATTAAGGGATACCTTTTTCTTTTAATATGAATGAATTTTGTTACAACAGCGCCACCTGCTGGTCAGTTTCCCACCAGTCTGACCACCAAGTAGTCAAGGAAGTTGTCAGGAGAAAGAAAGAGGCTGTTCTGATGTTCTTCTGCTTAGGAAAGATTTGAGAAAGGTTTCTAATTGGTTTCCTAGGCAGAAGAACATCAGAGCAGCCTCTTTCTTTCTCCTGACAACTTCCTTGACTACTTGGTGGTCAGACTGGTGGGAAACTGACCAGCAGGTGGTGCTGTTGGAACAAAATTCATTCATATAAACAGCACATGTATCCCTGAATATCTTGGAATTAAAAGAAAATAAATAACAAATATAAATTGCGAAATAACACTCTCATCAATTTTACATTTACTTGTTTTAAAGGTTTACTTATCCTTTAACTGCTACATGGAGAGTTATCAGTGATATTAGTTCTTTTGAACAAGGGAGCAGCAATTAAGTCAGATATACTGGGGGATATATGTGCACATGATGTTGATACAACTCTACAGGGACCCTTTCTCTTGTGTCTCTTAATACTTAGCCATCTGTCTTGAATGTCACTATATTTTTCTGTAGGTATTTATGTTCTATTGTTGTGTTTTCCATGCATGTTCTAGTAATGTTTTGTTTTAATGTACAGCTAAATAAATAAAGTGCGATTTGGTGTTGTGTTTCATAATAATAATAATAATAATAATAATAATAATAATAATAATAATAATAATAATACGAATAATAATAATAATAAAACAGTACCTTGTACTTGATCCCAACTAAGATTTAATTAATCCTTATTGGAGGCAAAAACAGCCTTTTTTTTTTTTTTTTTTTTTTTAAAGTCAAAAATACAGAATACGAATACACAGTGAGACGAGTGGCTCCAGTTAGTACAGATATCAGAGGTAGTCCAGGTGTGTAAATTAAATGATTGAGTTTATTTAACGTTTACATGATTTTCTAGTAGACAAAGAATGGAGATCTAAATTATGGAAAGATCCATTATCTAGAAAGCCCCAGTTCCTGAGTATTCTGGATAACAGGTCCCATACCTGTATACGCATGCTGCATGGTTAAAAATATGTGGACAGCTATTCAAGAGATTGGAATTAGTTATTTAGGGTCACATCTAGGGATGGGCGAATTTGACCCGTTTCGCTTCGCCAAAAATTCGCCGCCGGCGAAATGTCGCAGACGCCCATTAAAGTCTATGGGCGTCAAAATAATTTTGTTGCGCAGCGAAACTGTTTTGTTGCGCGTCTTTTTTTTTTGACACACGCCGCCATAGAAGTCTATGGGCGTAATTTTTTCGGCGAAACAAGGCGAAAAAATTCGCCCATCCCTAGTCACATCCATAATTTCCGGCACAGGTGCACCTACATCACACAATGGTATTCCGAACAATTCCGTGGTTCCTTCTCTGTAGGAAAGTATTGTTCCTGCTTCAGCGGGATAATAACACCATGCACAAACATGGGTTTGCAGAGCTAGAGACCTGACTTCCATCCACCTAAACACCTGCGGCATGAATTGGAACGAGCCAGTCCCGATCCAAAACATCTTAAATTGGAATAAAAGAAAATCCCACAATGTCCGAACATCAAGTTGAAGTCTTGGGCAAAAGTTGGGGAAGGTCCTTTTTTGCATCAGAACAATAACTCCCCCATGTACAAAGCAATGACCTGGGTTTGCTGAAATAGGAGAGGAAGAACTTGTCTGGCCTACAAAGAACCTCAGTATTGGACTTGCCCAAAGGGATATCCAGAAAAACTCCTGGTGGGCCCAGATATCAATGGTTCCTTCTGCTCACCCAACCAGTTGCTTGCATGCCAATACTAGACAATTCCATGTTTGTAAATGAGAAGAAATGGAGGGAAGGATAAATGATTGCATGTAATAAGAAGTGATTGAGTAAATAAGAGAAGTGATGAACAGAGAAGTAGAGGAGGTCTATGGTTTTCCTTAGTCCGCCACTGAAGAGCCTCAACCCAATTGAACATCTATGGCATGAACTGGAACACAAACTGGGAGCCAGGTTTGATCCCCAACACCTGTGTCCAACCTCACTAGTGCTCTGAATAGAAGCAAATCCCACCAACAATGTTCCAACATCTAGTGGGAACCTTCCCAGAAGAGCAGAGGCTGTTAACTATATGTATCGTGCCATGGAGCAAAATAAAAGAAGACTGGCACCGATAACAACAATAATAAAGACAATATGTGAAACAGATTCATTAATCATTCAATAGAGTTTTGTGAATTATTTTTATAATAGTGACAGATTCCTTTTAATGTACTAAACTTTGGATTATGCTGAATCCAGACTACTACCAACTGAAAGAATATATATATATATATATATGTACAGTATGTTATGGCAGCGTACTGAGTGCCAGGTAAAATGTTTATTTAGCCATTACATTATTTAAATTCGTGCGGCACTTTTACAATGTGGCCACCAGATGTTGGCTGTGGCCCAGTTGGTGTAACAAGGAAATTTAGAATGTGACAGTCAGAGTTTTTAACTGAGTTTTATAACGAATACATTGAGAATGTGCCATTCGTACCATCAAAAACTGAAAAGGGGTTAAAAAAAGAATTGTTGTATGTTTATTTTTTCTCAACTGTAAAAAGGCATTGAAAAATGGTTGAAAAGCGCCCCATGTGCCATGTGTTAAGTAAGGCTGTTAAAAACCGCAATAAAAGCTCTACAGAACCCCCTTATAATACATGAGTGATACTCAGAGTTCCCTGTATAACTCAGCCTGCAGCCTTGTGCCTTTATATGGTCACAGAACCCCTCAGTGACTTCTAATATCCTTATCATTTACAGTAGGGGGTACATTATCCCTTATAATACATGAGTGATACTCAGAGTTCCCTGTATAACTCAGCCTGCAGCCTTGTGCCTTTATATGGTCACAGAACAACCCCTCAGTGACTTCTAATATCCTTATCATTTACAGTAGGGGGTACATTATCCCTTATAATACATGAGTAATACTCAGAGTTCCCTGTATAACTCAGCCTGCAGCCTTGTGCCTTTATATGGTCACAGAACAACCCCTCAGTGACTTCTAATATCCTTATCATTTACAGTAGGGGGTACATTATCCCTTATAATACATGAGTGATACTCAGAGTTCCCTGTATAACTCAGCCTGCAGCCTTGTGCCTTTATATGGTCACATAACCCCTCAGTGACTTCTAATATCCTTATCATTTACAGTAGGGGGTACATTATCCCTTATAATACATGAGTGATACTCAGAGTTCCCTGTATAACTCAGCCTGCAGCCTTGTGCCTTTATATGGTCACAGAACAACCCCTCAGTGACTTCTAATATCCATATAATTTACAGTAGGGAGTACATTATCCCTTATAATACATGAGTGATACTCAGAGTTCCCTGTATAACTCAGCCTACAGCCTTGTGCCTTTATATGGTCACAGAACAACCCCTCAGTGACTTCTAATATCCTTATCATTTACAGTAGGGGGTACATTATCCCTTATAATACATGAGTAATACTCAGAGTTCCCTGTATAACTCAGCCTGCAGCCTTGTCCCTTTATATGATCACAGAACAACCCCTCAGTGACTTCTAATATCCTTATCATTTACAGTAGGGGGTACATTATCCCTTATAATACATGAGTGATGCTCAAAGTTCCCTGTATAACTCAGCCTGCAGCCTTGTCCCTTTATATGGTCACAGAACAACCCCTCAGTGACTTCTAATATCCTTATCATTTACAGTAGGGGGTACATTATCCCTTATAATACATGAGTGATGCTCAAAGTTCCCTGTATAACTCAGCCTGCAGCCTTGTGCCTTTATATGGTCACAGAACAACCCCTCAGTGACTTCTAATATCCTTATCATTTACAGTAGGGGGTACAATATCCCTTATAATACATGAATGATACTCAGAGTTCCCTGTATAACTCGGCCTGCAGCCTTGTGCCTTTATATGGTCACGGAACAACCCCTCAGTGACTTCTAATATCCTTATCATTTACAGTAGGGGGTACATTATCCCTTATAATACATGAGTGATGCTCAAAGTTCCCTGTATAACTCAGCCTGCAGCCTTGTGTTACAGAATCCTAGTTGGCTTTGAATATTCTTGCATTGTAAAGAAGGGCATACGCTATTCTGTATATAAAGAATTTTTCCATCTCATTGTTCCAAGCCATTGAATATTTAAAGACTAACTTATTCGTAGTCCTAGATTGAAATTGATTTTCAAAGTAAAAACAGAAATGTCAATGTAATATTTATTTGTGTCTTTCTGATGAAGAAATCTCTACACGTGCAAGGCAGTGGAGGCTGGAAAGGCAGGGGCTGCCTAATGGGTATTACAGAAATGACATGATATTACATTTACATATATATACATATAGTTAAAGGGGTTGTTCACCTTTAAATTAACTGTTAGTATGATGTAGATAATTTGCAATTGGTTTACATTTTTTATTATTTGTGGTTTTTGATTTATTTAGCTTTTTATTCAGCAGCTCCCCCGTTTAGAATTTCAGCAACCTTGGTGCTATGGTCTAAATTCCCCTAGCAACCATACATTAATGGGACTGGAATATGAATAGGAGAGGCCAGAATAGAAATATAAGTTATAAAAAGTAGCAATAGGAATACATGTGTAGCCTTACAGAGCATTTGTTTTTGAGATGGGGTCAGTGACCCCCATTTGAAAGCTGGAAAGAGTCAGAAGAAGATGGCAAATAAATCAAAAAACTATAAATATTTAAAAAATGAAGACCAATTGAAAGTTAGCCATTCTATAACATACTAAAAGTTAACTTAAAGGTGAATCACCTCTTTAATAGGAAATAAATCCCGACAAGTGCAGGTATGGGAGCTATTATTTAGGCAGTTTCCATCATTCCATCCATAAATAAAGAATAATTACTGAGCATCTATATATATTGGCATAAACCTTATATTTTACAGAAAAGGCTATTGTGATACTAAACTCTATAGTTACTATAGATATAGGTATATAGAATTTATGTGAGAGTAGGGAGGGGTGTGTTGGAATTAGGGATGCACCGAATCCACTTTTTTGGATTCGGCCGAACCCCCGAATCCTTCACGAAGGATTCGGCCGAATACCGAACCGAATCCGAACCCTAATTTGCATATGCAATTAGGGGTGGGAAGGGGAAAACATTTTTTACTTCCTTGTTTTCTGACAAAAAGTCACGCAATTTCCCTCCCTGCCCCTAATTTGCATATGCAAATTAGGATTCGGATTCGGTTCGGCCGGGCAGAAGGATTCGGCCGAATCCGAATCCTGCTGAAAAAGGCAGAATCCTGGCCGAATCCCGAACCGAATCCTGGATTCGGTGCATCCCTAGTTGGAATGAGGAGCATTAGTAGAGAAGCACAAGGGAAACTGGATTTCTCAGCTTTTCCACTTTATTTCAGCACAAGCTTCACCACTACCTGCTCTACTGTCTCCCTATCCAGGACCTCACACATCCCACTCTATAGGGCTCAATGTGATCCCCAACTCCCCATACCTCCCCTATTTTGCAAATAGAAAGATTTTTTTTTTTTTTTTACAAAATTTGTCAGGTTATTGCTGTGGTTTTTATGTGTTATTTCAGTTTTGCTAATGAAGGTGAATTGCCCTTTTAGCTGCAAGTCACAGTTTCCCCAAGAGACCTGCTTATCTTAAATTGTTACAATTGTTTCTTTGCTTATCTTAAACTGTTACAAAAGTATCTAAGTGCACCTGCCACATATTCTGGGCTGCCAAAAGCCAATTAAGTTAGAAACTTTGTATCTTTTTCTGGCTGTTCAGCGTCATCACTCCACCCCCGTGACATCACCATCCTGCCCCCTCCCCGGATTGTAGGCCACGGAAAGGTGGCAACCTGACTTCCCCTATAATTATGCCACTCTACAGTAGAAGTGCATTGTGCACAGGGCCAAATTCTGAAGCTATTCAATATATTTTTACCCAGAATACAATGTTTTAGCCAAAAGTATCCCCTATGCCCAACAGGCAGATGCATGTGCATTAAAATAAACTTGCTAGCAGTACTATGGCGGGCCTGCACCACTAGATAACTAGATAACTGGCACCAAGATGGCATCACTCCACTCTTCAAAGAATTACCTCTGCCTGGTGTGATTTTTATGGAAAAAGCGCCAGCTTGGGGTGCAATTGGACTCACAAGGCAGTGCCCAACATGTTGGCATCCCCAGTCAATGAACCTGTACTTCTCCTTTAATAACGGCATTAGCATCTGATTCCCTGGAGCAAGTCAGTTGCTGCTATTGGTCCAACCCACTAAGAGCTTTGAGTTGGGTTCAGTCTGATGGTAATTGCAGATGGGTTCCCTTGAGTCAATGTGTGCATGTATGTTGTTCATTTATTGGTTCTCACTACATGAATAGCCAATGGCTTCTGAGATCATTATCTGGGAAACCCATTTTGGGACAAGCCTGTCTGTTAATGTCTCTTTAGATGGAAACCTCAGGAATTCACTCAAGCAAACTAACGACCAGTGACAGGGCTATAAAATACTCTGCCCTAAAAACAAACTGTCACGCAATATCCATGTACACACTGACACCGCTGACCCACAATCCACTGAAAATATTTAGGCCGGGACAATGAAGTGGACAAATCTGACCTTCCATGAAATCACACGTGGGGACGGGGTATTGGGGGAGGCTCGAAAAACAAAAGCAATGCAGTTGTAAGCGAAAGCCGCCTAAATAATATAAAATCACAGATGTTATTGTGGGTATAGATACAATTTCTTTGACTTGTTTTTGTGTTCTCTGTGCAGAAAAGCTCTCTCCCAGCCTCGGAATGGGATTTCTATTCTCTGAGGGCTCCTCGCCTCCTGCACATCCGCATAATGGAGACAGGATATTTTAAGAAAAAAACAATCCCTTTCAGATAATGATCCATGCTCCATTTAATCACATTTCCTATTCATAAGCATTAGCTATTCCTCCCTGTATATCCAAATGCTCAATGTATTGATAAAAATAGAACCTTTATCCTTTATTTAAGAAGGGTTAAAGGAGAAGGAAAGGTTAAAACTAAGTAAGCCTTATCAGAAAGGTCCATCTAAATATACCAGTAAACCCCCAAAGTAGTGATGCTCTGAAGATACACTGCATTTCTTTCCTTCTATTGTGTACACATGGGCTTCTGTATCAGACTTCCTGCCTTCAGCTTAAACCTCATTGCCCTGGGCAAGAGCATGCTCAGTTTGCTCCTCTTCCCCCCACCCCTCCCTTCTCTACTGTAATCTGAGCCCAGAGCAGGGAGAGACTCAGGCAGGAAGTGATGTCACACCATGTTAATACTGCAGCTCCTATCCGAAACAAACAGAGAGTTTCTAGAGCTTTTTACTCAGGTATGGTAAAACATTTTACAGAATAAATATAGCATTCTAGCTTGCACTATTGCAACTAATCTATTGGCAATAAAATGCCTCTGTAGCTTTCCTTCGCCTTTAATCTTTCCCTTACTTCCCCCTTAAAGGGACACACTGATTGGCTTTAATATACTTTAGGGACCTATAGGATTTTCTATGCTCCTATAGCTTTAAATCCCTACCCTTCCCCCTTTTCCCTAGTTACTAGGCAAAAGCCCATGTATCTAGTTTACATTTCACCTATCAGTTATTGGTCAAGAGGTGTAATGACCACTTCCTGCCACACTTCCATATAGTGCTGGGAAAGGGGTGGATCTTCCTCTTTGGCTGCTGGTGTCCTTACCTACTGGTTGTGCTCATTGAGCCTGGGTACACCAAGGCCCAGTAAAGCCACTGCCCTAAAGGGACCTGTACCTTTAGCGACTAAGTCGGGGACCAGGGAACCCCGTGAATGGGGTTAGCTAGAATTAGTTTATAACTGTTATAGACTCTCTAGGAGAGTGAGATAGAGAGATTATATAGCAAGAGCAGCTTTGTGCTCCATCGAGGATCTCTAGCAGGGAGTAGCTTCCCAAAGGCTTCTTGATTTGCCTTCAGTGAAGGCACCACAGTGGATAGGGTGTCAGGCTACACTTATTCTCCCTGACCACTGGTCCAGCTGTGTGGTATCCGGACCACTTCAAGGTACATCTGCCTGGGATTCCTGATTACTACTTGACTACAATGCCTTATGGGAGTCACATTCCTCAGCTGTGTCATCCAACCTATTCTAGCCAATGTGATGTTACATCTACCTATACCTCTTAACAACTGTGAGTAAATCTGGGGACATTGCTCTTGTAACAATAAACTACCATTCCGTTATTTTACCAAAAGAACCTCCTGGCGTCCATCATTTTCCTATTTTTGCTATATAGTAGCCTGAGTGATGTAGTTCCGCTACACCCTTGTGGGAAACTTCCACTTAGCGAAGGCCCTGATCCTGATGTGTGAGTCGCAATGTAACCCATGCTCCTATCACTAGCTGGACACTTAACTCCTTGTGGTCTGGATAGCCCAGATTACAAAACTTATATGGGTCTGTAGCATTTATTAACTCTAAAGGGGTTGACATTTCCCCATGCAGGTTAACCCAACAGGTTAATTGGGTCCTGATAAAACTGACCCTAGTTCACCACATCAGATACGGGTTCCTAACACTCTACTGAATGTTCTTCATTATTTAGTGTGTTGAACACAACAGGGCATGTGGGCAGTCCTGGTCCAAGCCAGTTGGGAGCCTTATGCAACCTTGTTGGTCATGACATTCCCCTAATGCTCCCAAAGGAACAGATGCGCACAACAGGGCCCACACTAGGGCAGGCGACAGAAGTAGGGTTGCCACCTGCCCGTTTTTGACCTCGACAGCCCGGTTTTTTTAAGGACTGCCCCCAAATTAGTAAAACCGGGCAGCATTGACTGACGTGGCGACCGGCCAATTGCCACATCATAGCCCCACCCCTGCCACCTCCGCATCACTACCCGCCCCGCCACATCCCTGCCTCTCCCCCTGTCCAGATTCCACCCTGTGAAAAGATGGCAACCTTAGACAAAAGAGATACATGGATAGCGCCCTCCTCTGTTTTGCCCTATGCATGTGCTAGTGATGTGCAGGTTGACCCGAAACCTGCGGTGATCCATGGGTTGACCACCAGTTGGGCAGGTTGGGGTTGAAATTTGACAAACCATTGTGGGTTAGGGTTGGGTGCAGGTCAGACTGGGGAAGTACACTCTTCCTCTGCTCCCAAAGATTCCCTGTCTTGGAACCAGAGGCACACACAGAAATAGCGTACAGAGCACAAAGACATGGGTACATGTAGGGTGCAGGTCTAAAATTACAACTTTTCATGGGTTTGGGTCGAGTGCAGGTTGGGTTTTTCCTGACCTGCACATCATTAGCATGTGTCTCTTCTGCCTACTACTACTTCTTTTTCCCTTCATTCCTCCCAAACTCACAAGACACAAATGTGGGAAGGCTAAGAGCGATGACCCCCACTCATGCATATGTAGAGGGCATGCCTAAATACAAAATATTCTCACCAACAGAAGGAACCACCTGAGTACCACCTTGCACTGGGGTCTCACAAACAACCCAACTAAGTTCCATATTCTCTAACTCTTGATATAGATGTAAAGTCCCTTGGTTTAAATATTATGGTATCAATTCTAATCTGAGCATTGTATGATCCAGCCTCCTGAAGCTACAGGGCAGGGCTGTCCAACTGGAAGCCAAGAGATTTTGATGGCCCACAGAGCTTCATCGACATCTTTGGATGATATCATTTTGCTATAATTTGGGCCTCAAACTTGTTGCCCACTATATGGAAACAACTGGATAGCACTGATATAGGACATTGAAACATGTGCTAGACATGACACACGGATAAGTAGAAGCCAGAGAACAAAGTCATTAAGGGGCAGTCGATCTAATACACATACATGTAGGGGGTAATTTCCATTGCACATCCAACAGCTGGTGCCAGCCAATTAAACAAGCTATCCGAAAATCTCTCCTATTGCTTCTCTTTATACATGTGCCTTTGCTTTAGTTCTTACCTGAATAAAAACAAGATGATCATTGCTGCGGTGAGAGAAATAAGGGATACGCTGTGTCCGATGGTATATCCAGTCTTTATCATCCAGAAGAATTCAGTCTACAGAGAAAATAAAAGATTTAATTATATCATTAACAGGATGGGTCTCTATTACTCAGACATAGTAAAGGCCATAGGACAGTTGAAGTCTAGTGGTGGGACGGGGTGTTTTCAGTGCTCGGGAAAGCCGGTGCCCTAGGCAACCTGGCCAGCCACCGTTGTCTAGTGTAAAAAAAAAAGAGTGGGGGACAAGGGTCCGGATAAGGAGTTGAGATGAAAGAGGTACTTGCTAGTGCTCCTTCCCAACGATGCACCCTACACTTGTCTCTACTGCCTACCCCTAGTTCTGGTATAGCTGTAACTAGCTCCACTAGGGGATCTCATGCACTTTAGGTGGGTTTAAATGAGTGTTTGACTGGATCCCACCAGAGAACCTAACTCCATGGGCCTACCCTTACAGAAGTTATATACAGATAGTTATGGTATAGGTATTTCCATTGGCCTATGGTAGAAGGAACTAATATGGGGTCCACTGGGGATCGTCCAGTACTACTGGTAGGGCCAGTACAACCAAGGTTTAAGTTGAGTGGTTTAACTCAGGCCCCCTGCCAACTACATATGTGGGGTTTCTGTGATTAGATATAAATGGGGGGTGTCACTAACATTGATCACACAATGTAAGTGTTAGGGATGGGGTGAGAGGTCACAGGTCTTTACAGGACCCCCTTTTTCACGAGGTTTGCTTGTCCTATAGTTGCACCCTACAGTGACATTGGTATAAAATGAACTGGGGAAACTACATCTTTTCTCTTGGATTCCCACTCCCCCCCCCCCTTTTTTTTTTTGTAAAGAAACAGAACATTACATTTTAATGTAAACTGGAAACCCTTTCAATATTGGTGGTTTGGACCTTTAACATTTTTTTGATCCTGTAGAAAAACAACAGTTCATATGTCTGGATCCCCCCCTCCACCACAGATTAGATACGGCTCTTTAATGCAGACAAGCTCCAGGCAGATCATTATTGTTACATACACACCTAACCTAGCAACGGAAAGCTAATTGTGACAATGATAATTGATACCTAACGATACATATTTCACGATAGGACTAGAAGAAGAGAGAGAAGAAAAGGATGTGCATTAGAACCTTCAATGTTCCTCGCTCCTTTGTTTTCTTATCATTGTGTATGAAGGAAAACGTATTTCATTATCCCAGATAGTCTTTATTATAGAATAAAATAGCATTATTGTGCAAATAAAGACAGGTACACTGTGTGATTTACTTAAAGGGGTGCTATCATCTCATAATCGCCCTTGTTACTATAATAAAGAGATCCACGACTGTTATAGATCAGCAAATGGAATACAGAATGCCTTTAATCTGAAGAGGAGGCAAAGTTCATCTTAGAATTCTTAGAATATTGATAATCACTCCAGCGCTGCCATTAGTCATTTCTGGGGCTCCATACTGTTAGGTTAGTCCGTGGTTTATTGGACCTCCAGGTCAGTGGGATCTATCCAGTTGCCTAAGTAACTTTCATAAAAAGGGGGGCCCGATCAGGCACTACTGCCCTGTGCCGACTTGCAATCCGCTTCCCTGACACAGGTATGGGGGGGGGTTCTTGTTAGATATAAAGGAAGCAGACCCCCACAGTCTGAGCCCCTGCTTCCTCTGAAGTTACTTGATCTACCTATAAGTGTTATAGGTATAAGTGAAAAAGACCTGGGGGCAAATTCACTAAGCGCCGAAGCGCCGAACGCTAGCGTTACTTCGCTAGCGTTTGGCATTTTCGTTACTGCGCAAATTCACTAACGAACGCTGGCGTAGTTTCGCTAGTGTTACTTCGCACCCTTACGCCTGGCGAAGTTTCGCTAGCGACGTAACTACGCAAATTCACTAACGCGCGCAGTGTACTTAAAGCTACCTTTTACGATAGACTTCCTTCGCCACCTCAGACCAGGCGAAGCGCAATAGAGTAGATAGGGATTGCTTCAAAAAAAGTCAACATTTTTTTCTACATTATGGGTGATAGGCTGAAAAAGATCGAAAAAATTTTTGGGGCTCCCCTCCTTCCCCCCTACATCTCCTGACTCATGGCAACTTACCTAGACAGTGGGCACATGTGTAGGGCAAAATAAAATTTTTATTTGATGTTTTGAAGCTTTTCTAGACATTTGTAGTGCTGATACGTGTTCCTCCATTGAAATTTGAATTTGGCGCCGTATGCAAATTAGCCTTCGCTAGCGTAACTTCGCTTTACTTAGCGAATCAACGCTAGCGCAACTTCGCAACCTTACGCTACCCCTGAGCGCAACTTAGGATTTTAGTGAATTTGCGAAGCACTGGCGAAACTACGCCTGGCGAAGTGTGGCGAAGTGCGACGAAGTTACGCCTGGTGCAACTACGAATCTTAGTGAATTTGCCCCCTGATCTTTTCTGACCATGTCTCATTATTCCAATACCAACCCATGATCTACCTAAACCCCACCCCCCTCTCCACAAGCACCACCCCTTCACACCCCACACATCACACTTTCAAGACTCTCAGGGGTCCTTTCTGCTCTAACTGTTACTTCATTCTCTGAGTAGAAGAATTTCTTTCTACTACCTTTGGGTCCAAGGTTCAATTCCAGCCAGGACACTATTTGCATGGGATGTTTTATTGAGTATACTTGGGTTTCCTCCCACATTTCAAAAACAGGTGTATTGGCTCCTAATAAAATAGACCATGCAAATGGGAGCTTAGTTTGCAGTCTCCATTGGGGGATGGGTAGGATCTCCGTAATCACTGTGGAATATACCACCAGGAATTTCTGATGGCTAATATGACTTCAACATCTGTCCTCAGCAGAACCCTACGTGCAAGTCTTTCTTCTGCTATTGGGTTCTATGCTTCTTTGTTTTCAGGCAGCTTGATCAGCCAGCATTCCTTTAACTACTATTCTATTTAGGACCCTACAGAACGCCTAAGGGTAGGTGGGCATAGCAAGGTCACCACCATCAGAATAAACCAACTATTTTGAGGGCTGTGCTCAGACATTTCATAGGGGAATGGATTTTGGTTTGGGTACCAGTGCTTTCTACATATTTCTACAATAAGAATAAAATCAGATGAGAAACTGGTTTAATATAGAATTTGGGATATGAAATATTGAAACATTAATCTTTATGAATAAAAATAACGATGCCAGGCTGGGAAGTTCATTAAAAAGGAATTGCAGCACCTAAAAATAGTTTTCTTTCATATTAAAGCCATTTCAGATCTGCTTTAAATTGCAAATTGGCATGTCTGGACCTTTAAGCCAACATCTTGAGATTTGAGACATCTTGAAGGGAAAGTAAAGCCTAGGGCTGCTGTGCCTGTTTCCTATTAAAACCCCCTGCAGACCCATTTTCCTTTGAGGTTCCACCCGATTCACTCATTGCAAAAATTTGTTTTTAAATTAAACATAACATTGTACTTTTCATGATTATTCTGCTCTGGCATAAAATATTTACATTTACAGTTGCTGTATCTGTGTGTTCATATAGATAATGGTGTTTGTTCACATTTGCTAATTCCCTAAAAGCAAGGTTATACTTCAGTATTTAAAAAAGCCTGTATGCACAGTTGCCATGGATACCCTCGATATTAAAAAGCATAAAATGCAAAAAGGTCAACAGAGCTTACAATCTAAGGTTCCTAAAACATTCACACAAGGAGGAACCAACTACCTGCCCTAGGGCCAATGACTATGGTCTACAGAGACCAGCCAAACAAAGACCCCATCATTGTGTCAATGCACTCCTTGTCCAACTGGATTTTCATATCGGATTTGATATCTGGCTGATTTCAAAAGTCCAGAGGGAACCTATTACCTGCCAATACTCTGTGACCAAGATTTATTGTATGTGTGAAGGATAAACTTAAAACAGGAAAATCAAGGATTCAATTTTTCAGGACCTCTTACCACCACTTCCCTCCAAAGAAGCCCAGTGTCAATAAATGAAAATGTGGTAACAGGTAGCAGAACTTAACTGCAAAAAGTTGTAGTTCTTTTAATTACACTACATGTGTCTTTTTGACACTTGAAAAAGAGCACCTGCTCGAAACATCTCGTGCAATTAAAAGCACTAAAACTTTTCACAGTTAAATTCTGCGTCTGACCCTTTTGTTACCACATTTTCATTTATTGATTGTATGTGTGCGACCCTATTGTGACCCACAGTGCAGACAATAGATCTAACTGCACCAGCACCATTAGCTTGTCCAATATATTTCCTTTATAATTATACTGTATGTGGCATTCATCATATTAAGGAATGGGCTATGGTTCAGATAATTAGTGCAATGCATATGATGGGAAGTGAGTGGAAATAACATTTCCTGTTGACAGATAAACACTCTACTACACTGACCTACTAACTAGGACAGTCCTTTGATATCACACTTTACTTTGGATGGAACATTAAATGAAAAGTTCAGTTCCTTGGAATTTGTTCATTCCCAAGAGCTTTTATTATACCCAGGCATGGCTAACTTCCCCTAAGTTCTTTTCAAAAGGCAGTTGCTCCCACATAGCAGGTACACACACAAAACCTGTCCTCTCAAAGTGGCCACATATCCTTTCCAATGTCCTCCCTTTGGTGGGTCGCTCACCAGGGTACTCAAAGGGGCAGGCACAGTTAGAGTCACAGGGCAGTTCTGCAGTCCAGACAGTGGACGTCTAGCAGCTTGGCAGGGACGAGGATGGGGTCTCTCAGTACAGCTGGAGCTCCAGAACTTTCCTCCAAACTCAGATGCAGGATCCTCTCTGTTGTCCTGGACAGTCTCACTCATCCTGGGGAGTTGCTGCAGGGGCTCCTTTATAGCCACTACTTGCCCACTCTGTAGATTGGGTGCCAAATCTCCTCTGGGCCTCACTACAAGCCTCAGGCCTCTCTCTCCCTTTGAAAATCCACCTTGGGCACACCAGTAACTCCTCGGATGCAGTGTAAGATCAAAGAAAAAGTCTTTATTTCACAACAGGTAACGCCTTACGCGTTTCGTGTGTTTCCACATGTAGTCATGGGTCATCAGGCCTCTCTTCCACCTTTCAGCCAATTGGATCACTTCCCTGCATTTACCCAGGCTGGGTGATAAAAGGAATGTAGCCAGAACAGAGGGGAGATTTCCCTTTAGTTCATCTGGCATTACAGGTAGCACCAAGACATAAGAAGATGTGAATCACAGAGAGGGTGGCTCCTGGATAGGGATTTGGCATAATGCTGTTTGCTGGGCAGATCAATGGGCAGGGCTATGTTTGTGCAGGGAATTTTTTTTCATTGGGACCCAATGTTGTACTTGTTAGCAGGGCCCACTGCCATGGGGGGGGCTATGTGACAGGTCTAATAATTAGAGCCATGATAACTTAGTAGGATGGAGACCCATGATTAATGACACTGTGGCCTTGATATATACCCACTCACTAATGGGGGTCTTCAAGCCTTCAAGTCTGAAGTATTAATATGATTTCTTTAAGATACAATGAATGAAAATGGGCCCTGTGAGCAAACTGAACATTATTATATTCTGCACAAACATCCAAATAGATGAGCACATCCACAAAGCTTCCTCCACAGAAGTGCTTATTGAATCCAACAAAATAAAAGTGTTGACCACTTTCCATTAATAGCACAGCACACATGCCAAAATTAATAGCACTGCTCTTCCATAAGACTTGTGAGCAAGCAAACCTGATTGCAGTTCATTTCCGTGTTCGTGAGACAGTCAACACCCAGTAAACACTTGTTTTAATTGGCCGATCCACCTCAAAGTGTCTAAAGCCGGACTCTGCTGAAAAGGTGACAGGAAAACTGTTGAAGTGTATTATGGAAGGTATCTATGTTACCCTGAGCAGTCGTATTGTGATCCAAAGATTGTAGTGTATTTGCCAATAGCAAAAATTATGCTCATTCAACCATTCAAGGTGTTATTTAAAAATGGCCTCAGAGAGGAGTCTATGAGTCCATGATTTCAGTTGGTAGAAACCTATAAGTTCCTTCCTTGCTATGACCTTGTGTCTTCCACATCCTTCTGGTTCCCCTTGTCCCCTTTATTCTTTTCTCCTCTTTCTCCTCTGTCTCCCATTCCTTCGTATTTCTTCCCCTTTTTTCTCTTGTTGCCCTTTCATTAGAATGTTTGCTTAATTTTCATGTTTCATGTCTTACCACACCCACCCTTCTTCTCTTTTCTTATTTGTGCATGCCTTTTCCTCTGCATTCTGTTCTGTCCTGTGTTTTTTGTCATTCATCCTTTCTCGTTTGCTATCATTGTCCAGTTTTCCAGTTCTGGTTTTCACATTCTTTCCAGGGATGGTTAAAACTGCACCCTTATGTGCCTTCATCTACATCTCATAACCAAAGCTGCCTAATAGTACTGCATTGTTATATTGCAATCCTCTCTCCCAGCAGACCCTTCATTGGAAATGTCTGTAGAAAAGGTTTTGCTGCAGAATTTTATCTGCTGTGACAGTATATAAAGAGTGAAAGAAGTAGGTGCCAGTGGTTCTTAAGAATCAATGGAAGCTTTATTGAACAGAAAAGGTTCTGCCTTTAAATATAATAATAGAGGAAGGCAGATGGGCAATGCACTTGCACACCTAGCTGGGTTGGAGATTAAAATAATGGGACTTAATTGCATTAATTTAATGTATCCCCTCCAGTGGAAGCCTCTTAGGTGGGGGTATGCAACATTTTTTACCCACACTCCATATTTAACTATAAAAAGAGTTGAGGAGAAACATGTTCCTGGGGGTGCCAAATAAGGACTGTGATTGGCTATTGGTAGCCCCTAGCCCCTGGACTGGTAGTTACAGGAGACTCTGTTTGGCATCTGGTTTTTATGCAACCAAAACTTGCCTCCAAGCCTGGAATTCAAAAATAAGCCCCTGCTTTGAGGCCAATGGGAGCAACATCCAAGGGGTTAAGGAGCAACATGTTGCTCACAAGCCACTGGTTGGGGATCACTGTCTTAGGAATAAATATAGTCCTTTCCAGACTGTGGTCTCTACATTATAGACAGGTGCTACCCCCCCTACACCTGCTTGGAGAAGAACAGAACTGCTCTTGCTAGCAGCCTGAAGATTGTACACCTCCAGTGGTGTGCTAACTAGGCCGTCATCTAATCCTTGTTCACAGGGTCTCCACTCCCCAACTTCACCAAGGCTTGGTTACCTTAGGGGTTGGTTGTAGGTCTATGTCCACCTCAGGTCCTCTGGCAGGTCCATGGGGAGAGAAGAGCTAAGTTGTCACGATCGCCGCCCGGAGCAGGACCAGGAGCTCCGGGCGGCGCAGCTATCACCTCCGACGCCGCTCCCAAGATGGCGGCGCCCTTGGCCGCCACGTGGGTAGCGGCGCCGGCGCAAAGACACCTGCGCGCAAGTGCGCAGGCGCGAAGACGTCACAACGGCGCGACGGACGCAGGTGCAGCGCGTCGGTCGCAGACGTGCTGACGTCGACGCAAGGGCGCCAAAAAACCCCTTTAAAAGGACGCCTGAGACGCCAAGATGGCGCCCGAAAATAGGATCTCGTTCCTGAGAAGATTCCTGGGTTTCCTGCTTCCTTCCTTGTTATCCCTGAACATATTCCTGATTGATCTCTTGTTATTGACCCCCTGTCTGGACTTGGACTCTGTTTGTATTCTGCCTGCCTTGTGACCTGTTGCCTGGACTCTACTACCCCTTCTGCCGAATCCCTGGATACCGCGATCCTGATCCCTCCTGAGGGGCTTCCTCCTAGATCCGGACAACTCCCCCAGAGGGAACTCCCGGTTCCCTGACATTATTTTCGGGCCATGGATCCTACTGAGGAAGCTACGCCTGATGTCGGACGTGCACTCCGCGGACTGGCATCCCGCATGGAGGATTATGAAGCCCAGCAGTACCGCATTGGGCAGGCGCTCGATACCCTCCTCTCTCGGATGCCTCCAGCGCCCCCTGCACCCCAAGCTGCGGTAAATCCTTCCTTGGCGGCCGCTTCGTCCACCACAGGTTCCTCGTCAAGTGAGCCTCACATTCCGCCTCCTCCTCGCTTCAGTGGGGACCCACAAGCCTGCAGAGGTTTCGCTACACAGTGCCAGATCCAGTTCGAGTTCCAACCCTCGCACTTCCCCAATGAACGTTCCAAGGTGGGGTATGTGATGTCTCGCTTGGTGGGCAAACCGCTTGAGTGGGCAACATCTCTTTGGGAGAAGAATTCTCCACTGACTTTTGATGCCAAGACCTTTCTTCAAGCATTTCGTACTGTGTTTGATGCCCCGGGTCGGGTCACTAATGCTCCTTCTCGTCTTCTGCAACTCCGGCAGGGAAACCGCAGTGTCAGTGACTATGCTATTGACTTTAGAACTTTGATGGCTGAGACTTCCTGGAATGACGATGCCTATAAGGCCGTATTCTATCAAGGTCTGTCTATTCGCATTAAAGATGATCTTGTCTCCAGGGAGTTCCCTGACCTGCTGGAGGATCTGATCACACTTTCTATTAAGGTGGACACTCGACTCAGAGAGCATCAAGTAGAGAGGGAGCGCTGTAAAAGATTTCAACCCATGTTGGCACCCCGCTTCCAGAGGCCTCTCCTGCAGGCTCCTGTCACCCCGCCTGCCCAAGCATCCATTTCTCTCCAGGAGGAACCCATGCAAGTGGGAAGAACTCGCCTCACTGAACAAGAGAGACTCCGCAGACGGATGTCAGGCCTGTGTCTGTATTGTGGCGGACATTCCCACTTCACCAATGCCTGTCCTGCAAAGGCTAAGAGTTTTGTACCCCGAGGTATGTCTATGGTAACTCATGTAGGGGGCACTACTCAAAAGTCTCGAGATAAGTCTCAGGAGAAGACCCAAGAAAACTCACACAGGTTTCTCCTTCCCTTCCAGATTCGTCTGACTGATAAGACCATCTTCGGGAATGCTTTCATCGATTCTGGAGCCGGGGGTAACTTCATGGACGCTCTCTTTGCTAAGTACATGGGAATTCCCTTATTTCCCTTGCCTTCTCCCATGCGGATCGTCGCCATAGATGATAAACCCCTGGAGTCTGTACTCACGATGACCACTGGCGAACTACCTGTGCAGGTTGGGACCCTGCATAAAGAGAGACTTTCGTTTCTTATTATCTCTTGTCCCGCTGTTCCAGTTGTTTTGGGTCTCCCCTGGCTGCGCCTGCACAATCCCATCATAGACTGGTCCACAGGGCAGATTTCTCGTTGGAGCCCATTCTGCCAACAGCATTGCCTTCCTGCTAAACCCCTCAAGAAGGTAACTATCTCCTCAACCGAGTTAAAGTCTCTTCCCTCCTGTTATAAAGAATTCTCCGATGTGTTCTGTAAGAAGTCTGCGGAATTCCTTCCTCCACATCGCTCCTACGACTGTCCTGTCGAACTCCTGCCAGGAGCCATGCCCCCCAGAGGCCGCACTTATCCTCTCTCTCCTGCAGAGACTACCGCAATGAAGGAATACATCCAAGAAAATCTCCAGCGGGGGTTTATCCGCCCTTCTACCTCTCCTGCAGGGGCTGGGTTCTTCTTTGTGGAGAAGAAGGATGGAGGCCTTCGGCCATGTATAGACTACCGGGCCTGAATAAAATCACTGTAAAAAACAGGTACCCACTGCCCTTGATCGCAGAGCTCTTCGACCAGCTGAAGGGGGCGAAGATATTCTCTAAGTTGGATCTCCGGGGGGCGTACAACCTCATTCGCATCCGTGAGGGTGACGAATGGAAGACGGGTTTCAACACTCGTGACGGGCACTATGAATATCTCGTTATGCCCTTCGGCCTTTTCAATGCCCCTGCCGTCTTCCAGGAGTTTGTTAACGATGTGTTCCGGGATCTCCTAGGAAGGTTCGTAGTCGTGTACCTGGACGACATCCTGATCTTTTCTAAAGACCTAGAAAGCCATCGCTCCCAGGTGAAGGAGGTACTCTCTCGTCTGAGGAAGAACTCTCTCTTCGCCAAGTTGGAGAAGTGCGTCTTCGAGGTGTCCAAGATCCCCTTCCTAGGATACATTATCTCTCCTGAGGGATTTGAGATGGACCCCGTGAAAGTGTCTGCCATCCAGGAGTGGCCTCTCCCGCTGAGTACCAAGGCAATCCAGAGATTTATCGGATTTGCTAACTACTATCGGCAGTTCATCCGGGGGTTCTCTTCCCGCATTGCACCTATCCTGGCCCTCATCCGGAAAGGGGGTAAACCCAGCCTGTGGCCTCCATCTGCCATTGAAGCTTTTCAGTCCTTGAAAGAGGCCTTCACGTCCGCTTCCATCCTCCGACACCCCAATCCTGAACTACCCTTCTGCATCGAAGTTGATGCTTCCGAAGTCGGAGCCGGAGCCATCCTGTCTCAGAGACACCCCGCTGATGGGAAGTTGCACCCCTGTGCTTATTTCTCCAAGAAGTTCTCGTCCGCAGAGCAGAACTACGATGTTGGGAACCGAGAACTCTTGGCTGTTAAACTTGCCCTTGAAGAGTGGCGTCACCTCCTGGAGGGTTCTCTGATTCCTGTTCAGATTTTCACCGATCATAAGAATCTCGAGTTCATCCAGTCCCTCAAGAGGCTAAACCCCAGACAAGCAAGGTGGGCTCTCTTCTTCTCTCGCTTTAATTTTATCTTGACTTATCGCCCAGGCTCCAAGAATCGGAAGGCCGATGCCTTGTCTCGTAGCTTCACTCCGGTGGACCGCTCTCCTGAGAGACAAGAGCCAATCATCCCTCCAGTCAAGATTATTGCCTCCCTGTATCCACAGTTTGCCGACCAAATCCTGGCTGGTCAGTCTTCTGCTCCTTCTGATACTCCCATTGGAATGGCATTTGTTCCTCCTGAGCTGCGTCTGCCTATCCTGCAACAGACCCATTGCTCCAGGCAAGCCGGACACCCTGGCCCAGCTAAAACTCTTGAACTCTTACGACGCCTGGTCTGGTGGCCTGATATCCGCAAAGATGTGAAGGACTTTGTTGCTGCTTGTAATGTTTGTGCCACATCTAAGTCAAGCCACTCCCGCCCCAGTGGGTTACTACAGCCCTTGCCGGTTCCTTCCCGTCCCTGGACCCACCTGTCCATGGACTTCATTGTCGAACTTCCTCCCTCCTGTGGGAACAATGTGATCTGGGTTGTCATTGATCGTTTCTCCAAAATGGCCCATTTCATCCCTCTGAAGAAGTTGCCCTCTGCGGTGGAGTTGTCCCAGCTATTTATCCAGTACATCTTCCGCCTGCATGGTTTCCCGGTGGAGATCGTCTCCGATAGAGGCACCCAGTTTACCGCCAAGTTCTGGCGTTCCCTATGCAAAGACCTGGGAATTGTTCTTCAGTTTTCATCTGCATACCACCCGCAGACGAATGGGGCAGCTGAACGTGTCAACCAAGCCCTGGAACAGTTCCTGAGGAACCACATATCCCTCTGCCAGGATGACTGGTCTGATCTCCTCCCATGGGCGGAATTCGCTCATAATAATTCTTGTCATTCCTCTACAGGAAGGTCTCCGTTCATGTCGGTGTATGGTCAGCATCCTCAAGCTTTTCCCCAAGACTTTGTACTATCTGACGTCCCGGCTGCTGACGATTCCGCAGCCCATATGTCTGCTATTTGGGCTGCTACCAAGTTGAATCTAGAGAAAAGCGTTCTCGTTCATAAGACTTTCGCGGATCGTCGTCGAAGATCCTCTCCTCCCTACAAGGTGGGTGATAATGTCTGGCTCTCTTCCAGGAATATCCGGTTGAAGATACCATCTCCCAAGTTGGGTCCAAAATTCGTGGGTCCATTCCCCATCTTGGAGATAATCAACCCTGTGGCTGTCAGACTCCAGCTTCCACCAGAGATGAGAATCCCCAACGTGTTCCACGTGTCTCTGGTGAAACCCGCCATCACCAACCGGTTCTCTGGTGGTCAGTCTCCTCCTCCTGCCATCTCTGTGGAGGGTCAACTCGAGTACGAGGTGGAGAAAATCCTAGACTCCAGAATCTCCAGAGGGTCCCTTCAGTACCTCATTCAGTGGAGGTGCTTCGGCCCTGAAGAATGCTCCTGGGAAGGACACCGTGATGTTCATGCTCCTCGTCTGGTGAGGGATTTTCACGCCAAGTTTCCCCAGAAGCCTTGTCCTGGTGGTCCTGAGGCCCCCCGTGAGGGGGGGGGTACTGTCACGATCGCCGCCCGGAGCAGGACCAGGAGCTCCGGGCGGCGCAGCTATCACCTCCGACGCCGCTCCCAAGATGGCGGCGCCCTTGGCCGCCACGTGGGTAGCGGCGCCGGCGCAAAGACGCCTGCGCGCAAGTGCGCAGGCGCGAAGACGTCACAACGGCACGACGGACGCAGGCGCAGCGCGTCGGTCGCAGACGTGCTGACGTCGACGCAAGGGCGCCAAAAAACCCCTTTAAAAGGACGCCTGAGACGCCAAGATGGCGCCCGAAAATAGGATCTCGTTCCTGAGAAGATTCCTGGGTTTCCTGCTTCCTTCCTTGTTATCCCTGAACATATTCCTGATTGATCTCTTGTTATTGACCCCCTGTCTGGACTTGGACTCTGTTTGTATTCTGCCTGCCTTGTGACCTGTTGCCTGGACTCTACTACCCCTTCTGCCGAATCCCTGGATACCGCGATCCTGATCCCTCCTGAGGGGCTTCCTCCTAGATCCGGACAACTCCCCCAGAGGGAACTCCCGGTTCCCTGACATAAGTGCTACCTTCTATTATATAACAATGGACAGAAACAAGTAATAAGATCCCTTGGCCAAAGGGAAAAGGTCCCTCCCACAGGGATAGGGGAGAGAACTGGAGCTTTATATTGTCAGCAGGAGAGGCCAACCCTTTGGCTGCCCTACAAATACATGTGCCCATTTAGCTGAATGTGTATTGGTGATTCATAATTACATAGTTAAATTGGGTTGAAAAAAGACAAAGTCCATCAAGTTCAACCCCTCCAGATGAAAACCCAGCATCCATACACACACCCCTCCCTACTCTCAGATAAATTCTATATACCCATATCTATACTAACTATAGAGTTTAGTATCACAATAGCCTTTGATATTATGTCTGTCCAAAAAATCATCCAAGTCCCTCTTATAGTCATTAACTGAATCAGCATCACAACATCACCCGGCAGTGCATTCCACAACCTCACTGTCCTGACTGTGAAGAACCCCCTACGTTGCTTCAAATGAAAGTTCTTTTCTTCTAGTCTGAAGGGGAGGCCTCTGGTACGGTGATCCACTTTATGGGTAAAAAGGTCCCTTGCTATTTGTCTATAATGTCCTCTAATTTACTTGTAAAGTCTAATCATGTCCCCTCACAAGCGCCTTTTTTCCAGAGAAAACAATCTCAACCTTCACAGTCTCCCCTCATAATTTGTCTTCCCTCCCTCTAACCAGTTTAGTTGCACTTAGTCTCTGCACTCTCTCCAGCTCATTTATATCCCTCTTAAGGACTGGAGTCCAAAACTGCCTCCCATACTCCAGATGAGGCCTCACCAGGGTCCTATAAAGATTCATAATTATGTTTTCATCCCTTGAGTTTATGCTTTTTTTTTTATACAAGACAGAACTTTATTTGCTGTAGTAGCCACAGAATGACACTGCCCAGAATTAGACAACCTGTATCTTATCTTAACATGTTCTAGTCTCTTTTGAATATCCTCATGTGTGAACCATGCATCATTAGTTGTATTACTAGAATTGGGACTATCAAGAAGGAAACCTTCATTAACTGGTTCCTCATTTGTGTAGACAGATGAAAAATATGAGTTCAGAATCTGCGCTTTTTGTTTGTTTTCATTAACCAGTCTACCCCCTCCCCCCTCTGATATTAAAAATCCCACCCCTTCCTGCTTCATTTTTTTACTGTTAACATATTTAAAAAATAATTTTGGATTATTTTTACTGCTTACTCCAATATCCTTTTCCATATTCATTTTAGCTTGCCTTATAGCTTCTTTGCATGATTTATTGGACTCCTTGTACCTTATAAATGTTTCGGCTGTACCAGCTAACTTGAAAGCCTTAAAAGCAGGTCTTTTCTTACCCACCTCAACACCAACGCTTCTATTGAACCAAAAAGGTTTTGCTTTGCAACGACGTTCCTTGCTTCCAAGTGGAATATACTGACAAGTATATTTGTTAAGCAGCATTTTAAAGACTTCCCATTTTTGTTCTGTGTTTAACCCTGTGAAAAGCATTTCCCACTTAATATGTTGCAGAGATGCCCTTATACTGTCAAAGTTTGTACGTCTGAAATTTAGTGTTTTAGTTCCTCCCTTATAGAATTGCTTCTGCAAAGGAGACCATATTATGATCACTATTCCCTAAATGCCCCTCACCCACACAAATGTTAGAGATGAGTTCAGTATTATTAGTTATTTCAAGGTCCAAAAGAGAGTTATTCCTATTAGGTTCTTGAACGAGCTGGAATAAAAAGTTGTCATTCAGCATATTTACAAACCTACTAGCTTTTTCTGTCTTAGCAACCCCATTACCCCAGTCAATGTCTGGATAATTGAAGTCACCCATAGCAACAACTTGACTCAGCTGTGAAGCCACTTGTATCTGCATGAGTAGCTGGGCTTCATACTCGTCACTTATACGAGGTGGTTTATAACATACACCAATGATAATTCTTGTAACCTTTTGCCCAGTCAAAATCACTTCCCAGAGGGAATCTACTCCCTCACCACACCAATTACACACACACCAATTACACACACACCAATTACACACACACCAATTACACACACACCAATTACAACATGGCATCTCATACAAGACTCACCTGCCCACTTGGGGTGCTGTTTGTATCAAAGCCACAGGCTATTGCATAGGGAGCAGGAGAAATATCAGTCCAGCCTTCATCTGTACAATTTCTGGAAACATTCCCTGCAAGAAAAAGAGAAAAAATACATTCTAAGTTGACTCAGAGAATATAAAATTTCACTAATGGACCCTTCCATCAAAGTAACCCCCCGAGACCTACAATGAGCAAGAACACCTGGGCTTGAGATCCATCTTGGCTGCGTCACATGATCAGCCCTGTGCCCTAAGCACTTCACTTAGATTACAACCTTGAAGGAGAAGATAAGGGTAAATTCTCCTCATTTGAACACATTCTGCAATTCTCTGCCATTCATTCATTTCCCCTTCACTTTGCAATTTGTAATTCCCATCAGGTTGAAGGCATTTATATGGGTGTCCGAATGACTGATGTATAAATAAAGAATGCCACAAACAGACGGATTAATCAAACAAAATAATATACAATAATTATACACTCAATCTGTTTTCTGGTTGCCAGGGTCACTGACCTTAGAAAAAGACAAAATTGGAATTTTCACTGCGAGGAGAGATAAAATGAAAATAGAATTTCTTAACACTGTTACAGGAACCAATGGGAGTGCTTGGATCTGATTGGAATACAATGTTGCCGAGAAGGAGTAATACAATGATAATAATGTCTATAGGCTTCCTGCCTGTTTTCACACTTTAATCAATTCAATTTCCATTTTATAATTATATTATACAAATAACCTCCCCATATATTTGCAAGGGATAAGTGCACAATGCTACGGGCTGCCATGTTGCTTGTTCTCCGAATGCATTCTCCATAGTCAACAACAGAACAGCATTTCTAGTGGTCTCATTTGGTATTGCAATGAGTTTGAATATTCTACTGTATATACTCAATATGATTGCAAGCTCCACTGGGTCAGGGACTAATGGGAATCTCTCTGTAAGGCACTACAAGATATATGTTGGTGCAAGAATAAGAATAAGCTATAAAACAATGTTCCTTTATACAAGACAAACTTTGATTCCCCTTTATCTCCGAAGATGGATGACTTCTGGCACCCGATTCGCTCACTGACTAATGTTTATTACAGCCCAGAAGTGTTAAGGTAAAGAAAGAATTTAGCTGCTTTTACACGGAATCCCACAGTTGGTCTCTGGTGGGCTGCTGGTTGCACACTGACTCATGAACAACAGCTGGGTGAAAGGTGTGAAGGGTGGGTGAAGGTGAAATAGACAGGCAAAAGAAATGAGACCCCCACATTGCTATTTTTGGGGGGAGGTGGTTCCTCCTGTGGTGGGGCACTAGAGGGATCAAGAGTGGCTTACAACAGGGATCCCTTGTCTAACAGTGTTGCCCTCTGCACAAATGCAGCCTTCAAACTTACAGAACCTAGGGAAGAAATAGGAAATATTTCCTTATATCTCCCTAACCAGCCTTCGTTGCTCTAATTTACCCCCTAAGAGGTCAATCCCCACAGCCTAAGGACCTCAAAAGAGTATTTTTAAAAAACAATATCCTCCAGGGATATGTGAACCAAAGTAACTATCTGACCTGTCACCCACCCCCCTACAGCATGACGCTCAATAAAGGAATGTTTAGCATCAGTCTCTGCATCCGCATTAGAACCTTCAAAGAGATATTTCCAAGGAGGAATTGTCTTTAACTTAATGGAATTGGCTGAAGATTTTTTTTCAAAGAAAACTCCAACTTCCAACTTTTAACCTTATTCTCCTCCATCAGAAGTTGGGTTTGATTCATTACTTTTATTGTATGATACACAAGTAATGTAGTGACTGTCAAACCAAAAGGGTTTCCTACTCTAACATTCCTTTGTTTTCTAAGCCAACTGCAGTATTTATGGAAAATATTCCCAAACGTCAATGTAATGCCCTTTGTTTTGGGAGTGAGATGTTGGACAGTCAGGGTTCTGGATACTTTGGTGCATCACACCCATGTTGAGTCTTTGAATGAACCACCCATTGAATAATGGTCAGGCAAACTTTGAAAAATGCACAGTTTGTGGCTGACTGGGGAATTTGTGGCCTTATCAGATAAAAACATGGTCCACTATCCAACTTTATTGGGAGGTATGTTAGAACACTCATTCTGTGTATCGTATGTTCTTACAGAGGACTGCCATTAGGGATTATGGGGGCTCATACTACTTGGATAGCATATCCCTCCACCCCAGGGGAGCTGTTATTAACCCATTGGTCCAGTGACCACCAGACAACCTTAGACAGTGGTTCTACTTTCCAAACTATTATTCCTCCTCTCTTCACTCAACCTATTTATTCTTCTAGTTTTTTATCTCTAACTACTATACTCTAGTCTTCCATTATTAAGCCCCTTAAGAAATAGGGAATGACCACGAAATAGGCCAATTGGTTAGAAGCAAGAGGGCCCTCTGACATCAGAGCCCACCAAGAGTTTTCCTGGTATCCTGGTGGCCAGTCCAACACTGCCCACAATTCAACCAAACTCAACCCGCTCTCATTGTACATCACTTGGAGTCCTATCAGGGCCCCTGATTGTATTACCACCCGCCCCTTCCCAATGGTTCCCTTCTATTGCTCTAACAGTATACAGGTATGGGATCCATTGTCTGGAAACCTGTTATCCACAAAGCTCCCAGTTATGGAAAGGCCATCTCCCATAGAGATCATTTTATACAAATAAGTAATTTTTTAAAATGTGATTCCCCCCTTCCCCCGATGTTGCACTTTAACAATATCTGTAGGACGGTTCCTGCTCTAGACACTGGTTGAACTGGTGACCCGATTGATAACAATTGATGCATTAAACAACAAGCAAAATATCAACATTCTTTTATTTCAAAACATTCTACATGATATTTCGATCAGTGCGGCCTAATGATCTATTATGCAAATGGGCCGCAAGATTCCAAACGGCGTTTGAGAAAGCCTAATCCCTGGCAGATTGCACAGTTCTGTGTGTTTATAACTTCACCCCAGAGAGCTTTTTATGTTCAATGTATGATGATTGTTTAATTGGTATCATGTGTTTTCTCAGATGATTAAACTTCTTGTTGGATAAGAACATGGAGGGGATGAAGGGCTGCTATAATGAAATATCTCGCTGCTTAAACAAAAATGCCCTCGAAAGCCCTGCAATAATTACTATTCCTCTTTATACATCACCCATGTTAGTCAATTTTAGATATATTTATTTCTATGTATTTAACTTTCTCTTTGTTCTTCTGAAGACATTTTTCATAGAATGGTGAAACAGGGTGGGGAACACCATCAGGTGCTACAAGGGATACAACTGCATGTGGCAATAATTATTAACTATTTAACAAGTCACAGTTGTATGATGCCCCAGGGTGATAAGAAAGGATTGATCACAAAAACAACTATTGTTACTTTCTCTTTCGATTTCTCATTTTGAACCACTCCCATCTATATCCACTAACATGTTGTAGCTTTGATTGAGTGGCAACCTACTTGCTCAGTTTAAAAATATCATAAAATGAAAGGTTCAGTTTTGAAGAGTGCACCATTTTTTGCACTTTAATAATAAAAATGAACCCTTATTAGTACATTTTTGGGTAACCTTACCCTTAAATGAGAACTGAAGGCTGCATAATACCTTGGTGTTCTCCTCTAGAACACTCATCCCCTCCTCCCAAACCACACAACTGTGAACCCCCCTAAGGGCTAGTCCACACGGGGAGATAGCGACGCGTTTGCGGTCGCGGCGTCAAAGCGCCGCGACAGTCGCCGCAGGCGACAGTTTTGTATGGGCGCCTATGTAAAAACGCCTGTGCTAACCACACGAGGCGATGCGCTTTTCAACAGTCGCCTGAAAATGCCTCGCCAGGCTTTTTCAGGCGACTGTTGAAAAGCGCATCGCCTCGTGTGGTTAGCACAGGCGTTTTTACATAGGCGCCCATACAAAACTGTCGCCTGCGCCGGTCGCGGCGCTTTGTCGCCGCGACCGCAAACGCGTCGCTATCTCCCCGTGTGGAATAGCCCTAAACGTTTGCTGTACCTTGTTCTGAAAAGCAGAGCGGCACATTGGTGTTGGCTGGCACAATCTTGTGCCACTTTAGGTCCACGTTTCAGGGCTCTGAAGGACAGCCAATATACTGAACAAGTTCACAATCATTTCAGAGCAATGGGAAATGATTTGGGATAATTAGTGAAGAATTTGAATGGTCACTTCATGGCTGAGTAGTAACCAGTTCCTTTACTGTATGCCTCAGAACCAAGTCACTGGGTCTACGACAGCAGAGCTTTGGTAGAGGAAGTCGCTTGTCCTCTCTGATATAACTTGAATTTCAGGTACATAAAGTACTAAACAGGGTTCCCCAACCTTTTTTACCCATTAGCCACATCCAAATGTAAAAAGAGCTGGGGAGCAACACAGGCACCCCCATGTTCCTGGGGGTGCCAAATAAGTGCTGTGATTGGCTATTTGGTAGCCCCTATGGACTATGGACTGGCAGCCTACAGGAGGTTTTGTTTGGCAGTACACATGGTTTTTATGAAACCAAAACTTGCCTACAAGCCTGGAATTCAAAAATAATCACCTGCTTTGAGGCCACCTGGAGCTACATCCAAGGGTTTGGTGAGCAGCATGTTGCCCAAGAGCCACTGATTGGGGATCACCAGACTAAACATTCCTGCTTTAAACACTTGTGTTTAATGTATGACTAATTGCACTTTTTAATCTAAAAATTGTAATTTGAGACACTCTCTGGTGCTTAGAGTGTAGACAGCTATCCAAAGAACACAGGGAACTGTGCTCCAACAAAATAGGGATGTTACTTAGGTCAACTTTGGTAGGCATAAATCATCATAGTCACAAGGCTGATATAAATGTGGTCTAACAGCTATATCCAAAACTGATATTATTTTCAACCTAAGACTAAGCTTCAGTTATAACAGATTTTTCACTGGAAGAATCTTGCAGACCCACAAGGTCACCTTGGATTGGGGATACTTAAGTGTTGGGTGGAACAGACCAGGTAGACGCAGTACTCTGCTGCAAATTATCCTTTATTCGACGCCTTGGATTGGGGAAACGCCATTGATAAAAGTAGGTCTCAATTAATTTTCTTAGAAACCAAGGAGACCAAGCCAGCAAATAAACGTTACCCTATGCGAGTAAAAGTAAGGTATAAGTAGATAAAGATTCAAGAAGATCAATAGAGATTTAAGCCTCTGGAATTTCAATGAAATACTTTGTACCTATACTAAATAAAATGAGGCTTATATTTTCAGCCAATATTGTGGTAGAGCGAGAACCCAAGCAGATAAAATAGAATGTTCCAAAATTTTACTCTTGTACAAACCCCAACAGAAATTGCAAGTTAAAGTCTGAAAGTGCCTCTCGGTGCAACCAAATAGTTTTCTAAGTTACTTTATTGTTAAAATCCTGTTTGGCTGAAGCCCAAGCTATCAAGTATTTGCAATGCTCAAGATCCTGTCCCAAACAAATGATTGATTTCATCAAACTCTTCTCCCTTCCCTGTTGATTCTCCAAAGAAATGTCAAGTAGATATTTTATTTCAATGCAAAACTTTGCTCTTTCTATTTCCAGTAAATGGTCTTGGCGGTTGCCAATATAATTTCCTTCAGTGCTGCTCCCCAAGAATATGTGTATAGAATTCTAATTTTCATTTTAGATACTTTGAGGCTAAAATGAAGCCCAAAGTTCCAGGGATAACATCTACCAAGGCCATTGTTCCATTGCAAACAAACCACAGCCAGTTACATACCAGATATGCCCCTTTCTCATACCCCATGGAGGGCATTAGGAAAAAGCCAGTTGAGTCATTTCAGCACTGACCTTCTTACAAAAATTGTATTTTCCATTTCATGGTGGAGTGAGAACTTCTTTGGGAGTGTGGATAAAGCAGTTGGGTTGGTAACAATGGGAAAAGTTGAAGGAAAAAAATTAAGACATGCATGGACGCAATTACAAACGTTATGAACATGCCATTGAGAAACTCAAGACCCAAAGAGAAGAAACAGGAGAAAAATTATCCATATGCCCCAGGTGACAAAATCAACTTGAAGGCACCTACCAATACATTATTCTATCAGTGTCTTTGAAGTAACAGGGTTTATTTGCTCAAACACTTAAAATATTCTACTCTTTCTCTTCTTGTTTGCATAAAGCTGTTTCAGATGTTCTCCTCCCCGTTCCTCCACCCTAATGCATGCAAATACTTCAAAAGAGATGTAGAGTCAAGAAGGTCATTTCATCTACAAAAGATACATTTGAGAGGTTGAGAGCATGTGAGCCGTATTTTGCATTGGAATTTATAATTTATAATCCCTTCCCTTTCCAAACTCTACATTCTAGCTTTTCATGAGGTGCTTGTGAAGCTCCTCTGGGACTTTCTTATTCACGACAGATGCCATCTTAAATAGTAGATGCCCAATTTCCAGATCTCCAGGCTCTGGAGATAGAAAGGTAGGCAAACATTTAATGATGATGGTTGGGGCAACTAAGCACCCCACATTCCATCGCTGAAGCAAATACAGTGATGAACAACCTGGGCATCAGCCACAAGATAAAGGTGAGGAGGGTGACCGACAGTTAGTGCAGTGGCGAATACAAGCTCTCATGAAGAACAAGAGCAAAAATAATCCATTATTTCAAGAGAAACAGAAGTTATTTGTACCAACCCAACTGCTTTATCCACACTCCTAAAGAAGGCCTACCTCCACGGCTACACCATAACTTAGAAGAAAAGGCAAAGCAGTGTAGATCGGTTGGTGGTCATCAACTGGCCATGTTACTTCTGATCTTCAAGTGTGCAAACCCTTTCAGGTGTTCAATACCAAGGACTGGAAGTTACATAGCCAGACTTGGTGGAAGTCTCAATAGCTACAGGGGAGTAGGAACTTCTTAGGGAGTGGAAGGGTTGCAGAGGGACGTTTCCGTAGGGGCCCTGTGATGTGCAAGTGACTAAAAACCTATCCAATAATGATTAATTCAGTTTGCAGCTTTCCTTGTCCTTTAACAAATGAAATATCTTGGTGGAAAGCACGATGATCTACCCTGTGGTGACATTGTATAAATATTTGTGCTTTGACCATTTATCATCTGCGTCTATTTATATTATGCCTGTTTATTTGCTTCCATGACATTGCTATATTTACCATAAAGGCCAGTGAGGCCCAGACTGAGGCGCAAGTGAAAATAGCTGCAAATTGTAGTTATAGTTCATCTTATTAAAGTTTTTATTGTGAGGGTTATGATTTATGGAAGGATTGGAGATATCCGTAAAGGGTAAAGGGTTAGGGGGGATTTTCATGGTGTATATCCTAAAGACGACGGCATTTTCAAGCAAGAAAGCGACCTGAAGTTTCCTCAATCTAATGATAGCAAAATAAATCCTTTAATCCATGTTAAATCTCAGTGCTAATAGTAACACCTTAACCTATGTCCAGTACAGGTTTCCAGGCAGTTACAGGGTAAAGACCATTAATGTGGCTGAAGGCATGTGGCCATGGGTTAGACTCATAATTTCCCCCAATGCTGAGCATCACTGTGCATGAAATGCAGAAGAACACTTATAATTAGTGATGGGTAGGGATGCACCGAATCCACTATTTTGGATTCGGCCGAACCCCTGAATCCTTTGTGAAAGATTCGGCCGAATACCGAACCGAATTCTAATTTGCATATGCAAATTAGGGGTGAGAAGGGGAAACCCGTTTTTACTTCCTTGTTTTGTCACAAAAAGTCACACGATTGCCCTCCCCGGCCCTAATTTGCATATGCAAATTAGGATTCCGATACGGTTCGCCCGGGAAGAAGGATTCGGCTGAATCCGAATCCTGCTGAAAAAGGCCGAATCCTGCCCGAATCCGGGATTTGGTGCATCCCTAGTGATGGACGAATAAATTCACCATGTGCGAATTTGCTGCGAATTTCCACATTTTGTTGCCGGCGAATAAATTCGCTAAACTGCCGCGAAAATTCACCGTTGGAAAAGTTCCTTCCATCAAAACCGGCGTGTAAAATTGACACGAGCGTCATAATTGCCACAAATTGATGAGGGCATCGAAATTTTTGTTTCGCAATTTTTTTCGCCGTTTCACAAATTTCGCTGGAAATTCTCGAATTTCTCGGCAAATAAAAACAGGCAAAATTCACCCATCACTACTTATAATGTAAAACACTGGTCATACAGGCATTTATATAATAAATAGGCCTAGAATAGAACATGATGACCATATATCAGTCATATCACTGTAAAAAAACAGGATTCTGAAAGAGTTTCAGCTATTTTTGGCCAGTGTTCTTCTCATTCAAGGTTATCTCTCTAATGCAATGTAATAATAACTAAACAAAACAAACATCACCCAATGTACGGAATGAAAAAGTTCTGGGAAAAAAATGGAATGTTCTGCTAGAAAGATTCTCTTTGCCGAAATGCTGGGGCCACAGCACCTTTGACACGTTGTCCCCAGTATTGTGAATTGACTATAGCTGAAGCTATAAACAAACACACAAGTTATCCATGTGACTACAACAGCAGAGTCCTGGATACCAGATATAGTGAGGAGATACTTACATTGTTCATTCTAAAAGAGAAACTATACTTAAAAGGATAAGTAAACCTTTAAAACAAGTGAATGTAAAATTGATGAGAGTGTTATTCTAAGAACTTTCGCAATTAACATTCATTATTTATTTTCTTTTAATTCCAAGATATTAAGGGATACATGTACTGTTAATATGGACGAATTTTGTTCCAACAGCGCCACCTGCTGGTCAGTTTCCCACCAGTCTGACCACCAAGTAGTCAAGGAAGTTGTCAGGAGAAAGAAAGAGGCTGCTCTGATGTTCTTCTGCTTAGGAAAGATTTGAGAAAGGTTTCTATTTTTTTTCCTAAGCAGAAGAACATCAGAGCAGCCTCTTTCTTTCTCCTGACAACTTCCTTGACTACTTGGTGGTCAGACTGGTGGGAAAATGACCAGCAGGTGGCGCTGTTGTAACAAAAGTCATTCATATTAACAGCACATGTATCCCTTAATATCTTCTAATTAAAAGAAAATAAATACTGAATGTACATTGCAAAAGTGCTAAGAATAGCCCCCTCGTCAGTTTTACATTCACTTATTTTAAAGGTTTACTTATCCTTTAATGTGTGCGCCATTTTGTTCCTGGAAGATAAATATGCACTATGGAATTTCTCCTGCCTATAAAAAGAGGGCATGTGCCATTTCTGAAACGAGTGCCTTTGCATTCCAGATGTCACTATATTATGTGCTGCCTACAGATGACACAGTTCCATTGTTGTCTTTTTAAAGGACACAGACAACAGGTGCTAAGGAAATGTAAACCATAGAAAAATTAAAATTTTTAGCACTTTTGCAATTTACGTTTAGGATACTAACAGTTTTTGTATAAACTTGACAGCACCACCTGCTGTTAATTTCAGCCGACTGGACACGTTGGTAGAAAATTAAGTTTGTGAGAAGTGGTTGTTGTTCTGCTGAGTAGAGAAATGCCACACGACTCTGGTCTAGCAGTTAGGCAGGTTATATATAGACTGAAAAGGTTGAACTTGATGGACATGTGTCATTCTTTCAACCCTACTTACTATGTTACTAGGAAAAATGCGAAGAGAAATCAGTGTATAGAGTTTATTATGACAGCTTACCACATACGATGGGCCCGGGTGCACATGCCCCAGACCTTCAGTAGAGGGAGCAAACACCAGGAAACATCAAAAAAAGCTGGCACAAGCCGAACCACAGCAGATAGAAAAGCAGGAGCCAGATGATAAAAGTCAAAGGCCTGACGCATTTCGTGTCTACTGAGGACACTAGGGGCAGATTTATCAAGGGTCGAAGTGAATTAGAGGGAATTTTCCAAGTAAACAAAATTCTAAGTAATTTTTTGGATACTTCGACCATCAAATAGGATACTACGACTTCGAATTTACTTCGAATTCTATTCGAAGTAAAATAGTTTGAATATTCGACCATTCGATAATCAAAGTACTGTCTCTTTAAAAAACCTTCGATTCCAATACTTCGCCAAATTAAACCTGCTGAAGTGCTATATTAGCAATATGGGGACCTTCTACAGCATTTTTCGACGTTTTTTCAAGTCAAAGTAAAATTTTCGATCGTACGATAAAATCGTTCGATCGTACGATAAAATCGTTCGATCGTACGATAAAATCGTTCGATCGAACGATTCTACTTCGACTGCAGAAAGCCCAAATTCCATGAAAAAAGTTTGAATTCAATATTTGAAGTATTTCAATTAGATGGTCGAATTTTGTAGTATTTTTTACTTCAAAATTCAACCCTTGATAAATCTGCCCCTTAGTCATAGACACGAAACGCGTCAGGCCTTTGCTTTTAATTATGGGAAATAAAATGTACATTTTTAACTTTTATCATCAGGCTCCAGCTTTTCTATCTGCTGTGGTTTGGGTTGTGTCAGCCTTTTTTTTTTTGATGTTTCCTGGTGTTTACTATGTGACTTTGTTACTTCACTAACTTCATTTTCTGAGCAAAACGTTCTTTTTTTCACTAATTTCGTTTTCTGACATCAGTGTCCAGTCGGCTGAAGCGAACAATTTCAATTGAAACTGTTGTTTCAAAATTGTATCAGCAATGTAGAAACTGCTAATGTCTTGGAAACTCCAAAATGTTATTTTAATTGCAAAAGAGCAAGGTGAGTAATTTGACATTCATTTCTCTAAAGGGTTTACTTTTTCTTTAAGAATGGGCAGTAAAACCTCAAAACCTCAATGGCATGCTGCCATTGGAGAGACAGTAAAGGGCAGATTTATCAAGGGTCGAATTTCGAATTGAAAAAGACCAACCAAAATTAAATCAAGTTTTTTTTTTCGGCCGAATAGGTCCATTTTCGATCGAATTTGAATCATATGACTTAATGAAGTAATAGCGCATTCTAATCATACGATTCAAAGTTTTTCCCCAAAAAAACCTTTGATTTTTCAAAGTCCACCAATTGACTTTCAAATTGGTTCTAGGAATAGGCTAAATAGGCTAAAACAGCAATTCAGCAGGTTTTAGATGGCGAATGGTCCAAGTCGAATTTTTAAAAAGACAGTACCTGATTAATTTCGAAATTCGAATTTTCAAATTTTTTTGCAAATTTTGGATTATTCCCTAGTTGAAGTACACTAGTATCTGCCCCTTAGTAAACTCTATAGAAATACAAATTATTGCCCAACTTACATAAAACATAACGGATTTTTATAACTCACCTTGCACATTCAAGAAAAAGCCGAAGTAATCAGGGCACGGCATTACCACCATTTCTCCTATGTTTGCCGATCTCCAACACGTTATGTTGTCCCACATTACTCTACAGCCTGCAATGTAAAGAGAAGCATATTATCCACCCTGTAATCATTTAAAGGGGTAGTGACGCCTATATACCTATATAAATGCATGCAAACTATAGGGCAGTGCCTGGGCATGTGCTTTCAGAAACAGCCAATACTTCACAATGCTTTCAGATAAGCTATTTTTCTCCTACTCAATATAACTGGAAGAGTCACAAGAGTGGATTTTTACAATTGAGTGCTGATCTCATATAAACCTCTAGGTGGGACGTGGGAGAATTTTTTGCAATACAGGTGTCAGTCAACTCTTATCTAGGTACTTTTCCATTGTTCAGCTGAGGGATGGTTGATATCAGACCAACAGCAGTAAAGAGTAACTGAAGTTTAGCAGAGCTCACACATGACTGTCACATGGCTGAGGGCACCTGGGAAAACTACCATTTCAGATTTCATAATAAAATATACAATAAAAATAAATTCGCCAGGTGTGAAGTTGCAGCGAATTTCCGCGTTACGCAGACAGCGAATAAATTCAATAATCTACCGTGAAAATTCGCCGCCATCAAAGCATTTTGGGTGTGTGTCAGCAAAGTCGCTTGCGTCAAATCAAAATTATTTGGACGCCCATTGACTTTAATGTTGGCGTCAAAATTGACACAAGCGGCAAAATTTGCGTTTCGCAAAGTTTTCGCCGTTTGGGGAATTTTGGGACAAATTCGCCCATCACTATTGGTCTGTATTGTTTCTTTTCAAAGTTTTTTAATTATTTGCCTTTTTCTTCTGATTCTTTCCAACTTTTAAATGGGGGTCACTGACCTCCTCTCTCTCTATAACTACTTTTTATTACTTGACTTTCCATTCAGGCCTCTCCTATTTATATTCCAGTCTCTTATTCAAATCGACGAATGGTTGCTAGCCTTATTTGCACCCTAGCAACTAGATTGCTGGAATTGCAAACTGGATAATGAAAAGCTAAATAACTCAAAAACCACACATAATAAAAAATGAAAACCAATTGCAAATTGTCTCAGAATATCACTCTCTATGTCATACTAAAATGTAATTTAAAGGCGAACAACACCTTTAAAGTCATGTGTCAGACTGTGTGACTACAGCAATAGCTGTTAATTATTTTTCTTTCATGCTAGTTTCGAGAATGCTAACTCTGCTCCATCCAAATCTTTCATGGCTGAATCCAAAAAAGTAGATTAGGTGCATCTCTAGTTAATAATATGTTTCACAAAGGGGTTTTATTATAACAGAGCTTTTTTAAAGGGGATGTAAATCCCAAAATACAATGTTGCCAAATGAAAGCAAATGTAGTTTTAAACAACTTCCCAATATTATTATTAAAAATATTAAGTGGTTATCAAGTTATGTGTAAATGTAATTGCTACTAAATGCATTGCCTTCGGCTCCCTGTTTGCTTTTTCCAGGTTCGTCCATTGAAACAATGTATCACATGGCCTCGCACACTTCCTGTCACCAACAGGCAGACACTGCATTCAGTTGCAAATCCAATGACAAATAACTTTTAAACCACTGATATTTTTTCATGAATGTATATTGGAAAGTTGCTGAGAATAATGTTTTCTTTCATCCGGCAAAATGTTATTTTTGAGTTTACATCCCCTTTAACCTTGGACTCGCAGGCTAATTATTTTGCAGAAATGACTTCCATTTCCTATTTCTATAGGTTTCAGAGTAAGAGAAGAAACTGGGGATTGATTTAAGGCTACAGAAGACTAAAAATACTTCTGCACAGCTGGACTGGAATCTCCTAGGGAATTACAGTTGACAAGGACAGTTTTACTTAAGGTTTCTCTCATTCATCAGTGATACAGGCCATTAGGTGGGAGTTTAAAGGAAACATCGGCCCTTCTTCTGGTTAGTTAACTAATAGATGATCACGGCTGTTCTGCCATTTAAATCAATAACGAGGAAGAACTCCTATTAGGAAAAAGCTCAAGGGATGTTCTTTGTTTTTACAGTAGCCATGTGACTGTTAAAACGGTTTGTATGCTTCAGAGGGTTTAAAGGAGAAGGAAACCTAGTCGGCGCAAAAACCCTCCCCCCCTCCCCTGTGTTGCTTCCCCTCCCTCCTCCCCCCTGGCCTACCTGTCTCACTGGGCAAATGCCCCTAACTTGTTACTTACCCTTCTGCGCAGGTCCAGTCTACGTAGTTCACCGACGCCATTTTCTTCCAAGCGATCTTCATCCTGCTTTGACCGGCGTTTTGGCCCATGCGCAGTAGGAGCATTTCGCCGATACGGATCTACTGCGCATGCGCCAAAAGTCACAAAGTGAAATCGGAAAACTTTGTGACTTTTGGAGCATGCGCAGTAGATCCGTACCGGCGAAATGCTCCTACTGCGCATGGGCCAAAACGCTGGTCAAAGCAGGAAGAAGATTGTGTGGAAGAAGATGGCGTCTGTGAACTCCCTGGACTGGACCTGCGCAGAAGGGTAAGTAACAAGTTAGGGGCATTTGCCCAGTGGGACGGGTAGGCCAGGGGGTAGGAGGGATGGTGGGCAACACACGGGGGGGGGGAGGGTTTTTGCGCCGACTGGGTTTCCTTCTCCTTTAAGGAGGCAGACGCAGGTGAGCAAGGCATTGTGGGTATTAGAGTCTTGCATAGAGTGGAGCTATATAGTTTCAATGGCACATGCAGTCCGGAGAAGCAATAGGGAAAATAGTATGGATGCACAAATCCAGGATTCGTGATTTGGACAGGATTCAGCCTTTTTCAGCACGATTTGGATTCGGCCGAATCTTTGTGTGTGGCTGAACCAAATTCAAATTTGGTAAAAAAAGTAGGTAAATTAGGTGTGGGAAGGGAAATTGCGTGACCTCTCATCTCAAAACAAGGAAGTAAAACATTCTTTTTCCAATTTTTCCTTTAATGCCTCTAATTTGTTTATGCAAATTAGGATTCATATTCGGTTCAGTATTCGGCCGAATCTTTAACAAAGGATTCGGACGAATCCCAAATAGTGGATTCGGTGCATCCCTAGAAAATAGCAAGAGACAGATACAGCATTCCATAGCACTTTTTGGAACTGTTTCCTAGTACAAGTGTGGGATGCGATATCCTGAAGCTCATAATCCAAAGAGCTCTCCCATAGACTCCATTTCAATCAAATAATTCCAATTTTTAAAAATGATTCCCTTTTTCTCTGTAATAATAAAACAGTCGCTTGTACTTGATCCCAACTAAGATATAATTAATCCTTATTGGAAGCAAAACTTGCCTATTGGGTTTATTTCATGTTTACATGATTTTCTAGTAGATTTAAGGTAGGAATTTACTAATTACGGAAAGATCTGTTACTTGTAAAACCCCGTTTTCTGAGCATTCTTAAAAGGAAAATTGCCGACGGGATGGCACTCGGATCGATTTGTTTTCCCGAAAGGCTCACAGGCAGATTCGGGGAGATTAGTCGCCCCGAAGAAGGGAAGATTTGTCGCCAAATCTCCCCAAATCTGCCTGTGAGCTCTGGCCCTAAAAGGAAGGCTCTGAGTATACGAGTGAAATAAAAGAGTAACTACATATCACATAATGTAATAGTGTTTGCCCACAGGGATAGTGAAAGAGCCTGCAGATCAGAAACACTAAGCAGGCCAATCAATTCTTTTGTATCTCTAATATCCCTCTAATTGGATTAAGCCCTGTATTCCCATACTGCCCTGTGGGATTTTCTGGCAATCAATCAGATCAATCCTAATAAGATGAATCCCTTTGTGATCTCTTCCAGCTAAATCAGACACAGAGCTACTACAGCTTTCCCAGCTATCCCAGCTTTCTCAGGCTGACTAGCTACAACCACCCATAATCCTCCTGTTGTGTTATATTGCAGGGATCTTAGCGAGTGAACAAAAGTAACTATGACACCTGTAAACACCAGGGGCCCATGTCTAAAGAGACTCCAGGGATTGGGGGTATTTCTGGTGTTAAGTGTAGCAAGAAGAGTAATATATCCAATATATAGGATTTTCTGCATTGCAGACTCTCTGCCCAACTTTTCCTTTATCCAGAAAATTGAGGTTTCACGGAGCGAAAACCTTTGCAGCCGTACCAGGGACTAGAAGGTAATTGAAAGTGAGTTTCTGGCCAGAATACTGAAAAATCTATGAAAAAGGCCCACAGGTGGAATCCGCTCAACTCAACAACAAATTTAGGGCATTTAATGGAAATGAGAAATTGCAATTCCGCTTCTGCAGGTTATAAATTATAAGCTCAGACATGAAGCAATCAGGATGCAGCCTGGCACTCACTCATTTCTATAAATAACACATGCTTTTGGGGAGTCAAAAGGCTCGGCTGTCCTAACGTCACCCTGATACCCTGGTAAACCTCAGCAAATATTTTAGAAAGGCATTTCAGATCTAAACAGTTAAAATGATACTTGAAAAATAAACAAACAGGACTTGGATGTAAATGTACCAGCCATAAAAACAATGGGTTTCAAAAAGGAACTGTGCCCAATGGGACAGAATGCTCTGTTATACAGATAGCTAGAATCTCAGCTGCCATAAAGCAGGACAGAACTGCTGCTTACAATGGGGATCAGATAGGATCTGTGCAGCCACTGGGACAGAATGTTCTGTTATACAGATAGCTAGAATCTCAGCTGCCATAAAGCAGGACAGGACTGCTGCTTACAATGGGGATCAGATAGGATCTGTGCAGCCACTGGGACAGAATGTTCTGTTATACAGATAGCTAGAATCTCAGCTGCCATAAAGCAAGACAGAACTGCTGCTTACAATGGGGATCAGATAGGATCTGTGCAGCCACTGGGACAGAATGTTCTGTTATACAGATAGCTAGAATCTCAGCTGCCATAAAGCAGGACAGGACTGCTGCTTACAATGTGGATCAGATAGAATCTGTGCAGCCACTGGGACAGAATGTTCTGTTATACAGATAGCTAGAATCTCAGCTGCCATAAAGCAGGACAGGACTGCTGCTTACAATGGGGATCAGATAGGATCTGTGCCACTGACGTATCTATTTATGACACCAAGCACACCATACATAATATGACGGCACAGAACCAATGTTCTCTCACTGTGATTCCAAGCTGGTTGCTGTACATACAGAATAAGGGTGTGAGCACACAGGGATACTATTATCTGAAGTATTTAATGCATCATTTGCCTTGATACCACTAAGTATTGTATAATCTTGCCGTTAATACGATAACAACACAAATAAATATCTGCGGGTCACTTTTCAGGCAAACGCGCTAACTAAAGAGGATGTTTATCCAAACAATTATATAGTGAATAAAGTACCCCCTTTTGTAAAATATAAGGATATTATAAGTTACCGAGGAGTTTCATGACCATATAAAAACACGAGGCCGAAGGCCGAGTGTTTTTATACAGGTCATGGAACTCCGAGGTAACTTCTAATATCCTCATATTTTGCAACTGGGGGTACTTTATTTATTATAATACACGCATTTCAGTGAGTCATGTGACAGAAATTACATCAGAACTCACCGTTTATAACTGATGACATCAGAACTCACCGTTTATAAGGATATAATTTACAGGATATTCATGGCTTTTGTGTATTATATATATATAGTGCAGGTTCATTATGCCCTACATATTTAATTGTTAAAACACACTTGTCGCTAAAGCATTAAAAAAAATGCCCCTTTGCCCCTCGTTATGCCTGGCACAGGCCAATGTCTCAGCAGAGAGGTCAGAGAGAGGAAGGAGAAGCCAGACAGACAGACAGGGACCCTGAGATATATCCACTAACTCCCAATCATGGAGAGTCCTCAGGCTGAGAGACGCTAACCAGACTCCTTACTTAAATAATCTGCAGCCATTTAGATAAACTGTGGGAAGAAAATTCTAGGGAATCTGTTTGGGGGCATATATATATATATACTGATTATTTTCTGCCATTCCTGCAATTTAAGGAGAAATTCCACTAAAAATATGCCTTATTTATCAGCAGCAATTTTTCAGCCTTCAGCCTCTACAGTGATTTAAAGAGGCTGTTTATTATGATGCAGCGAGGGATATTCTGAGACTATTTGCAATTGGTTTTCATTTTTTATTATTTGTGGTTTTTGAGTTATTTAGCCTTTTATTCGGTAGCTCTTCAGTTTGCAATTCCAGCAATCTGGTTGCTAGGGTCCAAATTCCCCTAGCAACAAAGCATTGATATGAATAAGAGACTGGAATATGAATAGGAGAGGCCTGAATAGAAAGATGAGTAATAAAAAGTAGTAATAACAATAAATGTGTAGCCTTACAGAGCGTTTGATCTTTAGATGGGGTCCCATTTGAAAGTTGGAACAAGTCAGGAGAAGAAGTCAATGAAAAGTATAAAAAAGAAAAAATATGGCCAATTGAAAAGTTGCTTAGAATTAGCCATTCTTTAACATACTAAAGTTAACTTAAAGGTGAACCATCCCTTTAAATGTGTGAGAGCTGCCATAATGCTTGTTTGGGCTTAGACTTGTTCCTACACTGAGCACAACAGAATGTAATAAGCTATGACTGCACTTTCATTATTTTCTATGTATTTAGGAAATGTTGGGCTCTGGACACCAAGGACATTCTGGGGCATGACAAATTATAAAAAATACAGAGATGCCAACCTGGATCATTGGCATCTTGGCCACGCCTATCATGCTGTGACCCCGCCCCACCCCACTGCTTTGGATGTTATTGGAGGACTTTGGGTGATGATTCTTTGCAATGGAATGGAGTGGGTCAATTAGGTTTCAGGTGCAAATTATTGGTGGTGGGAGTTGCAAAGATGTATAACAAAGTTACAAGATGGTAACCCCCTGTGGCCAACTTTGAAAGCATAAATCATTTGTGGTGAAGTAACTTCATGTTTATGTTTAGTATACAAAATACAGCATTTCTAGCATTATTCTATATTAGACTTTACTTCCCCTTTAAGGAGGACCTTCAAAGCTTTGGATGATCACATCCAGCCCCTGAGCCTCCAGTTGGACAAGGCACTAGGATCAACTTAACCAATAAACAGTTTACTACTCATTTGGAGTGGGAAGAAACTTGCCTACAGATAAGGTTCTGGTTGGAATCAAACCCATGACCCCAGCACTGCAATGAAGAAAACGTTGATGTATGACAAAGAACCAGACCACGAGAGTCTCCGTTTCCCATCACTCCAGCCCCCGTGTGTATGTGCAACCAGCTGGAACCCCATGGCGTGTGCCCTTGAGGAATATCCATATGGAAAGTTGCCGTGTTTGCAAACAATCACAGGGCAGCAGAGGTCACATTTACTAGAAATGTTTTTTTTTTTCCCATAAAACGCAAGGAAAGGTTAATGTAAAGCAGAGGTTGTAAATGAGGTAACAAGAGTGCGAGTGTGAGTGAGTGCGGAGGGGAGCACGGAGGTGAGGATGGTGCGGAGCACGGAGGGGAGCGTGAAGGGTATTGTGGAGGGGAGCGCGGTGGCCAGCCGGGTAGCCTAGGGCGCCCAGTCGGCTTGGCCCGGCACTGAGTATATATGTATATACAAGTATGGGATCAGTTATCCTGAAACATATTATCCAGAAAGTTCTGAATTACAGAAAGGCTGTCTTCCATAGACTCCATTTTATCCAAATAATCCAAATTTTTAAGACTGATTTCCTTTTTCTGTGTAATAATAAAACCGTAGCTTGTACTTGATCCCAACTAAGATATAATTAATCCTTATTGGAGGCAAAACCAGCCTATTGGGTTTATTTAATAATGTTCACATGATTTTCTATAAGACTTAAAGAGATACTGACACCAGAAAATAAACATTCTTGTATATCCATCATAACATTATCTTTGAATGCTATTTATAATTTTGCCATAAAAGTATTTGCCTGATGCGTTTACATTACCCTTCTTACTATCCTGTATCCTATGAGGGGGGCTGCCATTTTTGCGCAGCAGGAGTCCGTTAGCACTAGAAACTGACAGGTTAAGAAGGGACAGTCAGGTTGGCAAAACAGTCATGTTTAGGAACTTCAATTAATAATTACTTACAAAAAACAGAACTATTAGCAAAAAACGGTGAACATGACCTATAGATAACTTTTAATGTAGATCCATATTTTGAAAAAAAAAACATTTTTAGTGTCAGTATCACTTTAAGGTATGAAGATCCAAATTACCGAAAGATCATTATCTGGAAAACCCCAGGTCCCATACCTGCATACATACAGGTAGGGGATCCGTTATCCGGAAATCTGTTATCCAGAAAGCTCTGAATTACGGAATTCAGATCTCCCTTAGACTCGATTTTATACAAATAATCCAAATTTTAAAAAATTATTTCCTTTTTCTCTGTAATAATAAAACAGTAGCTTGTACTTGATCCCAACTCAGATATAATTAATTCTTATTGGAGGCAAAACCAGCGTATTGGTTTTATTTAATGTTTAAAGGTTTTTCAAGTAGACTTAACGTATAAAGATCCAAATTACGGAAATATCTGTTATCCGGAAGACCCCAGGTCCCAAGCATTCTGGATAACAGGTCCTATACCTGTAAATATATATATATATTCAACATCCCCAGCCTATAGGAGCCTTGCACTGCCCCCAGCCAACATGCAACAATGGAGCCAGACACAACACTTGTATCACCAAGAAAACCGGTACCAATTCCAGTTGCTCCGTTTAAAAGCAAAGTTTCCGACTCTCGACAATAAGTAGCTGCACTGTTGGTTTTGTTTGCCAAGCATGGAAAGTTCATGGTGAGAAGAGCACGTCATGACAAATATGAAATTCCATGCGCTTATGATAAATAAATAACATCAAAAATTACTTTTAGAAAAAGAAATAACATCAACCGCTCACAATATTTTCCCATGCACGGAAAAGGCCAGAGCAAAGGGCAGGGCAACGGGGGATTCTGGGAGAGGAGAGACCGACAGTTATGAAAACAAAGAGTTGGCAGCGTTGCTGTAGAACACTGAGTGATATCATCAATAGATTCCAACGCTGGTACTAAACATTTCAAGGGCAACTATTGCCTTAGTAAGGGAATACCTATGCTGGAATCATTTGATATGATCTCTGATTAGAGCTTCCTTTTAAGGCTCTGTTTCATGGTCATGCTCCCAGTTGGCATCGCACCCTGTGGCTGATGTAGGGTTGGGTTCTATTCTGTTCATCTCTGCAGACTTGTTTTGTTGAATGGCAACCCTGAGTACTGAGAGCTTGCAATGAGTGTAGGGGCAAATTCACTAAGATGCGAAGTTGCGCCAGGCGCAACTTCGCCGCACTTCGCCAGGCGTATTTTCGCCAGTGCTCCGCAAATTCACTAAAATCCGAAGTTGCGCACAGGGGTAGCGTAAGTTTGCGAAGTTGCGCTAGCGTTAATTCGCCAAGCGAAGCGAAGTTGCGCTAGCGATGGTTCATTTGCATACGGCGCCAAATTCAAATTTCAATGGAGGAACACGTATCAGCACTACAAATGCCTAGAAAACCTTCAAATCAGCAAATAAAAATTTTATTTTGCCCTACACATGTGCCCACTGTCTAGGTAAGTTGCCATGAGTCAGGAAATGTAGGGGGGAAGGAGGGGAGCCCCAAAAATATTTTCGATCTTTTTCAGCCTATCACCCATCATGTAGAAAACATACCAGCGTTTTTTGGGACTTAGAAAAAAATTTGACTTTTTTTGAAACAATCCCTATCTACTCTATTGCGCTTTGCATGGTCTGAGGTGGCGAAGGAAGTCTAGCGTAAAAGGTAGGGTTAAGAACAATGCGCAAGTTAGTGAATTTGCGTAGTTACGTCCCTAGCGAAAATTCACCTGGCGTAAGGGTGCAAAGTAACACTAGCGAATTTACGCCAGTGTTCGTTAGTGAATTTGCGAAGTACCGAAAATCCCAAACGCTAGCGAATTGACGCTAGCGTTTGGTGCTTCGTGAATTTGCACTGTAGTGTAGTATGGAGGGTTTTTTTATTTATTGCTGGGGCCACAGTGTCATGAAATGCTGGACCCACTAACATTTATCTATGAACATAGAGAAGTGCAGTTTCCAGTAACATCCAATCAGAACATTGCTTTCACTTTCTAACTTGTAGTGGATTGTTCAAAATGAATTGCTGATTGTTTGCTATTGGCAATGGCACGTTTGCAGAATCTATGCTCGTTGATTAAACACACTGTATCTTGAAATGCTGGGGTCACTGTGTCTTAAAACATACCTCCCAACGTTTTGGATGTTAAAAGAGGGACAAAAAATGTTTTCACATGTAGTGCGGCAAATTTTTTTAACCACACCCATTTTTGTGGCCAAACCCCCTAATTACCATGTAGGTTTTACAAAATTTGCCAGGTTATGAAAGTTTGAAAATATTTCTCCTAAATATCTAAACTTTTTTTTGTGTCTCAAAATTGTTACAAAGTATCTTATTTGCACCTGTTAGCTGTTCTGGCCTCTCTGCCAAAAGCCAATTAAGTTAGAAACTTGGTTTCTTTTCCTGGCTGTTCATTGCAGAAAAAAGAGGGACTTTCCAGTACAAATGAGGGACTGCGGGTTGAGCTGACAAAAGAGGGACTGTCCCTCCGAAAAAGGGACAGTTGGGAGGTATGCATAAAACTCTGGGATCACTCTATCATGAAATGCTGGGGTCTCTGTATCATGAAGTGCTGTAGTCAAATTGCTTGAATGCTGGGGTCACTGTGTCTTAAAACTAGGGATGCACCGAATTCAGGATTCGGCCTTTTTAAGCAGGATTCATATTTGGCCAAATCCTTCTGCCCGGCCGAACCGAATCCTAATTCGCATATGGAAATTAAGGGTGGGAGGGAAATTGTGTGACTTTATGTCAGACAACAAGGAAGTAAAAAATGAATTCCCCTTCACTCCGCTAATTTGCATATGCAAATTACGGTTCGGATTCAGATCGGTATTCAACAAAATCTTTTGTGAAGGATTCAGGAGTTCGACCGAAATCCAAAATAGTGGATTCAGTGCATTCCTACTTAAAACTCTAGGGTCACTGTATCATTAAATGCTGATTTCAATATATCTTGAATGCTCTGGGGTCACTATATCATGAAATGCTGGGGTTATTCTGTCTTGAAACTCTGTGGTCACTGTATCATGAAATGCTGCCGCAAATATGTCTTGAAATTCTGGGGTCAGTATGCCATGAAATGTTGATGCCAATGTATCTTGAATGCTGGGGTCACTGTGTCTTAAAACTCTGGAGTCACTGTATCTAGGGATGGGCGAATTGCTTCGCCTTGTTTCACCAAAAAAATGATGCCCATAGACTTGTATGGCGTTGTGCATCAAAATAAAAAGATGCGCATATAAAAAAAAAATCTCGCCGCGCAACAAGATTTTTTTGACGCCCATAGACTTTAATGGGCGTTGGCGACATTTTGTCGGCGGCGAATTGTTGCCGAAATGAAACTGGTCAAATTCACCCATCTCTAATTCTGTATCATGAAATGCTGTGTGTCTTAATAAACAGGGGTCACAGTGTCATAAAATGCTGAGGTAAATTTTCTTAAATGCTGGGGCAACTGTGTATTAAAATTCTGGGGTCACTGTATCATGGGGTCAATGTGCCTTGAAAAGCTGGGGACACTGTATAATGAAATGCTGATGTCAATGTATCTTGAATGCTGGGGTCACTGTGTCTTAAAACTTATTGTTTGGGGTCATTGTATCATGAAATGCTGGGGCCATGGAATTTCTGAGGGTAAGGTTAATTGAAATGTTGAGACCAGTCAATCTTGAAGTTCTAGGGCATTTGTTGCGGGAAATTAGGCACAGAGTAAGATGTTTGTTCTTGTCAATACTGGAATGGGCCTATGGGCCACTGTAATAGTGGGGAATTAAAAAAGAAATAGAACATTTTAGTTCTAAACAACTGAATCACAGGCTGAGTAATTGGGGTCAGGGAGGCTGGAGAACTCTACTGAAATGAAGAGTCTGTACAGGTGCATCAGTGTATGTTGTAATCCCAGCTTTGTGGTACATAATATTGGCCAGAGTCCCCTGAATACATTGAGTCTCTAATGTCAGCCCTCCCATGTCCCTCATCTGTCCTTCTGCTGTCGCTACATTTCTACAGGTTTCTCTTGATCCTAGAAAGCCTTCGGCAAAGCTCAGAATTGAAAGATCCGCCCCAGGGAGTAGACTGTCTCTAGAGAGAATAATTACGTCTGTTCAGAAAAGATGAGAAGTGGAGAAGTTGTACATTAAAAGGATTATATCTTCCCCCCCCCCCAAATTCCACGACTAACATCATTGTCCTACTTTACATAGACTGGTGATTGCTACAGGAACCAAGGTTCAGAATTATTAACAGCATTGGGTCGAGACTTCTACTTCTAGACTTCTTGTTTCTCCCTTCTACTATAGAAATGTTGGGCACTTTGGCTAAAATATAAGTACTGCCAAGCAGTTGCATGACATAGTGTACCCCCTACTGTAAATTATATGGATATTAGAAGTCATTGCAGGGTTCTGTGACCAAATAAAGGCACAAGGCTGCAGGTTGAGTCATATAGGGAACTCTGAGTATTACTCATGTATTACAAGGGATAATGTACCCCCTACTGTAAATGATAAGGATATTAGAAGTCACTGAGGGTTTTTGTGACCATATAAAGGCACAAGGCTGCAGGCTGAGTTATACAGGGAAAGCTAAGTATGACTTGTGTATTATAAGGGATAATGTACTGTAAATGATAAGGATCTTAGAAGTCATTGAGGGGTTCAATTTATCGTGAAAAAATTACCCCGTCTTGTAAAATATATTATTATTATAAGTTACCGAGGAGTTCCATGACCATATAAAAACACAAGGCCAAAGCCATGAATCTCCTATAAATTATATTCTTATAAAGGTGCTTAGTGATGTCATCAGTTATAATCAGAGCTTAGTGATGTCATTGCTGTCACATGACTCACCGAGGCTTGTGTATTAAATAAATAAAGCACCCCTATTGCAAAATAAGAGGATATTTGACATCACCTCGGCCTTCGGTCTCATGCTTTTATGTGGTCATGGAACTCCTCGGGAATTTATAATATACTAATATTTTACAATAGGGGGTACTTTATTCACTATATATATATATATATATATATATATAGAGAGAGAGAGAGAGAGAGAGAGAGAGAGAGAGAGAGAGAGAGAGAGAGATGACTAGGGATGTAGCGAACGTCGGAAAAAAAGTTCGCGAACATATTCGCGAACTTGCGCAAAATTGCGAGCGGTTCGCGAACGGTTCGCGAACCCCATAGACTTCAATGGGAAGGCGAACTTTAACATCTACAAAAGACATTTCTGGCCAGAAAAATGATTTTAAAGTTGTTTAAAGGGTGCAACGACCTGGACAGTGGCATGCCAGAGGGGGATCAAGGGCAAAAATGTATCTGAAAAATCTGCCTGTGTGTGCTTGGAAGAGATAGTGTAGGGCGAGAGCTGTTAGTGATTTCAGGGACAGATGATAGTAAGTTTGCTGGCTAGTAATCTGCGTGATACTGCTCTGTATTGGAGGGACAGAAGTCTGCAGGGATTTGAGGGACATTTTAGCTTAGGTAGCTTTGCTGGCTAGTAATCTACTGTTCTCTTTAAACAACTGCCATACGTTGACCTTGTAGGCATTGTTTGCCCAGTTTTTTTGGACGCAGCCACTGAAGCACAGTTGCCAGAAAAAATATGCCATATAAATGCTGAAAATAGTCATTTTTCGCCATACGTTGACCTTGTAGACATTGTTTGCCCAGTTTTTTTGGACGCAGCCACTGAAGCACAGTTGCCAGAAAAAATATGCCATATAAATGCTGAAAATATAAATTTTTTTGGTTGCAGCCACTGAAGCACAGAGGCCAGAAAAATTATGCCATATAAATGCTGAAAATAGTCATTTTTCGCCATACGTTGACCTTGTAGACATTGTTTGCCCAGTTTTTTTGGACGCAGCCACTGAAGCACAGTTGCCAGAAAAAATATGCCATATAAATGCTGAAAATATAAATTTTTTTGGTTGCAGCCACTGAAGCACAGAGGCCAGAAAAATTATGCCATATAAATGCTGAAAATATAAATTTTTTTGGTTGCAGCCACTGAAGCACAGAGGCCAGAAAAAATATGCCATATAAATGCTGAAAATAGTCATTTTTTGCCATACGTTGACCTTGTAGGCATTGTTTGCCCAGTTTTCTTGGTCGCAGCCACTGAAGCACAGTTGCCAGAAAAAATATGCCATATAAATGCTGAAAATAGTCATTTTTTGCCATATACGTTGAGTCAAGGTATGGCAAAAAATGACTATTTTCAGCATTTCTATGGCATATTTTTTCTGGCCTCTGTGCTTGAGTGGCTGCGGCCAAAAAAACTGGGCAAACAATGCCTACAAGGTCAACGACGTTGACCTTGTAGGCATTGTTTGCCCAGTTTTTTTGGCCGCAGCCACTCAAGCACAGAGGCCAGAAAAAATATGCCATAGAAATGCTGAAAATAGTCATTTTTTTGGTCGCAGCCACTGAAGCACAGTTGCCAGAAAAATTATGCCATATAAATGCTGAAAATATAAATTTTTTTGGTTGCAGCCACTGAAGCACAGAGGCCAGAAAAATTATGCCATATAAATGCAGAAAATATGCATTTTTTTGGTTGCAGCCACTGAAGCACAGAGGCCAGAAAAATTATGCCATATAAATGCAGAAAATATGCATTTTTTTGGTTGCAGCCACTGAAGCACAGAGGCCAGAAAAATTATGCCATATAAATGCAGAAAATATGCATTTTTTTGCACGCAGCCACTGAAGCACAGTTGCCAGAAAAAATATGCCATATAAATGCTGAAAATAGTCATTTTTCGCCATACGTTGACCTTGTAGACATTGTTTGCCCAGTTTTTTTGGTTGCAGCCACTGAAGCACAGAGGCCAGAAAAAATTAAACCAGTAGGGTTTGCACCCTAGTTTGTAACGGTGGCGGAGGGAGGAGGACGCTAAAGGACAGCTGTGTGTGGAGTCATGAGGCTTGAAGAGAAGGACAGCTGCATAGAAGTCAGAACAAGTCTTCCGGCGTGCAGTAACCCTCCGAGATCCACCCCTCATTCATTTTAATAAAGGTCAGGTAATCGACACTTTTGTGACCTAGGCGAGTTCTCTTCTCAGTTACAATCCCTCCTGCTGCACTGAAGGTCCTTTCTGAGAGCACACTTGAGGCTGGGCAAGACAAGAGGTTCATGGCAAATTGTGACAGCTCTGGCCACAGATCAAGCCTGCGCACCCAGTAGTCCAGGGGTTCATCGCTCCTCAGAGTGTCGATATCTGCAGTTAATGCCAGGTAGTCCGCTACCTGCCGGTCGAGGCGTTCTTTGAGGGTGGATCCAGAAGGGTTGTGGCGCTGCCTTGGACAGAAAAACATTTGCATGTCTGACGTTACAGACCGGCCAAAGGGCTTTGTCCTTGCAGGTGTGCTCGTGGCAGGATTACTGGCACCTCTGCCCCTGGAATGTTGATGAGTTCCTGAAGTGACATCACCCTTAAAAGCATTGTACAACATGTTTTGCAGGCTGGTTTGTAAATGCCGCATCTTTTCGGACTTGTGGTATGTTGGTAACATTTCTGACACTTTATGCTTGTACCGAGGGTCTAGTAGCGTTGCGACCCAGTACAGGTCCTTCTCCTTAAGCCTCTTGATACGGGGGTCCTTCAACAGGCATGCCAGCATGAAAGACCCCATTCTCACAAGGTTGGATGCAGAGCTATCCATCTCCGCTTCCTCATTATCAAGGACTGCATCATCCACGGTCTCCTCCCCCCAGCCACGTACAAGACCAGGGGTCCCCAAAAGGTCACCACTAGCCCCCTGGGAAGCCTGCTCCTGTTGGTCCTCCTCCTCCTCCTCCACAAAGCCACCTTCCTCCTCTGACTCCACTTCTGGCACCTCTCCCTGCGTTGCAGCAGGTGCCTGGGTTCGTTCTGGTGATTGCGACCATAAATCGTGCGCTTCCAGCTCCTCGTCACGCTGGTCTACAGCCTCATCTGTCACTCGTCGCACGGCACGCTCCAGGAAGAAAGCGAAGGGTATTAGGTCGCTGATGGTGCCTTCGGTGCGACTGACCATATTTGTCACCTCTTCAAAAGGTCGCATGAGCCTGCAGGCATCGCGCATAAGCACCCAGTAACGGGGGAAAAAAATCCCCAGCTCTGCAGATCCAGTCCTACCACCCAGTTCAAAAAGGTACTCGTTGACGGCCCTTTGTTGTTGCAGCAGACGTTCCAACATAAGGAGCGTTGAATTCCAGCGAGTCTGGCTGTCAGAAATCAAACGCCTGACTGGCATGTTGTAGCGCTGCTGAATGTCAGCAAGGCGTGCCATGGCTGTGTAGGAACGTCTGAAATGGGCCGACACCTTTCTGGACTGGGTGAGAACGTCCTGGAATCCTGGGTACTTGGAGACAAAACGTTGGACTATTAAATTTAACACATGTGCCATGCAGGGCACATGTGTTAAATTTCCCAGTCTCAACGCTGCCAACAGATTGCTTCCATTGTCACACACCACTTTTCCGATCTGCAGTTGGTGTGGGGTCAGCCACCGATCGGCCTGTGACTGCAGAGATGACAGGAGTACAGATCCGGTATGGTTTTTGCTTTCCAGGCACGTCATCCCCAAGACAGCGTGACAACGGCGTACCTGGCACGTCGAATAGCCTAGGGGGAGCTGGGGGTGCACAGGTGTGGAGGAGGAGAAGGAGGACCCAGCAGCAGAGTAAGAAGAAGAAGAGGAAGAAGACGAGGTAGAGAGCGATGGAGGAGTAGAGGTGGTGGCAGAACCGCGTGCAATCCGTGGCGGTGACACCAACTCCACTGTTGTTGTTGTTGTTGAGCTACCCATTCCCTGCTTCCCATTCCCAGCCATTACCAAGTTCACCCAGTGGGCAGTGTAGGTGACATACCTGCCCTGACCATGCTTGGAGGACCATGCGTCAGTAGTCATATGGACCTTTGGCCCAACACTAAGTGACGGAGATGCGGTAACTTGGCTCTGCACATGTTGGTACAGGTGTGGTATTCCCTTTTTAGAAAAAAAATTGCGGCTGGGTACCTTCCACTGCGGTGTCCCAATTGCTACAAATTTGCGGAAGGCCTCAGAGTCCACCAGCTGGTATGGTAAAAGCTGGCGGGCTAAGAGTGCAGACAAGCCAGCTGTCAGACGCCGGGCAAGGGGGTGACAGTCAGACATTGGCTTCTTACGCTCAAACATGGCCTTCACAGAAACTTGGCTGGTGGCAGATGACTGGGAATGGGAACAGGTGGTCAAGGTGGAAGGCGGAGTGGAGGGTGGTTCAGATGGGTCAAGGAGAGCAGAGGTAGAGCAGTAAGATGCTGGACCAGAAGGAGTGTGACTTTTAGTTTGCCTGTTGCCTTTGAGGTGTTGCTCCCAAAGTGCTTTGTGCTTGCCGCTCATGTGCCTTCGCATAGAAGTTGTACCTATGTGGCTGTTGGGCTTACCAAGGCTCAGTTTCTGACTGCACTCATTGCAAATTACAATGCTTTTGTCAGAGGCACACACATTAAAAAAATCCCACACTGCTGACTTTTTGGAAGTGTGCGATCTGGCGGTAACAGTAGAAGTTGGCGGCATTGGCGGCAATGGCGGGTGCGTTGGCCGGCTGAACACAGGTGCCGATACATGTTGTTGCCCTACTGATCCCTGCGGGCTGGCCTCCCTGCTTCTTCTAAGTCTTATTCTCCTACTGCCTCTCTGACTCTCCGTCTCTCCATCTGAACTACCCTCCTCTTGCTCTCTTCTACTAGGCACCCACAAAACATCAATCTCCTCATCATCATTCTCCTCAGATGCATCAATTTCTTCTGACACATCACAGAAGGAAGCAGCAGCGGGGACCTCCTCCTCCTCCTCATCACTCATCATTATGTCCATCTCTGTCGTGTTCTCTGCCAGAATTAAATCTGGTGTAACGTCCTCATCTCCTTCATCTTCTTCTGCCAATAATGGTTGCGCATTACTCAGTTCAAGAAACTCATGGGAAAATAACTCCTCTGACTCCAGTGAAGATGGGGCACCGGTGGTGGAGGAAGTGTTACGTGGGGTGGCCATAGCAGTGGAGGATGAGGAGGATGTTGTGGTAAAGTTAGAAACGGTAGAGGATGGGGTGTGCTGTGTAAGCCAGTCAACTACCTCTTCAGCATTTTGGGAGTTCAGGGTCATTGGCTTTTTAAAACTGGGCAATTTGCTAGGGCCACAGGATTGCATAGCAGCACGGCCCCTAGCACGGCCTCTGCGTGGCGGCCTGCCTTTGCCTGGCATTATTTTTAAAAAAACAACAACAACAAAAACTCAGTTGGTTTTTCTGGAAACGATAATACACACAGCTAGATGGCAGTTTGAAGAAAACAGTGTGCAAATAATGCCTACAAGATCAACGTATACACTACTACAGCGGTGGATACGGATTACGTAAAATATATGAATGCTGCTTGAAAAAAAGTAACTCAAGTGGTTTTTCTAGAGACGATAATATTATCAATATTTAGACAAAATGTGAACAAGCTCACACAGCTAGATGGCGGTTTGAAGAAAACACTGTGCAAATAATGCCTACAAGGTCAACGTATACACAGCGGTGGATACGGATTACGTAAAATATAAGAATGCTGCTTGAAAAAAAGTCACTCCGGTGTTTTTTCTGGAGACGGTAATATTATGGATATTTAGACAGAATGTGAACACGGTCACACAGCTAGATAGCAGTTGGTTGAATAACACACTGGGCAAAAAATGCCTACAGGGCAAATAATGCCTACAAGGTCAACGTATACACAGCGGTGGATACGGATTACGTAAAATATAAGAATGCTGCTTGAAAAAAAGTCACTCCGGTGTTTTTTCTGGAGACGGTAATATTATGGATATTTAGACAGAATGTGAACACGGTCACACAGCTAGATAGCAGTTGGTTGAATAACACACTGGGCAAAAAATGCCTACAGGGCAAATAATGCCTACAAGGTCAACGTATACACAGCGGTGGATACGGATTACGTAAAATATAAGAATGCTGCTTGAAAAAAAGTCACTCCGGTGTTTTTTCTGGAGACGGTAATATTATGGATATTTAGACAGAATGTGAACACGGGCACACAGCTAGATAGCAGTTGGTTGAATAACACACTGGGCAAAAAATGCCTACAGGGCAAATAATGCCTACAAGGTCAACGTATACACAGCGGTGGATACGGATTACGTAAAATATAAGAATGCTGCTTGAAAAAAAGTCACTCCGGTGTTTTTTCTGGAGACGGTAATATTATGGATATTTAGACAGAATGTGAACACGGGCACACAGCTAGATAGCAGTTGGTTGAATAACACACTGGGCAAAAAATGCCTACAGGGCAAATAATGCCTACAAGGTCAACTTATACACTACTACAGCGAGGGATACGGATTACGTAAAATTTATTATGGCTGCTTGAAAAAAGTCACTCCGGTGTTTTTTCTGGAGACGGTAATATTATGGATATTTAGACAGAATGTGAACACGGGCACACAGCTAGATAGCAGTTGGTTGAATAACACACTGGGCAAAAAATGCCTACAGGGCAAATAATGCCTAAAAGGTCAACTTATACACTACTACAGCGATGGATACGGATTACGTAAAATTTATTATGGCTGCTTGAAAAAAGTCACTCCGGTGTTTTTTCTGGAGACGGTAATATTATGGATATTTAGACAGAATGTGAACACGGGCACACAGCTAGATAGCAGTTGGTTGAATAACACACTGGGCAAAAAATGCCTACAGGGCAAATAATGCCTAAAAGGTCAACTTATACACTACTACAGCGATGGATACGGATTACGTAAAATTTATTATGGCTGCTTGAAAAAAGTCACTCCGGTGTTTTTTCTGGAGACGGTAATATTATGGATATTTAGACAGAATGTGAACACGGGCACACAGCTAGATAGCAGTTGGTTGAATAACACACTGGGCAAAAAATGCCTACAGGGCAAATAATGCCTAAAAGGTCAACTTATACACTACTACAGCGATGGATACGGATTACGTAAAATTTATTATGGCTGCTTGAAAAAAGTCACTCCGGTGTTTTTTCTGGAGACGGTAATATTATGGATATTTAGACAGAATGTGAACACGGGCACACAGCTAGATAGCAGTTGGTTGAATAACACACTGGGCAAAAAATGCCTACAGGGCAAATAATGCCTAAAAGGTCAACTTATACACTACTACAGCGGTAGTAAAATAAAAAAAAAGTTAAATAAAAAAAGAATGAATATTAAAAAAAAAAAATTAAAGTTGGTGCTGCTGAACTACTAGGAGCAGCAGATTAGCACACCAGTCCCACTCCCCAACACTGCTAGACTAATAGCACTGGGCTCTTATAGTAGTAGTAGTAGTAGTAGTAGTAGTAGTAGTAGTAGTAGTAGTAAAACAACAAAAAAATAAATAAAAGCAGTCCTTACAAGGACTATTGCTATTGCAGCAGTCAGCAGATGAGATCAGAAGCAGGACAGCTGCCCACTGCAGCTACATACAGAGCACTGCAGTAGAAGGTAGATTACTAGCCAGCAAAGCTACCTAAGCTTAAATGTCCCTCAAACCCCTGCAGACTTCTGTCCCTCCAATAACAGAGCAGTATCAAAACGATTACTAGCCAGCAAACTTTCAACTGTCCCTGAAATCACTAACAGGCAGCAGCTCTCTCCCTACACTATCTCTTCAGCACACACAGGCAGAGTGAAAAAAAGCTGCAGGGCTTCGGTTTTTATAGGGAAGGGGAGTGGTCCAAGGGAGAGCTTCCTGATTGGCTGCCATGTACCTGCTGGTCTGGGGTGAGAGGGCAAAAAAAAGCGCCAACAATGGCGAACCCAAAATGGCGAACGTCGCGCGACGTTCGCGAACTTCCGGCGAGCGCGAACACCCGATGTTCGCGCGAACAAGTTCGCCGGCGAACAGTTCGCGACATCTCTAGAGATGACTCCTTTAAGATAACATGACAGCCCTTCCCTTGTGTAAAAATATATTTGTGTACAGATGTTTTCAGCTTCATTTTCCAAATAATCCAGTTACAGAAACAAACATGTTTCAAAAAAAAAAAAAAAAAAAAAATCAGCTTTTCTTTGGGAAGAGATATTTAAAAAAATAAAGAGAAATAAGCTCTATCAATGAAATGGAAAGTAGAGCAGCTCATGTCTCTATTTTTTTGGTTCCCTACAAGCAAAAGTGTCAATTTTCAGGCTAGTGGAGCCAATCAATATTATTTGCGGAGCAGTGCATTCAGTAAAGATGTGAGAGGTCTGTAAACACAAAAACCTATGAAGCAATAAAGTTGAGGTTAACAAAAGTATCTTGTTGGTTCAGGACATAAATACAGATGATTACTTAGTTATTGTGGGGTAAATGCTCGAATTCCTACAGCTGAGCTTCTCAACCGCTGTCAGATACAGCACAGAACAATCTGTGTCCCTAGAAATAAAAGATCAGGTCAAAATAAATAATTTCTGAGAATAAAAAACAATCAATTAGCATCTCTTAAAGGGAAACTCCACCGAACACATTTTTCTTGTCCTAACTAAAGAAAATGTCATTTTAATCATCTTTCCATTGATTAGAAATGTTCAATAGTTTGAAAGTTATTTGTAAATGCCGTTAATTCTGAAATCGGTATCTGCCATTTTCTCAGCACCACCCTGAAACAATGTAGCGGAAGACAGTGAAACAATTTAGCGGAAGACAGTGAAACAATGTAACAGAAGGCAGCTGAGTTACAGGCCTGGAGGAGAACTGAATTCTGCTACATTGTTTCAAGGTTCTCAAGATAAACAAACACTGCAAGTACATTTACAAATCACTTTGAAACCATTAAAAATGTATCATAAATGTAAAACGTTGTATATTGGGATCTGCTTCCTCTGTAGTTACACCAATGGGAATGACTAGTGATGGGAAAATTTGTTCCATTTTGCCGAAAAATGTTCGAATTTCCAGCAGAATTATGAAAAATTCCCATAACATGATTGGACAAAATTTGACGCACTCCTATTTTGTCTAAATGCGTTAAAGTCAATAGGCGTCTGAGATAGTTTTGACGCACAACAGTTTTTATGCGCGCGACTATTCTCAAATTTTGTAGAACTACGGCAAATTTTTGCTGCAGTTTCACTTATGTATCGCCACCGGCGAAACGTGGAAATTCGCCATGAAATCATGCCTGCCAAATTTATTCACCCATCACTAGGAATGACACACATTCCTCTATTATTACTACACTGAATAAAATGTAACCATTATTTGCCTTTATGATATAGAAATGATTGCCCAACTGAATGGGCCGGCTGGCTTTACATACACTATACATTCTGCATTCCTCTTACATGATGTGTATTTACTAGTATGGAATCCCTATCCAAATACTTCTTCATGGCTTCCAGCCCAGCTGTGATCACTAAAAGCTAAAAATATGAGCTCTCTTTGTTAAATAATGCCTGAAATGTATTTCTGCTCCGGGACCCATTTGGGCATCATGTGGGGAGAAGGCCACCTCGGAGATGAAACACTTCTCCCAAGAGGTAGATAAGAAACGTGTGAGTTTTCTACGGGCCCCCGTGCCAGCTTCACTTGGATCCATCCCCTGGCGCCATACCACTTGGATTGATAAACTAATTGGATGCCAAGGAATTTCTATAGTAATCAAAAGCCTAATGTAGGACTGTCAGGGTTCACTTTGCAATTAATGAATCAGCGGCAAAAAAGAAAGGAATGTAGAGAGGACGGGGTCAGGCCTGGTGTAATCATCCAGGATTCCAGGCTCACTTTTAACTCCGAACATAAACTTAAAGTGATAGTTAGAGATAAAATGGAACAAGTCACAAGGTATAACCTGGCGATGCGGAATCTGGCGAAAAGGGTTACGTAATGGAAACTTTGATGAATTAGCGGAGTAACGATCGTTCACCTGAGAGAAAATTTGCCTGGCAAAAGGGTGAAACCTCGTTAGCGCTGAGCACTTTCAATAGCTAATTTTGCTCTACGCCTTTTAGTAAATTGGCGTAATGTCCCTGAAAATTGCAGTTCTGGCAAATTTTCGCTAGCGACGGCCACTTCGCCCTTTAGTAAATCTACTCATAGAGATTATGGAATAAGTAAAGTCCTTGCATTTTCTGAATGTAAAGTACAGGTATGGTGCCTTCTATCCAGAATGCTCAGGACCTGGGGTTTTCCGTATAATGGATCTTTCTGTACTTTGGATCCTCATACCCTAAGTCTACTAGAAAACCGTTTCACAATTAAATAAACCCAATAGGCTGGTTTTGCTTCCAATAAGGATTAATTAGATCTTAGTTGGGATCAAGTACAAGCTACTGTTTTATTACTACAGAGAAAAAGGAAATCATATTTAAAATTTTGGATTATTTTAATAAAATGGAGTTTATAGGAGGTGGCCATTCCTTAGTTCAGAACTTTCTGTATAATGGGTTTCCAGATAACAGATTCCATACCAGTGCTATAAATAAAACAGCACTCATGTGCCCTGATATCATCATACCTACCTTTTCCCTTGGAACCCATCTATTATAAGAGAAAGAAGAGTAATGAAACAATTTGCACTGAACAGATAATGTGCCACTTCTCACCAGGAGAGAACTTCTGCTTGGAGTTTTCTTCTAGCGGATCCTGCTGAATTGTGTTTTCATCTATTGGTAAATATGCCCTTTAGTCCTTTCCCATCCGCAGTGAATAGAAATACATCAGATAAACTACGGCTTCGGTCTATTGAGGGAGGATGTCAAACTGCAGAGTGGACTAAGGGGCATATTTATCAATGGATGAACACACAATTCAGCAGGATCCGCTAGAAGAAAACTCCAAGCAGTGGTTCTCTCCTGGGGGTATATTTATCAAAGAGTGAAGTTAGAGCTCAAAACAGTCCACTCTTTATTCAGTTCTATTGGATTTTAAAGAGTGTGAACGCTTACTTTCAGAAGATAAAGAAGCAGGGCTGACCGGCACTCAAACGGAGCCACAAGACCAGAGATATTCAGTTAAAAAATAAATTTATTAGTAGAAAACTTAAAATTACAGCTTCATCTCCATCCACCCTACGCGTTTGAGCCCATGACTAAGCACCCTGTGGGGTGTGAAACGCGTAGGGTGGATGGAGATGAAGCTGTAATTTTAACTTTTCTACTAATGAATTTCTTTTTTAACTGAATATCTCTGGTCTTGTGGATACGTTTGAGTCAGCCCTGCTTCTTTATCTTCTGCTGTACTGCTCCCTAAAGCTGGGGGTCTGGGGCTGGTGCACCCAGACCACTTTCACTGTTTGCTGAGTTACTTTACAACTAATTCTGGAGCACCGTGTCCTCCTCTAACCATTTGAACTCTTACTTTCACCCATTGATAAATAGGTCTTGAGTAGAGAGTGGAGGAATTCCTCTTTGCAGACTCTTGCAAACTCTGAATTCACTTTTTGGTAAATATGTCCATAGGCCTGTAATTACTTTCCTTGTTTTATATCCCCATCTATGTGATTCTATAACGTTGATGTAGGTAGGCCAAGAATTAGAGGAAATTGCCGTTTAGATCAGCCTCTAGCCCAGTGATCCCCAACCAGTAGCTTGTGAGCAACATGTTGCTCCCCAACCCCTTGGATGTTGCTCTTAGTGGCCTCAGAGCAGGTGCTTATTTTTGAATTCCAGGCTTGGAGGCCAGTTTTGGTTGTATAAAAACCAGGTGCACTGTCAAACAGAGGCTCCTATAGGCTGCCAGTCCACATAGGGGCTACCAATAGTCAATCACAACCCTTACTTGGCACTAACCAGGAACATTTTTCATGCTTGTGTTGCTCCCCAACTCTGAATGTTGCTCACGGGTGGAGAAAGGTTGGGGACCCCTGCGTCTAGCCAATGCGTGCACTAGAATTTGCACAGGGATAGACCATGATTAGAGCACCCCTTACCAAATCAAAGAACCACCTTTGTGAATAGAGTACATTTGCCACCCCTTCCAATGCACTTCATTTGCCCTTGAATTGCTATACAGTATATATATCTGTAAGGCTATAGTTAATTGAGCTATTGTGTCTGCACCCAGAGGCAGGGTGTTGTTTAACTGTAATTGTTTGCAATACACAATAATTGAGCGCCAGTGTTTCTTGCAATTTAAACAATGAATTTGTTGAAGTGAAGAGAATAATCCACAAGGGAATTCAATCAGAGCTGAGATGGAACATGGAACAAAAGTGGATAGGCATTTACTCACAGCATTAAATGGTCAATATAAATCCCCACAGGGATGATAGCATATACTGTACATTGTCTATTAAGGTACTCCCAGCTTTCAGCCATTACCCTAAGTGGAGCACACGCTAACACTTTAACACTACTCCTGGACAAGTGGGATCATGATCCCACTTAACACTCCTCGGTGGAGCCTCAACTCCTCGGCTAAATAGCCTTAATATAGTCTTAGAGTGATCTATAATAGTGAGTTTGATTATCCTTACTAGACCTGACCTTGTCTAGTTTCCACTTCACCCTTCCTGCCTGCTTAGGTCAGGGGATTAACAAAATGGACCCTGAGCACATGTGAACTCTAGAATATATATATCTTCACACTATGCAACCTAGTGGCCAAACGGAGGAAAGATAGGGGTTAGGATTTGAACCAGGAAGAGGAATCTTGCTCCTGTATAACTAAGAACCCCCTTGGAGTCCAAACCTTAGGTGAATGCAAAGTAAATGGGGAACACATTTATCAGTCCACTACATATCTTAATATCTCAACCAGCTGGAGAGGTTCCTATTGGTGCTCTCCATGTACCATTCTTTTCAACTCAAATCTTATTTCCTAATCTTAACTCAAAATTCCATTTACATAAAGCAGCCAGCACTTACTGTACATTCCCCTGATCTTTAACCCCCAAACAAAGAAACCAAGGACATTTTTGTGCCAATGTCAATGGGGTGCCTATAAATATGCTCTTCAACAAAGAGGAAAAGGCTTTGGCTTGTTTGACATCTGAGCAGTCATGCAAGGGCTTTTTATTGGCAGAGGAGCTTAAATAATGTTTTGTGAAGGTTACATAAAGCAATTAGTAACATGGAATTCTAAGTTTAGTCTCGTATACTTATATAACGTGGCACAAGCCTGAATCACTGAACTATGATGAACTGCAATGCTTGGGGTTTGGCTTGCGGAAATCTTTCTACAAATGGCTCTCCACGCTCCAAGAAGTTTCAATTCCACATTGAAGTCTTGAGATGATTATCATCGTTAGCTTTTAGCTCTTGGCTTTATTTAAAGGACAAGCAAAGCCAATTTCACTAGACAGTGCCAAAATGTTAGACATCCTGGGGCAGGTGCAGTAGAGAAAGACTTGTTTGTAGTAAAGCCACACAGCAAAAGAAAACTGTGACAGCTAATTTTCTGTTACCGTATATACTCGAGTATAAGCCGAGTTTTTCATCCCCCAAAATATGCTGAAAAACTCTACCTCGGCTTATACTCAGGTCAAGCACAAAAATGGTCGCCGGCGCCTAAGAATATTCGCCGGCGCCTAAGAATATTCACCAGCGCCTTAAAATAGTAGCCGGCGCCTAAGAATATTCCCCGGCGCTTAGAATAGTAGCCGGCGCCTAAGAATAGTCATCCAAAAACGAGATTGAAACTTACCAGAAGCTGCTGCATTTCTCACCCTCGGCTTATACTCGAGTCAATAAGCTTTCCCAGTTTTTGGAGGTAAAATTAGGTACCTCGGCTTATACTCGGGAGGGCTTATACTCGAGTATATACGGTATATCATTTATGTTTATATGCAAAAAAAATGTGGTTCCATCCATAATTATTCTGACTCTTGGTGGGAATAATATAATGTACATAGAGATGGGATTGAAAGTAAATGAATTGATGGAAATGGATTGAAAGTAAAATGGGGGAAAATGGTAGATACTAATCTGGTTCACTGTCACGTTGAAGAATGATTGAAGGAGAACCAGATGATGTTGACTGTGGGATTTCCATTAATTCTTCCTCGGTCAATAATGCTTAGACAGGAGAGAAGACAAAATTGATGTTGAGGTGTATTTGTACCCTGCAGGGTTCCATGAAAAAGTAAAGTCAATGCATTGTAAAAAAACAAATTACAATTTCCCCTCTAAAATATTCCCAGATTTTAGCTGAAACAGCTTATACATAAATATATATTGTGAGCCATTAGGTGGGTGTACAATGAGGTTGAATATATTGCAATGTATGGACCAACAATCCCTGTTTTATTTAAAGGGTAAGGCATTTTTTAGTAGCTTAATGCACCAAATATCTTGATGTGTATTGATAATGGGTTGAATGCAGAGGACCTTTTGTCTGTGTCTGTATATACAGTACATACAGGTATGGGACCTATTATCCAGAATGCTCAGGACCTGGGGCTTTCTGGATAATGGACCTTTCTGTAATATGGATCTTCAAACCTTAAATCTACTAGAAAATCATGAAAACATTAAATAAACCCAATAGGCTGGTTTTGCCTCCAATAAGAATTAATTATATTTTAGTTTGGATCAAATACAAGCTACTGTTTAATTATTACGGAGAAAAAGGAAATCATTTTTTTAAAAAAAGGATTATTTGGATAAAATGTAGTCTATGGCAGACAGTCTTTCTGTAATTCTGAACTTTTTGGATAACGGGTTTCCGGATAATGGATCCCATACATATATGTATATATATATATATATATATATATATATATATATATATATATATATTTATATTGTGACAAGAAAGTAGTTTTTGGAGATAACAGGGGTTATCGGGCCGGCCCACACATTCTGCTGTCGCTCTGCAATCAACAATGTAAGATATATTAAAGGGTAACTCCACCCGCAATAATGTTTTCTTTTTTTTTTTTTTTGCATAATGCTAAGCAGAAATCTAGCAGCTTGCAGTTAAAAATATTGGTTTTAAAGTCTTGCATAAATGTGTAAATGTGGTTGAGCTAAAATGATAAAAGTTCTTGTGCTCAAACACCCCCCTTGCACTAAATATCATTGCATCAGTCCTATCACTTCTGATAGGTTTCCTACAACAGGTTGCGCCAATAGGAGAAGCAGACTTGGTGGCAAATGAATCACATGCTAATTCCATTTCGCCTCCAAAAGTGATTTAAGATCCAATATCAACATATATCAGGGGTACCCAACTTATTTTTTTACCAAGAAACCCATTCAAATATTAAAAGAATTGGGGAGCAACAAGCATGAAAACAGTTCCTGGGGTGCCAAATAGGGGTTGTGATTGGCTATTAGTAGTCCCTATGTGGACTGACAGCCTACAGGAGACTCTGTTTGGCAGTACAACTGTTTTTTATACAACCAAAACTTGCCTTCAAACCAAAAATAAGCCCCTGCTTTGAGGCCACTGGGAGCATCATCCAAGGGGTTGGTGAGGAACATGTTGCTAAAGGGCTACTGGTTGGGGATCACTGACCTCGAACCTAGATAATAACCCATACCATTGTAAGAGCGATATCTATATCTTAGTGCTATGAGTTGGCTCAAGGTGTCAGGTGCCCTAGGATACACAGTCCAAAACTGATTCTGCATATGTGTAAGAGTCTAGACCATGGGGATAGAGAAGGGAGCTATAGAGGTCCATACGGCAAAAAGCCACTCTCAGTAACTCTAGAGTAGACAGTAAAGCTATGCACTACCACCCCTCCCTGCCCCAGTTCCAGCTCCAGAGGTAAGCATCTGGCTAAAAAATTGCTTTTGCTGTAAGGAACAATACCAACAATTTCAATTCCCAGTGTCTCAACTCACGCGAGAGTCAGTGTCCAACCAGTTTAATAGGACACCTGACACCCTGGACCCATCCTTACTGCACTTAGCAGGGGTCAGCCCCAGTGGTGAAGATCCATCGACCAGGCCCTCCTCCTCCTCCGGCCTCCCCACACTTACCTTTTTTTATGTTCCTTTTTTCATGGCCTGGAGGGAGATCGGAGGGGCAGTGCCAATACCAGGACTGGGCTGGCCGGGACCACAACGGCTGGAGGCCCATCATGTTTTTTAACGGTTTCCCGCCAGCCCAGTCTGGCCCTGGCAGTTAGATATAGATAATGCAGTTGACCATGGAAATAAGGACGGGTTGATTTCATCATTGCCAGGCTAGGGCCCACTGGGAGTTCACTTGGAGGTCAGTCCACAAATGGAGTTTCCAGCCATTTTTGATGAAAATTATTTATATTCCTCAAGGTGAGACCAAGCATGAATAAGCAGCTCTCTTGAGGATACAGTCTCCTTCAACGAGTGCACTAATGTTGGTATTAGCAGTTGATCTTGGATGTTGTTATTGACTGTCTGTGACCTCACTTACTCTCAATGTGTTTTGACTTGCACAATTTAGTGGTTGGTCCCCAACCTTCTTTATCTGTGAGTCACATTCAGATTGTTGGGAAGCAACACAAGCATAAAAAAGGTTTCTGGGTGGTGCAAAATATGTGCTGTGATTTGGTAGCCCCTATGTGGACTGGCAGCCTACAGGAGACTCTGTTTGGCAGTACATATTTTTTTATGGAACTAAAACTTGCCTCCAAGCCTGGAATTCAAAAATAAGCACCTGCTTTGAGGCCTCTGGGAGCAATATCCAAGGGGTTGGTGAGTGACATGTTTAAGCTTGGCATAAACACAAAGTTCTACTTTTTTGACTGGACTGGGTTGCCCAGTCTATCCACCCATATGCTGGGTGAAATTGGGTTCATCTGATAATTTAGTTCCTAGACTAGCAATCTGATCCTAATGAAGGTCCATAAAGACTTGTCAGTAGAGGACCACTGTGGTCCTTGTCTGAAGGGATTTTCTAACATGCCTGATCGATATAGACCATTGGGGAAGGCCAATAAGACCCCAACTCCTTTAGGATCAGACCAAGTTGAAATTATTGGAGTTATTATTGACGCATGTATGGCCATTAGAGCCATACCAAAGAGTCAGTGGCACCAAGACAAGTACCTTTTGTCACCCGACCAACTTCTGCTTGCCTGCTGCCTGCTTGACCCAACAGCTCTTTCTTCAACATGCTACCATGACTCCCCCACCCGCCACTCTCACCGATGGGATGCTCCTGCCCAGAATTTCTGGAACCTAGAGTAAACTAAGCTGTCTCAGGGCAGTGGACCAACATTTTTAATGTAAATTTTCTTCACTGACTCCAGATCTGTAGCAAAACATGTAATATTCTACACATGTGTGATGTGTTACAGGGTTGAGCAATGGGGTCACCTCTAAAAGAGATAAACCTGTTTTGTTTTTTTAGCACAGGATTCATCTTCCTATTTTCAGCTTTAGACATGCTACAACTATAAAGTAAAAGCAGAAATAATCTGGACTTCCAGCCATTCCATGTACTGATGCCAAAGCTAATTTAGGATTAAGAGAAGGTGCAATAAGAGCGACACGTTTCACAGAACTTTTACTTCCAATAAAAACAATAAAACCACAGGTTACAATACTTTAAAGAACGTAGGAATAAACAATGATTCACTATCTGGAACATAAGAGAGAGAGAGTGTCAGAATTATTATGTATAAATAAACAATAGGGGTTTTCCATACTTTCCGCAGTTATTGCACACTTTATTGTATTTTTGGTTGTTCTACAGTGATGCGGTTTTGTTTTTAAACTGCTATGAATAAGACAGATGACTGAACATTCTACAGTCTGCAATGGGTTAAGGATGCTTTAAATCTAGTCTTATACAGATACCATTAGTTCTCAATGCCCCTTGTCTTTCCAGAAGTAAAATGTTCCACCAAGAGTCCCAAGGGTGTGTTGGGTGCAGACGTCACAAGGATCAGGTTGCAAGGAGAACATATCTATATGCCAGGGTCATACAAGAAGTCAGTTATGATTCTTGGACTGAGGTTCAATGGGGTCCCTAGAGCAGATTGTGATGCTCTCCAGGCAAGGTTATTCCCTGCACCTTCTATTGATATCAATTTGGTCATCCAATATCCAATACATAGGGGCCGATTCACGAAGGGTCGAATATCGAGGGTTAATTAACCCTCGATATTCGACTAGGAACTAAAATCGTTCGACTTCGAATATCGAAGTCGAACGATTTTGCGCAAATCCTGCGATCGAAGGATTTTTCATTTGATCGAACGATTAAATCCTTCGAATCGAACGATTCTAGGGATTTTAATCCAACGATCGAAGGAAAATCCTTCGATCAAAAAATCCCAGGCAAGCCTATGGGGACCTTCCCCATAGGCTAACATTGACTTTGGTAGCTTTTAGCTGCCGAAGTAGGGGGTGGAAGTTTTTCTTAAAGGGACAGTACTTTGACTATCGAATGGTCGAATAGTCGAACGATTTTTAGTTCGAATCGTTCGATTTTCGTAGTCGAAGGTCGAAGTAGTCCATTCGATGGTCGAAGTAGCCCAAAAAAACTTCGAAATTCGATTTTTTTTTCATTCGAACCCTTCACTCGAATTTCGTGAATCGGCCCCTATATACTGTACATGGATTAAGTAACAAACTACAGGAAGGATAAGTGAGTTACTTGATCCACTAGCCTTAGGGTAGGACTACATGGACAATTTCCGCAAGATTCCACGTGATGCGCAAAAAAGCAGGCGTCACGTTGAATGCGACAGAAATAAGGTAAGTAATAGCATTGTTGGATGGTGTCACATCGTTGATCCGTTTTTGCGCAGCGCGTTGGATCGCACAGAAATTGTCCGTGTTGTCCTACCCTTAAAGTCAGAAAATGGTGCAGCCATAGTTACCCTAAAGTGTTATTTCAGGCTCTCCTAGATTCTCTGTATGTAATTAACAAGGTGAATTTCAAGTGAATATGAATTCTTTGTGGGATATCTATGGCTACAATTTTTCCAGGGGACTACTTGGTGTCAAACCCAACGCCTTGTTGGCGTCAGCATCTAGAATAACTAAACATTGAGTTCAAAGGTAAGTTAATAAATCATCACAGAGAAATTAGCAAGTAAAGATGCCAGAGATGTTCTTCCTGGATGTACCTGACAGACATAGGTAAAGCCAGTCATGGGGCATGACTAGGAGCTTTCTATCTACTGCATTTAAACCAGTGGTCCTCAACCAGTAGCTCGCAAGCAACATGTTGCTCACCAACCCCTTGGACATTGCTCTCAGTTGTCTCAAAGCAGGTGCTTATTTTTAAATTCCAGGCTTGGAGGTAAGTTGTGGTTGCATAATAACCAGGTGTTCTACCAAATAGACCCTCTTATATGCTGGCAATTCACATAGGGGCTGCCAAATAGCCAATCACAGCCCTTATTTGACACCCAGAGGAATGTTTTCATACATGCGTTGCTCCCCAACTCTTTTTACATCCGAATGTTGCTCACAGGTAAAAAAGGTTGGGGACCCCTGATATAAACCAACAGCCAATGACAAATGAGACTCTCTGACCAGTCATAAATCGAGCAGATGGCACCATCAGAATAGAGTCATTTAATACTGAATTTAAGGGCTTGCACTGATGTGCCATCTTGCCTATCAAAACAAAGTTTGCTCCATCTGTATTTTTATTTTTTTAAAAAATACGTTTCCCAAACCTACCTTATATATATAAAGAACCAAGAGCAATGAAACTGCACAGAGTCTTAATTCCCTGCCTAAACATGTTTTCTGTATAAATATAAACTGGAGACAGGGCATTCCTTGCCTTGGAAAACATGAATCATAAATGTTTCCTTCAGCAGCAGCAACAGATTCACTACCCTGCTACCACAGTACCTTAATGTGCAGGCCCCAGTGATGTACCATGTGTGTATTAGGGTTAAACATGACTGGGCGCCCACTTCAAATAAAACGTCAGACCTTTTCTGTGACGAATTGAACATACTTTGCAGTGAACCAGAAGTTTTCTTTTTATTGCAGAACTACCTTCCCAGTCATCGAACACTTGGTTCCGTTTTCTTGGCACTAGGTACTTCCACATGTCTCTCTACCCATCTCACAAACAGAACTTCCCATGGACTTTCCGTACTGCCTCAAGGAAAATCTACCACCATCAGGTCCACCTTAAAGGATAAGTAAAGCTTTAAAATAAAAGAATATAAAACTGACAAGGGTCTATTCTAAGCACTTTTGCAATTTACATTTTTTTTAATTCCAAGATAACAAGGGATACATATACTGTTAATATGAATGAATTTTGTTACAACAGCACCACCTGCTGGTTAGTTTCTCACCAGTCTGACCACCAAGTAGTCAAGGAAGTTGTCAGGAGAAAGAGGCTGCTCTGATGTTCTTCTGCTTAGGAAAGATTTAAAAAAGGTTTCTAACTTTACTCCTAAGCAGAAGAGCAGCCTCTTTATTTCTCTTGACAACTTCCTGGAAGTACTTTGCTTCTATGCTCCTCATGTCTCCATCTATGGTGTTATATCAGATCAAAAAGGCCATTCCCATTCCCAGCTCCTCGTTATAGACTCCAGGCCCCTTTACCTCCCCAGTCCCAGAACCTCCAAGCTGTTTCCTAATCTTAGGGGTTGATGTCCTCTAGTGTTAACTTTAGAAATGATATTTAAATATAACATATGCCAGCTCTTACATGCTTTAATGTTAACATGTCCTTTTATATGACAAGACTTGTTCTTCTTGTGTCTATTCGCCTATAATCTGTAATATATCCAGGTTGATAATTCCACCTGTAGAAGATCTTTATTTTTATTAATAAGTGACCACTCCCCCTCAAAATAACTTTTAATTCTAGTAATCATTATCCATTGAAGCCTATTACTGGTGCCTCTCCGACCGGAGCAATCAAGTACTATTGTGGGTCTCACTAATTCCAGCACAGTCATTGTTGCGGAAATATAAATTGACGGCGGTAAAATTACAAATATATACATCACTGTCTCGACTCACAGTTTCCAGATTAAATAGGCGAGAGGAAAGGTCACATTCTGTCTAGATCCAACAAAGGTGCAAACAGGTTCTGTTGTGAGCGATCACCCCCAACAACAGTCAACTGAGTTATTTGTTTGTGAAAGGGTAACAAAGAACACGAAGTCTAACCATGACTTGGAAATATGTTGTATCAAAGGAATCCATTATATCTGTGTTGGCCGTAGCAAGCCAAAAACACACTGGGCTACAGGTGGGACACTGTTGAAATTGTTTTAAGATCAGGATGTATAGCCCCCTAATTCCTCCATACTCCTCTTTACACAGGTTTTCACACATTTTTCAGTTAAAAATTGACCACAGTATGGGAACCTCTTATGTGTCCTTGGTTGTGTAGCCAATCCTGGGACTCTCAGTCAACCGGCTCATGTTCCCAGGTAGGAATATAATCTATATATAATCACAAACTTGCCATAAAGGCCTTTGCATGCAAACACTACATCATTTTCCCTTTTAACACCCGCTGTCAAGATTTGATTTATAACGTATGTCAGATAACAATGGTAATGTGTGAGCAAATCCATCAAACATTGTGAGCCTGAGGAAGCTTTTGTTGGACAGAGGCAAAATTTTCACAAGCCATGTATGCCCGTAAATGTTTAACAATATGGTATGCCTCCTTGATATGATATTTAACTCAAACCATTCGTGAAGATACATGGTGGGCAAATTAAACATTTTTTCATCATATTTTTTTTCAAAACCTAATTGTGTAAAAAAAAAAATATATACATTTTTTCCCCCGATCAAGAAAATTGTATTTCTCCATTCATTTTCACAAATCTGAGAAAAAAAAAGGCAAACAAAATAACTTAAACATTGAAATACACCTCCCATTAAGTTCTATAGAAGATCAACGGTTTTTAGAAATATTTCTTTTTGATTCATAAATCTGGAAAATTCAAGTAAAAAGACTTTTCAAGAAAAGTCTTGAATTTGAAAAAAATTGAGATTGAGTTTTTTGGTGCAAATTTAATAAATAGTCTCCTTAGTAACCACAAGGCTCTGTATATGGTGGATTCACATACATTTTATTTAAAAAAAAAAATGATGTCAAGAAAAAAAATGTATCTATACACCCCAAAAATAACGGTCAATAATTGGTGATAATCAATACTTTCCTCTTGAATAGAAGTGTTTTGGTCTGGGAGATACATAAGAATTGAACATGATGGAAACTTGCATAGGTTAAAAGATATAAAGGAAGAAGCAGTAACATGAATGGATTTCAACATCAATCTAGAGCATGACACTTAGGGGGTTATTTACTAAACTCTTAACTAAAATTTTGTGTTTTTTTTTTTATATATATATAAAATCTGACTTTTAAAAAATCACAAATTTTGCCGAATTTATTAAACCCCCGAGGATTGAAAAGTCTGAATCAGAAAATTCGGCATCTCAGACCTGTCGAGGTTGCATATAAGTCAATGGGAGAAGTCCCAATGATTTTTTGATGTGCGCTGGACTTTGTTTTGAGTGAAAAATCCGAAAAAAAATTTGAAAATCGGATAAAGAATCCGAAAAAAATTTGAAAAAGCAAATTTTCGGGAAAATATAATACATTTTGATCGGTCGAATTTTGAATTTATGGGAGTTTTAAAAAACTCACATGAATTCGATAGTCGATCCTTGATAAATGTGCATCCAAGTGTTTGGAATTTTTTCAATTGCTACTTTGCCGTTATAACAATAGAGAACAACAATGATGATTGGAACACCTCGAAATAACACTATGGATAAGAAAATGTAATATTTCCTTTTTAACAGTTGCTTCATATATTCTCTCTATGGGGCAAATTCACTAAGCCGCGAAGCGCCGAACGCTAGCGTTAATTTGCTAGCCTTTGGCATTTTCGCTACTGCGCAAATTCACTAACGAACGCTGGCGTAGTTTCGCTACTGTTACTTCGCACCCTTACGCCAGGCGAATTTTCGCTAGCGACGTAACTACGCAAATTCACTAACTTGCGCAGTGTACTGAACGCTACCTTTTACGCTAGACTTCCTTCGCCACCTCAGACCTGGTGAAGCGCAATAGAGTAGATAGGGATTGTTTCCAAAAAAGTCAAAATTTTTTCTAAGTCCCAAAAAACGCTGGCGTGTTTGCTACATGATGGGTGATAGGCTGAAAAAGATCGAAAATATTTTTGGGGCTCCCCTCCTTCCCCCCTACATTTCCTGACTCATGGCAACTTACCTAGACATGTGTAGGGCAAAATAAAAATTTTATTTGCAGATTTGAAGGTTTTCTTGGCATTTGTAGTGCTGATACGTGTACTGAAATTTGAATTTCGCGCCGTATGCAAATTAGCCTTCGCTAGCGTAACTTCGCTTTACATAGCGAACCAACGCTAGCGCAACTTCGCAACCTTACGCTACCCCTGAGCGCAACTTCGGATTTTAGTGAATTTGCGGAGCGCTGGCGAAACTACGCCTGGCGAAGTGCAGCGAAGCTCGGCAAAGTTACGCCTGGCGCAACTGCGCATCTTAGTGAATTCGCCCCTATTTAACTAGAAGGCATTTAGTAAGGCATCGACATGATACCAAAGTTCACGATTATTCCTGCTGAGGATGAAGCTCAACTAATCCTTAAAGGTGGCGATGCACATTTATTTGTTGAAAATCTTCTGATTCATACCTGGCACAATAAACAGAAAGTATTGATTGGCTCTGCAGAGGTTTCACTATACTCAGCAGATTGCTGGCTCAAGACAAATCTTCGGCAGAGGATTAATCCATTCATTTTTGAACCATATGTATTATTAGGACATACATAATGCGCTTTGGATGGGATGGCATTGAATTTCAGATAATTAAAAAAGGCAGGGATAAAGCATTAGGAAATGGATATTTAGCCAGTGACTTTTGAAGCAATCAACATTCAAGTATTGGTAGTGGCTAATCCATAGGGACTCAAAAGGCCTTTGATCGTGGCTTTAAAAAAATCCCTCTATAACACCAGCCATCTCTGTTACTTTCTGCACGTAGGCGCTCTACTCATTGAGAAGGTCCTACAGTTACCCACGCATAGGTTCTTTTTTTAGCTTATATTATTTTAAGTCCCTTTGTTTTGTTCCTTTGAAAGACTTGGCTTAGCCATATCATTGCTGCAGACCCAATCTGGCTAACTAAGTAGGATCACTGTACTTGGGTGAATGTGGTGGCATTCTAGTGTTACCGATTCTTTTCCTTAGTTGAAGTCTCTTCAAGAGAGCTCCATCCCTCACAACTAGACTCCAGCAAATTAGAAGTTATAAACAAAATGACCTACTAATGTAAAGTACCGTATATACTCGAGTATAAGCCGTCCCGAGTATAAGCCGAGGTACCTAATTTTACCTCCAAAAACCGGTAAGCTTATTGACTCGAGTATAAGCCGAGGGTGAGAAATGCAGCAGCTTCTGGTAAGTTTCAATCAAAAAATTGAGGGTTTCTGCTCCCATTGGAGGTGCCGGCGTCTCGTTTTTGGATGCCGGCGACCATTCTTGGATACCGGCGAATATTCTTGGAGACTATTCTTAGGCGCCAGCGACTATTCTTAGACGCCGGCGACCGTTTTTGCGCTTGACCCGAGTATAAGCCGAGGTAGAGTTTTTCAGCATATTTTGGGGGCTGAAAAACTCGGCTTATACTCGAGTATATACGGTACCTAAAATTGGAAAACAACCAGTTCCCTCAAAGTAAGCTTGCATTCTTGAACACAGCCATACAGCGTAATAAGCCTTTTTGAATTGTATTTGGTGATTTGATTTTGAACTTTGCATTTCTATCAATGACTTGTCTGCACACAAAGAAAATTTAATTTTTTCCAGCGAAAGTAGGGGACCAGGGATTTTAACCATAAATCTCATTGCTATTTCTTTGATTTGTTTTATAGGATTTCTAATGAATGTATTACACTCCGATTTGCTTTTCATTACCAGTTTGTGTCCATAAAATGTCTTCTAAAATATGTTGGGACCTTTAAATATTAGGTATCAAACTGATCTTAACTTGTGGGAGATAAGATACTGGTTTCAGCTTTGAGGCAAGTTTCAGAAATGTCATTAACAATGTTAACTTAGTAAGTTTCATAGCTTGGAGTTGAAAGATATATTTACCCATTGGTGTTATGGGGTTAACTTACTGTTAGGGGCCTATTTGGTTTTGTACTGCTGAAGATTTTTGATATATACTAGTCAGGATTCTCCATAGAATTATACATATTTGCTATTGGTGTGAAAAAGAGACGTGGAACTTTTCAAATCAGTTATACAGTTATATGAAAAAGTTTTGGGAACCCCTCTCAGCCTGCATAATAATTGACTCCACTTTCAACAAAAAAGATAACAGTGGTATGCCTTTCATTTCCTGAGCACTGGGGTGTTTTCTGAACAAAGATTTGTAAACTTTCAAAATTTTGACATTTTTGGAGAAGTGGGACAGTTTTTCTCATCACTACTTCAGCAGTGCAACATTGAATTTTGAAACCACCCTACCAGAAAAAAAGAAACTTTTGATTGCAATGGCAGAGAGACCCCTAAAAGTAAGTTGAGTCCAAATAACCATGTAATCAGGGCCCGATTTCAGCAGCGGGCTCCCCTAGGCTACGCAGTTCTAGCGCCCGCCGCCCGCAGCGTTCTAGTGAACACAAGTACACAGGAGTACTAGGTGCTCCTTATAGAGCGGCTGGGCGGCATGCCGCCCCTAGGACTTTGCTGCCCTAGGCCCGGGGCCTGTTTGGCCTCACCACAAATCCAGGCCTGCATGTATTTTTGGGAATAATATATCACAATGAAAAAAAAAAAAATATATATATATATATATATATATATATCGCAGTCCAGTGAGTATCCGCACTCCAAGGCACACTATTATGGCTTATATAGCCGGGGCACAAGGTTTAAGATATATATAACATGATATTCAAGAGAACCAGCACTCCTATATATAAAAAAATTCTCATTTATTTCTGTTGCATCAATATCCAACGTTTCGGTCCCTGCTGGGACCTTTTTCAAGGATCCTTGAGAAAGGTCCTAGCAGGGACCGAAACATTGGATATTATCCCTGACGAAGGTTCCAGTAAGGAACCGTAACGTTGGATCTTCAATAAACCTTCACTTGCTTACAAATATCGCCTTGTTGTGAATATCCTTGGCGTGCTGTCAATATTTGCAGAATGTTATATATATAAATATATATACCGTATATACTCAAGTATAAGCCGTCCCGAGTATAAGCCGAGGTACCTAATTTTACCTCCAAAAACTGGGAAAGCTTATTGACTCGAGTATAAGCCGAGGGTGAGAAATGCAGCAGCTTCTAGTAAGTTTGAATCTCGTTTTTGGATGACTATTCTTAGGCGCCGGCTACTATTCTAAGCGCCGGCGAATATACTTAGGCGCCGGCGAATATTCTTAGGCGTCGGCTACTATTCTAAGGCGTCAGCTACTATTCTTAGGCGCCGGCGAATATTCTAAGGCGCCGGCGAATATTCTTAGGCGCCGGCGACCGTTTTTTTGCGCTTGACCCGAGTATAAGCTGAGGTAGAGTTTTTCAGCATATTTTGGGGGCTGAAAAACTTGGCTTATACTCGAGTATATACGGTATACACAGTATATTGTCCAGAAAGAGGTGCACTCAAAAACAGTAGGCAAATGCCTAGGTGTTCATGTAACAGCATTATAGTATATAGATGCACACTGGGACTTTAAAATAAAATGAAAAAAATCAAAATGTATTTGTCAACCTCTTCTCATTTATTTGTCAACATTTCGGCCCTGTGTATATATAAATATATATGTTAATTAAAAGTTGTTACATATTACAATCCTCTCCCAACCTCCACACACCAACTTTCCTTTGTAGCATTGGCTAATCTAACAGATAAAAAATAACAATTATTAAGGGTCATTTTATTTTCTTACAGAAACAATTGCATCCGTGTTCCATAATTGAATCGACAGAAGCAAAGACTGAAACAACAAATACTCTGTAAATTATTCTGATGAGTTAAGTGCTGTGCTATTCTAGAGAAGCCAGATACCAATTATGATAACAATTTTGGCACCACGGCAGGCTGTTAAGTGAATTACTAAATATAATACCTGTGTACTGTATATATTATATATCATATATAGGCTTATAACAAGGCTAGAAGATGCATTGTCATTTGTGCAAGCCTCTTTATTGTACTGTAAATCTAAGCACAGGCCATAAACGCTACTTTATCACAGCCTGGAACTGTCTCTATCTGCGATTGGATTGCTCTAGGTCACCGATGTCATGCAGAAGAGCTTCTGATTTGAAGGAAATAACAGTTTATAGCTGTTGGCTGTGACAGTGCTTGCCTTTTTCAATAAAAATGGCCGGTATTGGACAAACTATTCCAACTCTAGATGGAATCTGCATAGCAGTCATGAGCACGGTATCAATGTCACCTCAACCCCCCAAAATCTATTTATGTAGTTGCTCAACCTGCATTGGTCAATGGAAAAGTACCTCTTTCAATATGCAGCCAATATAATGTACATACTGTACTTTGGATCTTGTAATATTCATGGAACAAACCCAAGATCTCAAATCTAGCATGTATTTATTTCCCACTGGAAAGGAAACAAAAGGGGAGCAGAGCTGAGACTATTGTTGCCCTTTATCTAAACGAAACTCTGCACAATACCTGGGTTCAGCTTTGTTTAATGATAAGCGATCAATGGCTCGTACGCACAATAAGCCTGAGTTTTGTAAGAAATTCTTCTTCCTTGTATAGAGCCGGTTGCCACAAACAGCAGAAAGCATAGTCATACTGAGACTGATACCAAATCACAAGCCTTCTTAGGAATCAGATGCAACACAAACCCTACTCCTACATAGTATCAAGGATGCTGAAGCTTAATATAACACACCCGGCATAGTTTAAAGAGGAACATTGAAGCTATGTACTGTACCATTTTAAGAGACTTTCTCTTTCCGGTTTCAGATTTTGGGTCAATTTTTTATTTTATTGAAAAATTCCAATGCTTTCCGATATTTCCATTTCTTTTCTTTATGGAAACCATTTGTCACCTTGGAAAAATAATGATCCAATTTAAATTCTAGTTATTATACCATCATGTGTAGCACAAGAATACAGGACAAGCCCAGTAGACCAACATTTCTGCTGACATAATTAGGGGGAAAGTGAGAGGGGAATGTTCGGGAACAATAAGTAATGTAGATTCTCAGCTTATTGTTTTCTGAGGGCCAACATCTTAAAGGGATACTGTCATCGGAGAAAATTTTTTTTTCAAAATGAATCAGTTAATAGTGCTGTTCCAGCAGAATTCTGCACTGAAATCCATTTCTCAAAAGAGCAAACAGATTTTTTTATATTCAATTTTGAAATCTGACATGGGGCTAGGCATTTTGTCAATTTCCCAGCTGCCCCTGGTCATGCAACTTGTGCCTGCACTTTAGGAGATAAATGCTTTTTGGCAGGCTGCTGTTTTTCCTTATCAATGTAACTGAATGTGTCTCAGTGAGACCTGGATTTTACTATTGAGTGTTGTTCTTAGATCTACCAGGCAGCTGTTATCTTGTGTTAGGGAGCTGCTATTGTGGTTACCTTCCCATTGTTCTTTTGTTTGGCTGCTGGGGGGAAAAAGGGAGGGGGTGATATCACTCCAACTTGCAGTACAAGCAGTAAAGAGTGATTGAAGTTTATCAGAGCACAAGTCACATGACTTGGGACAGCTGGGAAATTGACAATATGTCTAGCCCCATGTCAGATTTCAAAATTGAATATAAAAAAATCTGTTTGCTCTTTTGAGAAATGGATTTCAGTGCAGAATTCTGCTGGAGCTATTAACGGATTCATTTTTTCCCATGACTCTTGTGAGAAGACTCATTGATATCAAGATCCCAAAAATAATATTCATACAGTCCCCTTCAATAATGAGCACTGGATATCAACACCACCAATACAATCTTTGACTAAACACTAGTGGGAGGACCAGTTGATATCAAGACCACCAAGGTAATCTGCATATAGTACTCAAGTGAGCAGTAATTGATATCCAGACCACAAAGGTAATTTTTGAATAAAACCCTAGTGGGAAGACCAATTGAGATCCCAAAAGTAATCTCGATATGGTCCTCTTGAGAAAGATACAATTGACACCAAAGAACCAACAAAATTATTGACCACCAAGGTAATCTGCATATAGTACTCAAATGAGCAGTAATTGATATCCAAACCACAAACCCTAGTGGGAAGACCAATTGATACCAAGATCCCAAAAGTAATGTCTATGGAGTCCTCTTGAGAAAGCAGCATTTGGCATCCAAAACACCAATGAGATTATTGATTAAAACCCTTGTGAGAAGACCAGTTGATAGAGATCCCAAAATAAATCTCTATATAGACCTCTCGAGTAAGCAGCAATTTACATTTAAAGCACCAAGGAAATGATTGAGTAAATTAAGGACCAGAAGGTTCCAAGGTAATTTCTATATAGTCATCTTGAGTAAGCAGGAATGGATATCAAGACCACCAAGGTAATCTTTGACTAAAACAATAGTTCGAAGACCAGTTGATATCTAGAAGATATAAGATAAACATGGTCTGGTTCAGTCGCCATCATATCTAAAATGCTACCTGAACTATTATCCTTGACCAATAAAAGTATCAGCTAAACTTCATGAACACCGCTTTGTAGTCACTTGTAGTGATTTATGTCTCTCCTTCTGCCAAGACTAATAACATCAATCATTAAGTCCACGTTTTCAGTCTTGCTTTGTTATCTTAATGACATCCATCAGTGTTTCACTTATAATACTTGGCCGAGATGTTTACAGAAACTACAGATGGAGACAGAGGACAACTTATCTCATCATCACCCCATTGCATGCAACATAAACTGCTTTGGCTACAGACTTCACAAACGTGATGCAAATGTTGGCTCTTACCTAATGTATGGTTTTCGGCTTCAGACATTTGAAAGCATTCTTCGTGTTTCCGAGCGATCTCCTCCATGATGTTACATTCTGGGGGCATGCAGAAAACCTACAAAGGACAAGGAGAGTCATTTAATGAAACGGATGATAAGCGATACCTTTTTATATGTTTATTAGAAAATATATGTATATATATATACAGTGTATAGAGAGAGAGAGAGAGAGAGAGAGAGAGAGAGAGAGAGAGAGAGAGAGAGAGAGAGAGAGAGAAAGAGAGAGAGAGACAAAAAAGAGAGCTTGCACTCACAGGTCTTACAAAGTGTTTAAAGGTGTTTATTAGATCAAAAACGAACAACTAACGTTTCGGCTAGCACTCTAGGCTAGAGCTTTGAGAAAGGCTAGAGTGCTAGACGAAACGTTAGTTGTTTGTTTTTGATTTAATAAACACCTTTAAACGTTTTGTAAGACCTGTGAGTGCAAGCTCTCTCTTTTGCTCTACCTCTACTCCTTTTTGGGCTTGTTGCAACCAGGCAACGTTCACTGCTTCACGAGTTGTGCCGGCTTCCAGAACTCTCTCTCTCTCTCTCTATCTCTCTCTCTCTCTCTCTCTCATTCTCTTTCTCTCTCTCTATATACATACATATTACAAGCTCAGGTGTATTATATTCAAGCTCATGTGTATTTATATGTATATACACCCAGGGCAAAACATATATAATAAGAGATAGTTCCTAATTAACTTTTATTACAGTGACGCCCAAGGTGCAGGGGGTTTCCTGCCATAACCAGTATAAACCTGATGCATCTGATAAGAACATACAGTATCTGTATCTCAGCTTCTCACAACCGCAATTCCAGGCCCCGATACCATATTCTCACACCATGACCCGATGAATCAGATCTTACTGCCTCATGACAAACGAGGCTCTGCTCGGTAAATGTAAATGATTTACAGTGTACAAGGGCCATGTGAAATGACTGGAAGTTTGTGAGCCTTATCAGGGTTTTATAGGGAGGGTGAGAATCTGACAAATGAAATCAAATAATTCATTCTTGGCAACGATAATCAAAAAAAGATCTTAAAGGGCCAGTAGCAACAAAAACTAGTGAGACTACAATCTCTTGCCTTTCATCACATGGTCTGTTAATTCCAAAAAGTAACCCCAGGGGCCCATCGCTGTGGAGCAGGATTGAGCTGGAGTAGGGTTTCGACCTTTCCAATTATTCAAGGGGTTGTCTGGTTCAAAGCCCCGTCTGGTTGTAAAACCTGGACAAAACTCTATCCATGTTATATGTGACATCATAGTCCCACCCATAATGTTACCAGCCTGCCCTCTGACATCATGTTTCCACCCATCACGTCACCAAACTACCCCCCTGTTGTCATCACCCCTTTACCTTTGTCTGACTTTTGCTGCAGCATAGGTGGCAACCCTAAACTAAGAGGGGAGTTGGGGCATGATGGGAGCATGAGTAGTGATGGGCGAATAAATTTGGCAGGCGTAAACCGCGTTTTGCCAGAGAATAAATTCACCGAAACAGCTGCGGAAAAAGTCAATTGCGTCAAAACCGGCGCACGTCAGCACTATTCAGACGGCCTTGAATTTAACGCCGGCGTCAAAATTGACGCAACAGTCCAATTTGACGCGGGCATCAAAATTCGCATTTCACTAATTTTTCGGGAGAAACTCGTCCATCACTAAGCATGAGGGAAGAGGGACATGGGTTTGAGGGCAGAGAAGGAGGGGCACAGCCCAGAGCAGTAATTAATCCACCCCTAATAACATTAAAACTTAATTTAAATGTTAACTGCCCCTTTGAACACGAGTGCCATATTGCCTGGCTCACTTGATGCCTTTGGCATTGCTTCCAATGCTACACTAAATGGCCTAATAAGAATTACTATTGTCCAACATGGTGCCTGACTATGACTAACCCTACTGTCTGTTGAGGGGAAGTGCAACTTATAAATAGGATGTATCCAGGGAGAGGCAGTGGTACCCCCTGTACATGGGATCCAGCAGTCTAGGCTCGACCAGTTCAGAATCAATCAGACTCGTAGCAGTAAAATGTGCTATAAAGTGATTAGTCAGGCTCAGGGCAAGACTATTATACACACTGAGAGAGACTGCTTGGTCAGTGGAGGTGCTCGGGCATGTCAGAACAAGCCACTTGCTATCTGGATTATCCCCACTATTTTTCAATACACTGAGTGCGCATGTGGATAAGTACAGCGCTGCTTAGAAAGAATTACAGGCGACACTCACTGCCACATCCTATCATTGGCTTCTTTATTCTCTAGCCGACACTGAGCTTAGAAAGGAAACTTGTAAGGGTCAGGCCACACTGGGAGTTTTGGGGAGATTTGGTCGCCTGGCGACTAATCGCCTTGTTTTTGCGGCGACCAATCTCCCCAAATGCCTCACGAGGAAACTTTGAGCGACATCGGAAAACGAATTGCCGCGTGTGATTAGCGCCGGCGTTTTTTCATTTTAGCAGGCGCAGAGTGAGGGAAGCCGTTTGGGGAGATTGTTTGCCGCAAAAACGAGGCGATTTGTCACCAGGCGACCAAATCTCCCCAAAACACCCAGTGTGACCTTACCCTAAGAGCAAAGAAAGTAAATGGTATTATTACTGGTATGGGATCTTACATTTAGAAACTCATTATCCAAAAAAGCCACAGTCCTAGTTAAGCAAGTAATTTTATTTTTGACTGATTTCCCTTGTACTAAGATGCACATATCCATTAGTATCCTTGAGCTGTGATGATCTGAATTACAGAAAGACCCCTTATTTAGAAAACCCCAAGTCCCTAATTTCCAACACACCATTCTGGCACACCAGCTCTCATCTTATATGACTTTAACATTCCCTAACTCTTCTTTTCTCCATCTATCACTTTCCTTTTTAGATAACATTTTTTACTGTTCTATCACAGCCATCTCGTTCCACCCACACACAGAGATCTTAACGCATTGAACTCACAACAACTAGTTGTACAGCAGCACATCAGACCTCTCACGGAAGCTTCTCTCTACAATGATGCACTTGCATTAGCTCTTGACACCCATGCTTCTTCTACCACCATCACAGTTGTCCATTTAAACCCCAACTGTGGCACACTAGCTCAACTCAGTTCCTAAGAAGTTGTAGTAGAACAGTAGAACACCAGTGGAAAAAGTTGAAACCGCTGATGTACCACCGCCTGGTCCAGCATCTCACCCACAACTTCATTCTTGATCTCCTGCAATCTGGATTCCACCCATCATACTTTACAGAAACTGAAATCTAAAGGTCACTGTTCCGTACCTATCCTTCTAGATATCTTTGCAATCTCTCACGGAGTTGGCCATCCACTGCTCCTCGACATTCTGTACTCAGCCAGCAATTGTGAAACTGCTCTTTCATGGTTTAAGTCATTCCCTTTAGTTCATTCGCTCTCAATGTTGGAGTTCATCAAGGCTCTGTTAGGCCCCCTGCTGTTGTCACTCTACATTACTTCTCTAGGAAAACTTATTTGGGCTTCAGTATCACCTTTTAGCTGCTGACACCCAAATCTACTTGCCTTTTCCTGACCTTTCTATAAGTTTACATAGAATTTTCTCACTGTTGACAAAGAGGTAAAAGCTGAGAAAATAAAACTCCATTTTTTTTGGCCAGTGAGCAATTCAGACGGCTGACAGCTAACATGCTGCGCAAACAACCAACAAGCCGCGACAAATGGAACAATACACAGATCCGTCAGTCTCCTCGGCTACAGGATATGTTTTGTGGTCTACTGTATTTGTGAAGTCAGGCTTCAAGTTTACCAAAACCATAAAGACGTATGGCAACTGTATTGTTTGATTAATCTGAGCCCAGAACTCGTGGCACGAGAGTATGAGATAAAGCAAACAGCATTGAGGGTGCATTGTTAATGGAACTGGCCGATCAAATCAACCCAACATCTCCAAAAGTAGCCTCCACGTAATGGCAATCCATGCATTAATTGGTATAACCCTTGGCCACTATATAGTTCAGAAGATGGAAGGTCCCGATGCAAGATAGACCATAATAATTAGTAACCATAACATCGTGCATAACAACTCAGCCAGTATGTAGTACTGTATATTCGGTATAATCTGTTGCCAAAAGATGTTCAAATATGTCGCTGCCAGCAGGAACTATGCATTTCCACTGAGGCATTGAAGTTAAACATGTGCTGCCCATGTTGTCAAGGCATACCTGTCAACGGCCCTGTTTACCCTTGGACACGCATGAATTTTAGAGAAAAAAACAGGTGGGATTTTGAGGAAATAAGAGCGAGGTTAGGGCAGGGCAGCAACATGGCTTGGGCCTGCATTGCACAACAAAATAAACCTCATAACAACTAGCACCTCCACAATGCCCATTGTTTTTGAACATGTGGCATGGGCGTTCCCACTCATAGGTGTAAATTGCTTGTTTTTACCAAAGTCTTTTAGCCCCAGCATGGAATTGTGTCTCTGTCCCTTTAAACATTAGGGTCTTCCATGTGGAAGTAAAGATATAGGCCAGTAAGTCTGACCTCAGTGATAAGAAACTTTTCAAAGGGGTGCTAGGAATAAGATACTTGACTTCATTGCAAAGCCATCATGGTTTAACAGATCTTACCAAACTAATTTATTTGTGAGTTGAGCAGGAACCTAGACACTCAAATGGCAGTGGATATGATCTACTTAGACTTTGCTAAAGCATTTGGTACAGTGCCACATAGAAGGTTACTGGTTAAATTAAGCAATATTGGCCTGGAACATAGTATTTGCACAGGCTGCAGGATAGTTTACAAAGAGTAATGTTTAACTAAACATTTTCTAATTGGACCCTGTGCTAAATTGTTTATGAATGACCTGGAGGTGGGCATTGAAAGTACTGTTTCTATATTGGCTGATGATACTAAATTGTGTAGAACTCTAAGTTCCCTGCAGGATGCTGCCACTTTGCAAAGTGATTTGACTAAATTGGAAAACTGGGCAGAAAACTGGAAAATGAGGTTCAATGTAGATAAAAAAATGTGATGGACATTGGTCTTTTTTGAACCCAACTTAACTATGTAACTATGTGCGTGTGTAATTTACCTCAGCCCATTGAGTGACTTCACATCATGTTTTAGTACGTTTTTTTGCCCTGTGTTTCTTTTGGGAATACGGCACACATAATCTACTACTTGTGTAAGACTGGGGTGCCAGGTACCACCAGAAAACCTTTGACTATAAACTTATTCTCTAAAATAATGTTCCCTCTTCTCTTTACTCAACTTCTTTATTCATTATACATGCACTTATCCATCCGTTCTTCAATATCACCTCTCGTTCTCTCACAGTGAATGGTCAAGGTATAGGCATACTAAACCATGTGATTAAGTGAGAAGCACCATCAAGAGTTTTCCTGGTACCAGGGTGGGCCAGTCTGACACCATGTGAGAGCGATCAAGACTCCAGTGCAAATGATTTGGAAGCAGTGTCAGATATGCAGATACCCCTCCGCTTTAACCCTTGTCATAGCCAACCCAGAGTTCCAACCTGGTCAATGTCAGTCCTTTTACTAAGAATGGGTGGCACATTCCCAAACTAGGATTATAGACTTTATTAACCCACTAAAACAAGCACTATACACATATGAGGAATTACACCAGAGACATAAATGGAACTCTGATAAACTAATAGAATACCTTCAAATCATACATTACATCACTACAGTATTTGGACAACAAACCCAAATCAAGCTTACACCATTCAAAAAAGTAATAGGTGGTGACTTCCCATATAAGGGGTTGATATCTCGGTTATAATACATACTGAACTCCCTAAAGGAAGAGCTGTTCCCAAAACATGCATATATGCAATACTGGGAATCAATCTTGGGCCAAGAACTGACTCTTCCCAAGTGGAAGGCAATGTGGGAAAACGCACTTAAAATGGTTGTTTGTACTCAACAAAATAATGACGAGGTGGTATCTCACGCCTGATAGACTATCAAAGATGTATCCACAAGGCAGCCCTATGTGTTGGAGAGAGTTTCAGCATAGAGGTACCTTACACCATACCCTATGGGCATGCCCTAAACTCACTCAAGTGATTAACCTAATAAAGTCAGTTGTCAGGGTGCCCCTAATTATTATTATGCCCCATCTGCTTCTGGCACTGCCAATACCAAACAATGCTGAACAATCCAGCACAACATTGGGTCAACCAAATAGCCAAGGCAGCTCGACTTTCTTCTAAGTGGAAATCCACAGCAGCGCCCACTATCCAAGAGATTATATCCAGGTTGGAAACAAACAGAACATTCCCTCCCGAATAACTAATACTATACAAAAACATAACGACATATGGGATAACTGGACCAATTTAACCTCATCTCCTTAAGATATTTGAAAGGTCTTTCAAACTGGTTATTTCATTTTTACTAAATCTACTTGTCCCCATTGGTTACAGTATATTTGTGGGTGTTGAATGTAACTGTGAATATGGGATAAAAAACTCAAAGACGCAAATTGTATATTGTTTATTATATTGTAAACTTCAATAAAATGTAAGTTACAAAAAAAAAAGACTCCAGTGCATAAATCCTAGGTTGCTTTCCATTAACTTGACTGCACTGAGGTTAAGCTGGAAACCATTACTAAACGCAAGTTATGGTTCGTGGCTGCATTTTGTTCACCCTACATAGCAAGGAAACCACTGCCTACTAGACCATAATAATGCTCATATAGATACTGGCCTATAGGAAATTACAGGCCAATAAGTTTGACATCCATGCTGGGCAAATTATTTGAAGTCTTGTTAAGGGATCACATTCAAAATGTTGTCCTGGTGAATGACATTATGAGCAGCAATCAGCATGGCTTTATGAAGGATAGGTCATGTCACACTAATTTGATTGCTTTTTATGATGAGGTAAGTAAGATGCTGGACAGTTTGGGGCAGTAGATTTCATCTATTTGAAATTTGCCAAAGCGTTTGAAACTGTGCCCCACAAACGACTGCTTTCTAAACTAAGGTCTGTTGGGCTTAATGAAGTCGTTTGCACGTGGATAGGAAACTGGCTACAGGATCGGGTACAGAGGGTGGTTGTTAATGGGACATTCTCTACTTGGAGTAAGGTTCTTAGTGGGGTCCCCCAGGGCTCAGTATTGGGTCCACTTTTATTTAACTTGTTCATTAATGACTTAGAGGAGGGTATTGAAAGTAATTTATCAGTGTTTGCAGATGACACAAAATTATCCAGCCCAATTAATTCCATCCAGGATGTGGCACTTGCAACAGGATCTTGACAAACTGTCAATCTGGGCAGCTAAGTGGCAAATGAGATTCAATGTTGATAAATGTAAAGTCCTGCACCTGGGATGTAACAATATCCACTTATACCCTTAATGGGACTGCACTATGCAAATCCTTAATGGAGACGGAGCTAGGAGTCCTTGTAGATAATAAACTTGGCTGTAGCAAGCAATGCCAGTCAGCAGCATCAAGGGCAAATAAGGTCTTGAGCTGTATTAAATGGGGCATAGAGTCAAGGGAGGAGGGGTCATTCTTCCACTGTATAGAGCACATGTAAGGCCCCATCTAGAATATGCCGTACAGTTTTGGTCTCCGGTGCTCAAACAGGACATTATTGTATTAGAGAGGGTACAGAGAAGGGCAACTAAGCTGGTAAAAGGTATTGAAAATCTTAGCTATGAGGAAAGACTGGCCAAATTGGGGATGTTCACGCTGGAGAAGAGGCGCTTAAGGGGTGATATGATAACTATGTATAAATATATAAGGGGATCATATAATAATTTCTAATGATTTATTTACCAGTAGGTCTTTCCAGCTGACACAAGGTCACCCATTCCGATTAGAAGAAAAGAGATTCCAGCTAAATATTGGGAAGGGGTTTGTTACAGTGAGAGCTGTGAAGATGTGGAATTGTCTCCCTGAATCAGTGGTACAGGCTGATACATTAGATAGGTATAAGAAGGGGTTGGATGGTGTTTAGCAAGTGAGGGAATACAGGGATATGGGAGATAGCTCATAGTACAAGTTGATCCAGGGACTGGTCCCATTGCCATTTTGGAGTCAGGAAAGAATTTTTCCCCCTCTGGGGCAAATTGGAGAGGCTTCAGTTGGGTTTTTTGCCTTCCTCTGGATCAACTAGCAGTTAGGCAGGTTAAAATAAAGTTCAAAGGTTGAACTTGATGGACGTGTGTCTTTTTTCAACCTGACTTACTATCTAACTGTGTAATACATGATGTAAATGACTAATAACACAATTCCATGAAGCCCAACCTGATAATTAAACATTGTCAGACAATCTTAGCAGCGTGTTGTACAAACTATTGGTTACTATGTACACACAAATGCACTACAGTGACAATTAAACAGCATGATCTCTACTCCAAATACTACTACTGATAATAATAAAGATCCAGACAAATATTTGTCATTTATTATTGTGCATCTGAAAAATGATAATATTGACTCTTGCTTGAAATCAATATGGGAATTTCAGTGATAGGCACTTGGCAAACAAAATACGGACAGGAAAGCAATTACGGCAAATTAATTTCTTTAAATAGCTCATTGGAAAAACAGTAGATAAAGATGTTCCCAGATTCTGCAAGATCATCTAGAATTTCCATATCTGATTTGTGGCAGCTCTCTTAATGGTACGATATGTTTAGTATTTGTATTGCAATGGGTTTTACTTCCTTGACAAAAAGTCATGTGATTTTAAGGATTCAGATTTGGTACGGCCAGGCACAAGGAATCAGCCAAATCTGGATTCTGATGATATAGGCCTAATCCTGGCCAAATACCGAATCCTAGTGAAAGCAAATTTATTTTGAATATACTTTGCAGTATGTAATAATGAGCGAATTTCTTTCATCTGGTTTGGATTTGCAACAAATTTCTGCATTTTACCAGTGTCGAATCCGCTACAAAATCTCACCATAAAAATAAGTAGCGCCTATAGAGCTTTACTTATTTTGAAAGATGCCCATAGACTCCTATGTGTTCTGCACTGGAAGTCACAGCGAAAAAGTTGCCAAACCCCCCCCCTAAAAAAAAAAAAAGACCATAGACCCCAATGTATTTCACCTGGAAAAAGTCACTGCAAAAAAATTACCGCAAAAAAAGCCACTGTGAAAAAACACCCATGGACATCAATCTGTTTTGTTAATTTTTGTGTTTTTTCCCACGGTTTCATGAATTTTTCAGCAAAACAGGTCACATTTGCCATCACTAACAGTAAGTATGGCTTAGAACGTTTGTGTTGACTTCAGGCATATCATGGAGAGCAAAGAAAAATCATCAGATAGATCCTTGAGCCTATTAAGCCTGACCTTTCTCATGAAACACATCTGGTTGAAGCACAGATGATCAGATCCAGTGGAAAGGGCAACTATGCTTAAAAGACGTTTAAGGGAAAAAAGGGAAGAGGAGGACCAGCAGCAACATGGATAGTTACAATCAAATCAACCATGATCTTGCCTTCGAGTAACCCGAAGACCTAAAGAGAAGGCAAAACTCCCTGTAGAAACTCCATCCTCGTGGTCTCTGTGAGTCAAAATTGACTTGACATCATTTAATAATAATAATATTCCTCATGAAGCATACCTAGTTGAATCAAAGACAATCAGATTCATTGGAAAGGGCAAGTGTACTTGAAAGAAGATTAAGGGGAAATAAAGGGAAGAGGGTGACCAGCAGCAACATGGATAGTTACAATCATGTCAACCATGCACATGACACTAAGTAACCTAAAGACAAGACACCATCCTCATGGTATGACCATCCTCATGAAGCACAACTGGTTGAAGCAAAGATAACCAAATTCATTGGAAAGGGCAAGTATGTTTGAAAGACATTTAAGGGACAAAAGGGAAGATGATGGCCAGCAGGACCATGGATAGTTACAATCACATGAACCATGAACATGCCACTGAGTAACCTGAAGACCTAAAGAGAAGGCAAGACTTTCTGTAGAAACACAATCCTCGTGGTCTCCATGAGTCAAAATTGACATGACACAAGACTTTCTGTACAAACACCATTGTTGAGTCAACATTGAACTGACATAATTTAATAATAATAATAATAATAATAATAATAATAATATTCCTCATGAAGCATACCTAGTTGAATCAAAGACAATCAGATTCATTGGAAAGGGCAAGTGTACTTGAAAGAAGATTAAGGGGAAATAAAGGGAAGAGGGTGACCAGCAGCAACATGGATAGTTACAATCATGTCAACCATGCACATGACACTAAGTAACCTGAAGACAAGACACCATCCTCATGGTATGACCATCCTCATGAAGCGCAACTGGTTGAAGCAAAGATAACCAAATTCATTGGAAAGGGCAAGTATGTTTGAAAGACATTTAAGGGAAAAAAGGGAAGATGATGGCCAGCAGGACCATGGATAGTTACAATCACATGAACCATGAACATGCCACTGAGTAACCTGAAGACCCTAAGAGAAGGCAAGACTTTCTGTAGAAACACAATCCTCGTGGTCTCCATGAGTCAAAATTGACATGACAAGACTTTCTGTACAAACACCATTGTTGAGTCAACATTGAACTGACATCATTTATTAATAATAATAATAGTAATAATATCCCTTCCTCATGAAGCACAGCTGGCTGAAGAAAAGACTGCAAAATTACTGGTAAGAGCAAGTATGCTTAAAAGAAGTTTAAGGGAAGAGGAGGACGAACAGCAACATGGATAGTTACAATCAAATCAACCATGAAAATACTGAGTAGCCTGAAGACCCTAAGAGAAGGCAAGACTTTCTGTAGAAACACAATCCTCGTGGTCTCCATGAGTCAAAATTGACATGACAACTCATAAAAATAATAATAAAAATAATAGATTGTTCTAATGGTTTTCTCATGCCACAGAGGCCTTTGGTCATATTTAAATCTCTACAAGTCTATGAAGATAATGACTCTATGGCTTTGTAGCTCCCCTACAGAAGAGTATGGTTGCCATTGCCATCCTTCCTATGTATGTTCTCTTCCTTTCCTATTCATGAAATTGGGATCAAAAGGGACTTTTATGGGCTGGTCTGGAAAAATACCAACCAGGTGGCATCATTTGAGGAGAGACAACACTGGGAGAGTTGGTCTCAACAATGTCTGGCGCTTATGCAGCAATGCCATCTTAGAAGAAGCAAGTCTCATCTCTGTTTGGGTCAGGTATTAAGCACTGTCACATCATAGCAGGCTCACTTAGAGGTTTGATCATACATAAAATGCATAAATACACCATCAGTGACTCTCTTGCTCTTGTTGTAGTCGAAATATTAAGAGATGAATTTACACTTGTGTCTCTGTTGTAAAAAGACAATCTACTAGTCTACTAGAGATTCAAATACAGCCTTTCCTTATTTTTGTCATTTGATACCAATTTCTAATTCTTTGTATGAACTGCTTTGTTTTTCTCACAGTGCGCCGTTAATTGTCTTCTTCATCAGAAAATTAAATGAGCTTTTTTTATTCTAACAATTTAGCTACTTGCATGAGTCAGCTCATTCACTTTATGGACAGTCATTTACGTTATTGAACTACATATCCTTTATTTAACATTGGTTACACGAATACATGAATGGTTTTATTTGTCTTGTGAGTCAATTTTTCAAGCATATTGATTAGTTCTCCTCATGGACTGGCTGTTTTGAGTAAATGAGTGACCTTGTTATCAGTTAACCAGATCAAGTTACTGTCCCCACTCTCTCCCTACTATCCCACAGTCACACTCCCTTCCCAGAGACTATTATCCACTGTTACTATAGGCACCATCTCTCCCTACTATACCTGCTATCCCACAGTCACACTCCCTTCCCAGAGACTATTATCCACTGTTACTATAGGCACCATCTCTCCCTACTATACCTGCTATCCCACAGTCACACTCCCTTCCCAGAGACTATTATCCACTGTTACTATAGACACCATCTCTCCCTACTATACCTGCTATCCCACAGTCACACTCCCTTCCCAGAGACTATTATCCCACTGTTACTATAGGCACCATCTCTCCCTACTATACCTGCTATCCCACGGTCACACTCCCTTCCCAGAGACTATTATCCCACTGTTACTATAGGCACCATCTCTCCCTACTATACCTGCTATCCCACAGTCACACTCCCTTCCCAGAGACTATTATCCACTGTTACTATAGACACCATCTCTCCCTACTATACCTGCTATCCCACAGTCACACTCCCTTCCCAGAGACTATTATCCACTGTTACTATAGACACCATCTCTCCCTACTATACCTGCTATCCCACAGTCACACTCCCTTCCCAGAGACTATTATCCACTGTTACTATAGACACAATCTCTCCCTACTATACCTGCTATCCCACAGTCACACTCCCTTCCCAGAGACTATTATCCACTGTTACTATAGACACCATCTCTCCCTACTATACCTGCTATCCCATAGTCACACTCCCCTCCCAGAGACTATTATCCACTGTTACTATAGGCACCATCTCTCCCTACTATACCTGCTATCCCACAGTCATACTCCCTTCCCAGAGACTATTATCCACTGTTACTATAGACACCATCTCTCCCTACTATACCTGCTATCCCACAGTCACACTCCCCTCCCAGAGACTATTATCCACTGTTACTATAGGCACCATCTCTCCCTACTATACCTGCTATACCACAGTCACACTCCCTTCCCAGAGACTATTATCCACTGTTACTATAGACACCATCTCTCCCTACTATACCTGCTATCCCACAGTCACACTCCCTTCCCAGAGACTATTATCCACTGTTACTATAGACACATCTCTCCCTACTATACCTGCTATCCCACAGTTACACTCCCTTCCCAGAGTCTATTATCCCCACAGTTAAACATGTTAAATCAGCAGATATATTTTACGAAGTGCATGGGCCCTTTGATTTCTAATACACAATATAACATATACTATTTCCCAGTATAGCTGGTAATGTTCCATAATGTCCAGTGACTGAGCAGTCCCAAGGTTAGAGCCTAGAGTATTCCTCCCATATAAAGAAAACAGTAATTCATGCAGAGAGAGAGACAGGCTCTCTGAGTCCTCAAAGCCATATTGATCTAAAGACAAGATCTGTCTAAAGGCAATGAGCTCTGTGATTAGACTCAATCTAGATAATCACAGAGTGGCCCTAGGGCTGCAACCAGCAGAACATGAAAAACATGAAAACCCCCCAGAATAATTTCATGTATTTATGTCAGAATTAGATCTGGCAGATTTATATTTATAAAAACAACACTGAAGAGGAAGCAACGATTAACTGCGAGTTCTGCTCTAATTCCGGTGAAACAAGGACACAACGGGGGGAATTTTATGCTATATGAATTAAAGGGAACTAAGCAAAAAAAAATTGTCCAACATACCTTAATTATAATTTTCAACAGAGACACTGAGCTATGATAAATACAACAATTAGGGGTAGGGGTATTTCAGAACAGCTCCTTACGGGAAGGCAGTCGCCCCTAGACTTCACTTTAATCAAATAATTCAAATGTAAAAATAGGGTTGCCTTTTTCTGTGTAATAATAAAACAGTAGCTTGCATTGATCCCAACGAAGATATAATTAATCTTTAGTGAAGTAAAAACAATCCTATTCGGCTTAATTAACATTTAAATTATTTTTTAGTAAACTGAAGATATGATATACAAAATACCAAAAAATCCCTTATCCAGAAAAGCCCAGGTCCCGAGTATTCTGTTTAACAGGTCCCACACCTGTAGATTAACAAGCATGGGTTACAGAATGAATCAGTGGAATGGTTCAAGTTTAGGCACATGCAGTGATTCCATTTTTATACAGTGTTTACTTTGCCTTTACTATTCAGCCTAATTATAACATAAGGTCACACAAGGCTGAAGACAAGAAGCAGCTGGTTTTGTAGCCATTGCTTGAAACTACCAGACTGTTTGCCTCAATGTCAATTCAATCAACTGTCAGTCATTTGCCATGAGCAAAAACATCCTAATTCCGCCCCCCCCCCCCCCGGCCACATTCCTTCTGCACTCCATGCAATGCATTTTAATGACATATTCTCTTAGCTTCTGGGAGTTTTTTAGGATTTCAGACACAGCTTTATGGCCATGATACACACACACAGTTAAAAGCCCCAAAACTCCCCCTTTTATGCATTTCTAATGAATTCTGGGCACTTTCTGTTTCTAAATACGTGTTATGAAAATGAGATAGAATCTCATCTGCCATAAAGCAGGACAGGACTGCTGCTTACAATGGGGATCAGATAGGATCTGTGCAGCCACTGGGACAGAATGTTCTGTTATACAGATAGCTAGAATCTCAGCTGCCATAAAGCAGGACAGGACTGCTGCTTACAATGGGGATCAGATAGGATCTGTGCAGCCACTGGGACAGAATGTTCTGTTATACAGATAGCTAGAATCTCAGCTGCCATAAAGCAGGACAGGACTGTTGCTTACAATGGGGATCAGATAGGATCTGTGCAGCCACTGGGACAGAATGTTCTGTTATACAGATAGCTAGAATCTCAGCTGCCATAAAGCAGGACAGGACTGCTGCTTACAATGGGGATCAGATAGGATCTGTGCAGCCACTGGGACAGAATGCTCTGTTATACAGATAGCTAGAATCTCAGCTGCCATAAAGCAGGGCAGGACTGCTGCTTACAATGGGGATCAGATAGGATCTGTGCAGCCACTGGGACAGAATGTTCTGTTATACAGATAGCTAGAATCTCAGCTGCCATAAAGCAGGACAGGACTGCTGCTTTGTAAGAGAAACGATTAATCCATTTTTATTCTTAAACAACGTCACTTTACAAAACACGATCCATCATTTCAGGTAGAAATTCACATTTTACATTTAATGATAGAATTCCTTTGAACAGACCCGCTGGTGACCTGCCTTTATGGACCCCCCTCCACCAAAAAAAAAACTCCTTCAGTCGTGCTGTAAGGAAACAGATGTAAAGTACATATACATTTGTGCCTTCAGGATAAAGCAGCGCTCTGACAGCATTTCACCAAGAAAAAGCTAAAAGCCCCTCTGGGCACTATCTGGCCCCCTCGGAGCAGAGGAACAAGTAAAGCCGAGCAGGAGGCCACCCAAGATGAGTCCAGACTTTACACGCAGATTCCCTTAATAAAAGATTTTCTCCAAAGCCTTAGTTGCTGAGCATGGAGTCCTGTTTGATGGCCGGGTAGTTCTGCGCCAGCGGCCTTGCAATTTGTCTTACAGGGAATGTCTGATTGCTCTGACCCTTGTTTGGTACATAACCTAGCAGGCTGTATAGAGAAATGTACAGCAGAACTGCACTACTCACACTGAGAATATACTTCATACTGCCCTGCTAGACACTGCTGTGCCCCAAAACAACAGCTTAAAGGCGAACTAAAGCCGAACTAAAGAAGTATCTAGAAATGTTGTACATGATGTTTTGTGCTTCTGTACCAGCCCAAGGCAACCACAGCCCTTTAGCAGTAAAGATCTGTGTCCCCAAAGATGCCCCAGTAGCTCCCCATCTTCTTTTCTGCTGATTCACTGCACATGCTCTGTGCTGCTGTCACTTACTGAGCTTAGGGAGCCACTCACAATATACAGTACACATAGAATAGAAATGTCACAATATAAGGCTGATTAGTAATTAATACACATAATTACTACATGGCAGCACAGAAACCAGTGCAATTAGCATCAGAATTGAATAATCAGCAAACCTGTAGCATCAGCTTATATTACAGCCAGGGAAGCTCATTTTCTGCTGGATAATTAGTGACGAGCCCTAAGCTTAGCTTCTCAACAGCCAATCAGAGCCCACTGAGCATGTGAGTGTCACAGACACTTTCCAAGATGGTGACCCCCTGTGACAAGTTTGAAGTCCTGGATCATTGCTGCTATTGACAAGCTCAAACTTTAGCCTCGTGCAATAAGTTCACTATATAAAATATGGGGTTTAGTTACCCTTTAAAGGGGTTTTTCACCTTTTAATTCACTTTTAAAATTTAGTAGAGAGTGATATTCTGAGACAATTTGCAATTGGTCCTCATTTGTTTATTATTTATGGTTTTTGAGTTATTTAGCTTTTTATCCAGCAGCTCTCCAGTTTGCAGTTTCAGCAACCTGGTTGCTACGGTCCAAATGACCCTAGCAACCAGGCATTGATTTGAATAAGAGACTGGAGTATAAAGAAGAGAGGGCTTGAATAGAAAGATGAGCAATAAAAAGCACCAATAATAAAAAAAAAATGTGTAGCTTTACAGAGTATTTGTTTTCCGAAGGGGTCGGTGACCCCCATTTGAAAGCTGGAAAGAATCAGAAGAAAAAGGCAAATAATTGAAAAAAATATTAAAAATAAATAATGAAGACCAGTTGAAAAGTTCCGACTTCACCCGGGAGCGGGTCCTGTGCCTCAGGTCAAGTGGGTGAGTGAAAAGGAAAGAGAAAAGGGGAGATATAATACATTTATTTATTAACCCCAAAGAATCAAGCGCAAGAACCTCTAGGGGCACAATACTGACTCCTTACTGACCCCTTATGATCCATCAACGAAGCCACCCACCCATGGGATTAGCAGCTCTTTGGATTTAGACTGTAAGCTTCTCTGCATCAGGAACTAATTGGAATCAATTTCACACAGAATGATAATAACAATCTCATGATTACTATGATTAGACCTTTATCATTAGACCCTCATCCTCAGGGCAGCCAGTGATTGGTGGGTGAACTTGTTCCTCAGGGATCCAGCTGGTTTTGGGATCATTTCATGTATTAAACCCACCCCCTTGCACACCTGGATCCCTCGCACGGCAGACTCCTGGGAATCCTGACTTGCTCCACTTGCTCCATAACTCACCTGACTGGTTTTATTCCTGATGCTCTGGTTACTAGCATACCTCCCGACATTTTGGAAATTAAAATAGGGAAAAAAAAGTCACCGCACTTAGAGCGGCACATTTTTGACCACGCCCATTTTTGTGGCCACACCCCTTAATTACCATTTTCATTTTATAAAATTTGGCAGGTTCTGAAAGTTTGAACATATTTCAGTGTTTTTTTTTTCAGTTCTTACAGTTTTGCTAATGAAGGTGAATTGCCCTTTAAGCTGCGAGTCTAACTTCTCCCAAGGGACCTGTTATCTTATATTGTTACAATTACTTATTTGCTTATCTCAAAATTGTTACAAAAGTATCTTATTTGTACCTGGAGGTTGTTTTGGGCTCTCTGCCAAAAGTCAATTAAGTTAGAAACTTTGTTTCTTTTTCTGGCTGTTCAGTGCAGAGAAAAATGGGACTTTTCAGTACAAACGAGGGACTGCCGGACTGTCCCGCTGAAAAAGGGATAGTTGGGAGGTATGTACTAGGCCCAATATCCCTAGCAACCTAGCATTGTTAAATTGCAACATACTCAAAATATATTTTGAGATGGGATGAGGAGAGCTGCATTTTTCTCCCTAGGGATAAATACCAACACAGTCCTGCCTGGAGATCCATACACTGAATTAAAGTGACGTTTAATGGTTATGATTGTATTGTTCTACTGGGAAAAGCTATGGGGATGGACTGAAAGGCTCTGCAGCTGCTCCTACTAATTCCTTCAGTTTTGTTTAACATTTCAGGTATTTTACAGGCCTGGCCGGTAAAAATGATGGTTGATCCCAATGTTATTAATAGGGAAAAAAGATAAATATATAGGAAGGTCAGTGATCCCAATGTTATTAATAGGGAATAAAGATAAATATATAGGAAGGTCAGTGATCCCAATGTTATTAATAGGGAATAAAGATAAATATATAGGAAGGTCAGTGATCCCAATGTTATTAATAGGGAATAAAGATAATTATATAGGAAGGTCAGTGATCCCAATGTTATTAATAGGGAATAAAGATAAATATATAGGAAGGTCAGTGATCCCAATGTTATTAATAGGGAATAAAGATAAATATATAGGAAGGTCAGTGATCCCAATGTTATTAATAGGGAATAAAGATAAATATATAGGAAGGTCAGTGATCCCAATGTTATTAATAGGGAATAAAGATAAATATATAGGAAGGTCAGTGATCCCAATGTTATTAATAGGGAATAAAGATAAATATATAGGAAGGTCAGTGATCCCAATGTTATTAATAGGGAATAAAGATAATTATATAGGAAGGTCAGTGATCCCAATGTTATTAATAGGGAATAAAGATAAATATATAGGAAGGTCAGTGATCCCAATGTTATTAATAGGGAATAAAGATAAATATATAGGAAGGCCAGTGATCCCAATGTTATTAATAGGGAATAAAGATAAATATATAGGAAGGTCAGTGATCCCAATGTTATTAATAGGGAATAAAGATAAATATATAGGAAGGTCAGTGATCCCAATGTTATTAATAGGGAATAAAGATAAATATATAGGAAGGTCAGTGATCCCAATGTTATTAATAGGGAATAAAGATAAATATATAGGAAGGTCAGTGATCCCAATGTTATTAATAGGGAATAAAGATAAATATATAGGAAGGTCAGTGATCCCAATGTTATTAATAGGGAATAAAGATAAATATATAGGAAGGTCAGTGATCCCAATGTTATTAATAGGGAATAAAGATAAATATATAGGAAGGCCAGTGATCCCAATTAGGGATGCACCGAATCCACTTATTTGGATTAGGCCGAATCCTTCACGAAGGATTTGGCCGAATACTGAACCAAATCCGAACCCTAATTTGCATATGCAAATTAGTGGTGGGAAGGGGAAAACATTTTTTACTTCCTTGTTTTCTGACAAAAAGTCACGCAATTTCCCTCCGTGCCCCTAATTTGCATATGCAAATTAGGATTCGGTTCGGCCGGGCAGAAGGATTCGGCCGAATCCGAATCATGCTGAAAAAGGCCGAATCCTGGTTGAATCCCGAACCGAATCCTGGATTCGGTGCATCCCTAATCCCAATGTTATTAATAGGGAATAAAGATAAATATATAGGAAGGTCAGTGATCCCAATATTATTAATAGGGAATAAAGATAAATATATAGGAAGGCCGGTATTTTTTTCCAGAAAAGGTGGCAGCCCTAGACATAAAGGAGGAGCAGGCAATATTTGATTGACAGCTGAGATTCTTAAATGAGTTTACAACAGCTGTAAATGCTATAATAAAAAAAGAATTTGGATTTCATGTTTAATTTGAAAAGGACTTTTATTATACATCGTTTTACGTCTGGGTTACAGGTCCCCTTTAATGCAAGGCTAGAATACCCAGCATGCAATGGGACTGACTTGTGTAAAAGAGGGAAGTTACCAGATTTTTGGCTCTGTACCCCAGTCTCCTGTCAATCTTAAAGGAGAAACAAAACCTTTGTTAAAAAAAAACCCTACCCCACACAGATTATTTTTTTTAATAAGGGATTTGATTCTCCTTTAAGCATTCTCGCATATTCCGGTGACTTTCCTCGATTTCAGCCAATTTTGGGGCAAAAATCTGCTGGCCACCAAAAACTAGAGGTTGAGCTGTTTTACCAATATTTATTGAAACTGTATATGAATTAGGCTTTATGGGGTCCCTATACCTCCTGGGCCCCTGGTGATGGGTGAATCTGTCCCATTTTGGAAAAATTAGCAAAACAGTGAAAATTTAACAAAAGGCGTATTTTCACATATATTCATTTATTTTTTAGACTTTTTTTTCACTGCACGTATTGTGATCATTTTGGGGCTACTTTTGAAGTACCTCTTGGCTAGTTCAGGGCTGGTTTTGTAGCCGACTTTGGCTGGTTTAGAAAATTAGACCCGGCAACCCTGCATATCTGGTGGGCTCTCGGGTCCTTCAGTGACAAATGAAACTTTTCCAAAAAAAAATCCCCCTTTCTGGGTGTAATTTGTAACAATTTAGAAAGCGAAATAAATGCGATGGTGGATGAGAGAGTGAGAGCAAATTGTTTGTTTATAGAGAGAGATGCAATCTGGGAACCCGCAGCCAAGAGCTCCCAGGCTACTGCCATTCTGAACAAAATATGGAAATGAGCGGAGAAACTTCACTTTAAAGGAGAAGTAAAGGTTAAAATGACGGGATGGGGGGTTGCACTTGCACACTATACCTTGTACCAGGTCAGTTTGGAATGAGCATCCAGTACAAAAGCAACTGCATATTCCCCCTTAATAAATATTTTGGTTTCTCATTGATATGAATGTACCCCTGGCCTCACGCTATACCTTTCCCTCACTTCTCTAATCTCTCTTGCACTCCAGTTACCATAAATAGTCCCAGCCCTCGCCCCCATGTGCTATTGTTACAGACTGGCTACTTATATAATTATGGAGATAAGTGATTAGAACTCTTTGATACACACACTCCCCAAACACACGCCTGCCTGGAAATATGTTGATGCTGCGCCGCTTGTACACGTCTGACAATATTTACCTTTCCCTTTTATTTGCCTCTTGTACAAACACTGCACAGTAAAACAGCAGATTTTCCTGTTAAAATCATATAAGTATATCTATTGCTCAAGCCAAAAGAAGTTGTTGTCTAGAAATGAACCCATGAATGGAAGCAAATGACATCACCATGCACCCATTATAATTCATGACATCATTAAGCCCCAATTATAACTCATGACATCACCAAGAACCCATTATCATTCATCAAGTATCAATTATAACTCATGACATCACCAAGCGCCCATTATAACTCCTGACATGACCAAGCATCAATTATAACTGATGACATCACCAAGGACCAATTATAATTCATCAAGCATCAATTATAATTCATGACATCACCAAGCACCCGTTATAACTCATGACATTACCAAGCATCAATTATAACTCATGACATCACCAAGAACCAATTATAATTCATCAAGGATCAATGACAACTCATGACATCACCAAGCGCCCATTATAACTGATAACATCACCAAGCATCATGTATAACTGATGACATCACCAAGAACCAATTATAATTCATCAAGTATCAATTATAATTCATGACATCACCAAGAACCCGTTATAACTCATGACATTACCAAGCATCAATTATAACTCATGACATCACCAAGAACCAATTATAATTCATCAAGGATAAATTACAACTCATGACATCACTAAGCACCCATTATAACTCATGAAATCACCAAGAATCAATTATAACTCATGACATCACCAAGCACCCAATTATAACTCATGACATCACCAAGAATCAATTATAACTCATGACTTTACCAATCACCCAATTATAACTCATGACATCACCAAGCATCAATTATAACTCATGACATTGCCAAGCACTGATTATAATTCATGACTTCACAAGCATCAATTATAACTCATGACATCGCCAAGTACCTATTATAACTCATGACGTCACCAAGCACTCATGATATCACCAAGCACCCATTATAACTCATGACATCACCAAGCACCAATTATAACTCATGAAATCACCAAGAACCCATTATAATTCATCAAGCATCAATTATAACTCATGACATCACCAAGCACCCATTATAACTAATCACAAAGCACTGACTATAACTCATGACATCACCAAGCAATCGTTATACCTCATGACCTCAACAAGTACCGTGAGTATATATATACTGTGATTAGTGTAATTACTGCAAACATACTCTTTAGTTCCACCGCAGAATCCCCGTTCCCGCCTGAGAATATTAATTACAAGCTGCTGACTTGTTTAATCGTTTATCTACTGGTCTACTCAACAAATCTCCTAAGAATAAACAGGGAATTCATTTAAAAACAAACAAAAAAAACAATAACAAGAATACCGGATGAGTATATCACTGATGACATCATGCTAAAAGTCAATTTTAAGGCAAACTGACCCTTTAAAAAGAATGCAAATTACTAAGCACCGTATCCCCCCTAGGCACAAACACATTAACTCTCATGCTCTGTAATTAGCACTAACGATCATCTGTGGCTTGTACATGTCTCCCCCGGGGCAGAACAGGGAGCAATTGTGCAAATAGGATGGGATCCTGTATGACATCACTAGTCACCCGGAAGGTGTACAGAGATCACAAGAGACCTCACTGCTCAGTAAGCTTAAAGGGGAACTACAGTATCAAGTACTTGCTGCTGCCTTTTACACTTCTGTATTTATATGTATGGGTAAGAGCTGCCATATTGTTTGCCTAAGGGTAATGGACACAGGGAGATGCTGAGTGTTGAGTGAGAGGTTCTTATTCCTTGCCGAATGTTGGAGCTATAAGTGACACCACCAGAAAATCCCCATTCAAGTAACTGTGATGAAATTGCTAAAAATCACCCTTAGACAATACAGTACGAGCTGTATATTTGCGGGTATGTGGGAGCTGCCATGTTGCTCAGCCTGGGCTCTTCCATATAAGCATCTACACACTTATTGGCAGTATCCAGTGCAGATATAGAGTAAAACAAGGCACAAGGTTCAAGGTTCTTGCTTTTACTCCTCCCTAGTGGGGAACCTAAACATCGGCTGTAGTTGCACCAGCTTTATCTTTCAGACACTTTCAATTTATTCTTTATATAAAGCACAAATACAGCATGTTTCTCCTGTGATACTGCAGGTCTCAGCCTGTATTCAAACAGGTAGTAGAGGCAGGTTTCAGAATTCAAATTGAACTGGCATGGCAGCTCAGAAACCAGAACAGTCTGCATCAGAATTGATTCATAATCAGCCCTGTAGCATCAGCTTCTAGTTTATATTGACCTCTAAGATTAGCTGCTCAACCGCAGCCCAGAACCCACTGAGCATGTGCAATGCCAGTGACACACAAAAAATGGCGCAACAAGATCCAAGATGGGGAGCTAATGGGGCGAATTAGAAGGCCTCGATCATTACTGTTATATGGCCGCTGAACCTCTAGGCTGGTACAGTAAGTTCACTGAATATACAACATTTATAGCTATATAGTTTTTAGGATTTAGTTGTCCTTTAAACTTTAGAGGAAGGAAAATCTGATGCAATACCATCTTCAACCTGTAGGTTGCACTGTGTTGATTTCCTCCAAGCTCCTCCAGAACTGAGGAAAACATTCCATCTCTGTCTCTTTACTGTATATGAGAGGTTCCTGCTAAAAACATACTGTACAGTCAATTTTGGGTAGTCTCAGCCTCTCGATCATTCTATAAAGATTCCTTGGAAGCAATGAGAGCCAGATGAATAACCTGGGATTCCATTAATTAGAATAAACAGATTAATGGCATAAATATAGAGCTATACCCAGAAGCAAAGTCTTATCTTGCATAAAAAGACTTCCCCTTTAAAACAAACTGTACCTGGTAGCCGGCACCCAGAGTCACCCTATCGCATTCAGTTATTCTGTATTTACCTGCTAATTAGCAATTTATCTCTTCCATTGATTGAGTATAATGACGGGCAGGGCCTGTATAAATCTGTTTGCTCTTTTGATAAATGGATTTCAGTGCAGAATTCTGCTGGAGCAGCACTATTAACTGATGCGTTTTGGAAAAAACATGTTTTCCCATGACTGTATCCCTTTAAGAGTATCTATCCCATAGCCCTCCTATTGTGTTAGAAAGCCCCAGTAAGAAGCAAGAAGTAATGGGATCCCACTAAAAACATGGGGTTTCCACAGAAATAGCTGCCGTTGGATCTCCCTCCAAAGTTTGCTCATAGTCTGTACAGAGAGATCCCATAAAACTATGGCAGCATAGGTATTCCCTGTACTAAGCACAATTCAGCAGGAACCGTCCCCTAAGTTTGCTCATAGTCTGTACAGAGAGATCCCATAAAACTATGGCAGCATAGGTATTCCCTGTACTAAGCACAATTCAGCAGGAACAGTCCCTAAGTTTGCTCATAGTCTGTACAGAGAGATCCCATAAAACTATGGCAGCATAGGTATTCCCTGTACTAAGCACAATTCAGCAGGAACAGTCCCCTAAGTTTGCTCATAGTCTGTACAGAGAGACCCCATAAAACTATGGCAGCATAGGTATTCCCTGTACTAAGCACAATTCAGCAGGAACAGCCCCCTAAGTTTGCTCATAGTCTGTACAGAGAGATCCCATAAAACTATGGCAGCATAGGTATTCCCTGTACTAAGCACAATTCAGCAGGAACAGTCCCCTAAGTTTGCTCATAGTCTATACAGCAGTATTATTAATTCTAAAATATAATAAGAGCAGATGGAAAACTCACAGCCAGAGAAACACAGAATAATATGCAACATTATATATAATGAGTATATAGGAAATGGATCATTTGAGTTGTGTCGCTGTTGCACATCTGGGTTGTGTTATCTCACAATACAGAAATCTCTTTGGGAAATATCTATCACACAAACATGACATGTTGTTTGCTGAAACCCTGTACTTGGTGGGCTATTGATTATATGTGACCAGCATTCCCAGAATTCCCTATTCTAATCATTCTTCATATACCGTGGATTATTATTATTTATTGATGTCGGTGGCACGTGTAAGAGCTGGAACATAATAAGGGTCAAAACACAATCACACTCAATAACACCCCCTATCTCTTGTCACTATTGACAAACTGCTTTACGGCACTGTGGTTCTACAGATCCCTGTGCTCCGGGAGCAAAATCAGTTTATTGCGGGGGTTGATAGAAACTGCTTCAAGGGACACTATCATGCGTAAATGCGAAATGTTCAGACAGTTGTTAGTGCGATGATTCACTTCTACTTTGAAAAACTAAGAAGGAATGAGGAGTAATGAAATGGTCAGGTCTCTGTGCGTTATGCTACAAAGCATCAGTCCTGCCTTGCTTTATGGCAGCTGAGATTCTAGCTATCTGTATAACAGAACATTCTGTCCCAGTGGCTGCACAATTCCTATCTGATCCCCATTGTAAGCAGCAGTCCTGTCCTGCTTTATGGCAGCTGAGATTCTAGCTATCTGTATAACAGAACATTCTGTCCCAGTGGCTGCACAGATCCTATCTGATCCCCATTGTAAGCAGCAGTCCTGCCCTGCTTTATGGCAGCTGAGATTCTAGCTATCTGTATAACAGAACATTCTGTCCCAGTGGCTGCACAATTCCTATCTGATCCCCATTGTAAGCAGCAGTCCTGTACTGCTTTATGGCAGCTGAGATTCTAGCTATCTGTATAACAGAGCATTATGTCCCAGTGGCTGCACAGATCCTATCTGATCCCCATTGTAAGCAACAGTCCTGTCCTGCTTTATGGCAGCTGAGATTCTAGCTACTACTTCTAGCTAATACTGTCTTGTGCCCCAGGGAGATATTGATTTAGCCAGGACATAAACCAACAGCATTATAACTGTTTAGGGTATAAAAAGCAGCTGGGGAACGGGGTCTGATGGACTGTGACAGGCAGATATGAATGAGAGGTGATCTGAGTATATGGAGGACGGGGAGGAGTATATTTGGGTATAAAAGTAGCACCAGAAGTGACTGCAGCAGCTGCTTAAAGGACAGATTTAAGGACAAAAAAGGTGACAAGAGAGTCAGAAAGTACGAGGGTAAAGAAGTGATGAGCCCTGGTCTGACAACACAAATCTGCTCAGGAGCAAATGGTATTAGCCTTTTAACCCTTTCACTACCAGATCATACCCTTTTTTAGCGCTGCTCTGTGTCCCTAGTGCAGGTATGGGAACTATTATCCAGAATGCTCGGGACCTGGGGTTTTCCAGGTAAAGGATCTTTACGTAATTTCAAGTAACCCTTAGTATGTTATAGAATGGCTAATTCTAAGCAACTTTTCAATTTGACTTCATTTTTAATTATGTATAGTTTTTTAATTATTTGCCCCCATCCAAAAAAAACAAATGCTCTTTAAGGCTACAAATGTATTGTTATTGCTACATTTTATTATTCATCTTCTATTCAGGCCTCTCCTATTCATATTCCAGTCTCTTATTCAAATCAGTGCATGGTTGCTAAGGTAATCTGCACCATAGCAACTATGATTGCTGAAATTGCAAACCGGAGAGATGCTGAATAAACAGCTAAATACAGTAGCTCAAAAACCACAAATAATAAAAAATAAAAAATAATTGCAAATTGTCTCTGAATAATACTCCGTACATCAATGCATGGTTGCTAGGGTAATTTGGACCCTAGTAACCAGATTGCCGAAACTGCAAACTGGATAGTTGCTGAATAAAAAGCGAAATAAATCAAAAATAGTGATGGGCAAATTTATCCTGTGGACGAAATTTCACCCCCGTGTCAATTCTCAATTTTGACACCGGCGTTAAAGTCTATGGGCGTCCGAATAATGTTGACACACGGCGGTTTTGATACGAGTGACTTTTCTGGCGCATGTCCAACATTTTTTAACAATGACGAATTTTCGCAGCGGTTTGGCAAATTTATTCGCCGGCATCGAAACCCAGAAATTCACCACAAATTTGCGCCTGCCGAATTTATTCGCCCGTTACTACTCAAAAACCCACAGATAATAAAGAATGAAATATAATTGCAAATTGTCCCGGAATGTTACTCCGTACATCAAACTAAATGTTAATCCAAAAGTGAACCACCCCTTTAATGTAAGTTTGAATGGATACAATCTGGGGTGCACTTTATGAGACCTAGGGGCAGATTTACTAAATTCGAGTGAAGGATTCGAATTAAAAAAAACTTCGAATTTCGAAGTGTTTTTTTGGGCTACTTCGACCATCGAATGGGCTACTTCGACCTTCGACTACGTCTTCGAATCGAAGGATTCAAACTAAAAATCGTTCGACTATTCGACCATTCGATAGTCGAAGTACTGTCGCTTTAAAAAAAACTTCGACCCCCTAGTTCGGCAGATAAAAGCTACCGAACTCAATGTTAGCCTATGGGGAAGGTCCCCATAGGCTTGCCTAAGTTTTTTTCATAGAAGGGTATTCCTTTAATCGTTGAATTAAAATCCTTCGAATCGTTCGATTCGAAGGATTTATTCGTTCGATCGAATGAATAATCCTTCGATCGATCGATCGAATTTTCTGCGCTAAATCCTTCGACTTCGATATTCGAAGTCGAAGGATTTAAATTCCTAGTCGAATATCGAGGGTTAATTAACCCTCGATATTCGACCCATAGTAAATCTGCCCCTTAATGTGTAGTCATGGACGAATAAATTCGCCTGGCATGAATTAGCAGCGTCAATTTCCAATTTTCATGATTTTTTTGCGAAAATTTCACGATTTTTGAGTGAAATCCTTCAAATTTCATAAGTTTTTTAAGGAAAGCTTTGAAATGTCACGATTTTTGAGTGAAATCCTTAAAATTTCACGATTTTTTTGTGAAAACCTTCAAATTTCACGATTTTTGAGTGAAACGTCTGATTTTCAAGATTTTTTGTGAAAACCTTAAAATTTCACAATTTTTGAGTGAAATCCTTCAAATTTCACGATTTTTGTGTGAAAACTTTCGATTTGCACGATTTTTTCGTGAAACGTTCGAATTTCACGATTTTTTGGGGAACTTTCCAATATCACGATTTTTCACACATTTTTTTTTTTTACGGGAGAAATTCGCCCATCACTACTAATGTGTCTTCTCCTCGCTGCATTCTCTCTGCCTCTTGTGGAACAAAACCAGTTGACAATGGGATGTGTATAACCTAAATAGTCTGACGTCTGCATCCTGGAAACTCTAAATCTAAAGGCCGCTATTTACCATTCAGTCACCTATCAAAATAATAGTGCCTTTTAAATGGTTTACTTAACAGATCGCTGGCTTGATCTCTCCCCCTTATCACCCAGCTATTTTCACAGGGATATCAAAGAGTCGATTCATTTAATTAACCATTAGTAATTAACCAGGCCTGAACCATAAAGGTCTGTTCACCTTTGAGTTAACTTTTTGTACGATATACAGAGTGATATTCTGAGTAATTGGTTTTCATTTGTTATTATTTTTGGTTTTTCAGTTATTTAGCTTTTATTCAGCAGCTCTCCAGTTTGCAATTTCAGCAATCTGGTTGCTAGGGTCCATATTACCCTAGAAACCATGCATTGCTTTGAATAAGAGAATATGAATAGGAGAGGCCTGAATAGAAAGAGGAATAATATAAAGGTAGCAATAACAATAAGGGGCAGATTTATCAAGGGTTGAAGTGAACATTTTGAATTTCAAGCCAAAACTGTCAAATTTGAAAAGGAAATTGTTAAAATTCGAATTTGAGGTTTTTTTTTAAAATTCAGATTAGATTTTCGACATTTATTATACACTAGCCTTTTAAGAAATCAAATTCGACTATTCGCCACCTTACACCTGCCAATTTGCTGTTTTAGTCTATGGAGAACGTCCTGGGATCAATTTGGAGTTGTTTGCAGCCTTCTTGAAAATCAAGTTTTTTTCAGAGAAAACTCAAATTGAATTATATTCAAATTTAATTTTGCGGGTTGATTCCATTCGATTTTCGAAATTTATCATACACTGGCCCTTTAAGAATTCAAATTCGACTATTCGCCACCTTACACCTGCCAAATTGCAGTTTTAGCCTATGGAGGATGTCCTGGGATCAATTTGGAGTTGTTTGCAGCCTTCCTGAAAATCCCGGGTTTTTTTCGGAGAAAAAACACAAATCAAATTCGATTTGAATTAGATTCGATTCAAATTTGCGGGTCGTTTCCATTCACCCGAGTTTTAAAAATTCCAATTAATTAATACATTTTGATTGGTCAAATTTCGAGTTTATAAGTTTAAAAAAACTCCCATGAATTCTAAATGCAAACCCTTTATAAATCTGCCCCTAAATGTGTAGCCTTACAAAGCTTTTGTTTTTTAGAAGGGGTCACTGACCCCCCCTTTTAAAGGCTGGGAAGAGTCAGAAGAAAAATCATTTGAAAACTATAAAAAATATGTCACGAAGATCAATTGAAAAGTTGCTTCGAATTAGCTATTCTATAACATATGAAAAGTTAATGTAAAGGTGAACCACCCCTTTAAACAGACGTAACCCTTGAAACTCTTATAAACTATTTTCTTATGCTCCCCTGTGCACTTTTACAGGCATTTCATCTAATTGTATATTCATAGAGGATTTACCTGTTGGAATTCACTGTGCTTGTAAAGGGGCATGTAGTACACACACACACTCACTCACACACACTCACTCACACACACACTCACTCACACACACACACTCATATACCTACACAAAACTTAGTGCTGAATATTTGGCCTGTCCAAGAAGATCTCCAAACCCCCCTTAAAAGCATTAATGGAATCTGCCAACACAACATCACCCAGCGGAGCATTCCACAGCCTCACCCCCTCACCGAGAAGAACCATTTGCGTTGTTTCAGGTGAAATTCCATTCCTCCAGTCTCAATGGGTGGCCCCTTAATGTCCTTTGTTCATTGAAGATCCCCCCACTATTTATCTCTAATTCCCTCTGACGTCTCTGTAGGGAGTTATCATATCCCCTCGCATCTCTTCTCCAGAGAAAACAAACCCAACTCTCATTAGTTAATAGTTCCATTCTATGTACTCCTTTGGTTGCACGCCTTTTCCAGCTCATTAATATCCTTCCTATGGGCCAGTGCTCAAGGTAAAGGGATCTTTATATACAAACAAAATGATGCTCTCATCCTAAAGTTGATGCCCACGTTATACAAGAGATGATTTTATTCGATTTAACACTACTGACCGGCGCTGCCTATAGTTGCACAGTCTGTTATCCACAATAACCCCCAAATCCTTCTTAGTTAATGAGCCTCCCAACACATTTAGAGTAAAACTAGAATTTGTGTCAGAAAAGTCAAAATAACATGGTGAAAATGAGATCGCAGACACCTTCACTGTAGAAAAGGATGGTAAATGGAACAAAATCAATAGCTCCCTGGACCTGCTAGGTCGTCAATTTTGTTTAGTCCAGACTAGAGTCCTGCACAGGTGCATTTTTTGGAACCCATACCCGGCCCGTACCCGCAACCTGCAACCCGCATTCTTACACGATTGGACCCGCTACCAGACCCGCAAGTACCTTACCCGCAACCCGCTGACCATCAAGAATCAGGAAGTGCTATCATTGTAAACTGGAAGTGACATCATTGGAAGTAGGCGTGATCAGAAAAAAGGAGTAAAAAACAATACCCGCACCCGACCCGCAGAACAGCTGACCCACATCTATGCCCGCACCCAGAACTTCTACCCGCAACCGGCAGAGTACCGCAGGTTTTTGCGGGTATCCGACCCGCTGCAGGACTCTAGTCCAGACCCCCCCAATTGCAGTGTCAGAATGGGAAGACTGGGACTGCCGTCTTAGGGGCCCCCACAGACACCCCGCTCCACCCGGTGCTGCAACCCCCTCTCCCCCAGCTCATACTTCTTTTTTTCAGGGCTGGGGGGAAGTAACAGCACCCAGGACTGCAGCGGGAGCAGGTCTGGGTCAGGGGGGCCCAACGTGTTTTCCTGGTGTCCAGCCAGCCTAGTCCAACCCTATGCAAGTGCAACCTTTACCCTGAAAAGGTCCATACTTTGGTCAGGGCCCCTTTTTCAGCACATGAAATATCAAGAACAGTCATTCAGCCTTAGCTCCAAGAATATCTGGGAAAGCAAATACATATTCTCCCCAAGTCTTATCTTTACTGACCCTCAAGACATTTGGGCGTATCTAGGAGTGAATATGTCCATTTTATCCATAATTTACCCTAACTGGTCTTCAAGCTGAGCCCCTTGATGCTGCTCTTAGTAAATAGTATCTCACTCAGGCAAAAATATACTGCAATTCCCAGTCAAATCTTTCATTCTGCTGGACGTCCAACCATCCAAAAGATGGACATTGGCTTGAATCTTACATACAAGTGGGAAAGTAGCCGCTACCCATTTAAGGCATAATCATGGGGCCAATTTATTAAATAAAGGGAAACAATGATTTGGGGAGTAAAATACAATCTACATATTTAAAATATGGTGTTAAACTAATCCAGGACATTATATACAGTATCCTGACCAATTAATGAGCAGTTACAAACAACTTCAAGCAAGATCCCATCTACTTTGAGAGCAATATGACCACCAGAGGCCACTGTTTCCTACTTAGAGTCTATGAAGGAGGGTAAATATGCACTTGTCAGCACTCTCTCTCTCTCTCATGTGCAACATCTCACCACCACCTTAGTAAACAGGGGCTTTACCGAGTAGTTTTCAATGTCTGGATTAACTCTGAAGAAAGTTTGACTTTCAAAACAAGGATCCTGGGCTTGAGGAAAAGCCATATTTGCTTATTTATGGGAGGTGCCAGGTGCACAAAGAGTTGAGGTGTTGACCAGTTCTCAGATGAAAAGTTTACTTACACAAAGGCTCATCCTATCAAACACTGCACGCCTCCGAATGGAACAAATCAAGTTGCAGGACTTTCCTGTTATAACATATGGCCTGTTAACCTTCATAAGTTGAGGAGAACTTGCTGAGATGTCAACTGACTCCATGATGATAGGGCGTTAATGATCCATTCCTGCAGTTTTTAAAACCTCTTTGGTCTAGTCAATCCGAAACTGAGGGACTAGGCTCCCTGGAGCACTGGTTGATGGGGGGCAACTTGAAGACCAGTTAGGTGGAGATTTTGAGAAAATGACTAATTGTTTCTTAGATACTCCTGGAAGTCCACCTTATTAGTTCCTTATAGAGGATTTAGGGTAAACCCTAATTTGATACCCTAATTACCTATTGCTGAATTGTTGATATGATCATTTTTCCATTGATATATAGTAAGGTTGGGGCCTGACCAAAGATTGGACCTCAATTAGGGACTATAACCTACAAATCTCAAAACCCCTGCTCTAAATGGTATAATAAAATAAAGTCTCAATGCCCAGAGTGGATCGTCGTTACCTGTGCATTGGTTGTCAGACTTTCTTGGTTCAAGGGTCAAATTTTGTTTAGGGTCCCATTTTTTTATAAAAAGTTTATGGAAAAATGTTGTATCAGCCATAGTTCCAAGGAAATCCAGAAGGCCAAATAAGTGTTCACCCTAATTGAACTTCTAGTTGGGGTTCAGGGGTATTAAGGAGAACAAATATGCATTATCCTTAAATGTAACCCTAATTGGGTCCCTCTACCATTGCTTCATGCCCCCCCTGTGGGGCTAGCCCTAAAGTTTTAAGGGTACCAGAGTATAACATGGCATTAGTTGGCATCTCACAAAGTTCTCCTCACCTACTGAAGATCAACCAGCCATGCTTTGTAATAGGGAGTCTACAATGGCAATGGCATTTTATAGGTGGAGGAGCATGTGGTTATAAAGCAAGCAGTGGGCTGGACTTGAACACTCTTATGGCGGATTACAGAGAAGTAGACAGGTAGTCTTTAATTTAAGCAGGGGCCTGGAGAAGAACTCTCCAATGGCAGCTGACAGGGGGCGGAGCATTTGGTCATAATGCAAGTAGTGGGCTGGATTTGAATACTTTTATGGCGGATTACAGAGACGTAGACAGGTAGCCTTTAATTTAAGCAGTGGGCTGGAGAAGATCTCGCCAATGGCATCTTATAAGGGGAGGAGCATTTGGTCATAACACAAGCAGTGGGCTGGATTTGAATACTCTTATGGCAGATTACAGAGAAGTATACAGGTCGACTTTAATTTAAGCAGTGGACTGGAGAAGAACTCTCCAATGGCAGCTGACAGGGGGCGGAGCATTTGGTCATAACGCAAGCAGTGGGCTGGACTTGAAAACTTTTATGGCGGATTACAGAGAATTAGACAGGTAGCTTTTAATTTAAGAAGTGGGCTGGAGAAGAACTCAATGTCAGCTTATAGGGGGAGGAGCATGTGGTCATAATGCAAGCAGTGGGCTGGACTTGAACACTCATGGCGGATTACAGAGAAGTAGACAGGTAGTCTTTAATTTAAGCAGTGGGCTGGAGAAGAACTTTCTAATGGAACTGACAGGGGGAGGAGCAAAGCTTGTGTAACTCAACTAATGGGCCGGATAAGGACAAGCTAATGGCAGCTTCCACAATAAGGGATATTAAGCCTTTAACGTAAACATGTCAGAAAACTATGAGTAACTGCGAGTCAAGGGCTCGAGGATAAAGATGGAGAAGTGAAACACTGGGACTATTTGTTTCTATGGTAAAGAAACTCTCCCAGCAATAAATTACAATATTCAGTTATACCTGATAACCATTTCTTCCTATTTATAGACTCAAACTGTCATTGTGACTCCATCGGATACGTTTATAGTTCTTCAACGTGTCTTTTCCGTCGAGCAGTAATAAAACAGGAGCAGGTACAGGAGGTGTCTTAAAGGGGAACTGAACCCTAAAATGAACTTGAGCAGGGCGGGGAGTCCAGGCAGAAATCAAAGAGATCAGTCAATACAAATGCTTATTCGCAGTTTCCAAAAGCAATTCATCCACAGTCGGCCGGCCTTGCATTCTTTGCCTTGAGGCGGAAACAGGTGGTCGTACGGAATGCTAAGCGCTCTGAGTCACATTTACCTTCCGACGACGTATGTAAAGAACATAAACTCATCAGCTAAATCCTACTTGTGTCAACAGACATTGTGCAAAGCTCTAGTGCTGGGAGTTCAGAGCTCGCTCTCTTGCTTTAATGTTTCAGACCGCACACATCTACTGCTGCAGCCTCCCTCTGTATAGTCTTACTGCATATATACAAGTAGCATCCCTATCAGCATCTTCTGCACAACTGGCCTACTGAGTGCAGCTGGTGAAAAAGCTGAGCTAAAACTCTCCACCACTTGTAAAAGCCCTTTCCCTAAAGATACAGAACTGGCCTACTGAGTGCAGCTAGTGACAGCTATACCATTCAGTCATTACACATTGCTCTTCTATTCAATTACTCGCATGGACCCAGTTCTGTATACAGTTGTGACATGTTGCTGCCTGTTAAACTTGATCGATGTGATATTAATCGGCGGCTTATAACTAGAGAGTGGTAGCCCTCGGCTATCTTCCTCCTTTGTTGGAAATGTCACTGCAGCTCGAATAGATAAATCAATGCTGTAGGGTTAATATCTACTGTGTATTAAACACTTAAATTGTGAAGAGAGGTTCCTGGATTCAGCAGATCATAACATCTATAAATCAGTCATACGCAGTGAATTAGAGCCTTCCTCCTGGGATCTGACTTAAGAAACAGTCCCAAAAATAAAGACATGGTAACTCTCTTGTAAAATACATGAAATAGGATATTAGCTGTCAAATTAAGGCCAACTGACTGCATGTGGTAACAGGACAACCCCTCAGTGACTTCTAATATCCTTATAATTTACAGTAGGGGGTACATTATCCCTTATAATACATGAGTGATACTCAGAGTTCCCTGTATAACTCAGCCTGCAGCCTTGTGCCTTTATATGGTCACAGAACAACCCCTCAGTGACTTCTAATATCCTTATCATTTACAGTAGGGGGTACATTATCCCTTATAATACATGAGTGATACTCAGAGTTCCCTGTATAACTCAGCCTGCAGCCTTGTGCCTTTATATGGTCACAGAACAACCCCTCAGTGACTTCTAATATCCTTATCATTTACAGTAGGGGGTACATTATCCCTTATAATACATGAGTGATACTCAGAGTTCCCTGTATAACTCAGTCTGCAGCCTTGTGCCTTTATATGGTCACAGAACAACCCCTCAGTGACTTCTAATATCCTTATCATTTACAGTAGGGGGTACATTATCCCTTATAATACATGAGTGATACTCAGAGTTCCCTGTATAACTCAGCCTGCAGCCTTGTGCCTTTATATGGTCACAGAACAACCCCTCAGTGACTTCTAATATCCTTATCATTTACAGTAGGGGGTACATTATCCCTTATAATACATGAGTGATACTCAGAGTTCCCTGTATAACTCAGCCTGCAGCCTTGTGCCTTTATATGGTCACAGAACAACCCCTCAGTGACTTCTAATTTCCTTATCATTTACAGTAGGGGGTACATTATCCCTTATAATACATGAGTGATACTCAGAGTTCCCTGTATAACTCAGCCTGCAGCCTTGTGTCTTTATATGGTCACAGAACAACCCCTCAGTGACTTCTAATATCCTTATCATTTACACTAGGGGGTACATTATCCCTTATAATACATGAGTGATACTCAGAGTTCCCTGTATAACTCAGCCTGCAGCCTTGTGTCTTTATATGGTCACAGAACAACCCCTCAGTGACTTCTAATATCCTTATCATTTACAGTAGGGGGTATATTATCCCTTATAATACATGAGTGATACTCAGAGTTCCCTGTATAACTCAGCCTGCAGCCTTGTGCCTTTATATGGTCACAGAACAACCCCTCAGTGACTTCTAATATCCTTATCATTTACAGTAGGGGGTACATTATCCCTTATAATACATGATATTGAGAGTTCCCGGTATAACTCAGTATAATATTAAGCTGCTGCCAATGAAATCAGTGAACAATGTAGGAAACAGAAGTGCAGAGACTGAAGCGCAAGTATTAAGTGAGAGAATTCCTTTATAAGAGATAAACAAACACCATACGGCTCTTTCCTGAGAGTTAAAGGGAACTAATCCCATTGTTGAGAGACACATGATTTGGCAGGTTTTGTTTATTTTTATAAACCCTTGGGTGACGTGTCCTTCCTAATCCCATGGATTGAAAATAATAATGTGGACACTACAGCAAGGGATGGTCATGATAAAAAAACACATCTGTCTTTAAAGGGGAACTATAACTCTGCAAATTAGGCCTGTCCAGCTTAGAGGAACACCAAAAACTGAAAGTGTCTTAAAGTAATGACAATATTATGTAGTTTTGCCCTGCACTGGTAGAACTGATGTGTTTGTTTCACTACTATAGTTTATATAAACAAGCTGCTGTGTAGCCATGGGGGCAGCCATTCAAGCACAGGATACACAGTAGATAACAGATAAGTACTACTATAGTTTATATAAACAAGCTGCTGTGTAGCCATGGGGGCAGCCATTCAAGCACAGGATACACAGTAGATAACAGATACATTCTGAAGACTCCTATTATATACTACAGAGTTCATCTGTTATCTGATGTGTATCCTGAGCCTTTTCTCCTTTTTCAGCTGTGAATGGCTGCCCCCATGGCTACACAGCAGCTTGTTTATATAAACTATAGTAGTACTTATCTGTTATCTACTGTGTATCCTGTGCTTGAATGGCTGCCCCCATGGCTACACAGCAGCTTGTTTATATAAACTATAGTAGTACTTATCTGTTATCTACTGTGTATCCTGTGCTTGAATGGCTGCCCCCATGGCTACACAGCAGCTTGTTTATATAAACTATAGTAGTACTTATCTGTTATCTACTGTGTATCCTGTCCATTGACTTTAACGATGACGTCAAAATTGATGCGGGCGTCAATTTTCCAGTTTTACTAATTTATCAACGTTTTACGAAATTCATGAATTTTTCGGTGAAATGTAGAAATTCGCCCTTCACTAGTCTATAGGTATGTCTCTGGGCGGGCTGTGTCCAGGCAGAGGGGTGTCAGGTATGTAGATATCCTAGCAGGCTCAGAGTGATTGGCTGGTTGTAACCACTGATCCCCATGCTCGGCCATATAGCTCACAATCTAAAAAGTAAAGCAAGTTGCCCTGCCATATTAAAGTGACAGCCAAGTCCAGAACAGGCTGGGGTTTATATGATGATTCCTCTAGTTACTATAAATCTAATTATACAGGGAGTGGAGTAAATATGTAGGATACAACACATGGGAGAATCTTATCTGTGACCTCGAAGTAGCAAGAAAATAATGCTCTTACCTGCCGTCATACCCCTAATTCCCTATATTTATAGGTCTCATCTTCCTTGCTTCACGTTCCTTATCAGGAGAGCGTATCACTTCCATAAAATCCGAATGTAAACTAACGACATGTTAATGCAGATTCTGCAACCCGGAATCATTGCTTGTAAATGTAAATGATTCACGCCTGGGTCCCTAGGAAAGATCGCATTCAGTAGCGCAGGAATGTCGGTATAACTAGTCTATAGCTGTTAGACTGTTAAAGCTTTAGCAGTTGCGACTCTCTAATAAAAATAGGGATGACGCATTCGTCTGACGCCTGGGACTCTGCCTGCAATAAATGCGTGTCGTCAGACATGGGGGTTAAATAATATGCGATTAGTTGTTTCCAAGCTACAGTGGCTCTACTCAGAGATGTCTTTATTGGGGGTCACATAGGGGAGACCCCTTAGGGTCCCAAAGGGCATCAGTTGTAGGTATGAAGAGCAAGCGCATAGAAGATATAGACAGACATGATAACAACACCAGGATAACCCAGAGACCGTAGAGCAAAATTATTGTTCATTTTTTAGTTAACTTTTAGGGGGTTATTTACTAAACTCTGAATGCAAAATATATTAAGCCCAAAGGATGGAAAAGTCTGAATCTGAAAATCCGGCATCTCAGACCCGTCGAGGTTCCATATAAGTCAATGGGAGACGTCTCAATGATTTTTTGATGTGCGTTGGGTTTCGTGCAATACCCCAATGTTTTCGGAGTTTTCAGGCAAAAAGCATAAGAAATTGGGTGTTAAATCCGAAATAAATCTTGAAAATCAGATGTTTTCCAGCAAAGCAAATTTTCAGGAAAATGTAATAATAAATAAGCGGAAAAAACCCAAGCGGATTTGATCGGAGTTTGTGGCAGAAAATATTGAGATAGATTCGGACCTTTGATAAATAATCCCCTTAGTTGATGTAGAGAGTGATATTCGGAGACAATTTGCAATTGGTTTTCCTTTTTTATTATCTGTGGTTTTTGAGATATTTAGCTTTTTATTCAGCAGTTTGCAATTTCATCAATATTGTTGCTAAGGTTCAAATTCCCCTAGCAACCAGGCATTGATTTGAATAAGAGACTGGAATATGAAATAGGAGAGGCCTGAATAGAAAGATGAGGAATAAAAAGCAGCAATAACAATACATTTGTAGCCTTACAGAGCATTTGTTTTTTGGATGGGGGTCAGTGACCCCCATTTTGAAAGCTGGAAAGAGTTAGAAGAAGAAAGCAGGGGGATACCGAACACTTGATACCAGTTGTTGCCCGAACTGAAGCCCTTTTACTCCCAACCGAAACTTAAGTAGAATTATCCTTTACTGTATATTAGTGATGGGCGAATTTCTCCCGTTTCATCAAAAAAATTAGCAAATTTCCTGCAAATTCGAGAAACGGCAAAAAATTAATGAAACTCGAATTTTGACGCCCGTGTCAAGTCGTGTCAATTTTTACGCCTGCGTTAATTCGCGTTAATTTTGACGTCGACGCAGTTGACTTTACCAACGCACGTCCAAATTTTTTTGACGCCAAAGCATTTTCGCCAGTGAATTTTCATTGGAGTTTCGTGAAATTATTCACCGGCGGCGAAACACAAGAATTCGCTGCGAACACTTGATACCAGTTTTTGCCCAAACTGCAGCCCTTTTACTCCACAACTGACACTTAAGTAGAATTATCCTTTACCGTATACTAGTGATGGGCGAATTTCTCCCGTTTCGCCAAAAATTTCCTGCAAAATTCGAGAGACATTGAAAAATTTGTGAAACTCGAATGTTGACGCCCGCGTCAAATTTGAAGCCGACGTTAAAGTTAATGGGAGTCCCAAACTCAAATTTTGACGCCCACGTCAATTCGCATCAATTTTGACACCTGCGTCAATATTAACACCGACGTTAAAGTCAATGGGCATCCGAATAGTGTTAATGTGCAACGGTTTTGGCTCGATCAACTTATCTGACGTACGTCCAAATTTTTTTGACGCCACTGCATTTTCGGCTACGAATTTTCGCAAATTAATTCGCCGGTGGCGAAACACGGGAATTCGCTGCAAATTCGCTGCAAATTCTCACTGAATTTATTCGCCCATCACTACTGTATACCCTTTATTTTAGTGGCACCTTAGCAGCAGGTTTAAAGGGGCAACATGCACCCGGGTTCAGCTTTAGTTCAATCAATCAACGAATTGTATTAATAACTGCAGAACAGTGAAATTGAAAGGTCTCTCATTTTGGACTGGATCCCATATCCAAACTCTTTCAGATCAATTGTGGGAGGAGAAGAAGTCAGTTCATCAAATTATCACCCGCATTTCAATCTATGTATAATGAACTCCTCCTTATCTAAAACACAGGCAGCAAAGGGGTGGGATTGTTTATACAGGGCTCATCATTTTTATTTAAAGGGCACACGGGACATTTTCCCTTTGTCATATTACGGCCAACAGAGGAGAAGCTGGAGACAATGACAAGGGGTGACTGTCCATACAATGAAAGAAAACACATTTTTGCCCAATTTAGGGGGCAAATCATGTTGATCTGATATTTAGGCCTATAGGACAAGGACCTCATCCGATGCTCCTGCCCTGAAAGGGCTTTCAAATCTGGAGCCAGGGGAGTAACTACACGAGGCCCTAATTTATATACAATTTCAATAAATATTGGTAAAACAGGTCGATCTCTAGACATTTTGGGGGCCTAAATAATAATTTGCAGAGGGGCCCAGTAATACTCAGTGACACCACTGTCTGGAGCTAATGTCATCTGATGTATTGGCAGCTTAGAACTGCAACTGACAGTTTTATAGAAGCATCCCCTTAACCCCTTCCCTGCCGTGGCTCTTTGATCTCACTGTGCTGTCTATTTACTGGGAACACGCGGCAGGGCAAGATCAAAGGGAAAGCTGGACATGTAAGAACTACATGCGCCAGCAGTCAGCTCGCTGGCGATTTTACGATTTACGCCTGGCAAATGGTTAAGTAGTATATGTATTATCAATACTGTCTTAAAGGGCAAGTGTCACGCTCTTTTCAGAAAAATAGCACCACTATCCTTCCCTGTGACTGTAGAACTGGGCATGCTGGGAGTTGGAGTCCAGCATTCTTCATCCCTTAGTGGATCTCTACAATAAACTCTGGGAAAGGATATTTCGAATAGTTTTTTTTTTTTTCCTGCTTTCGCCCCTGTTTCGGCACATTCCAGTTTAACAAAGAGAAATGACCCCGTCGCAAGAGCCTTTAAGAAAGAATAAGCAGAAGATGATTGAGGAGCTCTTGGGAGCCATTTATAAGCTGGCTGTGTGAATGGTATATACATATATATATATATACAACTATGTGCTCTATAAAAGGCGTGTGCAAATATTTCAGCCCTGCCACCGAGCGAGACTTTACAGCAGATTAAACACCTTGTCAGTTTTATGAGAGTGTCCCAGGGAATGTTACTTTGGACATTGTTCTATGGAAACTCCAGGTAGGCACGTGACCCCGGGCTCCAACAGCGACTGCCAAATAAAATACAGCTAAATCCCCCCCTTTTTTTATGGTACTGGCGCTCAGCACCTATTACAAAGCAGTTGGCTGAAGAGCAAGGAGGGAGCCGCAGCAGAGTAAATACACTTAAAGCATTCCAAGTCCCGAGCTAAAAACAGGTTAAACTCTAAAGCGCCTGGGAAAGTTCTAATTATGTCGCTGGATATCGTCGCCATCATCATCATCGTTTATTTCTACAGAGTCAGCACGTTAAGCAGCACTTTACAAATCATTTATAACAAACAGGGGGTCTGAGAGCTCTGCTCGCAAGAGCTTACAATCTAAAACATTCGAGATGAATGAAATGTAGAGACATAAAACTGCAGCCCCCCCCAAAACTATCCCATGATCCCTTTGTTGAGGGTATCAAAGAAGCCCCCCCCCTCCTGAAGAGTTATGGGATCCGTTATCCCGAAACCCATTATCCAGAAAGCTCAGAATTACAGGAATGGCCCTCTCCCATAGACTCCCTTTTATCTAAATAATTGAAATTTTAAAAAAAAGATTTCCTTTTTCTCTGTAACAATAAAACAGTACCTTGTACAGGTATGGAATCTGTTATCCAGAAACCTGTTATCCAGAAAGCTCCGAATTACGGAAAGGCCGTCTCCCATAGACTCCATTTTATCAAAATAATACAATATATTTTTACATGTTTTTTTTTTTTTTTTAACAGTAGCTTGTACTTGATCCCAAATAAGATATAATTAATCCTTATTGGAAGCAAAAAGTCTACTAAGATATAATGAATCCTTATTGAAAGCAACACCAGCCTATTGGGTTTATTTCATGTTTACATGATTTTCTAGTAGACTTATGGTATGAAGATCCAAATTACGGAAAGATCAGTTATCTGGAAATCTCCCGGTCCCAAGCATTCTGGATAAAAGGTCCCCTACCTGTACTCGATCCCAACTAAGATATAATTAATCCTTATTGGAGGCAAAACCAGCCTATTGGGTTTATTTAATGTTTAAAGGAATTTCTAGCAGACTTAAGGTATGAAGATCCAAATTACGGAAAGATCCGTTATCCGGAAAACCCCAGGTCAGGCATTCTGGATAACAGGTCCCATACCTGTATTTATGCTGCTCATGTACTGACAGATTCCTGGGTTCAGTTGAATCCTTAGAACCAAATGTGAACCTGTAAAGTCATGTGACTTTTTACTAACGAGCAATTGCAGGTGGCATTTTTTTTTCAGGGGATGCAAATTTGAATATGCAGATTAAGGTTTGCACTGGGTATTCCATATTCAGCCAACCCCCCAAAACATATGTATATGGTATATGCCATAAACCTACTGACCTAGATATGTATAGAATAAGTGGAAGCTCATAGAGCAGGTACAGCACCGAGTAGAACACCCTCACTTGTTACACAATGGTGATCACACTCACGTGACTTGTGATTAAACCAGAAAACTGTACAATATCTGCAGCCGGAAACTGGTTAGAGCTCTAAACCGATTTATCACTGAGCAATCGGGCAGTGATGGAGTTAATGAACTGCCAAGTGCCATTGAGAAGATGTTTTATTGGCTAGACCCTCTTTTAACCCCTTCGACGCCAGTTATCTCTACTTAAAGGAGAACAGCGGAGGGCAGTGTTGTGTCAAACTATCAATAATATAATAAGGGCATAGTAAGATCTGTTACTATTAACGCTGATGTTTAGTAACGATTATCGCCTCCAAGATATTCTGCAAGGCACTAATAAGGAAGAACAGGAGCTCGTCCAGTATAAACCAGCAAATAAATTAGGGATGCACCGAATCCACTTTTTTGGATTCGGCCGAACCCCCGAATGCTTTGCAAAAGATTCGGCCGAATACCGAACTGAATCCGAACCCTAATTTGCATATTCAAATTAGGGATGGGAAGGGGAAAACATTTTTTACTTCCTTGTTTTGTGACAAAAAGTCACGCAATTTCCCTTCCCCGCCCCTAATTTACATATGCAAATTAGGATTCGGATTCGGTTCGGCCGGGCAGAAGGATTCGTCCGAATCCGAATCCTGCTGAAAAAGGCCGAATCCTGGCCGAATCCCGAACCGAATCCTGGATTCGGTGCATCCCTAAAATAAATGGTAAAACCAAAACTAGGGATCCACCGAATCCAGGATTCGGTTCGTGATTCGGCTGGGATTTGGGCTTTTTTCAGCAGGATTCAGATTCGGCCGAATACTTCTGCCCAGCCGAACCAAATCCTAATTTGCATATGCAAATTAGGGTTGGGGAGGGAAATTGCGTGACTTTTTGTCAGAAAACAAGGAAGTAAAAAATGTTATCCCCTTCCCGGATTCGGTTCGGTATTCGGCCGAATCTTTTGCAAAGGATTCGGGGGTTTGCACGAATCCAAAATCGGTGCATCCCTAACCAAAACAAAAAATCATAATACAGGACAAAGACCACAACCTGCATGACAACCCCCCAGAGAAGGACCCTAAAATAAATAACAATTATTATTATGAATATTACTATTAGTGTGTCTTTTTAGAACGCCAACATATTGTACAAGCAATGGGTTGATACAAAGGGTATATGTACATTGTGACCAGTAACTGATACAAAAGGTAAAGCGGGCCCTGACAAAAAGAGCTTACAATCTAAAAGATTCTCCATGAATAAAGTGGTTGGCAAGACAGCTATGACATCACCCGCTGCAACGTGACCTCAGAACATATGACAGAGATTCCAGGCATAACTCTGGCTACATCTGTAATACAATAATACTCAGAGCATTGCCCCCCAGCACTGTTGCAATCTGTCTGTTCCATTGGGGAGGATCTGTGCTGCACTGATAGAGGCGGCTCCAAGACATTCACAAATACACAATGACTTCTAAGAAAAAGCAGCAGAGGTGCCTCAGTTCAGATCTTTATTTTTCTCTTCCCCCCCCCCCCCCGTGGCCTCATAAGTGTGGGAGCCCGTGAGACTGATAACGTGAGTGAGAGTTGCAGCTGATAAACTTATCAACAGGCTTCATCTCACACAGAGACCAGGAACAGCCAGCGAGTGGGACTCTATCAAGGAGGAACAGCCTGAAGTTCTGCTACAACTTGTACACGGCTTTTCCACTGCAACACAATGGAGTTTGCTCAGCCCTATTGTATAAGCTGCTGAATAACAAAGTGGGAAAATGCAGGACTACGAGGGACAGGACTTAACCACAGCACCTTATTGGCAATATTGTGTTATTGTGCTGAAAGCAACAAACAAACCCACAACCTTGTGTTTCCTCTCTCACACTCAGTGCAGAGACTCACAATACCTGCCAGCGGAATAAAGAGGGGGTGTATCAGAGTTTTTAGGCTACTTGTCCAGCACAACAGCCGTGTATAAAGGCAATTAAAGGAAGGTTTAATTGTACAATATTTGCAGTCTTGGCTATTAATCACTTATCTAGTATCAATGACATGAGCAGAGGAGGTTCTGCAGCAGCTGAAATCACCCTATATCCAGCTGGTTATCAAAGAGCACAAACAAAAACATGAGTCCATCTGTTTATATAAAAATAGACAACCAATATTTCTTCACCTCCAGCCCAGTTTATACATAAGACACCGGGCAACGTGCCACAAGCAACATGTCACACCAGGGAAGTGGCACGAGACATAGAGAGGCTTTGTCACTATAGAAAGAATAGGATGGAAGTTATACATTGTAACAACACAATAGTGATACACTGGGACACTATAGGAGCAATAGACTGGGACAACTCAATAGTGATACACTGGGACACTATAGGAGCAATAGACTGGGACAACTCAATAGTGATACATTAGGACAACACAATAGTGATACACTGGGTCAGCACAATAGTGATACATTAGGACAACACAATAGTGATACACTGGGACAACACAAAAGCGATACATTGGGACACTATAAGAGCAATACACAGGGACAACACAATAGTGATACATTAGGACAACACAATAGTGATACATTGGGACACTGTAAGAGCAATACACTGGGACAACACAATAGTGATACACTGGGACACTATAAGAGCAACAGACTTGGACAACAGTGATACCCCGGGACACTATAAGAGCAATACACTAGGACAACACAATAGTGATACACTGGGTCAACACAATAGTGATACATTAGGACAACACAATAGTGATACACTGGGTCAACACAATAGTGATACATTAGGACAACACAACAGTGATACACTGGGACAACACAAAAGCGATTCATTGGGACACTATAAGAGCAATACACAGGGACAACACAATAGTGATACATTAGGACAACACAATAGTGATACATTGGGACACTGTAAGAGCAATACACTGGGACAGCACAATAGTGATACATTGCAAAACTATAAGAGCAATACACTGGGACAACACAATAGTGATACACTGGGACACTATAAGAGAAATACACTGGGACAACACAATAATGATACATTGGGACACTATAAGGGCAATACACTGGGACAACACAATAGTGATACATTAGGACAACACAATAGTGATACAATGGGACACTATAAGGGCAATACACTGGGACAACACAATAGTGATACATTGGGAAACTATAAAAGCAATAGACAGGGACAACATAATAGTGATACATTAGGACAACACAATAGTGAAAATGATGACACCCATGGATGGTCTGACTCATATAATTTGCTTTCTATGGCACTGCCTACAGGAACCACATCTCACAGGATCTCCCCTACTTCACATCATAGACTCACATACAGGGATGGCCAGGCTGGGGGTCTTCCAGCTGTTATTCCAGCAGCACAACTCTCTGTGTGCCCCTATAGTTTAACCAGAGCTGGGGGTGGGGGGCTCCTGATCCCCTAAATAAGGCTTGTGCTGCTCTGGGCAGTCAGATAACAGCTCCTGCTCATCAAACCCCCTTGAGGGACCAGACAATGACAAATCACGATGACATCATAATTAAACACCAGTAATAATACTATTCACAAGTCATATTCTAAGTTCACTGAGCATTTAGTCCTTTCCTAATCACATTGTGACACATTGCAGTTTCTCAGGATCAGCTGGTAACCCCTCCCCCCCCCCAGTGGAATTCTAATGGTTAATGTAAAACATGAGTGGAGCAGAGAGAACTAGAAGAGACTGCAGCTATAGGGTTACTAGTGAATGGTTATCAGTATGTGATGAGACAACTCGCTGCCACTTGGTAAGTCCAGACCCTACAAAGACCCATTAACCACTTAGGTGCCAAGTGATGTAGAAGAAGGGAAGATGCTACTTACAGTGGACATCAGGCAGGTGAAAACCCCCAGGAGAAGATCCTTTTTCCCAAATCCCATGTCTTCCTGAGCAGTTGCACTTATTTGGGGGGGGGGGTCTGATGACAGTTGCTCTCCTTGGTTCCCTCACTCTGAGTAACAACTAGTGACACACACAGAGCAGCAGCCACATAGGAGCATCCAGTTCTTGCACCCAAGTCCCCTTAGCTGACAGCAGAAATAATCAAATAAGCCGGAGGGAGAGTCAGGGATCCCGGGTAGGAGAAGCCACAGCCGCTGCAGGTCGCGCTCACTTGCACCACTCGCACTAACTGCCCATTGCTTTCTACTTTAATTAAGAAAGTCCAGGGGAGCCTGGGGACCAATCAAGGCTCAGGAGCTGCAGCCAATCAGCGCACGGCTTGGGAGGGACTAGGGAGCAGTTTGGCGTGTGGGAAGCGGAGGAGCAGTCAGTGCTGGGCTGGCAGCGAGAAATGTGGCAGCGAGAGACGCGGAGTCTGAGCGCAGCGCTTTTTATGGATCCTGGGATATATAATGTCTGTATATCATGGGCGGAGGGTGAATTTTGTCTTTGGGGAGGCTACTTAACACCTTAGGGCTGAACTCCACAGCGCATTGATGTCCGATTCATCTCCAGGCAATTACTCGCATGCGACGTGCAGAAGATAATGGAACTGAATGTGAAATAACAGGTACAACTACATGTATCCGACTGTATCCGACTGTAAACGCCGCACGCTGCGTCTTCATCCAACAGTCGGTTACATGTAGTTGTACCTGCAATTTATGTTCCATTAACTTCTGCCCACCGGACACATTGCGTGAGTGGCATCTCCTGGCGATGGATCAGACATCAAAGTGCCCTGGAATTGTCAGGACTATTTGGTCTTGCGCGTCCAGTAAACACATGGCATGTCATAAATCAAAGTACCCCAGGAATAAGTAAATGCCAAGAAACTTCTTTGCTTCTAACAAGTGGCAAGATGGGTATGACTAGTGCTTATTCCCCCTGCTGATTTGAAAACACTGACAACAAAGCGAACAGAAGGAGGTTGTACACTGAGAATCTACTCTATCTAGCTTGCAAGGGCCAAAAAAGCAATTCAATTTCATTTTATCTCCCATTAACCCAGACAAAACCCACTTAATGCATTTGAATATCTGTGGGCAGGGCCGCCATTAGAAATCACGGGCCCCGTACAACAAAATTTTTGGGGCCCCGCCCACACTGACGACCAAGCTCCACCCCATTTCCCGCCCACTCCACATCGCAGTTAAAAGACCACACAGACATCAGCGCTAAAAAAGTAACCCCCCCCACACAAGTTGTAAAAAGCTATTGATGGTCAGGGCCCCCTTATAAAAAATTGGGGCCCCAAAAAAAAAAAATTAATTTTTTTTTTTTAAAAAAAAAAAAACATTGGTGGCAGGGGCCCCCTTATAAGTTAAAAAAAACTTGGGGCCCCAACAAAAAAAATGTAAAAAAAATAAACAAACATTGGTGGCAGGGGCCCCCTTATAAGTTAAAAACAAATTGGGGCCCCAAAAAAAAATTTAAAAAAAAAAAAAAAATTTTTTGAAAAAAAAAAAAAAACATTGGCGTCAGGGGCCCCCTTATAAGTTAAAAACAAATTGGGGCCCCAAAAAAAAATTTAAAAAAAAAAAAAAATTTTTTGAAAAAAAAAAAAACATTGGCGTCAGGGGCCCCCTTATAAGTTAAAAACAAATTGGGGCCCCAAAAAAAAATTTAAAAAAAAAAAAAAAATTTTTTGAAAAAAAAAAAAACATTGGCGGCAGGGGCCCCCTTATAAGTTAAAAACAAATTGGGGCCCCAAAAAAAAATTTGAAAAAAAAAAAAAAATTTTTTTGAAAAAAAAAAAAAAACATTGGCGGCAGGGGCCCCCTTATAAGTTAAAAACAAATTGGGGCCCCAAAAAAAAATTTGAAAAAAAAAAAATTTTTTTTGAAAAAAAAAACCAAAAACATTGGCGGCAGGGGCCCCCTTACAAGTTAAAAACAAATTGGGGCCCCAAAAAAAAATTTAAAAAAAAAAAAAAATTTTTTTGAAAAAAAAAAAACATTGGCGTCAGGGGCCCCTTATGAGTTAAAAAAAAAAATTGGGGCCCCAAAAAAACATGTTTTAAAAAAAAAAATTGGTTGCAGGGGCCTATAGAATATTAAAATAATACATTGGTGGCCAGGAGATTAAAAAAAAAAAAATACACAAACTGGTGTTCAGTAGAATTGAACTCACGGCTTCAGTACTTCAACTTCACCTCCTTTCGTGACTTCGGGTCTTTTCACTGCTTCAGGACTTCGGCTTCGGCTGTTTTCGTGACTTCGGGTCTTTGCGCTGCTTCAGGACTTTGGCTTCGGCTGTTTTCGTGACTTCGGGTCTTTTCGGCGCTTCGTGACTTCGGCTTTTTCCGTGACTTCGGGTCTTTTCGGCGCATCGGCTTCGGCTTTTCGGCACTTCCGCATTCGGCAGCACAGAGGCAAGACGTACGGCTCGGGCGCTCGTAAGGGGGGCCCGGATCTTCAAAAAATGCAGCGCTGCCGGGCCCCCCTTCATGCCCGGGCCCGGTACGCTTGTCCCCCCTGTCCCCCCCTGATGGCGGCCCTGTCTGTGGGTGTTGAGAGGTGTAGTTGAACACCAGCTTGGGGCTGCAGGACAGTGCTGGGCCGTTTTGGCCGGGCTCCCCACGCAACTCGGCTGATGGCGTCACCCCCTCTGCTCCACCGCAGACGACACGGGAATGAGTGCTAGAATGAGTGCGCACGTGTGCGGTTGCTCGCAAACAAGTGCTCGATTGGTCGTATGCAAGGGAGCGTGTGCAGATAGGCACGCATCAGTAGGAGTGAGCTTGGCGCCATTACTGCCAGACTAGAGGTAGGTGACAGGGAAGGTACGTGCCTGGTGCCCCCCAAGGTTTGCACCCTAGGCACGTGCCTCTTCTGCCTACCCCTAGTTCCGGCCCTGTTGCAGGATGAACCCTGGTAGTTGCTGAAGTGGATTCTGTGGGTTCTGGCAAATGCCAGAGGGGCTGCTATAAGGTGCCATAGAAAGTCAGTATTTAGTGGGCTGGTGGGGGCTGTTTGGGCCGATGGGCCTTTGTATACCTGAAATGTCAGGGCCTATTTTAATTCTCAGTCCAGCCCTGCTGACATCCCAAGCACATGATATAGTTGGGTTGAAGTACAATGACATTCAGACAAAGAAGAATGCAGACGAGTGGAGGGGATGTTTCTTGGCCGGCATTTATAAAAAGCTCAGTGTGGTATTAGAGAAGCAGTAGCTGCAGCTCAGATTCACTTTCTCAGGATGGACCCCCTAGTCTTGTCTCCCATGTTACCCTTTTTTTTACTTTTGTATTTGTTCACTTTCTACTTTCTATCCTGTCCCTACTCTATTCCACTTTTCATTTGACATCATTCAATCTGCTTTCCAACATCACCTATACATTCCAGCTTTTTAAACCCTTTTTCTCTCTTGTTTCTTTTTGTTTACCCATTTTCCCCTTATATTACTTTCCAACTCCACTTGTATTTTTTCTACAAAACTTACATTTTGGTGACACCTCTCCCATGTTTCTGTGATCTTATTTAACTTGTTTCACATGAAATGCATGATTTATTATTTACCTATTGTTTCCTGAACAGAATTCATATAGCAAAAGTATAGTGATAAAGTACCTGCATGTTGGCCCTTGCTCACATAACCTGGGGTCTATTAGATATTCATAGCTGCATGTACAGATTGATTGGAAAGGAAGACAGACAGCACAGCAGGAACTTCAGCGTTTTCCCTACAAAGTGTAAGTCCCGGTCCTGCCACAAGGGGATTGGCTAGGCTAGAGGAGGGCTCAAATTTCTTCATCAAGTTCAGCCAATCACATTGCAGCTGAACCGGGACTTAGAACTTGAGGGGAAAAACTAAGGCGCAAATTTACTAAGCGCCGAACGCTAGCATCAATTCGCTAGCGTTTGGCATTTTCGGTACTTCGCAAATTCACTAACGAACGCTGGCGTAAATTCGCTAGTGTTACTTCGCACACTTACGCCAGGCGAATTTTCGCTAGCGATGTAACTACACAAATTCACTAACTTGCGCAGTGTACTGAACGCTACCTTTTACGCTAGACTTCCTTCGCCACCTCAGACCTGGCGAAGCGCAATAGAGTAGATAGGGATTGTTTACAAAAATGTCCCAAAAAACGCTGGTGTGTTTTCTACATGATGGGTGATAGGCTTAAAAAGATCGAAAATAATTTTTGGGGCTCCCCTCCTTCCCCCCTACATTTCCTGACTCATGGCAACTTACCTAGACAGTGGGCACATGTGTAGGGCAAAATAACATTTATATTTGCCGATTTGAAGGTTTTCTAGGCATTTGAAGTGGTGATACATATTCCTCCATTGAAATTTGAATTTCGCGCCGTATGCAAATGAACCATCGCTAGCGAAACTTCGCTTCGCTTGGCGAATTAACGCTAGCGCAACTTCGAAAACTTACGCTACCCCTGTGCGCAACTTCGGATTTTAGTGAATTTGCGGAGCGCTGGCGAAAATACGCCTGGCGAAGTGCGGCAAAGTTGCGCCTGGCGCAACTTCACATCTTAGTGAATTTGCCCCTAAATCGGAAGCTGCAGTTTTAACTGTGATCACAAGTGGACAGAATAAATAGTTAGTAAACTTTTGATTTTTTTTCTTTTCTCCTCATTTTTCTTATCAGGCAGGTTTGGGGAGGCTTAGCCTTCCCTAGCCTTTATTAAAATCCGCCTATGGTCTGTATAAAACACAGTGTGTGGATTATATATATATATATATATATATATATATATATATATATATATATATATATATATACTACACAAAAGCCATAAATATCTTGTAAATGATATCCTTATAAACGGTGAGTTCTGATGTCATCAGTTATAAACGGTGAGTTCTGATGTCATTTCTGTCACATGACTCACTGAAATTTGTGTATTATAATAAATAAAGTACCCCCAGTTGCAAAATATGAGGATATTAGAAGTTACCTCGGAGTTCCATGACCTGTATAAAAATATGATCATGAAACTCCTCTGTGACTTATAATATCCTTATATTTTACAAGAGGGGCTACTTTATTCACCATATATGCTGGTATGTAGCAAATAGTTTGTATGTAGCGCCCAGACTGTAGTTCATTGGTTGTATGGAGCCTATCAATTGTGTGTAGGGAATGTTTGTGTGATATTCTGCATTGGGTGTATAATATAAATGGGACACACGCTGCATGTAATAACTGTGGGACACTGCATCTGTAGAATGAGTGGGGCACCCTGTGTGTATAGAATGAGTGGGGCACCCTGTGTGTATAGAATGAGGGGGGCACACTGTGTGTATAGAATGAGTGGGGCACCCTGTGTGTATAGAATGAGGGGGGCACACTGTGTGTATAGAATGAGGGGGGCACACTGTGTGTATAGAATGAGGGGGGCACACTGTGTGTATAGAAGGAGTGGGACACCCTGTGTGTATAGAAGGAGTAGGGCACTCTGTGTGTATAGAATGAGTGGGGCACACTGTGTATAGAAGGAGTAGGGCACACTGTGTGTATAGAATGAGTGGGGCACACTGTGTGTATAGAAGGAGTGGGGCACACTGTGTGTATAGAAGGAGTAGGGCACTCTGTGTGTATAGAATGAGTGGGGCACACTGTGTGTATAGAATGAGTAGGGCACACTGTGTGTATAGAATGAGTAGGGCACACTGTGTGTATAGAAGGAGTAGGGCACTCTGTGTGTATAGAATGAGTGGGGCACACTGTGTGTATAGAATGAGTAGGGCACACTGTGTGTATAGAAGGAGTAGGGCATGCTGTTTGTGTAGAAGGAGTGTATAGAGTATGTAAGTGAGGTAAACCCTGTGTATGTATATGTGTAAGTGGAACTGACATAAACAGAATCAGCTTGTGTCCCACAAATACAGACAGTGTTTAGAGTCCTCATTTTATTCAGGAAAGATGGCGGTTAAAGGGAGAGTGGTAGAAATGCTGAGTGGTCTCCAAGGGAAGCAGTAATATATTGCAATTCGAGGAAGGCATCTCGAGTCCCTAGTGTAAATCAATTGCATGTGTCTAAAAAAAGCTTCTGAATGAAATAACAGGACCACGACTGGAAACCTGTGCAACGACATTCTACCGAAAGGGTTAACTGTTCCTCATTCATATTTTACCAGTAGCTTTTTATAATGGGCATAAAAGTTTAACCAGTCCCAGGGGTAATGGCACCTGCATCCTCCTCTTCCTCATTGAATCATGTAATAATATTCCGCTCTCATTTTTTTTATTATAAAAAAAAATACCGATTGTAAATCTGAAACCCCCAAATCTCTCCACTAGTGATGGGCGAATTTGTCCCGTTTCGCTTCACCACGAATTTCGTGGATTTCCTGCAAAATTAGTGAAACTGGCGAAAAATTCTCGAAACGCAGATTTTGACGCCGGCGACAATTCGCCAGCGTCAAAATGGTCACCGGCACCAAAGTTGACGAAGACGCCCATTAAAGTCAATGGGAGTCTGTTAATCTGCGTTGGAACCGTCGCCAGCGAATTTTTGCAGCAAGTTCACAAATTTATTCGCCACCGGGGAAACTCACAAATTTGCCGCAAATTTGCGCCTGGCATTTATTAAAAATTAGGGATGCACCGAATCCACTTTTTTGGATTCGGCCGAACCCCCGAATCCTTCATGAAGGATTCAGCCGAATACCGAATCCGAATCCTAATTTGCATATGCAAATTAGGGGTGGGAAGGGGAAAACATGTTTTACTTCCTTGTTTTCTGACAAAAAGTCACGCAATTTCCCTCCCTGCCCCTAATTTGCATATGCAAATTAGGATTCGGATTCAGTTCGGCCGGGCAGAAGGATTCGGCCGAATCCTGCTGAAAAAGGCCGAATCTCGAACCGAATCCTGGATTCGGTGCATCCCTATTAAAAATAGATATAATTCCCTTAGCTTACCCTTACCATGCCAGTGCCCTTACTGTTCTGGTTCAGTCCCCCAGCCTGTTCTCATTTATTCTCATCATACTCTCCTTGCCTCATTGTGCTTCCCTTACAATTTAGAGATTCATCATTTTATTTGCACCTGACTCAGCATCTCATTCAATGTGGTGTGAAAAAATGCAAATAATAAAGTCGATGCTTCACAGAGTAGAATGACGAGAACTGAAATAAACTTATAATTCATGTATCAGCCCTTCCTGCATTGGGTTTCTAACCAGAACTGCTCCATGCCAGAGGCGCACTAACACTTATACAGTCTCTCACACTCACAGTTCACATATTCACTAACACACTAATCTAATCTCACCGCAATACAGCACTTTTTATGGGATTTACACCATAATGAAGATTCCTGCGCGGCACATGACATCTGCAGCTGAGTATTGGGAAGTCACCCCTGAAAAATAATTCTTTGCCAAAGACCTGTTTACCTTTACTAGTCCATATTACAGTGTCACTGCGAGAGTCCCCGGCATAACTAAACAATCTGCCTTCAGTCTCTTGTTTTCAGCGTTAAGGGGAACTGTCGCTGCTATGAACCTGGAACCCAACTATAGTGGCTGTATATTTTTTTAAAATAATTACTTTTTATTGTTTTAATACATGAATGGATTATAGGGTTGCACCGAATCCAGGATTCAATGTATATATGCAAATTAGGGTGGGTGGAGGGAAATTGCGTGACTTCTTGGTCACAAAACAAGGAAGTAAAAAATGTTTTCCCCTTCCCACCCCTAATTTGCATATGCTAATTGGTTCGGTTCAAATCTTTCGCGAAGTAATGGCAAAGGTTACAGATATATAGAAACATTGGGGTAACAATCACCCTGATATAGTTCCAGGGGTACCCAGGGCACAAATAAGCACTCACCCCAAATCTCCCCCTAACTGACCTTCAGACTGGGCCCCCTTAGCTCATAACAAGGTTACAGATATACAGAAACATTGGGGTGTCGCCCTGCTATAGTTCCAGGGGTATGTAGGGTAAAAATAAACACTCACCCCAAATCTCCCCCTAACTGGTCTTTAGGCTGGGGCCCCATAGCTCATAACAAGGTTACAGATATAAAGAAACATTGGGGTGTCACCCTGCTATAGTTCCAGGGGTACCCAGGGCACAAATAAACACTCACCCCAAAGCTCCCCCTAATTGACCTTTAGACTGGGCCCCCTTAGTTCATAACAAGGTTACAGATATATAGAAACATTGGGGTAACAGTCACCCTGCTATAGTTCCAGGGGTACCCAGGGCACAAATAAACACTCACCCCAAATCTCCCCCTAACTGGTCTTCAGGCTGGGGCCCCATAGCTCATAACAAGGTTACAGATATATAGAAACATTGGGGTAACAGTCACCCGGCTATAGTTCCAGGGGTACCCAGGGCACAAATAAACACTCACCCCAAATCTCCCCCTAACTGACCTTCAGACTGGGCCCCCTTAGCTCATAACAAGGTTACAGATATATAGAAACATTGGGGTAACAGTCACCCTGCTATAGTTCCAGGGGTACCCAGGGTACAAATAAACACTCACCCCAAATCTCCCCCTAACTGACCTTCAGACTGGGCCCCCTTAGCTCATAACAAGATTACAGATATATAGAAACATTGGGGTAACAGTCACCCTGCTATAGTTCCAGGGGTACCTGTATTTACATTGACTCATGTCCCTTCCCATTTCCCACATCCAATAAAATCTGATTGGGTCTCAGATATATGGCGACTGAGGTGTTCCTCCATAATACTTGTCAGATGTGACCTGGACTACCTACAGTTCTTTAGACTCCAAGAGGTATTAGTATATTCTTATGAGTTTTAGCTCAGGGGATTATGTCTACACAATGTCCTACATGAGTAATGTCACAGCTGTAACGGGACTGTTCTAATATTACAGTTGTGACATCACAGTAGTGACACCACAGCTTTTACACTGTAACGTTGTTTTTCCAAGAGATTAAGGGTACAGATATACAGCTATTAAATAAACACACAAGCGGAACCTGAAGTCCCTTAGTTCCAGACATGCCCATACAACGTGGAAAATGACCAAGAAGTATAAATTAAGTGTTTGACAATTAAAAAGAGGAACAAAGATAAGGAGGTCAATGGCACAGAGAAGCTGATTACATTATAGAGAATCAGGGAGATATTTGGAAGATGAAAGCCAAGAGAAGCGAGTACTCGGGAACGTTACCAGGAGTGAAAGTGGAGATGGAAAGATATGGGCAGAATTAAAGTGAATTTCCAGGAGAGTGAGTTGGATAAGTCCCAGGGGATCTCTTCCGGGTGGAGAAAACTTCACAATACATTTTTATCTTCATGTGCTTTGGACTGGAAAGATAACACAAAGCTTATACATGTTATTACAGCTACCAAGAGAAGGCATTCTACTTCCAATGGATGGTTTGTAGCGAGGACTTTCCAGTTGCTGTTTTCAAAAGGCTAAAGATTTGTATTTGTTTTGACATTTATAGCAATTTCATGATGGACTCAAGCCTTCATAATGTGTTGGGCCTATAAAAAGCCACAGCGGGGGAAGATCAGGATGTAGGAGCATCACATTGGGCTGGAGACACCTGTCTCTAGAAGATGGAACTAGACAGGGAGGTGCCGTTCCATGAAGAACATGACTAGAGGTAAAGGATTAGGACTACTAGATGGGGTTTACCATAACACAGGAGATTGAAGGCCTGAGAAGAACACCAGAGGGCCTGAATAGTGTCAAGACCGCCGGGAGCGCGAGGAGTCGCGTCCGCTCCCGGCGGCGAAGAATCCAAAATGGCGGCGCCCAGGGAACCCACGTGGGTTCCGACGTCGGCGTTGTGACGCCAGCACGGCGCGACGGTCGCAGTCGCGCTGACGCTGGCGCAAGGGCGCCAAATTCAAAGTTAAAAGGACGCCTGAGGCGCCAAGATGGCGCCCGAAAATAGGATTCCGTTCCCTAATTGTTTCCTGGGTTTTCCTTGCTGTTTCCCTGCTTATATCTGCTTGATTCCCTGTTGTGACCCCTTGCCTGGACCTGGACTTCGCTGATATGCTGCCTGCCTTTGACCCCCTGCCTGGCCCTGGACTTTGTTTGTATTCCGCCTGTCTTTTGACCTGTGCTTGGACTTTGATTATTCCCTTGCCTAACCCCTGGATACCACGACCCTGATCCCTCCTGAGGGGCTTCCTCCTAGATCCGGACTACTCCCCAGAGGGGGCTCTCGGCTCCCTGACATTATTTTCGGGCCATGGATCCTTCTGAGGAAGCCACACCTGATGTCGGACGAGCGCTCCGCGGACTGGCATCCCGCATGGAGGACTACGAAAACCAGCAGGTTCGCATTGGGCAAGCACTCGATATCCTGCTTGCTCGAGAGCCATCTGCGCCCTCCGCTGTTCCACCTTCTGGAGTTTCACCCATGGTGGCAGCCTCTTCGAACGCAAGCTATCCGACAGGTGAGCCTCGCATTCCACCTCCTCCTCGCTTCAGTGGGGACCCACAAGCCTGCAGGGGATTTGCCACACAGTGCCAAATTCAATTTGAGTTCCAACCCACGCAGTTCCCAAGTGAGCGTTCCAAGGTGGGGTATGTGATGTCTCGATTGGAAGGCAAACCACTGGAGTGGGCTACGTCTCTTTGGGAGAAGAATTCCCCGGTGACTTATGTTGTTAAAGACTTTCTCCAAGCTTTTCGCACAGTCTTTGATGCACCTGGTCGAGTCACGAACGCCCCTGCCCGTCTCTTGCAGCTCCGGCAGGGAAGCCGCAGTGTCAATGAGTACGCTATAGACTTCCGAACACTGATGGCGGAGACTTCCTGGTGTGATGACGCTTACAAGGCCGTATACTATCAAGGCCTATCCATCCGCATCAAAGATGATCTCGTTTTCAGAGAGACTCCTGACACCCTGGAGGGACTGATCACCCTATCTATTAAGGTAGACACCCGCCACAGAGAACACCAGGTGGAGAGAGAGCGCAGCAGACGATTTTCTCCCATGTTGGCTCCTCGCTTTCTAAGGCCGATTTTGCATGCTCCCGCTGTTCCAGTGACTCATGTGTCCACCTCACCCCTGGAGGAACCTATGCAAGTAGGAAAGGTTCACCTTTCCGAGCAGGAAAGACTCCGAAGACGAATGGCAGGTCTCTGTTTGTACTGTGGTGGTCACTCCCATTTTGCCAATGCCTGTCCTGCCAAAGCCAGGAGTTTTGTACCCCGAGGTATGTCACTGGTTTCTCATGTAGGGGGCATTACTCGCGGGCCTAAGGAGAAGTATCAAGAAAATTCACGCAGACTTCTCCTTCCTTTGCAGATTCTCCTGGTAAATAAGACTATCTGCGAAAGGGCCTTCCTCGACTCCGGGGCGGATGGCAACTTCATGGACGCCTTCTTTGCCGAACGCATGAAGATTCCCCTGCTCCCCTTGTCTTCTCCCCTGCGAATTACCGCCATAGATGACAAACCCCTGGAGTTTGAATTCGTCACTAAGTTCACGGCGGAACTATCTGTACAAGTTGGGGTGCTACATCAAGAAAAACTTTCATTTTTCATCATCCCCTGTCCTTCTACTCCAGTAATACTGGGTCTTCCGTGGTTACGTCTACATAACCCCACCATAGACTGGTCCTCTGGGCAGATCTCTCGTTGGAGTTTATTTTGTCAGCAACATTGCCTTCCGCCAAAACCCCTCGAGAAGGTGAATGTCTCCACTGCGGAACTAAAGACTTTGCCCTCCACTTACAAGGGATTCTCCGATGTGTTCTGTAAGAAGTCTGCGGAATTCCTTCCTCCACATCGCTCCTACGACTGTCCTGTCGAACTCCTGCCAGGAGCCATGCCTCCCAGAGGCTGCACTTACCCTCTCTCTCCTGCAGAGACTACCGCAATGAAGGAATATATCCAAGAAAATCTCCAGCGGGGGTTCATCCGCCCTTCTACCTCTCCAGCAGGGGCTGGGTTCTTCTTCGTGGAGAAGAAGGACGGAGGCCTTCGGCCATGTATAGACTATCGGGGCCTGAATAAAATCACTGTAAAAAACAGGTACCCACTGCCCTTGATTGCAGAGCTCTTCGACCAGCTGAAGGGGGTGAAGATTTTCTCTAAGTTGGATCTCCGGGGGGCGTACAACCTCATTCGCATCCGTGAGGGTGACGAATGGAAGACGGCTTTCAACACTCGTGACGGGCACTATGAATATCTCGTCATGCCCTTCGGCCTTTGCAATGCCCCTGCCGTCTTCCAGGAGTTTGTTAACGATGTGTTCCGGGATCTCCTAGGAAGGTTCGTAGTCGTGTACCTGGACGACATCCTGATCTTTTCTAAAGACCTAGAAAGCCATCGCTCCCAGGTGAAGGAGGTACTCTCTCGTCTGAGGAAGAACTCTCTCTTCGCCAAGTTGGAGAAGTGCGTCTTCGAGGTGTCCAAGATCCCCTTCCTAGGATACATTATCTCTCCTGAGGGATTTGAGATGGATCCCGTGAAAGTGTCGGCCATCCAAGAGTGGCCTCTTCCGCTGAGTACCAAGGCAATCCAGAGATTTATCGGATTTGCTAACTACTATCGGCAGTTCATCCAGGGGTTCTCTTCCCGCATTGCACCTATCCTGGCCCTCATCCGGAAAGGGGGTAAACCCAGCTTGTGGCCTCCATCTGCCATTGAAGCTTTTCAGTCCTTGAAAGAGGCCTTCACGTCAGCTTCTGTCCTCCGACACCCCAATCCTGAACTACCCTTCTGCATCGAAGTTGATGCTTCTGAAGTCGGAGCCGGAGCCATCCTGTCTCAGAGACACCCCGCTGATGGGAAGTTGCACCCCTGTGCTTATTTCTCCAAGAAGTTCTCATCCGCAGAGCAGAATTATGATGTCGGGAATCGAGAACTCTTGGCAGTCAAGCTTGCCCTTGAAGAATGGCGTCATCTCCTGGAGGGCTCTGAAATTCCTGTCCAGATTTACACTGATCACAAGAATCTGGAGTTTATACAGTCCCTCAAGAGGCTAAATCCCAGACAAGCCAGGTGGGCCCTTTTCTTTTCCCGATTTAATTTTGTTTTGACTTATCGCCCAGGTTCCAAGAATCGGAAGGCCGACGCCTTGTCTCGTAGCTTCACTCCGGTGGACCGTGACCCTGAGAGACAGGAACCAATCATCCCACCAGTCAAGATCATTGCCTCTTTGTATCCCCAATTTGCCGACCAGATCCTGGCTGGGCAGTCCTTGGCTCCTCAAAATACTCCGATTGGCATGGCCTTCGTCCCTCCGGAACTTCGCCTGGCCATCCTGCAACAAACCCACTGCTCCAGGCAAGCAGGACATCCTGGTCCAGCCAAGACCCTTGAACTCTTGAGGCGCCTAGTCTGGTGGCCTGAAATCCGCAAGGATGTAAAGGACTTTGTGGCGGCTTGTAATGTCTGTGCCACTTCTAAGCCTAGCCATTCCCGCCCCAGCGGGTTGTTACAGCCTTTACCGGTTCCCTCTCGTCCGTGGACGCACCTCTCTATGGACTTTATTGTCGAACTTCCTCCCTCCGGTGGGAATACTGTGATCTGGGTTGTCATTGACCGCTTCAGCAAAATGGCCCATTTCATCCCTTTGAAGAAGTTACCCTCTGCGGTGGAATTATCCCAACTCTTTATTAAGTACATCTTCCGCCTGCATGGTTTCCCGGTGGAGATCGTCTCCGACAGAGGCACCCAGTTTACCGCCAAGTTCTGGCGTTCCCTATGTAAAGACTTGGGAATAACACTTCAATTTTCGTCTGCCTACCACCCGCAGACGAATGGGGCAGCTGAACGTGTGAACCAAGCCTTAGAACAGTTCCTGAGGAACCACGTGTCTCTTTGCCAGGACGATTGGTCTGACCTCCTCCCGTGGGCGGAGTTTGCTCATAATAATGCATGTCATTCCTCCACAGGAAGGTCTCCGTTTATGGTGGTGTATGGACAGCACCCTCAAGCCTTTCCTCAGGATTTCGTGTTGTCGGACGTCCCGGCTGCAGATGATCTGGCAGCCCATATGCTTGCTATTTGGGCTGCAACCAAGTCTAATCTGGAGAAGAGTGCTCTAGTCCACAAGACTTTCGCGGATCGCCGTAGAAGGCCCTCTCCTCCCTACAAGGTGGGTGATAGTGTCTGGCTCTCTTCCAGGAATATTCGCTTGAAGGTGCCATCTCCCAAGTTGGGTCCGAAGTTCCTGGGTCCGTTCCCCATCTTGGAGATTATCAACCCTGTAGCCATCAGACTTCAACTCCCACCAGAGATGAGAATCCCCAACGTGTTCCACGTCTCCCTGGTGAAGCCCACCGTCTCCAACCGTTTCTCTGATGTCCAGTCTCCTCCTCCTGCCATCTCTGTGGAGGGTCAACAAGAATTCGAGGTGGAGAGAATCCTTGATTCCAGAATCTCCAGAGGGTCCCTTCAATACCTCATCCATTGGAAGGGCTTTGGCCCCGAGGAATGCTCTTGGGAGGGACACCGTGATGTGCATGCTCCTCGTTTGGTAAAAGACTTCCACTCCAAGTTTCCCCAGAAACCAAGTCCCGGTGGTCCTGAGGCCCCCCGTGAGGGGGGGGGTACTGTCAAGACCGCCGGGAGCGCGAGGAGTCGCGTCCGCTCCCGGCGGCGAAGAATCCAAAATGGCGGCGCCCAGGGAACCCACGTGGGTTCCGACGTCGGCGTTGTGACGCCAGCACGGCGCGACGGTCGCAGTCGCGCTGACGCTGGCGCAAGGGCGCCAAATTCAAAGTTAAAAGGACGCCTGAGGCGCCAAGATGGCGCCCGAAAATAGGATTCCGTTCCCTAATTGTTTCCTGGGTTTTCCTTGCTGTTTCCCTGCTTATATCTGCTTGATTCCCTGTTGTGACCCCTTGCCTGGACCTGGACTTCGCTGATACGCTGCCTGCCTTTGACCCCCTGCCTGGCCCTGGACTTTGTTTGTATTCCGCCTGTCTTTTGACCTGTGCTTGGACTTTGATTATTCCCTTGCCTAACCCCTGGATACCACGACCCTGATCCCTCCTGAGGGGCTTCCTCCTAGATCCGGACTACTCCCCAGAGGGGGCTCTCGGCTCCCTGACAAATAGAAATGAATGGAATGCAATGACAACACTTGAAATATGGTGTCAATCACTGGAGGGGGTCAAAAGTTAGGCACCCTACAAAGATTGTATCCACTTACCTGATACCCCCAGGCTGCTGTTCCTATAAGCAAAAAACTGCACAGGCCCAGGGTTCTTCTAAGTGAGCACCATGGAGCCATCCACTTCACCCACTTCCAAACTTTAAAAGGGGTTGTTCGCCTTTTAACAAACTTTAAAGTGATACTGTCATGGGGAAAAAATTTTTTTTCAAAATGAATCAGTTAATAGTGCTGCTCAAGCAGAATTCTGCACTGAAATCCATTTCTCAAAAGAGCAAACAGATTTTTTTATATTTAATTTTGAAATCTGACATGGCGCTAGACATATTGTCAATTTCCCAGCTGCCCCAAGTCATGTGACTTGTGCTCTGATAAATTTCAATCACTCTTTACTGCTGTACTGCAAGTTGGAGTGATATCACCCCCTCTCTTTCCCCCCCAGCAGCCAAACAAAAGAACAATGGGCAGGTAACCAGATAGCAGCTCCCTAACACAAGATAACAGCTGCCTGGTAGATCTAAGAACAGCACTCAAAAGTAAAAACCCATGTCCCACTGAGACACATTCAGTTACATTGAGAAGGAAAAACAGCAGCCTGCCAGAAAGCATTTCTCTCCTAAAGTGCAGGCACAAATCACATGACAAGGGGCAGCTGGGAAATTGACAATATGTCTAGCCCCATGTCAGATTTCAAAATTGAATATAAAAAAAATCTGTTTGCTCTTTTGAGAAATGGATTTCAGTGCAGAATTCTGCTGGAGCAGCACTATTAACTGATGCGTTTTCAAAAAAACGTGTTTTCTGATGACAGGATCCCTTTAAATAAGACGTAGAGAGGGATATTCCGAGACAATTTGTAATTAGTTTCAGTTTATTATTATTTGTGGTTTTTGAGTTATTTAGCTTTTTATTCAGCAGCTCTCCAGTTTGCAATTTCATTAATAGAACATATTTTTTTATATATTTCACAGCTCAACCCCGACTCGAGGAAGTGCAGAGATCTCGGTGTTGGAAAAACAGGAAACCAAGAATTTATCAAAGGGTGTTGGTGTGAATGAGCAAGAAACAGCAGCAGCATTAAACTGACAACCAGCACTGACAGTCAGAGAGCACAGTAGAGTAAAGTATGTTTTGAGTGCTGGGCACTGGTTTTCTTTGACCAAGACAGGTCTCGGTTGGTCGCTGATCATGTTCCCTACATAATACTCAGGTCTCTCAGGGAAAGCTGCCAAGGGTTACTGGGAGTTGCAGTTTAACTTGGCTACTGATTGGGGCTTCATCTTTTTTTGCATAACCTTTTTGACCCTGTAATTGGTAAGTAGGCTGCACCTAAGCATTTGAAACTACTGATACAGCTCATTGCCCAACATCTCTTGGAGAGGGTGAATTTTCAGCAAATTCCATTACAGTGGTGTTACTATAGAGGAAGACTAGAGGCCCAGACTGTGGCTTCTGATTCCTCTTTAGATAATAAAAAACCCTCCTCCCCAGCCACTGTCTCTTACTGGCCGAAGGGAGAAATAAGTCAGGCGGGAGTGGGTGGAGTTGGTGGTGGTGTGGTGTGGGGTGGAGGCGGGACAGGAAGTGGGCGGGAGGATGCAGGGGCCCGGTGCACTCTAGTTATACTACTCTTCAGCTACATACATACTGGGCCAGATCTTACTGATCCAACATGCCTGTAAGAAAGAGAATGGATATAAATTAGAAAGATTGGTCAATTTGCAAATGTCCCAACTGTCCTGTTTTTCGTGGGACAGTCCCGATTTTGACAGCTCAACCCACAGTCCCGGGTTTGTCACTGAAATGTCATCACTTTCTCTTTGATCTCCTGCACTGACTCAAGAAAAAGATACAAACTTAATTGGCTTTTAACAGAGAGCCCAGAATAGATACTTAGATACTTTTGCAACAATTTAAGAAAAGCAAAGAAACCATTGTCACAATTTAGGATAAGCAGGTCACTTGGGAGAACTTAGACTCACAGGGGCAGATTTACAGAGGGTCGAATATCGAGGGTTAATTAACCCTTGATATTCGACTGCTGTATGTAAATCTGTCGAATATCGAAGTCAAAGGATTTACCGCAAATAGTTCGACCGAATGAAAAATCGTTCAGGGATTTTTCTTCGACCTAAAAAACATTAGAAAGCCTATGGGGTTTTAGGTGGCGAATTAGGGGGGGTATTTTTTTAAAGAGACAGTACTTTTTTTAGTTTGAATCGTTCAATTCAAAGTCGTTGTCGAAGGTCAAAGTAGCCAATTCGATGGTCGAAGTAGCCAAAAAAATACTTTGAAATTCACTCGAGCTAAGTAAATGGGCCCCACAGTTTAAAGGGCCATTCACCTTTATTAGCAAAACTGTAATAACATAGAAAAAACATAGAAATGTGTTCAAACTCATAACCTGCCAAATTTTGTAAAATTGACATGGTAAATAGGGGGTGTGACCACAAAATGGGCGTGGTCAAATGTCACCATGGGAGGTATGCACTTTGATCTCTATATGCAGGCACTATGAGCACAATGGGGTGCGTTTTTGTGCCCCTGGATGCCCTTACAATTGTGTCCAGGGTCAAAGTAAATGACTCCTTACGTGGTTCAGTCTAGCCCAATGTAAAAAGGGGTGGTTCTTCTTTAAGTTGACTTTTAGGATGGCCAATGCTAAACAACTTTTCAATTGGTCTTATTATATATTCACCTTCTTCTTTTGACTGTTTCCAGCTTTTGCATTGGGGTCACTGACCCCATCTAAAAAACAAATGCTTCATATTAATGCCCTAACAAGGACATTATTTTATGTACTTTGTTCATTTACCTTTCCCTGTTGCTGGTGACTAATGCTGGGAACTTTCTGGGTGATAAATATAAGGGAAAATCAATAAGCCAATCAATAAACGGTTGCCAAGGTTCCAGATGTGAAACAGCTCAGATGCAATTTCTGATTGGTTTAAACCCTGACGTTCTGATGTGGCGCTGGATATCCACATCATCTCCCTGGAATTTTTGTGGTATCTTAGATAGAGGCCATTTCTAAGAGGAGGGAATCCAGTGAATAAAGGGGATATTTATTAAAGCAGAAAGTGGCATCCTTTGTACATGAGAACCCAACATCACTTTCCTATTGGGGGCAGCATCGGACTGGATGGTGTAGGGCCCACCAGGGCTTCCTCCTTAAAACCCCCTCCCCCTGGCCCCCTGCTGTAGCTGCAACTCTACCTACGCCAGAACCCCCCCCCCCCAACTCTAACACACATATCTTGTTGTCTTCCTCCCATGATCGGGGGGCAGTGGTCTCAGAGTGATATCACCCCCCTCCCTTTCCCCCCAGCAGCCTAACAACAGAACAATGGGAAGGTAACCAGATAACAGCTCCCTAACACAAGATGACAGCTGCCTGGTAGATCTAAGAACAACACTCAATATTAAAATCCAGGTCCCACTGAGACACATTCAGTTACATTGAGTAGGAGAAACAACAGCCTGCCAGAAAGCAGTTCCATCCTAAAGTGCTGGCTCTTTCTGAAATCACATGACCAGGCAAAATGACCTGAGATGCACCTACACACCAATATTACAACTAAAAAATACACTTGCTGGTTCAGGAATGACATTTTATATTGTAGAGTGAATTATTTGCAGTGTAATCAGTGTCATTTAGACATAAAAACTACATCATAAAAATCATGACAGAATCTCTTTCAGTCTACTAGAAAATCATATAATAAAGCTGTTTTTTCTTCCACAAAGAATTCATTATATCTTCGTTGGGATCAGGATCAAGGTGCTTTTATTTTTTTATTACAGTGAAAAAGGAAATCATTTGGATTATTTGAATAAAATGGAGTCTATGGGAGATGGACTTTCCGTAATTTGGAGCTTTCTAGATAACATGTTTCCGGATAACGGATCCCTTACCTGTATGTTACAAAAACAAATATAAAGGATAATTTACTAATGGCCTGGTTTTTGCATTTTGCACCATGGTCCTTGGTTTGCTTTCTTAGGCGCAGGTCTCTGCACCCCAGAATAGATCCCAAAGACCTGCTCATGAATCTGTGCCCATTATTGCTCTAGAACTTTATTATGGTATTTATTTCAATTGTTATTGACATAGCAGCCAATCAGCAGGTAGCATTTACTGTCACCTGTTTAAAAGCAAGCATCTTATTGGTTACTGCCATTTTAGTGGCTTTTATTACATATGAGGATTCCATACCAGCAGCACCTGCTGCAAAGGCACACAAGGTACATTATGGGCATAAAACATGATGATTTTGCCGTTTTCACCCTGCCGTCCTTTTGTAAATGGGCCCACAAATCTAACTAATGAAGATAATTAAATATATATCTAAATAATGATGATGATTCAGCTGAAATCCCCCGGCCAGACAGAAGCACATACAGAACAAAACAACACCGCGGCTGATCTGTCTGTTATTTAGTGAAGTCGGCAGCTGAGCGGCGGATCCCTCCATGAATTAGTCAGTAGCATTTTGGATGATAAAAATTCGAGCATCTGCTCCAAAATCCTCTTCTAATTCACCTATTGGCGGTCATGTAAATGATTAAGGATATAAGGGTTTTATATCTAAGCTTTCTTAATACTACTAATTTATAAAGCGCTGACATATACCGCAGTGCTGTACAGAGATTATACATCAGTCCCTGCCCCAGTGGAGCTTACAATCTAAGGTCCCTATTTCATTCACATACATAATAGAGGCAGGAGATAACTCCCGACAATTGCAAGCACCTACCCTCGTCTCTTGTTCATGTAACAGCCCTGTAGGAACTCTTGCCTGGAGGAAAGGAGACACTTTCTACAGTGTTTCAAGAGTCAGAAGGAGAAGTACAGACATCAGAAAGAGAAAGATGGGTAGCAAGATAATTTACAAATAACTTTAAGCCTTTCATTGCCAAGCAATGTAGTGTCTGTGTTTTCCCATTCATTTTTTCATTATTTTGATATAGTTCCCCTTTAATTGAATTACACAGAAGGGCACTGTTTAACTTTCCTCACTTACAGTACATCAGGATTCTTTTAGGAACAACCCCTAAGTTTACTCATAGTCTGTACATAGAAAAACCATAAAACTGGCATAGGTATTCCTCTGTACTAAGCACAATTCAGCAGGAACAGCCCCCTAAGTTTGTTCATTGTCTGTACAGAGAGATCCCATAAAACTATGGCAGCATAGGTATTCCTCTGTACTAAGCACAATTCAGCAGGAACAGTCCCCTAAGTTTGCTCATAGTCTGTACAGAGAGATCCCATAAAACTATGGCAGCATAGGTATTCCCCTGTACTAAGCACAATTCAGCAGGAACTGCCCCTAAGTTTGCTCATAGTCTGTACAGAGAGATCCCATAAAACTATGGCAGCATAGGTATTCCCTGTACTAAGCACAATTCAGCAGGAACAGCCCCCTAAGTTTGCTCATAGTCTGTATAGAGAGATCCCATAAAACTATGGCAGCATAGGTATTCCTCTGTACTAAGCACAATTCAGCAGGAACAGCCCCCTAAGTTTGCTCATAGGGGTATATTTATCAAAGAGTGAAGTTAATAGTGAAGTTCCGCCACTAGAGTGAAATTCCGCCACTCTCCATTCATTTCTATGGGATTTTTATAGGCGTATTTATCAATGGGTGAACTTTCACTTTCACCCATTGATAAATACTCCTTTCAAAATCCCATAGAAATGAATTGGGAGCTGCGGAATTTCACTCTAGTGGAGGAACTTCACTCTTTGATAAATTTACCCCATAGTCTGTACAGAGAGATCCCATAAAGCTATGGCAGCATAGGTATTCCCCTGTACTAAGCACAATTCAGCAGGAACAGCCCCCTAAATTTGCTCATAGTCTGTACAGAGAGATCCCATAAAACTATGGCAGCATAGGTATTCCCTGTACAAACACAATTCAGCAGGAACAGTCCCCTAAGTTTGCTCATAGTCTGTACAGAGAGATCCCATAAAACTATGGCAGCATAGGTATTCCCTGTACAAACACAATTCAGCAGGAACAGTCCCCTAAGTTTGCTCATAGTCTGTACAGAGAGATCCCATAAAACTATGGCAGCATAGGTATTCCCCTGTACTAAGCACAATTCAGCAGGAACAGTCCCCTAAGTTTGCTCATAGTCTGCACAGAGAGATCCCATAAAACTATGGCAGCATAGGTATTCCCCTGTACTAAGCACAATTCAGCAAGAACAGTCCCCTAAGTTTGCTCATAGTCTGCACAGAGAGATCCCATAAAACTATGGCAGCATAGGTATTCCTTGTACTAAGCACAATTCAGCAGGAACAGTCCCTAAGTTTGCTCATAGTCTGTACAGAGAGATCCCATAAAACTATGGCAGCATAGGTATCCCCTGTACTAAGCTCAATTCAGCAGGAACAGTCCCTAAGTTTGCTCATAGTCTGTACAGAGAAATCCCATAAAACTATGGCAGCATAGGTATTCCCTGTACTAAGCACAATTCAGCAGGAACAGCCCCTAAGTTTGCTCATAGTCTGTACAGAGAGATCCCATAAAACTATGGCAGTATAGGTATTCCCTGTACTAAGCACAATTCAGCAGGAACAGCCCCCTAAGCTTGCTCAAACTAGTACATTTTAGTTTGATTTTGCTTCACAATAGTTCCCATGAATTTGGGGATTACTATTCACAATATCTTAATACTTAACTAAATACATTGTATGTGACTTGTCTGTTATGAAGCCAAGCAATCCCTTTCATGCCCTTTACTCTTGGATTTGAGTGAAACTGAACAAATAAGTTGCTACAAACCAGTCCGACTGGAAAAATCAATCACGGGTGGAAGACCTGCCGATGCTCCCTGGGCCGAGACATAATAAACAGAGAAATCTGGAATTACAGTTTAAACAACTTTATGTGTGTGTGTATGTACATATAGAATATCAACCTTGCGTCTCAAGTCACAGGTTACTTTAATACATAAGAATAATGGCTGTTGCTATGAGGTTGTTTGGTCAAAGGCATAAGATCTTGTGGAGGACCCTGACCCTATGATGTACAGCTTAGAAAAGAGGAGGGAAACAGCAGAACAGGTTAGTGGAACATAGGGAGGGGTGGGGGTACAATATGAAATAAAAAAACCAAGACATCCAAATACTACTAATCCAGTCATTCATCCAGCGAGTTAAAGAAAGAGAGAATAATGTGAAAGGTGGGACTTCTATTGTGCCCTCCTACAGGACTAAATGAGGTGATACATAGACAGAACAACTCTCTCGGTCCAATCGAATTGAGCTTTCTATCTGGGCAGACTGATTGTGATCTGATGAGGGTCGGCCAGTCAAAACTGCCTCCTGAAGGGCTCAAACGTCTGTTGGTAGTACCAAACTGCCTGACCATATGACTAGAAAGGCTCCAAGTAGAACCTCCAAGGGGCTTCCTCTCCAAGTAGGCATCCACAATTAGGGGCCGATTCACTTTTTTAATTAACCCTCGATATTCGACTAGGAACTAAAATCGTTCGACTTCGAATATCGAAGTCGAAAGATTTTGCGCAAATCCTGCGATCGATCGAAGGATTTTTCATTCGATTGAACGATTAAATCCTTAGAATCGAACGATTCGAAGGATTTTAATCCAACGATCGAAGGAAAATCCTTCAATCAAAAAATCCCAGGCAAGCCTATGGGGACCTTCCCCATAGGCTAACATTGACTTCGGTAGCTTTTAGCTGCCGAAGTAGGGGGTCGAAGTTTTTCTTAAAGAGACAGTACTTCGACTATCGATTGGTCGAATAGTCGAATGATTTTTAGTTCGAATTGTTCGATTTTCGTAGTAGAAGGTCGAAGTAGCCCATTCGATGGTCGAAGTAGCCCAAAAAAACTTCGAAATTCGAATTTTTTTTAATTCGAACCCTTCACTCGAATTTAGTGAAGCGGCCCCTAAATGTAAAGTTGTGGTGGTCTTCCTAGCATTGAGGATTGAGTTATTTCTTTCTAGAAAGCTTAACAGCATAATAGACTTCAGCTTGCAAGGCAACCCAGCACAACCTGCTTTCTGGGTATTTATGGTCAATTCCAGACTCAACCCTGTTCCATCCAAAAATAAATATGGGAAACTCAGAAGTGGAACATAAGCTCCTTTCCAGAATGCCTTCTGTTTTTTAAACAAATGAAAAAAGGACCTCTTCATTTCCACCTGTCATTCGTGGAATCAAGGAACCAGGAAAATATAACAATATTACTTTCCAAGATACAAAGTTGGACATTCACTAAGATTCGTCGTTTCGCCAACGCTCCGCAAATTCACTAAAATCCGAAGTTGCGCTCAGAGGTAGCGTAAGGTTGCGAAGTTGCGCCAGCATTGATTCGCTAAGCGAAGCGAAGTTACGCTAGCGATGGTTAATTTGCATACGGCACCAAATTCAAATTTCAATGGAGGAATATGTAGCAGCACTACACAAGCCTGGGAAACCTTCAAAACATCAAATAAAATTTTTATTTTGCCCTACACATGTGCCCACTGTATATTTAAGTTGCCATGAGTTAAGGTGGCCATACACGGGCCGATAAAAGCTGCCGACAGACTGTGTCGGCAGCTTATTGGCCCGTGTATGGGGGCCCCCGACGGGCTTCCCCGATCAAGATCTCTCGATCGGATGGGTTTAAAAATCCCGTCGGATCGCAGCCGCATCTGTTCGTTGATGCGGTCCCGTGATCCGACCCCCATTTGCAAATGCTAGGATCCGATCGTTGGGTCCTAGGGCCCACGATCGGATCTGCCCGATATTGCCCACCTCAAGGTGGGCATATCGGAGGGAGATCCGCTCGTTTGGCGACATCGCCAAACGAGCGGATCTATCCATGTATGGCCACCTTTAGGAAATGTAGGGGGGGGGAAGGAGGGGAGCCCCAAAAAATGTTTCGATCTTTTTTTGCCTATCACCCATAATATAGAAAAAACACCAGCGTTTTTTGGGATTTAGAAAATTTTTTAACTTTTTTTGAAGAAATCCCTATCTACTCTATTGCGCTTCGCCTGGTCTGAGCTGGCGAAGGAAGGTTAGCGTAAAAGGTAGTGTTCAGTACACTGCGCGCGTTAGTGAATTTGCGTAGTTACGTCCATTGCGCAAATTCGCCAGGCGTAAGGGTGCGAAGTTACACTAGCGAAGTAACGCCAGCGTCCCTTAGTGAATTTGTGAAGTAACGAAAATGCCCAACACTAGCGAATTGACGCTAGCGTTAGGCACTTCGGCGCATAGTGAATTTACCCCAAAGATTTTTCAGGGAAGCCATTGTTCTAATCTGTGCTGTGTCTCCCTTCATCCTACCATTTAGACCTGACCAGGTAATATCTCATAGTGTTGTAAGGAGGATTTATGATTGATATCCAGGAAGAACTGTAGGAAGTGCTTCGTCAATAAAAAATTAAGAATGTCAACTTTGGGGAAGAACTTAAAGGCAGAAAACATATGGCAGAAAAGTGGAGCACAAGGATAATCCTAGGATAATCTAGGTCCATAGCAGCCTGGCAAGCTGCTGAAGATGTCCCACAAGTCTGAAATGGGCTGCTTCAAAGTGCCAGAAAGGTTGCTTTAAACTAAGGGAAATCTACAGGATATAAGGGATAAAACAAGCTTGGCCCAAGAAACGTATAGTGGGAGAGACATCTATAAAAGATAAAGATCCCACAAGAAAACGAGAGGTCAGAAGTGTAGCAGATAGTTCCCCAATACAGAAGAAGGCTTTGGTAAGAGAAGATGTACTGGAGAAGATGATAGGCAAAGCTCTGCATAGATGTTGGGTACCATTTTGCTGTGCCAGCCAACGTTCATGTGGTGCCTACTCTAGCTGACAACAAGCTGGGCTTTTCTACCACAACCAAAGGAAACAAATTTAGGGTTGTATACATATCTGGAATCAGGCAGTAGTACAAACTGACTTGTGAATAACATGGGGCTAGAGTAGATGAGGGTATGTACAGGTATCTAGGCAGGTTAAGGTGGAATTGTACGTGGCCTATTGTGGTCATATCAGCTTGTACAGGAGTCATCGGCTGTTTTGTCTACCCCTGAGATCCCATTGTTAGCTAGTGATGTCTAATCCTTTTTAAATTTGGGGCAAAAACAACTCCAAGGACAAAAGTAGACAAAGTACTGACTAAGTATAGAAGACTTCAAAGAATGCATAAAGATAACTCATAATTGTAACAAGCCTGTTTTGAACCGACTAAGAGCTGACGCTTCATGGGGTGGAGTTTCCCTTAATCCAAATAATATTTTATTTAGCTGACGTTTTTTTTCAGTCAAAGACACATTTGTGCACTGACACATTGTCGTGTTGATTTTTTTCAATTACGCAGGCAGATAACAAATGTTCTTATTCTATAGACACTGTTAAAGCCAGGATCATTAAGAGGATAAATAATAGCAGGACCTGAATGCAGTATTGGCAAACACAAGCAAAGTTGTCATATTAACCCTTTGGGAATATTAAATATTCTCTAAGCATTATCTTCCCTACCCGCCATAAAACTGATCCACAGCGCCTCCTAGTTCTCTAAAGCTAAGCAAAGATTGACCAATGAAAATGCTGCCTGCAAGCACTAATTTCCCAATCAATAACGAAGCAACAAGTCAATATTTGCCCTTTCTCATATTGCTGATGTCACGCTTTGTTTCAAATAAAAAAAAGGTAATTTTGCCGGACAAAGAAATATTTCAACAAGCGGGTCATTCAGCTCCTGATTTTCTTACAGGGGGAGGCTGAAGAGTGGAATTGGGTTCAGGGAGCAAGTTGTTAACTTGCTTGTTAGAGCCGTTCCCGAGTGCACAATGTCTTATTTGCTTTATTTCTGCTGTATGTGTTTATGGCAAAGCCTCACATTGTTTTCCTTTTAGTGCCTCTCCAGCTGATGGGAACAAAGCCGATGTAGATGTCTGACTGTGAATAAACAAAGGGATTTAGGAAGGTTAGTGAGAGACACATGAGAAGGTTATGACCCATGTACTGTTGAATGTGAGTATCTGCTGGTGGAATCTCAAGTGGTGCAATAAATGTAACAATGCTCTTCTGATAGACACTCAGGTATAATTTGAGAGAACGGTGCTGAAATGTGGCCTTTGTTTCTTGTGTCCAACCCATATGTTGCACGAGTAAAAGCAGATCCACTCCTACTTTTGCCTTTCAAAATCTTTTCCTTGTGTCTTCACAGGCCACACCATGCCAGTGCAGTGAAGACATGGAATGGATGGACCTTCTCTCCACCTACATAGAAACTTAGGAGAAGATAACACTTGGTGGGCCACTGGTAGGATCAGAGCCGCCATCAGAAATCACGGGGCCCTGTACAGCAAAATTTTCTGGGGTGTGGTGATGTTGTGGGCATCCCAGATGGATTGGAGAAAGGAGATACAGGAAGAGGTGGGTTCTGGGCGGATCTAAGGGTTAAAGGAGAAGGAAAGCTACGGAGGCATTTTATTGCCAATAGATTAGCTGCAATAGTGCAAGCTAGAATGCTATATTTATTCTGTAGAATGTTTTACCATACCTGAGTAAAAATCCTTAGAAACTCTGTTTGTTTAAGATAGGAGCTGCAGTACTAACATGGTGTGACATCACTTCCTGCCTGAGTCTCTCCCTGCTCTGAGCTCAGATTGCAGCAGAGAAGGGAGGGGGGAGGGAAGAGGAGCAAACTGAGCATGCTCAAGCCCTAGCCCTGGAGGTTTAAGCTGAAAACAGGAAGTCTGATACAGAAGCCCATGAGTACACAATAGAAGGAAAGAAATGTGATGTTTCTTTTGACAGGTGACTCAGAGCAACATTACTTTGGGGGTTTACTGGTATATTTAGATGGACCTTTCTGATAAGCTTACTTAGTTTTAACCTTTCCTTCTCCTTTAAGGCTGTAGATTCCGGAGTGGGCCAGGGGCTGAACTTCAGGGTGTTATAGATTTAGTGGCAGCTATATTGCTGGTAAATTTTTAAAATCGATCCCAACTTTGGCAGGTGTTCTATGGACCGGGTGGCAACCATAGCCATTGACCTTAGTGTTGATATATGAGCTTTGCTGTAGCAACATAAGGGCTTGTTTACAAACAAGTGTGAGTTGATATGCGATACGAGGGGTCATGTATTACCATAAATGCAATGGAGTGCAAATCTTCCATGTTTTTTACCCAGAGTGCAACGTTTTCCCCTCGGTGCAAGCATAATTGTGGCCACGAGAACGTGATGCAGCTAAAGCAGTTGCATTCAATGCATCAAAAGGTGTGCCATTGTGCTTTCACTTTGATGCAAATCAGGCACGACGCCCAGAAAATTTTCAAATCTGGAATTGCATCATTTGCAGCATTTAGGCTCAAGTACACTGCTCAAGTACACTGCTCCTATTGATCCCGGAGCTGCCGCCAGCATTAATAAGGTGCATTTGCAACAGGAGGTGGGCGATGCATTGGTGCCAAATACAACTATGCAGAATTGCAAGGAGGTTGCTTGAATGCAAGAGCTTTAAATGAACGGAGTTGTTTTCTGCAAAGGCTCGGTTCAAATTTGTAAGGTTGCAACTGCGCTTGAGGTTGTAAAATGAGACCTATAGTTGCCAATGTGCCCATCCTGCCTCTTCTAATGAATGATTCCTAAATGCCCCCTGTTTGCCCTGTTGCTGATGGAGGAATTATAGTGTGTGTTCAGGTGCTTGTTCCCTATCGGCTCTGTAGCTGCTCATTTTTCAGAGAGTTCCCTGCTCTCGGCTTATTTTAACCAGATGTTGGATTAGCTGATTAAATGCATTAATAATGTTTTTCATTTGCATCTTGTTCTGCATTCAGAAGTCGCACCAGAACCAAGTACTTCCTCTTATATACTCTTTTCCCAGCTTCCTGAAAAGTTGCTTTTAGGCTGGTTTCAATCTTTTCTTATGTACCCCCTACTGTAAATGATAAGGATATTAGAAGTTAGTGATGGGCGCATATCACTCATGTATTATAAGGGATAATGTACCCCCTACTGTAAATGATAAGGATATTAGAAGTTAGTGATAGGCAAATTTATTTTTGCGCGATTTGCCGCCAGCGAATAAATTCGAAAATTTGCCTGAAAAAATTAGCCGGCGTCAAAAACGGGCGCCCGCATCAAAAACTAGATGCCGGCGCTGTTTTGTGAATTTTTCGCCGTTTCGAGAATTTCGCGGGGAAATTCGTGCATTTTCCCACTAAACTGAACGGCGCAAATTCACCCATCACTATTAGAAGTCACTGAGGGGTTCTGTGACAATTTAAAAGCTCAAGGCTGCAGGCTGAGTTATACAGGGAACTCTGAGTATCACTCATGTATTATAAGGGATAATGTACCCCCTACTGTAAATGATAAGGATATTAGAAGTCACTGAGGGGTTGTTCTGTGACCATATAAAGGCACAAGGCTGCAGGCTGAGTTATACAGGGAACTCTGAGTATCACTCATGTATTATAAGGGATAATGTACCCCCTACTGTAAATGATAAGGATATTAGAAGTCACTGAGGGGTTGTTCTGTGACCATATAAAGGCACAAGGCTGCAGGCTGAGTTATACAGGGAACTCTGAGTATCACTCATGTATTATAAGGTATATTGTACCCCCTACTGTAAATGATAAGGATATTAGAAGACAGGAGTGGCACCTCTAAACGCCAGTTATAACTAGTGACATCACTAACTGTAGTTTATAAGAACACATTTTACAGTTTAGTCATGTCTCCTGTGCATTATATTTGTATGAAAGTCATTTTTATCAATGCAGAACATTTTACAGTGAATAAGAATTAATCCCCTGCACAGATGGACACTTGGCGTTTACACTCCAGGATTTGCACACTTATAGTTGTATGACTCATTGGAGTGGATTTAATTGATGGGGCACTGAAGTGTTTTTCTTTGTCTTTTCTCTTTCGAGAATAATCCCATTCCCCAATAGAACCACCTTGAGAACATACTGAACCTTAGTTGCCCTCCATTGGCTTTTCTTTATGTGGAATAAGGCTAAAACCGTGTCTTGATATTAAAGCAGATAATGCTGGAAGAACAGTGATTCTGCATTTATTTTGAAAACAATCAAATATAATTAATTATTAGTTTATGTCTGTGTCCTGTTGATTTGATTGCATAGTGGAAAATGCATAGGGAAGAAAATAGCCAAGGTCCTTTTCCACACTGTGGTCCCTACACTTAGGTGGGTGTCAAACAAGGCATAACTGGTATTCTGTGCCTTTATTTCTTTTTTACAGTGCCCATACTCCCCAACTTCTCTAAGGTTGCTTATCTCCTTAAAGTCCAATGCTACTAGGCTCCAGGCTTTCCACCCATTCTCTACTGGGATCAGCTAGAGACTAAAGGGACAGGAACTGGCCATAAAAATGCCCAGGACAGTTGAGGAAGCTTTATAACCACCGGGAATAAGTTACATAACCAGGACTTCCTAAGAAATGAGTCTCCTACAATGTTTTATCACAGTGCTGCCCTTATCTTCTGTCACAAGCAATGCCTGGTGCTTCCGTAGCTTCTGGCAAGTCTTTCAAGATGGCAGACTTATTATAGGTCTTTGTTGAAAGTTCCTGGTTGTGCTCTAAAATGTTTATTTCTCTGGTTCTTCACTCCTTACCTGTTCCTGACCATTCTGACTGCTGCCTGCCTTGAAAGTTGCCTGTCTACTGACTATGATCCTGCACTTCCTTTTGGACACCACAGATTAGTCTTTGTAAGCTCCATTGTACACTGATTCCCCCTTGGTCTGGATACCTCTAACTGGTATTCACTGCCTTTATCCCTTTTATATAATGTCCATACTCCCCAACTTCTCTAAGGTTGCTAATCTCCTTAAAGTACAGTGCTAGTAGGCTCCAGGATCCCCACCCATTCTCTACTGGTAATAGGTAGAGATTAAAGTGGAAGAGCCAAGTTCTCCCTCCCATAATATAAACTGGAACTGGTCAGGTCTCTGGGACGATTGTGGAAACCTTATAACCACTGGGCATATGTGACAAAACCAGGACTTCCTAAAAAATGGTCCCCCTACCATGTTGTACAGCTGTATAACAATGCTGCCCTCATCTATTGCCACAAGCAATGTCTGGTGCTTCTGTAGCGTCTGGCAAGTCTTTCAAGATGGCCTTATTATTGGTCTTTCTTGGAAGTTCCTGGGTGTGACTTTGCCAGCTCCTTTGTGGGCTGCTTCCTCTTTGGTCTGGACTTCAATCCCAAAATGAAGAATTCTAACTGGTATTCACTGCCTTTATCCCTTTTATACAGTGCCCATACTCCCCAACTTCTCTAAGGTTGCTTATCTCCTTGAAATCCAATGCTACTAGGCTCCAGGCTCTCCACCCATTCACCAGTGGTATTAAGTACAGACTAAAGGAGAAGAGCCATTTTGACTGCTGCTCGCCTTGAACTTTGCCTGTCTACTGACTATGACCCTGCACTTCCCTTTGGACTCCACAAATTGGACTCCATTGTTCACTTCTTCCTTCTTGGTCTGGACTCCAATCCAGAAATAGGACTAGTGGCTGTGACACCTTCTTCATATAGTCAGCAGAGAACATGATATACCGTAGCTCAAGCTTCCAATATGTTTTTTGTTTTCTTCTTTCATATGTTTGTAAAGATACTCAGGAGAGATTGGATTGAGTGACTATAGGGAAGGCTGTGTAAGTCAGCACAGACTTTCTTTGGACTTCAGATAGACCTAGTGGGGCTTTAGTGAATGTCTTAGATCATTATCCTGCTGTGAAATAAATCTGCTTCCACAGAACTAGATGTATCCATCTTCTGACAACAACTGAATGTGCATTTCGATCAGGAACATCTCAGTGATCAGTTTGACTTTTGATATACCTTATATTAATACTGGTTAATAGATGTTGGAGTTGCATTAGGTCTGCCTGACTTGTATTAAGACTTGGTTGGAGAAAATGCATCCAACCCTTTTTAATGTGTCCCAATCACAAAAAGACAGTTTTGCATCTGTCCTCAAATCACTGTGACCAAGACTGACCTGAAATGTTGATGAGCAAGGGCACGGGGGCTGCCAAAAGTAGAACAGGGCTTGTTATGAGCTCCATATCGTTAAGTGCTGCAGGGTATTGGTGTTCTGCTCCAGTAATTCTGTGTTATTAGAGATGTTATACCCGCTTACAGTACTTGATTTAATTGGGAAAGATCTATAGGTTTGCTGGTAGCCTAAAGATTTTTCTAGTAGTGAGTAATTGTGCCTCCTGGCTGCGCCTTTCCCCTCATTTTAATTATCTGACATATGCAAGAATGCATTAAAGTAATTTTGACTGATTAACAGCTAACGGCACTGACTCTATTTCCACGCAACGGGTAGTGCCATGTTTGTGCCTTCAGAATGATACTGTATGTACAGTATATGCAAAGATCATGCGGAGAAACTGATAAAAATGTCCTAGCTATCTGTATAATAGAGCATTCTGTCCCAGTGGCTGCACAGATCCTATCTGATCCCCATTGTAAGCAGCAGTCCTGCCCTGCTTTATGGCAGCTGAGATTCTAGCTATCTGTATAACAGAACATTCTGTCCCAGTGGCTGCACAGATCCTATCTGATCCCCATTGTAAGCAGCAGTCCTGTCCTGCTTTATGGCAGCTGAGATTCTAGCTATCTGTATAACAGAGTATTCTGTCCCAGTGGCTGCACAGATACCCATTTGCATGGACTAAAGAGACCCGAGTGGGGAAGAGCAGAGTACAAATTATCCAGCAATATACCAGTGGATCTCACTTCTGTAACCACCAGGGATTCGTGCAGCACAAGCATCGGAAGGGCCTGTCTTCAGATGATCAAGATGATGGCGCAGTCAACTGTTTTTTTCCAAAAGCCCCATATGGTGCGCAACAATTCAAAAACTCTCTAAAAGTATTTCCTAAAACACAACAGCAAAGATGTTAATTGTACAAAATTGGCAATGAAACCATTAGGGCAAGACTTGCTGCCGTCAAACAACACCAAAGATGGAGATACAGTATGTGGGGTTAAGGTAATCTATCACCTTCAAAACAAGGTCTATATTTGGCTAGCTTAGTGTTTACAATTCTAACACACAACTGAAATTGGGTGCCACCCCAGCTCTTAAGTGGAGATATGAGACATTATGTGGTTGTTTGGGCACTATATGATTATTTGGAGCATGTTATTGACTGTGGCAGCATCTTGATGGTCTAGAGAAGGGGTCCCCAATCTTTTTTACCCATGAGCCACACTCAAAGGTGTTGGGGAGCAACACAAGCATGGTGCCAAATAAGGGCTGTGGCTATCTGGTAGCCCCTATGTGGACTGGTAGCCTACAGGAGGCTCTGTTTGGCCATAAACCTGGTTTTATACAACCAAAACTTCCCTGCAAGTCTGGAATTCAAACATAAGCACCTGCTTTGAGGCCACCGGGAGCAACATCCAAGGGGCTGGTGAGGAACATGTTCATGCCCTGCTTGTATATTACTAGATAATTTGTACTCAGTTTTCCAATTTAGTCAAATCTCTCTGCAAAGTGGCAGCATCCTGCGTGGACCTTTCTGCACAATTTAGTGTCATCAGCAAAAATAGAAACAGTACAGGTATGGTATCCATTATCTGGAAACCTGTTATCCAGAAATCGCTAAATTACGAAAAGACTGTCTCCTATAGACTCCCATAGACTCCATTGTCATCAATTCTTTTCCCTTTTTCTCTATAATGAGAAAATGATACATTTTACTAGATTCCAACTAAGATACAATTAATCCGTATTCGAGGCAAAACAATTCTATTGGGTTTAATTAATGTTTAAATAATATTTTTAGTAGATCTAAGGCATGGAGATCTATATTACAGAAAGATCCTCTACAGAAAACCCCAGCTCATGAGCATTCTGGATAACAGGTCCCATACCTGTATTTACATCTACAATTATCCTGAAAACCACTGAAAATTAAAATTCATGTATATTGGAATGTAGCCCAGAAATACATTTTATTTCATCAAGCAGAAATCATATGGGGGGTGGAGTTCCAAGTGTTATTCAGATTATATGTAAGCCAGTTATTGCACGTGCCACATAACTAAGAAAAAGCTGTATAGCCGAGAGGCACAATTAATAGTTACCAGAAAAGTTACTAAGCTACATATATATCTCTATAGATCTTTTTGTAATTAAATGATGTATTATAACTTGTATTATAAAATTCGGTTATTAGAGCAGAACATCAATACCCTCAAGCACACAGAGAGGCGGTTCATTTCATTGAGAGCCCAGATGTTTAGCTGAAAATTATACTGACCATATTTGCCCATCGTTGGTGGAACATTGTGGGTGGCATTTTCTTCCATTCAGCCGTGAGAGCATTATTGAGGTTGGGCACTGATGTTGGGGATCGGGTCTGGCTTACAGCTGGGGTTGTCTCCCTTGGGTTCAGTAGGTTGAGGTCAGGGCTTTGGAAAGTAAGTCAAGTTCTTCCATTCCCATCTCATCAAACCAAGGCTATTACAAATTTTGTTAGTACTCATTTTATCTTCTGAGGCCTACCTCTGCCCCAGGCTCACAAGGACGCCATCTTCTCCAGCGAATGGGGACCTTAGTGAGGGTTCAGTTGGGCTGAGGTCAGGGCTTTGGGAAGTAAGTCAAGTTCTTCCCCTCACATCTCAACAAACCCAAGCTATTACATATTTTGCTAGTACTCATTTCACCTTCTGAGGCCTACCTCTGCCCCAGGCTCATAAGGACACCACCTCCTGCAGCAAGTGGGGACCTCAGTGGGGGTTCAGTTGGGTTAAGTTCAGAGCTCTGTGCAGCAAATCAAGTTCTTCCACTCCCATCTCAACAAACCCAAGCTAGTACAAAGTTTGCAAGTACTCATTTCACCTTGTGAGGCCTACCTCTGCCACAGGCTCACAAGGATGCCACCTCCTCCAGCAAATGGGGACCTTATTTGGGTTGAGGTCAAGTTCTTCCACTCCCATCTCAACAAACCCAAGCTATTACAAATTTTGCTAGTACTTATTTCACCTTCTAAAGCCTACCTCTGACCCAGGCTCACAAGGACACCTCCTCCAGCAAGTGGGGACCTCAGTGAGGGTTCAGTTGGGTTGAGGTCAGGGCTCTGTGAAGCAAATAAAGTTCTTCCACTCCCATCTCAACATTACAATTTTTTCTAGTACTTATTTAACCTTCTGAGGCCTACCTGTGCCCCAGGTTCACAAGGACGCCATCTCCTCCAGCAAGTGGGGACCTCAGCGGGGGTTCAGTTGGTTTGAGGCCAGGGCTCTGTGCAGCAAGTTCTTCCACTCCCATCTCAACAGACCCATTCTGTATGGAGCTCACTTTGTACACTGGGTTATTAAAGCAGATGCAAACCCCCGATAACCTGTTCCCGTGACACCCCCTAGTTCTCTAGTGAAGTTGACTAAAAACGTATGGTTGACAGAACAACAGTTTTAAATAGGAAAGGGCCTTCCTTAGACTATTACCACAATGTAGGAAGCACAGGATTGTCAATAAAATCATTATATGATGTAGTGGCTCCTGTATCAGCAATATGGGTGTGGCTTAGCTAACAAGTTGCAATAACTAGAAGTGGCCATGTATGCATGCATGGTACACCAATTGGGATCCTGTAAGCTCTGGTTTATGAATGTCCCTTAATGAGTAAAAGTGTACAGGTTAATATATGTCCTATGCTCAGAAGTACTTTTCCTCTACCCTTTTAGTTTATTAAAGGGGTTGTTCAACTTTTAGTTAACTTTAAGTATGATGTAGAGATTGACATTCTGAAATAATTTGCAGTTATGCTTTTTATGTTTTATTATTTGTGGTTTTTGAGTTATTTAGCTTTTAATTCAGCCGCTCTCCAGTTTGCAATGTCAGCAGTCTTGTTGCTAGGGTCCAAACTACCCTAGAAACCCTGCATTGTTTTAAATAGGAGACTGGAATGTGAACAGGAGAGTTTAGTAATAAAACATCTAGACATATACACATATATATATATATACATTTGTAGCCTTACAAAGCATTTGTTTTTAGATGGGGTCAGTGACTGCCTTATGAAAGCTGTAAAGAATCAGGAGAAGAAAAAAAATATATATATATAAAGTTGCTCAGAATTGACCATTTTATAATATACTAAAATTAGTGTAAAGGTGAATCACTCCTTGTTCCTTGCTGAACACAACTTTTCCTCTCATTACGTGAAAGGGATTCTGTGATTTATATATAATATAAACGAAATAATTAATATAAGGTCAACAACAAAAATCTGATTAATTATATTAACGAAGCTGGAAAAATATGCATACGTAATACATTCACGCAGTCATTTGTGCTTTACTTTGATGGTTTGGCTGGAGCTCTGGCAAGTTTTCTTATCAAAGTGAGACCGGAAAGCCCTGCAAGAATGGCAGTAAAGGAAAAGACGAGCCGACACCGGTGGTAGTGAATAAATTCGGCAGGTACGAATTTGCGGCGAATTTCCGTGTTTCGTCGCCAGCGAATAAATTTGTGAATTTGCAGCAAAAATTCTATAATTTTCAAATCTTTCCTAAGCAGAAGAACATCAGAGCAGCCTCTTTCTTTCTCCTGACAACTTCCTTGACTACTTGGTGGTCAGACTGGTGGGAAACTGACCAGCAGATGGCGCTGTTGGAACAAAAGTCATTCATATTAACAGCACATGTATCCCTTAATATCTTGGAATCAAAAGAAAATAAATAATGAATGTACATTGGAAAATTGCTTAGAATAGCCCCCTCGGCAGTTTTACATTCACTCATTTTAAAGCTTTACTTATTCTTTAAGGGCCCACCACTACCCACTACCCACTACCCACTCCTACTGACTAAGAGCAACAGGACCAGGAAAATGTACGTGTTGGAGCATTTGGTGGTAGTTGGGAGTTCACAAATGGGGGAAAGGGTGGTGGGCCTTTAAAGTGACAGACATGATGGGCCCCAGACACCAAATCTGACACTGTGAACAAGAGAAACCACCAATCCTTTTGCACTACTCTGTGTTAGACAAGGCAAAACTGGGCAACAGATCTGACCTCAGATCTCGGCCTGCAAAGGAGCCTACAGCAGGGGTTTGGGAGCTCACAGAGCCAGGCCATCAGGGAGGAGGAGGCCAGTGGTTCTAGGTTGGTGGGTCCCACCTGAGTTTCTCACAGTGCCCTATCGACCCAGTCCGGCCCTGCTTGTTCATTATGTACTTTATAGACCAGGCTGTGCTCTTGAAAAGGAAAGATTGATTGTTTTAGGGGCATGACGGGGGACAATATTATCCAGTGTGGCCCTATACGGGGTACCAAGCAAACAGAACACTGCCACCTGCTGCCCCATGAGGTCATTACTGATATTAAGGGAAGGCTTGCATTGATTGGCTGCACTGCTCACTAAAGAAGTGAATTCAGAGTATCAATGTCTTTCGTACACACGCAGAGTTTATTGATGGCTCCCTGTACATCATATTAACTGCAACTGTGCCGCTCACTAGGAACAAGGCAAGTACAAGCCATTTCCCTGTTTGATGTCTGCCGCTAATTGCTCTGTCCACTGCATGGCATCCTCACATAACCCCTCCATCATCAAGGGATAAATATGATTTATAGACTTGTCCGACAAGAACTACACATTCTACTGAGAAAAGCTGGAGAATGTCGGTAATGCCCCCATGAAATACATCTATTAAACAAATGAAATAAACGTCCCGGGGAGCTAAACTGCTGCTTAAACCAGGACAAAAGTGATGATTGAATATTCTTGCCATATTCATGAGGTTTTGGGTCAGGCTGCCGTTTTGAAACCTGTGGTCAACAGTCTATAGAGACCAGGCAGTGACCAATCAGAGACGTGAGGAGGGGCACATGATTCATATCTGTTTGGTTTGAATCTGAGCTGAATGTTGAGGATTAGTGATGGGCGACTAAATTCGCTAGGCGAGAATTTGCGTTGAATTTTTGTGTTTCGCCGCCGGCTAATAAATTTGCGAAATTGCCGTGAAAATTCGCCGGCGTCAAAAATTTTTGGACACACGTCGGAAAAGTAGCTCCATCAAAACCGTCATGCGTCAACATTATTCAGAAGCCAAAATTGACGCAAGCATCAGAATTGCCACAGGCATCCTAATTGTGTTTCTCTAGTTTTGCAAATTTTACGGGGAAATTCGCCAATTTTACGGCGGGACAAATCACTATGAGTATCAATTGCAAACTCACTGAACAGTTATGTCCCATGTGGCCTCCCTTAGGGCAGAGACACACGGTCAGATTCGGGGAGATTAGTCGCCAGTTGACAAATCTCCTTTTCTTCAGGGCAACTAATCACCCCAAACTGCTTTCCTCTGTCTTCCCGCTGGCTAAAATGTAAATCACCAGCACCGGCGGGATGGCACTCAGAGCACTTAGTTTTCCGAAGCAGCCCGAAATTTCCTCACAATGAAACTTCGGCGACTTTGGAAAATGAAGGTCACCGCTGGTTATTTGCATTCTAGCCAGTGAGAAGGCAGTTCGGGGAGATTAGTCGCCCCCGAAGAAGAGGAGATATGTTGCTGGGCGACTGAATCTGACCGTGTGTCTCTGCCCTTATAGTCACTGACTAACTCAGAGTTAGAGAGCTGAAAAGCAGGAAGTAGAGTTCTGGCTATTATGTTACACATCCAGTCACTCCAGCCTTTATACATTACATTTTTGGCTAACTAACTATATCAGAAACATGTTTTATTTTGAAAAGCCTATCTATTTATGCCGTTTTTATTTTTATACTGAACTTTTCCTTTAAAGGATAAGTAAACCTTTAAAATAAGTGAATGTAAAACTGACGAGGGGGCTATTCTTAGCACTTTTGCAATGTACATTCATTATTTATTTTCTTTTAATTCCAAGATATTAAGGGATACATTTACTGTTAATATGGATTAATTTTGTTACAACAGCGCCACCTGCTGGTCATTTTCCCACCAGTCTGACCACCAAGTAGTCAAGGAAGTTGTCAGGAGAAAGAAAGAGGCTGCTCTGATGACAACTTCCTTGACTACTTGCTGGTCAGACTGGTGGGAAACTGACCAGCAGGTGGTGCTGTTGTAACAAAATTAATCCATATTAACAGCACGTGTATTACTTAATATCTTGGAATTAAAAGAAAATAAATAATGAATGTACATTGCAAAAGTGCTAAGAATATGAGTAGGAGAGGCCTATAGAATAGAAAGATGAGTAATAAAAAGTTTAGCATACTAAAAGTTAACTTTGAGCTATAAATAAGGCAAGATGAGTTGGATCAGGGGGCATTTGTGATCTCCATGGCACCCTGAATACCAAGGGACATGGAATACATATCTCTTTCATTATACAGACCACCCAACATTTTGGAAATAGAAAGAGGGACAAAAAGATTTGCAGCAAAGAGCACAGATTTGCTTTACAAAATTTGGCAGATTATGAAAGTTTGAACACATTTCTGTTTATGTGTTACTACAGATTTGCCCTTTAAGCTGCAAGTCCCAGTTTCCCCAAGAGACCAGCTTATATTAAATAGTTACAATTGTCTCTTTACTTATCTTAAATAGTTACAAATGTATCCAAGTGCACCTGCCACATATTCTGGGCTCCAACCAATAAAGTTTCAGAAACGCTGTATCTTTTTCTGGCTGTTCAGTGCAGGAGATCAAAGAGAAAGGGGCAGATTCATTAAAGGGCAAAATGGCTAACGCTATCGACTTTTTGCCAGTGTTGCCACCCGCAGGGAAATTACCAATTCACTAGCAGGCACAGACGCCAATTCTCTAGCGAACGGGACCGTTGCTAGCGGTGATTCGCACTCTATTGACAGGTGACTTTTTGCTGAACGTTAGCTCTTTTGCCAAATTTGACTTCACCACCTCAGACCAGTTGAAGTGCTATAAAGCTGCTAGATCTTCCTCAATCTTCTGTCACTTACATCCAGAAGCGTAACTAGAGGGGGCCGGGCCCTGGTACAGGACGCGCAGCCGGGCCCCCGCCCCCCTCCGTACACCCGGAAACTGTCCGGGAATATGCGCCATGCACGTGGACTGCACGGACTGCCGGGGGACCCTGAGGGGGTGCAGGCCCTGGCCCGCTCGCACCCCCTGCTCCCCCGGTAGTTCCGCCACTGCTTACATCATATCCTGTGAGCGAAAATGCATTAAAGTTCCAAAAACGCTGGCGACTTTTCCTTTTTTTAAGCGGGATTGGCTGCAAAAGTCCTGACTTAGACTTTAACCGGTTTTCTCCAGACATTTTTATAACATATGGAACATTCATTTTACAGTGGGCTCACGTGTAGGGCATTATATTAACTCTCTTGTCTTTATTAAGGTTCCCTGGACATGTGGAATAAAAAGTGGTAACTTCAGGCATTTGCACCAACATTTATAATAAAGACGTCCATACAACTTTAAATTACCCGCCGTATGCAAATTGACCTAAGCGCAAGATCACTAGCGAGTTTTCGGTAGGCACAAATGAAAAAGAAATATTGCCAGCGTTCGATGCCCGGGACGAAACTTCGCATTTAAGAAAATTAACGTATTCGGATCGCATTTGCGCCTGGCAAAGTGGTGTGAGGGTTTGTTGTTGGCAACAATTCACCCGAAGAGTTGATTAATAGATGAAATATCCTCCCTGGCGATATGGTGGGCAGTGATTCAGTAAAGGAATTCAAACCCACATGAGAGGTACAAAGTCCAAATGTCAGAACTGTTTAAGGTGAGTCTCATTTATTATTGGTGCAAATAATAGACACTTTATACCATTCGCAGATATAGACAAGACAAGATAACCACACCCACTTCACAGTCAGCTCCTCCCCTTTCCATGGAGAAGGCAATAACATAGCAGAGCTCATAGAAACAGACAGAGGAATAATATTTGAAGGGGGATTGAGTCAAGTCTCCCTCATCCTTCCCGGCTTTGATGTTCTGACCCCCCTTGATCCCAACAATAAATATTTGGCTTATTTCAGAATCCAAACTCCCCCGGCTGCTGCTGCCTCTGCTGTGAGAAGGATCCATTAGCCAGAGATAACACACAAAACCTCTTGTTTCTGACTAATTAACTGTGAATAAAAACCAGAACAAATGTGAAATCCCTAAGCGTATCCCTGTCATCTCCCAACACATATAAACATTCCTCGGGGAAACACCGAATATGGAGAGTTCATTAAAAACACATATTTTTTGTAATCCTTTTTTCTCGTGATATATCAATATTTGTACCTTTTCACACTGTTTGGTTTATATTTCCTACACAAAATCATTTATCACTTTATACTATAAGTACAATATTGCAGCACCCAGGGCCGGAACTAGGGGGAAGGCATAGTAGGCACGTGCCTAGGGCACAAAGCTGGGAGGGCGCCAGACACGTACCACCTCTGTCACCTACCCCATGTCCGGTTCCCTTCTCTGGCCGGCTACGTAGTGTTCGAGCTTTGTGCGCTTCTGCGCATGCGCACGCACACTAAATAGGTGCTGCAACTGCTGGGCCTGCCTAGGGCACCTGCCCAGCATAGCCCGGCTCTGGCAGCACCCAATGCATTTCACCTTGGAAATATGGGATCTCTCTGTACAGACTATGAGCATACTTAGGGACTGTTCCTGCTGAATTGTGCTTAGTACAGGGAATTCCTATGCTGCCATAGTTTTATGGGATCTCTCTGTACAGACTATGAGCAAATTTAGGGGGCTGTTCCTGCTGAATTGTGCTTAGTACAGGGAATTCCTATGCTGCCATAGTTTTATGGGATCTCTCTGTACAGACTATGAGCAAATTTAGGGGGCTGTTCCTGCTGAATTGTGCTTAGTACAGGGAATTCCTATGCTGCCATAGTTTTATGGGATCTCTCTGTACAGACTATGAGCAAACTTAGGGGGCTGTTCCTGCTGAATTGTGCTTAGTACAGGGGAATACCTATGCTGCCATAGTTTTATGGTATATCTCTGTGCAGACTATGAGCAAACTTAGGGACTGTTCCTGCTGAATTGTGCTTAGTACAGGGGAATACCTATGCTGCCATAGTTTTATGGGATCTCTCTGTACAGACTATGAGCAAACTTAGGGGCTGTTCCTGCTGAATTGTGCTTAGTACAGAGGAATACCTATGCTGCCATAGTTTTATGGGATCTCTCTGTACAGACTATGAGCAAACTTAGGGGCTGTTCCTGCTGAATTGTGCTTAATACAGGGAATACCTATGCTGCCATAGTTTTATGGGATCTCTCTGTACAGACTATGAGCAAACTTAGGGGCTGTCCCTGCTGAATTGTGCTTAGTACAGGGGAATACCTATGCTGCCATAGTTTTATGGGATCTCTCTGTACAGACTATGAGCAAACTTAGGGGACTGTTCCTGCTGAATTGTGCTTAGTACAGGGAATACCTATGCTGCCATAGTTATATGGTAAATATTAATTTCAGAAAGTGAAACTTGTACAGGTATGAGGTCTATAAATCCAGACACCCCCCTAATACATAAGTCCTTAGTGTTCTATTTAAACAAACAGTGCTTCATATTTGGCAGATTTGTTTTTATTTAATATTCAGGTCAAATCTTATACATGGGGTATTTAATGCTTATTTGTAGATTTAAGAGATGGCATGCCACATTATACAAAGACCCCTAATACAGAAATCCCCAAATTATAGATCCCATCCCTGTAGTATTTATAAATACCATTAAGTGCATGATTCTTCACTTCAGGCGGCAGAGTCAAATAAATAGTTTTCTCCCTCCACGGCTGCTGTCCATAATGATATAAGATAAAGCAGATTGGACTGACTGGGTCTCACTGAGTCTGAGCTCATTTATCACAATAGAGAAAGTATTTTTACAAGTCACGATTAGTTAAGCCAACGTCTCCCATTGAAATGGAGATCCTGGTGCATTTAATTATATAATGCCATGAATTCCTCATTGAAAAATAACTGCTGAAACCATGTATTTATTATACAGTCATATCGCAATAGGGAGGATAACATACCCCATTGTAATATATAAGGAAATCCACAGAGAGGTTCTATAGAGAGGCTGCAGGCTGAGTTATACAGGGAACTCTGAGTATCACTCATGTATTATAAGGGATAATGTACCCCCTACTGTAAATGATAAGGATATTAGAAGTCACTGAGGGGTTGTTCTGTGACCATATAAAGGCACAAGGCTGCAGGCTGAGTTATACAGGGAACTCTGAGTATCACTCATGTATTATAAGGGATAATGTACCCCCTACTGTAAATGATAAGGATATTAGAAGTCACTGAGGGGTTGTTCTGTGACCATATAAAGGCACAAGGCTGCAGGCTGAGTTATACAGGGAACTCTGAGTATCACTCATGTATTATAAGGGATAATGTACCCCCTACTGTAAATGATAAGGATATAAGAAGTCACTGAGGGGTTGTTCTGTGACCATATAAAGGCACAAGGCTGCAGGCTGAGTTATACAGGGAACTCTGAGTATCACTCATGTGTTATAAGGGATAATGTACCCCCTACTGTAAATGATAAGGATATTAGAAGTCACTGAAGGGTTCTGTGACCATATAAAGGCACGAGGCTGCAGGCTGAGTTATACAGGGAACTCTGAGTATCACTCATGTATTATAAGGGATAATATACCCCCTACTGTAAATGATAAGGATATTAGAAGTCACTGAGGGGTTGTTCTGTGACCATATAAAGACACAAGGCTGCAGGCTGAGTTATACAGGGAACTCTGAGTATCACTCATGTATTATAAGGGATAATATACCCCCTACTGTAAATGATAAGGATATTAGAAGTCACTGAGGGGCTGTTCTGTGACCATATAAAGGCACAAGGCTGCAGGCTGAGTTATACAGGGAACTCTGAGTATCACTCATGTATTATAAGGGATAATGTACCCCCTACTGTAAATGATAAGGATATTAGAAGTCACTGAGGGGTTGTTCTGTGACCATATAAAGGCACAAGGCTGCAGGCTGAGTTATACAGGGAACTCTGAGTATCACTCATGTATTATAAGGGATAATGTAGCCCCTACTGTAAATGATAAGGATATTAGAAGTCACTGAGGGGTTGTTCTGTGACCCTATAAAGGCACAAGGCTGCAGGCTGAGTTATACAGGGAACTCTGAGTATCACTCATGTATTATAAGGGATAATGTACCCCCTACTGTAAATGATAAGGATATAAGAAGTCACTGAGGGGTTGTTCTGTGACCATATAAAGGCACAAGGCTGCAGGCTGAGTTATACAGGGAACTCTGAGTATCACTCATATATTATAAGGGATAATGTACCCCCTACTGTAAATGATAAGGATATTAGAAGTCACTTAGGGGTTGTTATGTGACCATATAAAGGCACAAGGCTGCAGGCTGAGTTATACAGGGAACTCTGAGTACCACTCATGTATTATAAGGGATAATGTACCCCCTACTGTAAATGATAAGGATATAAGAAGTCACTGAGGGGTTGTCCAGCAAAGTTGTCCAGAAATTGTGCAGTTGGTCCTGGTGGTCGATATATAACAGCAATGCAGAGTGAAACAGGAGAAAAGAGCCCAATGCAGTGAGCCTCAAATGAGGAGAATGATAAAGAGGGAACAGGCGGAAGAACTTTAAAAGTACAGCGGGGAGAGAGAAGCAAACCTACCCCACCTCCAGGTCTGTTACCAGGTCTGGGAGTATGAGAAAGGTGTAGGCCCCCATAGGATCGAAGTTTTTTTAACTTTGATCTTCCAAACTCCCCCAATTGCCTCCATACAGGTTCTAGGACGTCCCCCATAGGCTAAAACAGCACGTCGGCAGCTTTTAGGTGGCGAATGGTCGAAGTCGAAGTTTTAAAGAGACAGTACTTGAAAAAAAAGTTGGACTATTTGATGGTCAAAGTACTCATAAATTACTTCAAAATTCAAAGTTTTTTACTTCGAAAATTCACTTTGACCTTTGATAAATCTGCCCCTTGGCATTATATTGTATTTTCATTTTCATTACAAGTTCTCATCTGCCTCATTATTTAGTGAAACAAAGGTAGTTCTCATTACGGAGCTACAAACAAGAAAACATTCCTTCGATTGCCAAGGAAATTAGGGAGGCAGATGCTGTTGGGACAAACTAATGCAATATTCATTTTTAATAATGATCATGAGAAGCAAGAACTGCTCGCAGATAAGCAACAGCGACGTTGCATTTTAGGAGACCCAGGAATGTATAATTAAAGCACAGCAAGGAGCAACTTTGGGTATTATATTTACAGAATAAAATGATTTATTGTTTCTTCTATAACTAAATTATTTTAGGCAACACTATACATTTATATTAAACACAGGTTGGAAATGTTGGGCTCCTTTATGGCTGCGCTCAAGAGCTGGTGTGCTGAGGGGGGGGGGGTCCCTGTGCAGTGTTGTGAGTTATATCTTCTCTATATACAGTCATATGAAAAAGTTTGGGAACCCCTCTCAGTCTGCATAATAATTTACTCCACTTTCAACAAAAAAGATAACAGTGATATGTCTTTCATTTCACAGGGGTGTTTTCTGAACAAAGATTTTTAGTGAAGCAGTATTCAGTTGTACGAAATTAAATCAAATGTAAAAAAAACATTTGGGTACCCTTGTAATTTTGCCAATTTGAATGCTTGTAACTGCTCAATACTGATTATTGGCAAAACCAAATTGGTTGGATTAGCTCGTTAAGCCTTGAACTTCATAGGCAGGTGTGTTCAATCATGCGAAAAGGTATTTAAGGTGACCAATTGCAAGTTGTGCTTCTGTTTGACTCTCCTCTGAAGAGTGACAGCATGGGATCCTCAAAGCAACTCTCAAAAGATCTGAAAACAAAGATTGTTTAGTATTATGGTTTAGGGGAAGGCTACAAAAAGCTATCTCTGAGGTTTCAACTGTAAGGAATGTAATCAGGAAATGGAAGGCCACAGGCACAGTTGCTGTAAAACCCAGGTCTTGCAGGCCAAGAAAAATACAGGAGCGGCATATGCGGAGGATTGTGAGAATGGTTACAGACAACCCAAAGATCATCTCCAAAGACCTGCAAGAACATCTTGCTGCAGATGGTGTATCTGTAAATCGTTCTACAATTCAGCGCAATTTGCACAAAGAACATGTGTATGGCAGGGGGATGAGAAAGAAGCCCTTTCTGCACTCACGCCACAAACAGAGTCGCTTGTTGTATGTAAAAGCTCATTTAGACAAGCCACTGTCATTTTGGAAAGTGCTTTGGACTGATGAGACAAAATTTAGTTATTTGGTCATAACAAAAAGCCTTTGCATGGCGGAAGAAGAACACCGCATTCCAATAAACACACCTGCTATCTACAGTCACATTTGGTGGAGGTCCCATCATGCTGTGGGGCTGTGTGGCTAGTTCAGGGACTACTGGGGCCCTTGTTAAAGTCGAGGGTCGGATGAATTCAACCCAATATCAACAAATTCTTCAGGACAATGTTCAAGCCTCAGTCACAAAGTTGAAGTTACTCAGGGTTGGACATTCCAACAAGACAATGACCCTAAACACACTTGGAAATCTACAAAGGCATTTATGCAGAGGGACAAGTACAATATTCTGGAGTCCCCCGACTTGCATATCATGGAAAATCTATGGGATGATTTGAAGCAGACTGTCCATGCTCGGCAGCCATCAAATTTAACTGAACTGGTGAGATTTTGTATGGACCAATGGTCAAAAATACCCGCATCCAGAATCCAGACCAGTGATCCCCAACCAGTAGCTCGTGAGCAACATGTTGCTCTCCAACCCCTTGGATGTTGCTCCCAGTGGCCTCAAAGTAGGTGCTTATTTTTTAATTCCAGACTTAGAGACAAGTTTTGGTTATATAAAAACCAGGTGTACTGCCAAACAGAGCCTCTATGTAGGTTTACAATCCTCATAGGGGCTACCAAATGGCCAATCACAGCACTTATTTGACACCCCAGGAACATTTTTCATGCTAGTGTTGCTCCTCAACTCCTTTTACTTCTGAATGTTGCTCACAGGTTCAAAAGGTTGGGGATCCCTGATCCAGACGGTAAGGGGCAAATTCACTAAGATTCCTAGTTGCGCCAGGCGTAACTTTGCCGCACTTTGCGCTTCGCCTGGTCTGAGGTGGCGAAGGAAGTCTAGCGTAAAATGTAGCGTTCAGTACAATGCACGCGTTAGTGAATTTGCATAGTTACGTCCGTTGCGTAAATCCACCAGGCGTAAGGGTACGAAGTAACACTAGCAAATTTACACCAGCGTTCGTTAGTGAATTTGCGAAGTAACGAAAATGACCAACGCTAGCGAATTGACGCTAGCGTTCGGCGCTTCGGCGCATAGTGAATTTGCCCCTAAGGCAATAGGAGGCATCTAGAGGCTGTTACATTTGCAAAAGGAACTTAACTAAGTATTGATGTTATATCTCTATTGGGGTGCCCAAATTTATGCACCTGTCTAATTTTGTTATCATGCATATTGCGTATTTTTTGTTAATCTAATAAACTTGATGTCACTGTGATGTACTACTGTTTCCATAAGGCATGTTATATATTAAAAGGAAGTTGCTACTTTGAAAGCGGAGGGTTCCCAAACTTTTTCATATGACTGAATATAGCACCATTGTTCTCCACAGAGCTTTACTGAGTTACACCTTGTGCAGGAATTCAGTACAGGGCTCTGGATATCCCTTTCATTACTTCTCAATTGATGTCCAGGGCCCTCAAACAAGAACTCATTGTCCCACTGACATACCAACCCATATCAACCTCAAAGCAATGGGCAGCAAAGTAAGGTGCATTATGGGCAAATGCATTGTGCTTTGCTCATGTTTGTACAGGTTTGGGATCTGTTATCCAGAATGCTTGGACTATGCGGCTTCTCTGGATAATTTGGTAATTTGGATCTTCATACCGTAAATCTACTAGAAAATACTGTAACTTAAACATTAAATAAACTCAATAGGTTTGTTTTGCTTCCAATAAAAATGACATATCTTAGTTTGTTATGCAGAGCTTTCTGGATAACGGATCCCATACTTGTACCCTGTTCCCTCTTTGTAATTGAATTCTTATGTTTAGCCAAAGGGATCCCTTTAAGAATTCCTTTGAGGTTTATAATTCCATTGATTGATTGTGGTTTGGACATCCGCCATATTGCCTTACAAACTCACAAATAGTGTTTATAGGATAAGTAAACCTTTGAAACAAGTGAATGTAAAACTGACGAGGGGGCTTTTCTTAGCACTTTTGCAATGTACATTCATTATTTATCTTCTTTTAATTCCAAGATATTAAGGGATACATGTGCTGTTAATATAAATGAATTTTGTTCCAACAGCTCCACCTGCTGGTCAGTTTCCCACCAGTCTGACCACCAAGTAGTCAAGGAAGTTGTCAGGAGAAAGAAAGAGGCTGCTCTGATGTTCTTCTGCTTAGGAAAACAATTAGAAACCTTTCTCAAATCTTTCCTAAGCAGAAGAACATCAGAGCAGCCTCTTTCTCTCTCCTTGACTACTTGGTGGTCAGACTGGTGGGAAACTGACCAGCAGGTGGCGCTGTTGTAACAAAATTCATTCATATAAACAGTACATGTATCCCTTAATATCTTGGAATTAAAAGAAAATAAATAACGAATATAAATTTCGAAAGTTCTTAGAATAACACTCTCATCAATTTTACATTTACTTGTTTTAAAGGTTTACTTATCCTTTATGGACACATTTCTATAGCAGAAACATGGATTTGAAATGAAAATGAAACAAGTATCGTCATTACCACTCATCATCGGTCGTTATTATCAGTTATCAGTCATCATCAACCATCAGCAGCAAAAATAGGATCTATTATTCAGATTGATTGGGTTTTCCAGCTAAGGGATCTTTATGTAATTTAGATCTTCATACCTTAAGTCTCTTAAAAATTCATCTAAACATCAAATAAATCAGATTGTTTTGCCACTGATACAAACTAATGAAGCTTAGTTACCATCAAGTACAAGGTACATGTATAGGATCCATTACCCAGGATTCCATTATCCAGAAAGCTCCAAATTACGGAATGACTCCATTTTATCCAAATAATCCTAATTTTTAATTATTATTAATTAATGATTTCCTTTTTGCTCTGTAATAATAAAACAGTAGCTTGTACTTGATCCCAACTAAGATATAATTATCTTTATTGGGTATATAGTTAACCAGCCTATTGGGTTTATGTAACGTTTACATGATTTTCTAGTGGATTTTCTAGGTATGAAGATCCAAATTATGGAAAAATCTGTTATCCAGAAAACCCTATGTCCTGAACATTCTGGATAAGAGGTCCCATACCTGTACTGTTTAATTATTACAGAAAACCAGGAAATCAGTTTTAAAAACTGAAATTATTTACTGGGCTCTATGGAAGAAGATCTTCCTTTAATTTGGAGCATTCTGCATAATGGGTTTCCCATATCTTATATATTATTACTTTTGTTATTGTTATTATGCACACCTTTGTTAGTTTTGCGTAAGCTACGTAATAAGTCAAAATCGAAGGCCTGAGAATATAAACATAGGAAAACCACTTGATCACATGGAATTTATTTATCTTCTCTGTGTGTGAATGAGTTTCCGCCTGGTTAGCCATGAACATCTGCACGTTGGAGACGAGAGGTGGAGAAGCAGAAATATCATGCAGAATGAAAGCACACATCTCTTGTAAATAGAAATGCGTTGGGCACTCTTCGCACATGGAGAAAATTACTATACAGAATGTGGCTTTGGCCGGTGAAAAGCCATTATCATTACATTATATTTTACTGATATGGCACCAACACACAATCCAGCGCCATTCATCTGCCCCCAACAGAGCTTACTATTTGTTTTAAAGTCAGGTATGAAGCCTACTCAACCTGTTGTATGTTTCTGAGCTGTGGTTCTATGGTTTCCGGGCGGAGAACTAAACCTGAATATTCTGAACTTAATCTACCAGCCCTATAACAGTAAGATCCAGGCCTTGAAAGATGTCTACAATAACTCCTCATATTCTAGAGCAGTGATCCCCAACCAGTAGCTCGTGAGCGACATGTTGCTCTCCAACCCCTTGGATGTTGCTCCCAGTGGCCTCAAAGCAGGAGCTTATTTTTGAATTCCAGGTTTGGAGTCAAGTTTTGATTGCATAAAAAACAATTGTACTGCCAAAGGAGTCTCAATGTATGTTGATAATCCACATAGGGGCTACTATGGGGCCTCATTTGGCACCCCAGGAACATTTTTCATGCTAGTGTTGCTCCCCAACTCCTTTTACTTCTGAATGTTGCTCACGAGTTCGAAAGGTTGGGGATCCCTGTTCTAGAGCCTCCCTCTACCTATCTATCATGAATACAATGCTGCTAAATTAACCCAGTGCTGTATTCATGGGGTGGTCTAAGGCATCTGTGCTCTGAAATGAAGCCCATGAACTTGGGGCATGTCATCTAGGTTGGAAGGTGGGGTGCAAAAGTGCAAAAACAAGGTGGACCATGCCTGTGCTTTGCACTATGCACCCTGCCTTCCATTTTTAAATAGTCCCTTAAATGTTCTTTGCTCTAGTGTCTACATCAATAGGTATCACATACAGTTGAGTTCAAGAACTGGACATTTCAAAAGTAAGGGTTGTAACACAAGGGCAAATTCGGGGAGAGTTAGTTGCCTGGTGGCTAATCACCTCTTCTTCTGGGCGACAATTTGCCTTTGCGTGTCTTCCCGTCTGCTATAACAAAAAGTCGCCTGCGCCAAAGCACACGTGGCGATTCGTTTTCCGAAGTCGCCCACAGTTGCCTCATGAGGAAACTTCAGGGCGACTTTGGAAAACAAAGGGCCGCATGTGCTTTAGCGCAGGTGACTTTTCATTATAGCGGATGGGATGACACACAAAGGCAGTTCGGGGAGATTGTCACCCAGAAAAAGAGGCGATTAGTCGCCAGGTGTCTAAATCTCCCCGAAACTCCCCATGTGTCTCAACCCTTAAAGGTGCTCCTCCCCTAAATTTGTTTAAGATTCAATGGATTAACTTCAGGTATTTCTCTGCTTGCTCGGTTACAGTCAGTTTTTTTCCAGTTTCAGGATAGACGTGTTTAAATAGTTATCTGGGTAAACTGTCTTTGAAAAGTGTGTTGACATTTTCTGGCCACCGTTCACACCTGGTGACCTCAGATGTTAAAGTGTCTTTTCTACTGATTAGCCATAGGCTGGCTGTAACAATTATGATAGCGCAATATACCTGTGAAGGTAGGTATGGGTGAAGAGCTGAAGCTATAGTTGATGGAGTAGAACCTGCCTGTGGGCTTTCTGATAACAAGGCTCTTGAGTTTCCTCCTTTTAGTCAAGGCTTACGCCACTCATTTTGACCTTTCAAGAGGCCAACTACTCCCCAAGTATATAATCCCAAATCCTACCAATATTAATGAAATTAGAAGATTCTGGAGGGAGGGTAACTTTAGCATTGGGTCTTCTAAGACCCAATACCTTCAATCCCCAGAAACCATAACTTTTAAGATGCAAAGGCTTTTTCCCCTAAGGGCAATGATCCACCAGGAGATTAGTCACTTGCAACAAATCTTCTCTTCTGCAGGCGACTAATCTCCTCCAAATGCTTTCCCACTGGTGATGAAGTGAATCGCTGATGGTAAAACCAATGTTCCACTTCAATACTCTGAAGTCGCCTCGGAAACGTCAGGCAACTTCGGGAGACTGAAGTGACAGTCACAGGTGGAAAAGCATTTGGAGAGAAGAAATTGAACCATTGCCCTTTGCATCATAAAATGTATACTTTCCGGGCATTGAAGGCACTGGCTCTTAGATGACCAAATGCTAAAGTAACCCTCCCCCCCACAATCTTTTAATTTCATTAATATTGGTAGGATTTTGGGTTATATACTTGTGGAGTAGTCAGTCTGTTGAAATGTCAAAATGAACCCAGAGTGATATAAAATGTTTCTTTATGCTAACAACAATCTATGAAGAATGTGTCATTGTAGATGAGAAGTGGTGGCAGGTCTATTAAAATAATGTCTCTCTAACACAACTGTAACTCCAATAGAAAAATGTACCTAGTGCAAAACCTTCTCCCCACCCAATTTCTACAGCCATTTAAAATTCATATATTGTCCATAGGACAGCAATACCAAGATCTAAATAATCCTACCATAGATACCAGTGGAAGCTGCTCTTTGTCTAGATGTTGAAGTGGGTCCAGAGATGATAATGTTTCCACTTTACAGAATCCATTCAGACCTCCAAAATAGTTCACTGATAGATTAGAGCAGGGTCCCCAAACTTTTTTTACCCATGAGCCACAATCATATGTGAAAAGGGGAGCAACACAAGAATGACAAAAAATCTCTGGTGATGCCAAATAAGGGCTGTGATTGGATATTTGGTAACCCCTATGAGGACTGACAGCCTACAGGAGACTCTGTTTGGCAGTGCACCTGGTTTTTATACAACCAAAACTTGTCTTTGAACCTTGAAATCAAAAATAAGCACCTGCTTTGAGGCCACTGGTAGCATCCAAAGAGTTGGTGAGTAACATGTTGCTCGCAAGCTACTGGTTGTGGATCATTGGATTAGAGCTTTCTGGATTGGTAATGTAGGCCTTCAAAAAATATCTTCAGCATGACAAAATAGCTGAAGGTGTGTAAGCCCCAATGTGCATTGTGTGTTAATGTTGCAATAACACAACCAAACAACCAAGAACGGCAACTGGGTGTACACACAGCATGTATGAAGTATGAAGCCCCCTAAACAAGAAAACTTCCCAGGGCCGGGCCGACTGTCTGGCCACCCCAGGCAACCCGGCCGGCCACGTCACCCCCTTTTCTCACGGCGCATATGCACTGACGGCAGTGTCATGGACACCCTCACTTAGGTACACAAAAAAACAGACTTCAGACCAGACTGGGGTAGGCAGTAGTTAAAGGTACGTGCCTACTCTGCCTACCCCTAGTTCGGGCCCTGGTACTTCTTACTCCCCTTGTGAATCGCTAGGTTTGTAGCCACCATATTGGATCCAGCAACAATATAAAGATGTCCAGTGTCTTCTGCATGTGCACAGATATTACTCCTTCCTCTGATCCCTTCTATGTTACCCCCTGTGGTCTGGCTGAAAAAATGTATGTCTGTGTGCATATTTAAGCCTAAGTTTGTAGCAGGGATTCACCGGATCCACTATTTAAAGGGCATGTAAAGTCTAAAATATAATAAGGCTAGAAATGCTGTATTTTGTATACTAAATATAAACATGAACTTACTGCACCACAAGCCTAATCAAACAAATAATTTATGCTTTCAAAGTTGGCTACAGGGGGTCACCATCTTGTAACTTTGTTAAACATCTTTGCAAGACTAAGACTGTGCACATGCTCAGTGTGGTCTGAGCTGCTTAGGAATCGTCATAAACAAAGCTGCTTGAGTTCTGCATGGCTGGGAAGTAAGGTGGGAGCTCCCCCTGCTGTTCATAAGTATGATTGTTTCCCTGCAGAGCAGTTAGGGACCGTCTGACAATTTCTATCCACAGCAGTAAATGAAGGGAGAATTTCACTGCATACAGTCAGGTTTCTTATAAAACCGGTACACATTTTTTAATTAAAGTATATTGGAGATAGGTGTCTTTTTCATTAAAGAAAGTAGAAATGGGATTTTATTTTTTTGCCTTTACATGCCCTTTAAGGTTTCGGCAGAATCCCGAATCTGTTGTGACCAAATACCAAAACAGAATCCAAACCCTAATCTGCATATGTAAACTAGGGAAATGAGGGGGGAAAGAGAAAAAAAAAGTTTGCCTTCCTTGTTTGTGTGATATAAAATCACGTGATTTTTGGGATTCGGATTTGGTTTGGTCAGGCACGTGGATTCGGGAGATTGCAAATCGTGGTGAGGAACGCTGATTTTTGCCCGAAGCCTGAACCGAATCCTAGATTTGGTGCATCCCTAGTTCATAGACAATGGACTAGGGTGGGAGTGATATATGTCAAGTACTTGAACAGTACACAATAAAATGAAAGCTGCAGGACAAAGTGAGAACATGGTTTTTATACTTTTGATAGTGTTACCGGTGACGTGACTGATTCTGCCTAGATGAGTCCCAAAATATCTTAGATCATGGCTCCCCAACCTTTTTTACTCATAAGTCACATTTTAATGTAAAAGAGTTGGGGAGCAACACAAGAATAAAAAAAAGTTCCTAGGGGTATTTGGTAGCGCAATGTGCCTACAGGAGACTCTGTTTGTCCATAAACATTTTTATGGAACTAAAACTTGCCCCCAAGCCTGAAATTAAAAAATATGCATCTGCTTTGAGGCCACTGGGAGCAACATCCAAAGGGTTGGTGATCAACATGTTACCCAAAAGTTGGGGATCACTGTCTTAGATAATAGAAGACTCAGCAGACCATTTAGGTCTTGTGTAGTAAAAATAACTGCAATACGGTTCTCCAAACAGGAAATGATGTGCTGATAGGGTTCTTTTCTGAACCTGTGTGTTTCCCCAAAGATATGAATCATGATCTGTAGGTGCACGTTCTGTCTGGGAGTGTTACACACTGTGCAGGGTGGGAATCCTGCATTCCAGCTTCATGCCTTTTTCTCCCACTACTCCAAATATTAGCTCAGAAATGTCTATTAGTGAATAGGCGTCTCCATGGCTGCAAGGAGTGGAAACGACTGGTTCTCGTTAATGTGTTTTGGTTAAAGTTTACATAAGGAACCTGCTCTCACTCGAGGTGATATATTGTTTAAAATCACATGCGCCTCCCATGCGAAGGCGTTTATTAAGATGGGATAAAGTGCAAGGAGTTCCTTCATATGTAGCCAGTGATACTTCTCAAGAGTATTGTTTCTGCTTCACTGGTAGAACTACTACTCCAGGTAGCTAAAGATTAACCTTAAAACTGTCATAAAGTCATATATATATATAAACCCAAGGTCACATACAGTTGCATTTCTCACATATGCTCTTCCTGTTTCTATTGAAGTTGACTCTTCAAAGTCCGATTTTATCTCAATATTTTCTGCTACAAACTCCGATCAAATCCGCTCAGGTTGTTTTAGGCTTATTATTTGAAGTATTGTGGTATTAAGGAAAAAAAATTTTCACTGGTCAAAAAAAAGCACCCTCAATCCCCAAGGTCCTACTGATTATAATACAAAATCAAAGGAATAAATTAATAATTAAATAAATTAAAGGTGTATTTTAAGACCAATGTGTTCAAAAAGTATATAATTTCAGGAACACAATAAATAGATAATCAGTAAAATTACATAAAAACAATTATTAAGTAACTTCAGGTGGATGGTCACTCATTTCAATTTTAATAATACAATATATACTCCTAGGTTATGATAGGTGGTTATTCCAATTGTAAAATAGCAAGGAAGGCTGTGAGTTAAAGTTCTCCAACTTGGAAAAGTTTTTTTCTGTGTGGGGTGTGAGTTATAGTTCTCCAATTCGGTGACTAGGTATAAGGTATAAGGAACGAGTGACCACCCACCCAGTGTAACTTGATAATTGTGTTTATGTAATTTTACTGATTATCTATTTATGGTGTTTATGGCCAGATTTTAAGAATTTTGTTTGATAAATTATATACTTTTTGAACACATTGGTCTTAAAAAATACACCTTTCATTTATTCCCTTGATTTTTTACGATTATTTATTATTACATTTTCTCAAAAATTTGCTTTGCTGGAAAAAAATCAGATTTTCACGATTTTTCGAATTTTCACCAAATTCTTATGATTTTTTCCCGAAAACTTCGGGGTATTGCACGAAACCCAAAGCACATCATAAAATCATTGGGATTTCTCCCATTGACTTATATGCAACCTCGATTGGCCTGAGATGCCGGATTTTCTGATTCTGACTTTTCCATCTTCTGGGTTTAATAAATTCCAAAAAATTCATGATTTTTTAAAAGTCAGATTTTATTAAAAAAATCACAAATTTTTCGTGATTTTTGCATTCGGAGTTTAGTAAATAACCCCCTTAAAGTGATGTCACCCTGTATTAACAGTTGAATATGACTATTAAAATAATGCAAAACATTGTGGAATGAGAGTGTAAAGAATGTAATAGTTCCTGTGCAATAGTTACACAAGAACCAGTCACATGGGTTTGTTTTTTTTGCCTGGATCTTTGCTGCCACTCATCAGTGATTCTGAAAAGAAGGCTATGGTAAGCAAATAGTTTTACCAACGGGGGAAGTTTGTTTCTAACACATTCCCAGCATCTATCGATGGTCCAGTATGACCCACTTATGACCTCTGTCGCAAGTTAAATTGAAGAGAAAAAAAAAATCGCAAAAATATAGTTTTGATGTTTTACAACAGGAAGAGCCATCACATGAGCCTAGATGTAAATATTTAGTGAAAAAAAGTCAACATATGTGAAATAAGAAGTTCAGTAGACAGAGGTCTCCAAACTTTTGTTAACCGCCAGCCACATTCAAATGTATAAAGAGTTGGAGCAACACAAGGATGAAAAAGTTCCTGGGGTGCCAAATAAGGGCTGTGATTGCCTATTTGGTGGCCCCTATGTGGACTGACAGCCTACAGAAGACTCTGTTTGGCAGAACATCTGGTTTTTATACAACCAAAACTTGCCTCCAAGTCTGGAATTCAAAAATAAGCTCCTGCTTTGCGGCCACTGGGAGCAACATCCAAGGGGTTGGGGAGCAACATGTTCCTCATGAGCCGCTGGTTGGGGATCACTGCTCTACCCCATACTTGATCAGGTGCCCTGAAACTATTGATGAATCTAACTAAGTTCTGCTTCTCTAGATACAACCCAAGTTTAGGGATGTAGAGATGTCGTAGACAACTGCATGTAGCTTGTGCCTTCCCTTAGACTCAGTTAGAGATTATGGTATATTATACCTACATTTTAGTGTTTTCTATTGTTGAATTATAGGAGAACATTTGTTTAGACTGAGGATAGAGCAGATTCCTACTAGAATACTGCTGCCTAATCCATTCCGAGTAACTCAATGCTACTGAATTGTACCGTAGCACTATACTGACCCAAATATGGTCAAAAAGTTGTTATTAGGGATGCACCGAACCCAGGATTCGGTTTAGGATTTGGCCAGGATTCAGAATTTTTCAGCAGGATTCGGATTCGGCCGAATCCTTCTGCCTGGCCAGACCAAATCCGAATCCTAATTTGCATATGCAAATTAGGGGCGGGAGGGAAATCGCTTGACTTTTTGTCACAAAAAAAGAAAGTAAAAATGTTTCCCCCTTCCCATCCCTATTTGCATATGGCAATTAGGATTTGGTATTCAGTCGAATCTTTCACAAAGGATTCAGGGGTTCGGCCAAATCCAAAATAGGGGATTCGGTGCATCCTTAGTTGTTATCATTTGTTAAATAACCACTGCCCCCCATTCTGACATGACAATGGTAGTGCACAATTGTCTCCAATGTATGAAGTGGGTCATCTGTGAGTGGTACCAGTGTTCTTTTAGAGTAAGACAAATGGGCATTTAGTTGGCCAAAACAGCTTAACGCTATTGATTCTGATAACACTTGGCATAGAAGTCTCAAAACAAAGTTCCAAAACCATAATCTTCAAATATCAAAATTGACAACTCAATTTAGGTGGCCTCCTGTATGTTTGCGAGTTTGGCGGATGGTTTTTTAATTCCTTGTTAGTGCATGATTTAGGGCAGTGGTCCCCAGCCAGTGGCTCATTAGCAAAATGTTGCTGCCCAACTCATTGGCTGATGCTCTCAGTGGCCTCAAAGCAGGAGCTTCATTTTGAATTCCAGGCTTTGAGGCAAGTTTTGGTTGTATAATGTACTGCCAAACAGAGTCTCCAGTAGGTTGCCAGTCCACATAGGGGCTACCAAATAACTGTTCAAAGCCGTCATTTGGAACCCCCAGGGACTTTTTTCATGCTTGTGTTGCTCCCTAACTTTTTTTATATTTGAATGGGGCTCATGGATATAAAAGGTTGGGGACCCTTGATTTAGAGAATAGAATTACCATTAGTTAGTTACCATTAGTTAGTACTCAAGAAAGAGCTCTTGCCACAGTGTATCTATGAATGTAATCATTTTCTTTGCTATCCTCAAGCAGGGTGGAAAATTCTTGATAATGGGAAGAGCACAGTACCAGCACCAGATGGCACCACATTAGCAGCCAGAAAACAAGAAGAAAATATCCCAAATAAAGCCACATGCTGAAACGTCTATGACTCGGAATGAGTGACATGGAATGAATAGATCGGTAGGGATAGAAGAATCTTGTCCAGTGGAGGCCTTACACGGTGACTTTGATAGGTGTAAGGCACAAGGTTATTGCCTACAAGGTTAAAGTCACGTCAGCATGGCATATGTAATACCACATAAAAGTATCTCTTGACAAGAACAGAACAAAGGGAAATGCCAAGTTGTGTGTGTGTGACAAATAAATCATTTCCTCTTTCATCCTTTTTGCATATTATTCCTTCACATTTTATCAAGAAAATTACCCTGCATAATGCCTGTTATATTCTGGTACATTTCATGTTTCATGCAAACGTTGCTTGGCACACTGTGCCATTTAATTTGTTTCTTGTACAGATAGGAACCTATTCATAACGCTGTGCTTAGTGAACAATATGATGATGAGTGGTCCTCTCCTGAGAGGTGTCCCATGGCCCCCATTATGATCCACTGCTTGGCTCAGGGGATAAACAGTTGGAACATCCCCATTTGGCCCAGCGTGTTGTTGGCCATATTGGTAAAGGTCTATTCATTGATTGTGAGCAAATGAGCAGATCTTGACCCAACATGGGCAACAACATGCTGGACCAAATCGGGATGATGTGATATAGTGTACTCCTACTTTTACTCCATGTTCTCATTAAGATAATGGTGTTATCCTGAAGTTTTAAAGGGACCTTGACACTTAGATCCGATCTTGTCTGGTCCATCCCTGGCACCTAAGGGCCAATGCCTGAACCTCTGCAACTTTTCCTTTTTGATTTGAGTCTTATATTGTATCCACCTTTTTATTTTTTTTTACAAAGACATTTTCTAGTCCAGGGCCCACCTTAAAACAGAAGCAAACTTAAAGGTTTAAAAAACCCTACCCCTGTACTGAGGGGTAAGTAAAGAGTTAGGGGCATTTGCCCAGGGTAACACTTAGGCTGAGGGGAGGAGTGAGGGGGGTCTATGTAGGGTGGGTTTGCTTCTCCTTTAATTCACAGACCTCCCATGTCCCATAAAGTACATTGCATTTCTCTCTTTCTATCCTATCCTATATGCATGCCTTATACCAAAGAAATTAGGTACAGGTATGGGACCTGTTATCCAGAATACTCGGGATCTGAGGTTTTCTGAATAATGGATCTTTCCATCCTTTGGATCTCTATACCTTAAGTCTCCTGAAAATTATGAAAAAATGAATTAAACCAAATAGAATTATTTTGCACCCAATAAGGATTAATTATATCTTAGTTGGGATCAAGTACAAGCGACTGTTTTATTATTACACAGAAAAAGGAAATCCTTTTTTAACGATTAAATTATTCGATTAAAATGGAGCCTATGGGAGGTGGCCTTCCTGTAACTTCAGAGCTTTCTGGATAACAGGTTTCCAGATGATGATCCCATACCTGTATAGCTTTCTATAAAGGTTTTGTTTTCTTTACGGTAAACTTTCCTTCCAAAGAGCACCTAGAAAAAAAAAAAAGGCTGGAAATATAGAAAGAAACCTTGGGATTGGGTCTTGCATGCAAGTCTGGGATTCAATCAGCTGAAATGGGACCACATTTTATAGCACTTATAGAGTTAGTTTATCCCCCTGTTGCTTTAAGCTCCGATAGAGTAAATATTAGTTTAACAAGTAATAAGTGACAGAAATGTTATTCTAAGAGGAACGTTGTGTTTATATGGGGAAGTTAGAATGGAATTATCTATTGTTCTATAAATAGATCTCAATTTGCATGTTTAAATTAGCAGCCCGTATTGGGGGTTAATCCCAGAAAAATGTATGGATTTCAGCTGTTTATATACAGTGCTGCCCATACACTCAAGAGAACCATATTCAGGGTCGGACTGAAGCATTGGCGGCCCACCAGGGCTGCGACATGAAGGGACCTCCAGGCAGTCACCGGGGGGCCCCCTCCCAACTTGCAAACTCCTGACCTGGCCCCTGACGACCCTCTGCGGCACAAGTGATTTTGGGGGAGCAGGTCTGGGCCAGGGGGGGGCCATGAGGGGCAAACGGGGTTTTTCCTCGCTGGCCAAGTCCGACCCTGACCATATTTCTTAATGGCTAGAGTTCCACAGCAAATAAATGTGCAACACTCAGTTCCCCACAGTTCCTTTTAAATTATATCAAACAAAGTGGTTTTTCAACCTGAAATAATTTGCATTTAGCCAGGATAGATAACTGAGGCTCATTTAAAAACACTGGGCACATTTGCACTTGGACAGTAAGCCATAGCAACCAATCAGTGAGTAGCTTTTTCCAGCCACCTGCAGGTCAAGCAATGAAAGCAGACTTCTGATTCGTTGCCCAGGAGCAAATTTGCTCAGTGTTTATAAATGAGCCCCATCATGTCCCCATTGGCTAATGGGCCATCTACAGATCAAGAAGGTCATCTGATTTAATTTTCAGCTTGGAAAGACCAACCATTGAAATGCCATAGCTCCCTGAGAGATTCCAAACATGTACGGGGGAAGTCTTTTGTCATAAAGTGTCCTGAACTAGCTAGCCAAATGTTGGCTTGTATTGGCAAAATGAAAATCTAATATAAGCTCCCTCGTACTGAAGTAAGAAACTTTATAAATCCAATCAATTACAAATTCTGCATTTTTTATGAAATAATCAAGTTTATCTTCACTAATCCTCTCTCAGCATCTGTTTCTCTTCATTGTCTCTTCATGCAGCAGTTGGGTGTCAGATATTCATTGACAGTTAGATCCAATATATCTTATAGGGGGGCTCCTTTCCTAGCAGATGTATTAGAGCTCACTCAAATAACTGATTCCAGTACAAACAAAATAACTGCCTTTTGCACAAATCCTGCATGTAGAGAGACATGATGTCTGGTGAGTTTAATAGAGTGAGCTCTAATACATCTTCTAGGCAAAAGGAGCCCCCCTATAAGATATATTGGATCTAACTGTCAATGAATATCTGACACCCAACTGCTGCATGAAGACAGAATGAAGAGAAACAGATGCTGAGAGAGGAACAGTGAAGATAAACTTGATTATTTCAGAAACAATGCAGAATATTTAATTGATTGTATTTACAAAGTTTCAGTATGCTGAAGCTTATATTAAACTTTCATTTTCGTGATAGTTCCTATCTTTTAGTATGAGAGTGATATTCTGAGACTATTTGCGATTAGTAATGGGCGAATTCACGGCAAATTTGCCGGCAAATAAATTTGCGAAACGGGGTGAAAATTTGACGTCCATTTTTTGGACGCCAGCGCATTTTCGCCAAAAAACGGACGCCGGCGTCAAAAAAATGGAAGCCGGGTCAAATTTTTCCGGCAAACCGAAACGGTGCAAATTCGCCCATCACTATTTGCGATTGGTCTTAACTATCCAAGCAACAAGGCGGTGATTTGAATGAGAGACTGGACTATGAATAGGAGATGCCTGAAAAGTAAGATGAGCAATAAAAAGCAGCAATAACACTGAAATTGTAGCCTCGCAGAGCAATAAGTTACGAATTAAGAGTTGGCCATTCTATAACATACTAAAAGTTGACTTAAAGGTGAACTTAAAGAAGAACTAAAACCTAACTAAAGAAGTAGGTAGAAATGTCGTACATTATGTTTTGTGCTTCTGTACCAGCCCAAGGCAACCACAACCCTTTAGCAGTAAAGATCTGTGTCTCCAAAGATGCCCCAGTAGCTCCCCATCTTCTTTTCTGCTGAGTCACTGCACATGCTATTTGCTACTGTCACTTACTGAGCTTAGGAACCCACTCACAATATACAGTACACATAGAATAGAAATGTCACAATATAAGGCTGATTAGTAATTAATACACATAATTAGTACATGGCAGCACAGAAACCAGTGCAATTAGCATTAGAATTTAATAATCAGCAAACATGTAGCATCAGCTTATATTACAGGGGAAGCTCATTTTCTGCTGGATAATTAGTGACGAGCCCTAAGCTTAGCTTCTCAACAGCCAATCAGAGCCCACTGAGCATGTGAGTGTCACAGACACTTTCCAAGATGGTGACCCCCTGTGACAAGTTTGAAGTCCTGGATCATTACTGCTATTGACAAGCTGAAACTTTAGCCTCGTGCAATAAGTTCACTATATAAAATATGCCATTTTTAGCCACATTCATTTTTACAGTTTAGTTTAAAGGCAGCACAGCTGCTGAATGTAATAATAATAGCAGTGTAAAACTGTTAATATCATGAAAAGCTAAAGAGAATAAACAAATAATGCTGAGAAGGTCCACAATGTCATGATCATCCTATATTACTTAGCAACATAGAGAGAAGATATATCTAAATATATCCCCACTCCTTTATAGATGTGGAACAAGAAGAGAGAAGTCATGATAACGATGTCACTGTCCCTATAATATATGGACTGGATGGCAACAATCAGGTACAATGAACATCAGGGTTCAGTTTAAACAGATTTCAAACTATATATCAATCATTCCACATGTACATGGTTTCATGAAATATAATTGTGAGGTGTAAATTACATATACAGTAGAACCTGGATTTTTATATTTCCCGGACTTTATGCCATGTTGACGCAGCCCCTAGAAAACGTAACTTTGGGGTTGTACCAATATACATTGTGATTGAAATAAAAGGAATTGAAAGGTATTTCAATAAATAAGAAGAAAAAAAATCTTGAAAATCGGAAATTGACGCTTGTGTCCAAGCTGACGCTGGCGTTAAAGTCAATGGGCACCCGAATAGTGCTGATGCGCGCCGATTTTGACGAGAGCAACTTTACGAATGCGCGTCCAAAAATTTTTCGTGGGAGGCACGTGCCTATTTTATCCAATTCAGTGGCGTAACTAGAGTTTGTGGGGCCCCCCTGCAGAGTAACTTTCAGGGCCCCCCCCCTGGCGAGCAAGTTTGGGTGCCCCCTCCATTTATATTAGTCAGTGGCAATGCCAAAATTAAAGAAAAACTATAGCCCCAAAATGAATACTTGAGCAACAGTTTATATCAAATTAAGTGGCATATTAAAGAATCTTAACAAACTGGAATATATATTTAAGTAAATATTGCCCTTTTACATCTCTTGCCTTGAACTGCCATTTTGTGATGGTCTGTGTGCTGCTTCAGAGATCACCTGACCAGAAATACTTCAACTCTAACAGGAAGAAGTGTTGAAGCAAAACACAGAACTCTGTCTGTTAATTGGCTCACGCGACCTAAAAAGTATAGTTTGTTTGGTATGTTTGTGTGCACTGTGAATCATACGATCCCAGGGGGCTGCCCTTATTTTTTAAAATGGCAACTTTCTATTTATGATTATCCAATGACACATACTGTTAAAATAAAAGTATATTATGAAAATAGTATATTTACATGAAGCAGTGTTTTACATATGAGGTGTTTTATGCAATCTTTTTATAGAGACCTACATTGTTGAGGGGTATAGTTTTCCTTTAAATATATTTTTTTCTATTTGAAGTAAGAATAATATATATGGAATATATGGAAAAGTAAATTAGATAAATGAAAACAAATTGAGCAAGGGTTGAAGAAAGCGATCATTAATATTACTCCAGTTGTAAAGAGACATATAAAATAAAAATAAAATATACCGTATATACTCGAGTATAAGCCGTGTTTTTCAGCCCCCAAAATATGCTGAAAAACTCTACCTCGGCTTATACTCGGGTCAAGTGCAAAAACGGTCGCCGGCGTCTAAGAATAGTCACCGGCGCCTAAGAATAGTCGCCGGTGTCCAAGAATAGTCCCCAGCGTCCAAGAATATTTGCCAGCGTCCAAGAATTGTCCCCGGAATCCAAAAACGAGACGCCGGCACCTCCAATGGGAGCAGAAACCCTCAATTTTTTGATTGAAACTTACCAGAAGCTGCTGCATTTCTCACCCTCGGCTTATACTCGAGTCAATAAGCTTTCCCAGTTTTTGGAGGTAAAATTAGGTACCTCGGCTTATACTCGAGTATATACGGTACATGATCATTATGGAATTAGCCTATTGCCTGTTGGAACTCCATACTAATAGTAGGCCTGCTATGTAGATAACTAGTTCCCAACTTATCCTACCCATGTGCTGTTGTATTTGACTTAATTTAAGGGGATCGCTGCAAGAGGGAAAAGGGAATGGAGAAAAAGGGAACAGCTAAAACAAAGAAAAGTTATGAGAACAGAAAAGAAAAAAATAGACAAGCATAACATATGGAATCAATTCCATGTACAGTATACCACCAAGAACTCATAGTAGGATGGCAAAGAGGCAAATCCATGTATAATACCCCCCAGAATTCATATTATAATGGCACAGCGGCACACAAATACCCACTGAACATTTATTTTTATGTACAACAGCCTCAGCACATGTATAAAACTAAATAAACAGGAGATTTTCAGAGGTAATGGCAGACAACAAGGAAAGAGTTAAGGCTGGAATTCTCACAAGTCTTCCCCTTCCTTGGGGGGGGGTAGAGATTGTGAAAAGTAGATTTGTGCAGAGGGTGAAAATTCTTCTAGCACCTCATCCACAGGCCCCGTGTGTGGGTGGGAAGTTGAAATAATTGAACGAGTAATATGAGATGCAGCTCTTTAGCTGTTCATCCTGCCGCCTATTTACTCTCAGAAGCTCCACACACCGTGCTCCTAATACACGCCATTCCATGTAAAATCCACAAACACTGACCTGACTGAAGACTGACTTTGTCTCTCAGTTCTGACACCACATATACATACCTACCAACTGTCCCTTTTTAGGAGGGACAGTCCCTCTTTTGACAGCTCAACCCGCAGTCCCTTATTTGTACTGGAAAGTCTCTCTTTTCTCTGCACTGAACAGCCAGAAAAAGAAACAAAGTTTCTCACTTAATTGGCTTTTAGCAGAGAGCCCAGAACAGCTAACAGGTGCAAATAAGATACTTTGTAACAATTTTGAGACACAAAAACACAGTTTAGATGAGGAGAAATATTTTCAAACTTTCATAACCTGCCAAATTTTGTAAAACAAACATGGTAATTAGGGGGTGTGGCCACAGAAAGGGATGTGACCAAAAAATTGCTGCACTACATGAGGGAAAAAATTTTTTGTCCCTCTTTTTACTTCCAAAATATTGGGAGGTATGCATATGGCATCTGCCTAAAAGATATATATACCCGTCCTTGCCTTTCATCCACTGAGCGATGTCGAGGGGAAGCTCTGTACAATAAACACATGCGACTCCCCCTCCCAACCCAAACAGCACAGCCAAGCCCCTTTATTTATACATATTCACCTGGCAGCTTCAGTGCCCTGGACAGCACCGTAGCCATGCTATACGAACAATCGGCGCGTGAGCCCCGCAATGTCTTCTGGGAGATGTAGTTTTAGGAGAAATTTAAATATCGCGCTAGGGAGGAGGTTATTTCACAGCCATTTGACCAAGATATTTTTGGGGTTTGTGATTAATCATTCGGTAGTGTCCAATGTCCAATGAAATGGTCGCTTCTTTGCACTTGACTCTGCCGCTTCCAAAACATTGAACTACTCACTAGGTAATAGAAAAGAACCTTTAGTAGCAGGTGACGCCATTCGGCAGCAGTGATTGGACGGCTTCTTCCAAAATCACCAGGACAGGCAGGACTCGTCCCCCTCTGGTTGCGCGTACTACTGAGGAAGCAGGACCCGCCGGGCCCCCTGTACTCCCAGGCCCCCCGCGACTGCGGGGTCTGCTTCCTCGGTAGTTACGCCACTGATCCAATTGCATTAAAGTCAATGGGCACGCGGTAAATTGTCGATTGTGTCGAAATTGTCGGCGGTGTCGGATTTGTCGCCAGCATCAAAAGGCAATTTCGAGAATTTATTCGACGGCGGCGAAACGCGCAAATTCACAGGGAATTCGTGCCAGGCGAATTTATTCGCCCATCGCTATAAATAAGTGAAAAACGAAAAGGATAGAGAACCAAATGTGCACACAATGGTTGGATAGTGCCAAATACCATCCTGCTAGAGGGGAGGCTACCAAGTTCTATCCCATGTCATGTTATGCTGGAGGTTGCTGGGAGTCACAGAATCATTATATGCTGAATGTCTAGATCTATAAATGTTAGGAATGCATCGAATCCATGATTCAGTTCAGAATTCAGCCAAGATTCGGCCTTTTTCAACAGGATTAGAATTTGGGCAAATCCTTGTGTCTGGCCAAACCGAATCTGAATCCTAATTTGCATATGTAAATTAGGGACGAGGAGGAAAATCGCGTGACTTTACAAATTGTGATGGGCAAATTTATTCGCCAGGCGCAAATTTGCGATGAATTTCCGCGTTTTGCCTCTGGCAAATAAATTCTCATAATTGCCTTTTGATGCTGGCGCCAATTTCGACAGAAGCACCAATTTACCGCATGCACATTGACTTTAATGCAATTGGACAAAATAGGCACGCGTCAAATTTTCCCCAGCGGCAGAATTGTATTGTCGCCAGCGTCAGAATTGTCGGCGCCGTCGACATTGTCGCCGACGTCGATTTTGATGCCCACGTTTCTTGAATTTTTCGCTGTTTCTTGAATTTCGCGGGAAATTCCCGAATTTTGCTGCGAAACGGGACAAATTCGCCCATCACTAATTACAAAACAAGGAAGTGAAAAAAATGTTCACACTTTTTGCTTTCACACATTTGCATATGCAAATTAGGATTTGGTTCGGTATTCGGCCAAATCTTTCACAAAGGATTCAGGTATTCGGCAGAATCCCAAATAGTGGATTCGGTGCATCCCTAAATGTATTGCTACTTGACAACCTGCACCCAAAGTCTTCTGAAGTGCTCTGCCACTTAATTACTTGCGCCTGATCCAGCTACCCTCTAATGATGTCATAGATGGGTGGCATCAACCAACAAGAGTAGAGTTCCACACAATAGCATCATCAAAGTGGAGGAGCCCATATTTTGAGGTCTTATACAACTCAAAACCTTCACATTATCAGCCTAAACCTGCCCATGCTGTGAATCCAGAGGGCTTCTTGGTGACCCACTCATCACTAGAAACTTGGTCCTCTCATTCATGAGAAGTGATGGATCATTAATAAACCATAGACTATTAACCACCAGCACATAGAAAACCTGCAGAAAGAGATATATATTAAGAAAATAATTTACATTAATTTAGCAGAGATGTTATGATTAAGCATTAGAGAGGCTTCTGCTGCATGGTCTGGTTATATTGGGAGAAATCTTTGATCTGCACACAACAGAATTTAAACTAATTACCAGTCTTCCCTCTTGCAGCCATTCCCCCAGGACCCCATACATCAAATCTCTCAGTCTGGCCAGTGAGATATGTCAAGTCTAGTGGCAGGTCCATTAGGAATAAGACAGTGATCAACTCTGACCTTTCTGGGACCTCAGATCAGCCGATACATCACAGTAATTCTGTGCTAGTCATCCTCTTAAGGTTTTGTTGTTAAAAGCCATGATGGACTATTGAAATGTAAAGGGCATAGACATCTTTTAAAATATTCAACATAATTTTAGAATTCTATCAATTTGCAACTCATCAGCCTAAGTGCACTCTAGGTAAAAGCATTGTACATTACGTTTGGGGCTTGGAGGCTACTGCCCTCTACAGATAACATCTAAAAAGACAATAAAGAAGTAACAATTGAATTGAGTAGGCACTCTAAAACATCTAGATATTGTCAAGGTGTAAGTACTGAAAAGACTTGAAGTAAATAGAGAATATCTACAGCTCGGTTTGTTGTTCTCTGAGGAAGAGCCAAGCAGTGCTCAAAATATTGGATTTTTTTTCAATAATTCACTTATTTACACTAGTTCCCAAGTAAGTGTGGCACCTTTTTTTTGGTTTATATATGTGTATATTTTTCAGCTTTAATGATTAAATGATTAGCAAAAGGGAGATGGACTTGGGCCACCAAAGCTTACAATGTAGGAGACAGAATGTTAAACATAGGTGAAAAACAAGTCTAGCAGCTCAAGATACTTGGTAAAAACTGGTTTAATCAGATACTTTGCTAGTTTATGATTGACCCTATAAAGATACCCCATTGATTTGATTTTGGATAGGAAAAGGTAACATGTGTAGTTGGTTTGGAAGATGCTCCTGTGGAAGGAATTGAAGGGATGTCCAGGAATGGCTGTCAGTAAAGGACAAGACTGGAGAGGAGATATGGAGCAAGTTGGAAGTCCCTTTAGAAGAAGTTTGAAGCTGTATGAGAGCTCCAGAGATAAGGTTTTGCAAAAAAGGCAATTTGTGAGGGTGGTATGGAACAGAATGGATGTGCGCTAATAATTATTGACTGAAAGACTGGACTGAAGAGGAAATAGGTGGCAGACTGGAAGCCCAGTTGAAGACGTTTGCAGTAGTAACAGGAGAAGTTATCTCTGAAGGTATTTTTCACTCTATGCACTCTACACCACTATACACTTCTTCAAAATGGACTTTCAGCTTTCTCCTTTCTCCTCTTCAGTCCAGTCTTTCACTAAACTGACTGGTTTGCATTGGAGAAAGCAATTTGTATAGGTGATATTGAAAATTGCCCTTTGGGAGAAACTTAGGGGATGTCCAGGAATAAGCAACGTAAGGACCGTAATGGCAAGACAATTGGTGGCAGGCTTGAAGTCTATTTAGAAGATGTTTGCCGTAGAAGGGGAAGTTATTGCTCTAGAGATAAGATTTTGGAAAGGAGAGGGAAAATTGTGTAGGTGGTATGGGAAGATGATCCTCTGGGAGGAACCAACAAATCTGTTTAACAGAAGTTAAGTGGTTTAGTGCAGAAGGAGCGAGTGCAGGTCTTGTCATTTACATAAGTTTTTACCTAATGAATTTAATGCTCCCTGCAAAATAATGTCATGGCAGCACTTGTGTGAATAAGAAGCAGACTTGCCCTTATGAGCCCATTAAATTCTATTTACTTTGATTTTGTTAAGCGGGGAACCACTTTTACAGTAGCTGCCATTGCCATTGGTCAGAATTTCTTTAGTAGAAAAATCAGTGCATATAAACAGCCCGAATTAACAGTAAATAATCTCAAACTGATTATTTTTGCTCATGAGTTCTTCTTTATATACAACTTCTCACTGGTGTTTCTTCTAAAAAAAAACAACCTTTTTTGTGGCAAATGTAACATGATGCCGCTTCTATTATTGCAAGCAGTGACTGATTCTCTAATTAAATATATATAAACTAATTACATGTTGCTAATTAAGATATATGACAGTTGTACAGTGGGCAATAGATCCTACTCAGTGTTTTCGACTCGCTGGCTTACACTGCATTTATTGTATTTAGCCCAAGTGCTGAAATGTAACATTTCAACGATTCCAAGAAAAACAGCCCAAAGCAAAGAATTCTATATGCTGTAAACAAGGGCTCCAGCAGAACATGTGATGCTCTCCAGGGTGCAACGTCTGGGAGGAACACCTGGCTGATTCTCTGTTGGAAATTTGTCCTGGGACTTTTTTTTACCCCAAATTTTGAAACAACTGTCAAACTAAATCCAGTGGAAACGCAAGTCATGATGGATGAACCAACCCAGCATCTCCAAAAAGCATTATATTCTATGATGACCTGACTCCCTTTTAATGGAAAAATCCACAGCAACAATTAAAAAAATAGATAATGACAAAAAAGTGATCCCCTCCCCTTATTTAGAGTTCATTAATTTTTATATAATTATAGGTTATGCGAGGCATTGTGGGAACTGGAGTTTTGGGTGGACAGAGCCTGACTACTAACACAATACTGGTATAGTGGTGTGAACAGGGACATGGGGAGGTAAAGGGGCTGATGTAGTCAGCGGCACCATGGCAGACGGGAGTCCTGAGATGGAAAGGTGAGGTTTGCCTGTTGTAAAAAGGGGTTGGGTTTTTAGGGATGAGGGTGGAATTTGGTTGGGGTTTTGACATAATTGAGGCAAGGCAAGGTTGAATTAGGAGTATGACCATACATACAAGCCATTGGCAAGGCCCACCACCCATGATCAAAGGTAGGCTAATAATTGGGGCCCTGCTAACGTAAAAGTATTGGGTCCCATGATTACTGATTGCAACCCGGGGTATGAGTAGTTAAGACAAGCAGTGAAGGAAATAGTACTCCACTCTTTCAACAGCAATTACAACTCATTTAAAAATAATTGAAACATTTTAATTAACGTCTGTTTTCTTACATTTGGGCGGTTTCCCTTTAATGTTGGATATAAAAACGATCACATTTGGTTATTGTTCCTCTCGCTGTCAGATGTTAAATCACTTGTTCCTTTTTATCCAGCTGCCACATAAAAATGCTGTGTTACGTTCAGCGTCGGACTGGGGAACCCAGGGCCCAACAGGCCTACAACCTCAGGAGCCCCCCACACCAACCCCCACGCACACATACAATTTACGACACGTCAATGCAACCGGGAAAGGTAAGTAGAAGGAGTGCAGGGAGCAGGTCTGGGCCAGTGCGGCCCAAAAGACCCAGGGCCCACTGGGTTTTTTCTTGGTGTCCCACCAGCCCAGTACAACCCTGGTTCTGTTTGGGGGGTATGCTGGGAGTTACAATGTAGAGGAATACTATAAATAAATAAAAAAATAATTTTTACTGGTGCTTACAGCAGTTGTGACATTATATGTTGAACGCCTGGACATCCCCTCAGTTCCTTTCAAATGAACATTTTCCCATAGGAATATGAAAAGCAATTTGTGTAGGTTGTGTTTGAAGATGTTCCTCTAGAAGGAACTGAGAGGATGTCCAGAAATGACTATGAACTGGAGAGGAGATAGGTGGCAGGTTTGATGGCCCATTAGAAGAAGTTTGGCTGTATGAATGCTCCAGAGATAAGGTTTTTGTAAATGGAAATTTGTGTTGGTGGTATGGGAAAATGTTCCTCTGGAAGGAACTGAGGGGATGTCCAGGAATGGATGTGAGTGAAGGAATGGACCGGAAGTGAAGATTTTCCTCTTTAAGGAATTGAGGGCATGTGCTGGGAGTCACAGTATTGAGAAATGCCATGAGATAAAATGTTTTGGGTTTTTTTGCTGGTGGTTACAGACTGTCAATTTGTACTGAATGTTGATTGGAATCACTTTGGCATTATATGTTGAGGGCCTCTACCATTCTATTCTGGTTCCCCTCCATAAACAAGTCACTTATCCCGCCATGTCAAAGGTCACGTTGAGTCCTACTGTCTATCAATCTATATAATCATATAAACATGATCATCATTTATTTCTATAGCACCAGCAATTTCAGCAGTGCATTAGAATAATATTGATTCTTTATGCATCACTCATCAGAATGAGCAAGGAGAAATATTACTTGCCCAGGCAAGTGTTGTCTTAGTATATATCGACAGGAAAGGGTTGCAGTTATAAGATGGAACTTACAATGGGCGCTGCAGAAGAAAACATGAGGATCAGAGGCTCCCTACTCACTTCCAATCTACAGCTCCTAAATGATGGCGAAAGTCCATCTTTTTCCCTTAAAATATTATGAAATCATCCTCCCCAGATCTGGCATAATCTGTTTATAATAGAAAATGCGCAACCCCAGGACAAAAATGAAAACCATTTCCTCAAACAGCGAAATGATCTTTATATAATGCAGATTTACAGTTTCTTTATGCTCTGCTCTCATAATAACAGAGAGGAGCCGGCATAGACTCAGGCTTTCCAACAGGAAGTCAAAGGTCAACATCAAGTGACATGTTCCAAGCTAATAGATTTCTACTGACAAGATTATACAGACCTTGCTGGGGCTGGGAGGCCATGCTCTGTTAAACAGATAAAACTGCTATATACAATGTGGCTACTAGGGATGTAGCGAACGTCGGAAAAAAAGTTCGCGAACATATTCGCGAACTTGCGCAAAAATGCGAGCGGTTCGCGAACGGTTCGCGAACCCCATAGACTTCAATGGGAAGGCGAACTTTAACATCTAAAAAAGACATTTCTGGCCAGAAAAATGATTTTAAAGTTGTTTAAAGGGTGCAACGACCTGGACAGTGGCATGCCAGAGGGGGATCAAGGGCAAAAATGTATCTGAAAAATCTGCCTGTGTGTGCTTGGAAGAGATAGTGTAGGGGGAGAGCTGTTAGTGATTTCAGGGACAGATGATAGTAAGTTTGCTGGCTAGTAATCTGCTTGATACTGCTCTGTATTGGAACAAAAAAATAAATAAAAGCAGTCCTTACAAGGACTACTGTTATTGCAGCAGTCAGCAGATGAGATCAGAAGCAGGACAGCTGCCCACTGCAGCTACATACAGAGCACTGCAGTAGAAGGTAGATTACTAGCCAGCAAAGCTACCTAAGCTTAAATGTCCCTCAAACCCCTGCAGACTTCTGTCCCTCCAATAACAGAGCAGTATCAAAACGATTACTAGCCAGCAAACTTTCAACTGTCCCTGAAATCACTAACAGGCAGCAGCTCTCTCCCTACACTATCTCTTCAGCACACACAGGCAGAGTGAAAAAACGCTGCAGGGCTTCGGTTTTTATAGGGAAGGGGAGTGGTCCAGGGGAGAGCTTCCTGATTGGCTGCCATGTACCTGCTGGTCTGGGGTGAGAGGGCAAAAAAAAGCGCCAACAATGGTGAACCCAAAATGGCGAACGTCGCGCGACGTTCGCGAACTTCCGGCGAGCGCGAACACCCGATGTTCGCGCGAACAAGTTCGCCGGCGAACAGTTCGCGCCATCCCTAGTGGCTACTGTTCCATGGATAGTCAGATATTTACAGTATCTTTACTTGACAGGCAGCCGGAAAATTATCAGGTGGCAAATTGGCCAAAGCTGACAGTTTAACTATAATGAGTTGCATGCCCTGACATTTTCTTTAGCCAGAACATTCTGGGTCACTTTCCTGGTTTTTGATGGTTGGGGTGGTGATGATACTGAGAGCAGACCTCAGTGAAGATACAGAAAGTACAAAATAGGGTTTCTTTACTACTTATAAATCTTAAAGACAAACACAATGGGGGATCTTAGATCAGGGGTCCACAACCTCTTTTTACCCATGAGTCACATTCAGACGCTAAAAGAAATATGGAGCAATGCAAACATGAAAAATGTTCTTGGGTGGTTCAGGAGGTTCTTTTTGGCAATATACCAGGTTTTTATGCAACCAAAACTTGCGTCCAAAGCAGTAATTCAAAAATAAGCATTGAGGACAAGCAAGTGGTTGGTGAACCACAGGTTGGGGATCGCTGACTTAGTGGTTATTGGAACAACCTACTAAGGAAAACCTGTATCGCTGCCAGGTCCAGGCTCATGGTAATTTCAGGGTCTCCTTGGGTCAATGTGTATACTTGTGCATAAGTCATCAGTGCTGAAGGTGTGCATTGGTACTTGCCTTATTATGTCTTCATAAACTGAAAAATGGGAGCACCTACCATCCAAAAGGGGAAACATGTGATGGCGTGCGAGGCCAAATGTATTGTGTGTAAATATGAGAAGAGAAGAAAAGAGTGGCCTATAAATTGCACCAACCCATCGTATTGCCCAAAAGTGCCATAGTGGTAGTTTAAACATCACTTTTAATATCTGTTTTGAGTGTGTCATATAGAAATTCTTTGGTATTTTGTGACCCAAAGACAAATATTAAAATTAGGTAGGAAAGCTCTATTGTGTAAACCCAGGTCTGTGGTAACTCCACCCGGTAGGGATCCCTACGAATGAGGGTATTGGGTTCCAGCAACTGTCACCCATCTAAAGGCCCTCACACACGGGCCGATAAAAGCTGCCGACAGACTATCTCGGCAGCTTATTGGCCCATGTGTGAGGCCATCTGATGGGCATCCCTGATCGATATCTGGCCGACAGTTTGCCCGATGCCGATTGGGCAGGGTAAAAAATTCAGTCGGATCGCGGCCACATCTGTTTAATTGCGGTCCGCAATTGACCGCCCGTACAGCCTCTGATCTGACTGTTGAGCCCTAGGGCACATGATCGTATCAGCCCAATATCGCCCACCTCAATGTGGGTATATCGGGGAGAGATCCGCTCATTTGGTGACATTGACAAACGAGCAGATCTCCCTGTGTATGGCCACCTTTAAATGCTGAGATGTGTCCAGCCTAGTTTATCAACTTCTGAACCGTTAAATACTTCTATAGTAGTGAACAATGGTTTCTGTATTCTCAAGTATACCGTGAATCTATAGTAGCTGTACCATAGCACAAACCTTTGTTCCAACGTAGAAGCTCAAAGCAGTTTACACTATAGAGTTTTCCTACCTGATATTAATATTTATCTTTGGTTCACAAAATAGCAAAGAAGTTCCATGTGACACACTTATATTAATACAAATATCAAAAGTTATGTTTTAACAACCACTATGGCACATTTGGGCAATATAATGGGTTGGTGCAATTTATAGGCCACTCTATCTTCTCTTTACTTGCCATATTATTTACAGTATCCAGAATGGGTCGGTATTTTCTTATTATGGGCCAGGCATCAAATAAAGAGCACCGTGGCATAGGCAAGAATGAAAGACATGAATAGAACTCTTGAATATGGAAATATATGTAAATACTATAGATTTGTTTGAGCCATTTTTTATCTACAAAAAAAAGGCTTTTATTCAGCAACCCTATCAAGTATGCAAGATTAACTAGGTCAGGGAGAAGGGGCTCGACTTTGAACATTGAAGCAGATCATTAGGCTCATTAATGAATCAAGGCACTCTCCAAATGTCACTTACGCAGCCATAGTTCAATCAGTTAATCATTAGCTTTCATCTATTGTTTCTATACTTTATCATAATAAGATGAGTATCCTCTTAAGATAGAAGTTAAATTGATTAATGTGTGCATGCTTATATCAGAGCTGGCCCCAGCTCTTTCTGCTCAGCCATGGGACAATGATCATTCAATCTACCTAGAACAGTAGCAATCCAGAATTCTTACTAGCTAGAAGTGGTTACATCAAGAGGTAGAATTTAGTGATGGGCGAATAAATTTGCCAGGCATGAATTTGTGACGAATTTCCACCTTTCACTGCCAGCAAAAAAATTCACAGTCGGAAAAACTGGCGCATGAAAAAAAATTGGGCGTAAAAATGATCTCGGCCGTCGAAATTGATGCTTGTCAAAATTATTTTGTCGCCCATTGACTTCAAGGCATTTTGCAAATATTACGCCTTTTTGTGGATTTAGCAGTAAATTTGTGAATTTTTCAGCAAAGTGAAACAGGACAAATTTGCTGATCACCAGTGTAACTACATATGCAGTGTGGAAAAGGATTTTTGGGGGGCCTCTTTGAAGGCAGGGCTGGTCACTGTGTCCTGATAGATTCAGATGGTAGGGTGGCCATACATGGGTTGATTCTGTACAACATGGATGAGGATCTATGAGTCCTATTTAGTTACTTATCTTTGGATGCATCATTCCCTAGCGGATATGTCTGATTTACAAACCAAACATATATATCTTTTGGGATCGTATAGGCAGCATCTAATCTAGGATGCATATGCTCAGCTTTACATCCTTGTTGGTTCCTGAGGAAAATTTGCATGGAAAGGACATCTCCTTCTATAAGCATTACATTAAATATGTAATAGCTTGCTACAGTACGTCAAAAAATAGTAGAAGACTCCCAAGAGGGCTATGGGAGGACAGGGTTAATGTTAGGAGCATATGCCTACAAGGGGGTGTGGTGTGTTGAGTTAAAAATTTTGTAGTTTTGAATCTCGAACCTTTTTCCAGTGAGTGGTACTTGTGTCCATGCGTAAGGTTTATTGTCCCAAGGTTTTGAGTCCTTCTCACAGCTAGTGGCTAGTGAGTTGGTATCCCCCACCCTGCTCAGTAGGGTTAATTTGGTACCTCCTTGCTTTGCCCATCTGATGTAGTTCCATGCCTTAAAATAAATCTTCTGATTATCAAGTCTTCACATTTATATTATTCGACTATATAATCCATGTCATAAAAAAATGTGAAATATAATTCATTTGCATCTTGTTTGAATCTGGATGTTATAGTTCAGCGACCTAGCATCGTATTTGTTTGAAGACAGAGAGATGTAAAAATATCAGCCTTATCTGTGACCGATCATTACATTTGTTTGCATGGTAGCCCTCAATAAGACCCTGGGTGCAGTGAATTAAAGGACAAATGTTATATAAACAAGGTGGGAAAGATAAGCTAGTGAGATGGTGGAAAGGCCTGAATTCATTAATAATTTCCATTTCGTTGGGGGTTATAAATTGCAGTGTGGTGGAATGATTTTGGTGTTATTTTAGGAGATCAGACCATGGATTTATTTTTATCTAAAGCTGGGCATAGCAAGATTCATTTTTGGGGTAGTGGGGCTGGTTTTGAACATACTACACAGTTGTCCATCAGATACACATTTTTGGCCCGCTGAAGTAGATTGCTCTGTGGGTCAGATTCCTGGTTTGTTGGCCAATGCATGACCACTTTTGTTTACCTTGTTCTTCGCAACTGCTGTGCTGCCTTTGGTGGGAGATATGGGGATAGAATAAAGAGATTCTTTTCCTTAATTCCTTTTTGGGGTGAAAAACTGTGATTCATGTCAGGAATGGGGTTGACGGAGGGTGTCTGTGTTATCCATCCAATAGAGAGTGCTGGATGAGAAGAATGTACGATCCACTTAAAGAGCAATGTTGGAAGAAGCTGTGTGATCTGTTATAACAGGTAAAGATGTGTGGTCTACTACAGAGGTATTGGAGAACAGCTACTTAATACTCTACAGTGGGTTGCTGGGGAAGAGGTTATAGGTTTTTCCACAATGGCAGTAGCGGAGTGGTCCATCACAAACAATGAGTTAAGAGTTAAGGCTGTAAGTTAAGAGTTACGGCTGCGTGTCTGCTACACATGGTCTTGATTCAGATGTGTTACCCACCACATTGGTATAATGGGGAGACTATACTGTCAGTGGCTCATGAGCAACATGTAACTCACCAATCCCTTGGATGTTGCTCCAAGTGAACTCAAAGCAAATGCTTATTTTTGAACTTTTTTCATGCTTCCCAACTCTTCATATATTTTGAAAGTGGCTCACGGGTTCAGAAGGTTGGGAACCCCACTGAAGGTGATCCACTATAAAGCTGAGGAAGAAGCAGAAGAATTCATAATAAGGAGTGTTCATAGACATCCCAAGCATCAAAGAATCATTGAAATTGAGTAAATAAAGTGATCTAGCAGCAAAAGAAACATGGGGTGAATACCATGAGGTTTTTGTTTAACTTCAGAATTTTTAATGGGACATCACCACAAATACAGTTGTGGACCTGCAATGAGTGAATTCACCCCTTTTTGCTGAAAAATTTGCAAAACTACTGAAAAAATTCACAACATGGCATGTTGTCTATGCCTTTGGGCGATTTTTTTTTTGTTGCTGCAACTTTTTTGTCGCAGCAACTTTGCTTGTAGTGTCAATGTGTGTTGTTTCTCAGTTCAAATGCACTGAAGTGAATGGACGTTTTTTCTTGCTTTTTTTGTCGCAGTACTGCAAATAAAAAAATCCACCGTCAGCGAAATGACGAATTTCACAGCAAATTTGCTCATCACTACCTGCAATTTGTCCCGCAGTCAGTAAATCCCATTTACTAAAGGTACTTGCGCCAACATGCAATCCTTGAGCTTCTGCAGTGAGTAAATGAGCCACTTCCAGTCTCTGGAAGCCCCTGCATGCCCGTGCTAGGCTTGAAGCATTTCATTACTTTGTGATATCAACATCTGTCACACTTAAGGAAAATTGTTGTTTTCTACATATTCAGTCCAGAGCCATTCTTAATCAAATCTGACATTTTAATATATATTCCCTCCCTGGCTGGAGAAGTTTTATTTATTAAGTCATAGCGTAGAGTCTGTTTAAGTCAACTGACTGCTTGTTTTCAGGATTTTTAAGGCTTTTTGATAAATAAAAACACTTTCATTACTAGTCTATTCTATTTTTATGTTTTTTTTTATTCCATCTTGTTTCTCTGCTGGGCGCTGCTGAATATCCAGAAATGAAATTGTAATTAATGGAGATGGAGAACATAAGAGTTGAAATAGAAATCCACTGCAGACTAGAATGATGTTTGCTTTCTCTTTTTTTTCGCCCTATTACTTAGACATTTTATTTGAGTCCCTCAGCAAAAAATCAATAAGCCCATCCGTTATTACTTCACAGGGAAAAAAAAGATGTACAATTTTTTCTTTTTAGAATATGTAGCTCAGGAGTCGGTACAGTACAGTGCTTATTTTTTTTATTTGCTGCATTTGTTTTTAGTGAGTTTGTAGAGAATTATTTTTATGGCCTAGTTCTATGTGATTAGGTCCCCGCTTGCTGAAATGCTCTAAGGAGGAATAAAGCAAGAGCACTTGACATTTCTTTACTTATTTGCGACATATTTTTGCAGAGCGGAACAACTTATACATGGTTTCCCGCGTCAATGGAATTTACAATAATGTTTTCCAAAACCAAATGAATGCTACAATTTTATGGCACACTCAATATTACAAATAGTGCCTATGAAGTGTTTGGAATCACTGTAAGTTTCACTTCAATGGGAAGTGTCACTAACTCTTGACTACACTATATGGCCAGAAGTATGTGGACACCCCTTAATAAGGCACATCATACAATTCCTTGACAATCATGTGCTTCCTATTTAGTAGCAAAGAGGGTCCTTTCCTGTTTCAGCACAAAAAATCCCCCATGTGCAAATTGAGGTCCATGCCGAATGGGTTTGCTGACATGGGAGTGGAAGATCTTGACTGACCTCTACAGAGTCCTGACCTCAACCAAACTGAACACTTGTGGAACCTCAACTACATTCCAGGCCTTATCCCTAACATTAATGCTCAAAATCTTATTATTAGAAGCAAACCACCCACAATATTCCAGCACTGAATAGAAACCTTACAAAAAGAGTAAAGTGTAATGGCTGTAGCAACGAGAAGACCAATGGAATGCTGGCAAGAGAGTTGTCTGCATACTTTTAACCATATACTATATTTTTCCTTCCACCAATACTTACCTCCATTTGTCTTTTACTAAAGGTGGCCATACACGGAGAGATCCGCTCGTTGAGGTGGGCAATATCGGGCTGATCCGATCATGGGCCCTAGGGCCCAACGATCGGATCCTAGCGAACGCAAACGGGCGGTCGGATCGCGGGACCGCATCAACGAACAGATGCGGCCGCGATCCGACGGGATTTTTAGCCCCATCCGATCAAGATCTGGCCGACTTTCGGCTAGATCTCAATCGGAGAAGCCCGTCGGGGGCCCCCATACACTGGCCAATAAGCTGCCGACTCGGTCTGTCAGCAGCTTTTATTGGCCCGTGTATGGCCACCTTTAGTCCTCACTCCAGTTCCAGAGGCCTTTCAGTCACAACTACTCCTAAGGAAAAACTCTGAAGTCCCTGCTCAGAAACACAGAGTACCCAAGGGCTGAACTCAAAGTAAATCACCCAAGCACAGGGGAAGTGTTACTACAAGGTCTTCATGACACTCTGCAAGCCAGGAATTACTGGTTAACAGCAACACAACATAGCTTGACACCCACCCAAAACCACAGGAGCCATAAGAATCCAAAGACTTTATCATAGCATAAAGAAGGTGAAGCTGAGTGCCACTCTATCACAAAAGAGCTAAAACCCAACTGGGTCTTTTACTTTATAAAGCTGCAAGAGTCTGTGTCTGACCCAAAGTACAGAGGTGCAGGTGAATGAACATGCCAAATGTTGTGTTGGTGCCACCATAAATCACTAACCCAGTGATCACATTCTCCTAAAAATTGGATGTCTATAAAATGCCATCATGGCTGAAGCCAAAGTAGCATATATATTACCCAATCAAATCAGCAGGAGGGAGTAATCAGTTTCAGCTTAAAGGTAAACTAGGACAAAAAACATTGGTTCAGAGTACAGGTCTCTGTAAGTGGTCCATAACGCTATTTTGGACTTTCCTGATAGATTCAGTATCTGTCCAAGTTTTGGCCAGATATCAGTTGGGGAGGCTGATGGATGGCCTCCGTACCTTGGTTAATATACTGCCAACTGTGAAAGCATTTATCAGTCAATGTATGGCCACATGCATCAAAATCTCTGACCTTCTAAACTTTTGCAATCTGATACATTAGCTGATACATAGCTGAGCAGCTACAGAAGATTCAGGTCCTACTGAGCATGCTCCCAGTGCTTTATTAAAGTCTGCAATGGAACAATTTCTTCAATTAGTATATTTGTTTATACATTTCCCAGCAGCAGACGCTCCAGACCCTTCTGAGCATGCTCCTAGAGCAAATGTTACCAATAATTCATTCGTTTTTGGCATTCTTGTGAAATCTATCATCTATACCAGTGATCCCCAACCATTGGCTTGTGAGTAACATGTTGCTCACCAACCCCTTGGATGTTGCTCTCAGTGGCCTCAAAGCAGGGGCTTATTTTTGAATTCTAGGCTTGGAGGCAAGTTTTGGTTGTATAAAACCAAGTGCACTGCCAAACAGAGTCTCCCATAGCTGCCAGTCCACATAGGGGCTGCTAGTAGCCAATCATATCCCTTATTTGCATTCCCAAGGACTTTTTTCATGCTTGAGTTAAGGGGGCCAGACACGGGCAGATTTTTTACTTCCAAATAACCGATTCCAGAATGTTCCGATAATATCGGTAACTTATCAGATGGTTGATGGCATACGAACGATCGTCGGACGAACGATCGGCTCGACATTCGCCTGAGTTTAAAAATTTTGGTTTTTCAGGGATAAAATCGTGCAGTGCGTGAATTATAGACATTTGTCGTAGAACGATCGTTCTTTGCAAATGTCAGGATTGTAGCCCAAGCCAACGAAAATATACTGAAGGACCCGACCCGAAAGCTTCATTTGTAACCATATGAACTATGTAAAAAAATAAATTGGTGCTAACTGCAGGAATATCACCCTATCGCCTCATATGTGAAAGAAGTTTATTATGCCTTAGTATAGATCCATGCACCCCAGGTTCTAAGAGAGCTTAGTTCAGTTTTAGACCAGCCCCTATTTCTGATTTTCTCAGATTCACTTTCATCTGGTATGGTGCCTATGGATTGGAGAAAAGCTGATGTTATTCCAATATTTAAAAAGGGATTACGATCTCAGCCTGGCAATTATAGGCCAGTAAGCTTGACATCTGTGGTGGGCAAATTATTTGAAGTCTTGTTAAGGGATCACATTCAAAATGTTGTCCTGGTGAATGACATTATGAGCAACAATCAGCATGGCTTTATGAAGGATAGGTCATGTCAGACGAATTTGATTGCTTTTTATGATGTGGTAAGTAAGATGCTGGACAGTGGGGGGGGGGCAGTAGGTGTGATCTATTTGGATTTTGCCAAAGCGTTTGATACTGTGCCCCACAAACGACTGCTTTCTAAAGGTTCTTAGTGGGGTCCCCCAGGCACCCACTAAGTATTGGGTACACTTTTATTTAACTTGACTGGGGCAGCTGGGAAACTGACAATATGTCTAGCCCCATGTCAGATTTCAAAATTGAATATAAAAAAATCAGTTTGCTCTTTTGAGAAATGGATTTCAGTGCAGAATTCTGCTGGAGCAGCACTATTAACTGATGTGTTTTAAAAAAAAAACATGTTTTCCCATGACAGGATCCCTTTAAGTTTCAACCTGTCTTATGTTAGAACCAGGAAAATAAAGAACATTTATTTTTGAACCCTAAATTATAGGAAAACAGAAAACGAAGAACAGAAAGCAACACAATAAATCCTTATTTATGGGTTACTTTTTGAAAATGTTTTTTTTTATAGTGAACTGCCCCTTTATGGACAATAAATGTCTATAATTGTCCCCTGTTCACAACACATACAGATAAGTGTGGGTGGAATATGTTTTTTAATCGGTACTTTGACTCCCATGTCATACAACACATGTCAGCGGGAAGTGTCTGGCAGTCTCGGCGCTTCGTTCGTTTAATGAGATCGTCTTTTTCAGCCGCACCAGAAACATGTTCCTACACCTCCAATTAATCCTTCGCCTTTGTACAAAGAAAATAATACTCCAGTTTCAGGATTACAGTGGAAATGTTATTTTGTCTCAGGAGGAGATGATATAAAAATGTAGAAGGCGCGATTCGAGAGAAATGATTCAAATCCCGCTGAGGGCAATTCATATTTAAAGGGATACTATCTTCTTAAATATCTGCTTGTTGGAATTTTTTTTTGTATTTCATTCCTGTCCATGAATGTTCATTCTCATAAGTGCTGTGCAGTGTTCTCTTATTAAATACATCATTAAATACATCCTTCCATGGAGCTGCTGGGTCTGTCCTTCTAAGCTTTCTTATCTCAATCAGTCGGGACAAAGGGCTGATTCACAAGGGGAGCATTAGGGTTTCTGAGATAATATTCTCACAAATCAATTGAATGGAAATCTATTTAAGTCTACAGCGTCATTCATATATCTATATCACATATCTCTATATCTAAAGATGGAGAAGTAGATAAGAAACAGGCAGGTGGCTATGGTCTTATGATACCATTGTGATGTTAAAGGCGTAACCTTGTTTAATATGGTTAATAGCTCATTGATTCCATGTTGTTTTGTTTGTATTTTGAAGAGGAGCCAAGGCAACACTCTCCCAACAGCTTTAGTGGATTTCATCTCCTCTTAGGGGGACAAATTAATTAAAATCTGATAGAGTTGAAATATTTTGGGGGGCAAATGCCTATAGTAGTAATTTAATAAATACAGGTTTGGGATACATTATCCGGAAACCCGTTATGAAAGTTATGAATTATGGGAAGGCCAACTCACATAGACTCCAATTTAATCAAACAATTCTCTTTTAAGAAAAAAATATGGATAGACCCCTTATCCAGAAAACCCCAGGTCCAGAGCATTCTGGATAATAGGTCCCATACCTGTGTCCAAATATCTTTATCATTTCCAGTAGGGGGTACTTTATCCCTTATAATACAGAGTTCCCAGTATAACTCAGCCTGCAGCATTGTGCCTTTATATGGTCAGAGAACAACCCCTCAGTGACTTCTAATATCCTTATCATTTACAGTAGGGGGTACATTATCCCTTATAATACATGAGTGATACTCAGAGTTCCCTGTATAACTCAGCCTGCAGCCTTGTGCCTTTATATGGTCACAGAACAACCCCTCAGTGACTTCTAATATCCTTATCATTTACAGTAGGGGTACATTATCCCTTTTAATACATGAGTGATACTCAGAGTTCCCTGTATAACTCAACCTGCAGCCTTGTGCCTTTATATGGTCACAGAACAACCCCTCAGTGACTTCTAATATCCTTATCATTTACAGTAGGGGGTACATTATCCCTTATAATACATGAGTGATACTCAGAGTTCCCTGTATAACGCAGCCTGCAGCCTTGTGTCTTTATATGGTCACAGAACAACCCCTCAGTGACTTCTAAAATCCTTATCATTTACAGTAGGGGGTACATTATCCCTTATAATACATGAGTGATACCCAGAGTTCCCTGTATAACTCAGCCTGCAGCCTTGTGTCTTTATATGGTCACAGAACAACTCCTCAGTGACTTCTAATATCCTTATAATCTATAGCAGGAGGTACATTATCCCTTATAATGAGTGACACTCCTGTGTGACCTTCAGGGGTGAGCAAGCAGACAGCAGACATTCCCTACAAATAGTTCTCTAACTTGCCTTCACAAATCAGGTTTCTGGGCCTTCTCAATAGGGGACATCTTTAAACTTTTTATAATGTTCCTTCATGGTTCTATTGATCTAAGCCACTTCAAAATGATTGTATAGTGGTTGATCCAAACGTCCATATTAATGTTCTACTGGATCCTTGTCGGCTTTGCGTCATACTGTTGCCTGCGACTGTTGAAGGTTATCTCACGTGCGTAGTTTATCGTTTCCGCTTTTTTCCAGTGACATCATTCCCACCGTTCAATGGCCTTAAAGACATGGGTTCTGGGAGAATATTTCTCATAAATCAATAAAACGTAAATCTATTTTAGTCTTCAGCGTCATCCATATATATCTGTATAACATATCTCTATATCTATAGATGGAGAAGTAGATAAGAAACGGGCAGGTGGTTAAGGTCTTGCAGTAAAGGAAAATATTATTATGGGGCAACTCATTGTGTAAGTCCTACGTCTGGTCCTACGTCTGGTACCTTGTCCTCTGTCTGGGCAGTGGTTGCTGATTTTATCACTTACACAGATATTTAAGCTGAATTCAAATTGGAATAATGGAAGACGATGAAGCAGATTTCTTTCAACAACAATGGAATTAGAAACTCATTACAGAATTGTACCACAAAGGAAGAACTGCCTACGCCTGTTGTGTTATTACCTTTCTAATATTGTTAGAAAGAAGAAAAGATCAGCTGTTGTTACCAGATTATTAATTGTCTGAACTTGTGAAGCGAATCCTACTCACAGCCGGGAAACCAATCCTGTAGCTCCGAAATAGCCTCCGATAGATCAAGAGAGACACTTTATTCACTCCTCTCTGCAGGCGGAAAAAACTGATATTCTTGGCTCCCCGACAAGTTTTTCAATAAGTAGACAAATCTTACAAATACATTCTGCCAAAAGAAATAACAATTTCAGATTGAGCTTCTATTCCGACATACCTGGATACTGACTGGAAACAGAATATTGAATCCAGGGAGATAGGATCCACATAACAAACGGAAGAATTGGGAAATAGGAGGAAATAGAGCTGAAATTGTTTGGAATTTAGAAAAGGACAAAAAAAGTATTACAGTCTGGTTTTCATTTTGGTGGAGTAAGTGACAAACTAGAAATGATATATATTAAATAGTATGGAATCCGTTATTCGGAAAATCCATTATCCAGAGATCTCTGAATTATGGAAAGGCCATCTCCCATAGACTAAATTTTATCCAAATAATCCAATTTTTTTAAAAATGATTCCCATTTTCTCTGTAATAATAAAAGACTAGCTTGTACTTGATCCCAACTGTCAGGGGGCCTATCGGCTCCCAGCAGGAGTAGTAAGGACCAAGGAGGAAGCCCACGGGTCAAAGTCCAAGTTCGCGGTACAAATAAGGGTCAGGCAAACACGTAGTCCAAATCCAGGCAAATGTCCCAAAGGCAGGCAGGATAGAAGCAAGGTCAAGGTTCAGGTAGGGTCAAAGTCCAATAATCGATATAGCTAGAATAAGACAGCACCCAGGAATGGACCAAACATGTAACGTTCAGTATCCCACAACCCAGAGTAAACCCCAATGTCCCGGGCTCGGCTCACGCTTCGGCCTATAACCGCCGCCTTTCACGTTGGGTGGGGCCCTCCGCTACTCGGATGCCGCCAGGACTTAATAGTGAGGAGACTGAGGGAAGAACTCTGGGCGAGCAAGGGAACTTAACGTAAAGGTTATCAAAGTCCAGGAACGGGCCGAGTCGAAACCAATCAGGAATGCAGTACAAAATCGGTAAGCAGCAGAGTAATCGAGGTCACAGGCCAGGTCAGCAACAAACAGGGTCAAAGTACAGAACGGAATCCAAAGAGTAGTCAGGGACAAGCCAAAGGGTCAGGGCAGGCGGAAGTCAAACAGGAATCAGGGATAGCCAAAGGTCACAACAAGAATCACAGAATAAACGCACCCAGGAACAATATACAGAACCTACATTGGGCAAGGCACAAAAGGACTGATGGCCCTTTAAACACTTGAATTTGGCGCCATTGGACGCTGGCGAATCAGCGCCAGCGCCAGTGCAATTGCGCCAGCGTGCCTGCCCCTTTAATTCTAACGCATGCGCGCCGCGCGCTCCATAGGAGCCGGCGCCTGGGGCCTAGCCGCACCGGCGGAAGAGGTGCGAGACGGGCGTCCCCGTCGAGGGGGCGGCAGGCGTCCCTGCCGTCCCCTGGGTAAGTACTTTACAAAACAATTCTTATGATCAGGAGTTAAACCAGCGTCCTGAGCGTCTTTTTATTTTGAATTTGGCTCTGACGTCCTGACGCTGGCGTCGCTGCACCACCGCTATCCACGTGGAGTTCATGGGTGCTGCCGCCGAAGAGAGGAGACGCGCAATCGGGCACTCGTGACACCAACTAAGATATAATTAATCCTCATTGAAAGCAGACCCAACCTATTTGGTTTATTTAATGTTTACATAATTCTCTAGTAGACTAGATCCAAATTATGGAATAATCCCTTATCTGGAAAACTCCAGGTCCTGCGCATTCTGGATAACAGGTCCCATACCTGTATTTGTAAAAAGCATATTCAGCAAAATGTCTTAATGTGATCATGGATTGTGACGTTGAATCTGAAATGTGGGTCCTAATTTATAAAATGTCACAAAACGTAAATTGTTGTCGGGGTTGGAAGAAACATTTTATCAAAGCAATAAAATGTTACTCAAATCTCATTAGTTTAATAGCATTTCAGTTATTCTGACAACTTTATTGGCAGGTAGGATCATTTTGATTAGATATATTTTTTTTTTTCAATTATTTTGCCAAAAAGAAAATCTTCATCTTCCCAGAGGACATAGGGTTATTATATCAAGTCTGAATAGCCAAACAAAAGAATGTTTAATTAGAGATAGATGGGAACGGAAACTTTTATTGACATTTTCTTTAGATGGTACAAATAATATTTTAAAACTTTAAAAATCTGGTTACCACCTGAAAAAGATTTAGGCAAGAAAAAGAGTGGATTCAACTGTATACCAAATCTTTCAAAAGATATTTGGGCAAATATAGAATGAGAACCATCATTTACATATTTAAATTTGAAAAAAAATTAGATCCTCTTTAAAAAAAATATTTACCCAGAGCTGGGGAGGCCCAAATTTCAACACTCTTATTTTTGAGGTTTTTGAAACCACAAATAAAATCCTTTTTTCTAAAACCATGAATGTAATTTAATAAAAAAGTACGAGCGAAAAAAGTTCTGAACAACCCAAATAAAAATAAAATATCTCTAAATCCTCTAAAAAATTGTGTTTTACAGGCAATTACTAGCGAAAAAAAATCTGAAAACCTCTAAAAGTCTGAATGGCTAAAAAAAGGTCCAATAAGATCAGCGCAGTTCCTATTGAGTTCTGTGGGACCTCAACTGCTTTTACTTGCTAATGTTTTGTATTAGAACTTTTTTGTGTTATATACACTTCATAAATCTCAAATTTCTTAGAGAAATTGAAAAAAATTCAAATTGTGCAAGCAATAGAAATTTGAATGTTAGTAAATTGACCCCTTGAGTCACATTTCACATTCAAGATGCACATTTCTCCTGCAATTCTAGAAAACCATGTGGAAAAACAATTTTAAAATTAGAACTTCACCTTTAGTCTCGATTTATCAGTTGGCAAAATCTCAGAATTTCCAATGAAATCTGTCAAGCCTTTAAGAAGTCAGTGGGAGTTGCTTTTTTTAACATTCAATCAATATTTGTGAGGAACTTACCTGGTGGTCTGGGGGGGGACGACAGGGACGCCTGCCTCGACGAGTGGCTTCCAGTAGGTCACAGGCACCGGCGTCTTAGGGCGCGCGTGGCGCGATCCAGGTTTCTTAAAGGCGCAGGCGCGCTGACGTTGTGACGTCAGTGCGCAAGGGCGCGCAATTCAAAAACTATTTAAAGCCCATTAGGGCTGTGGGACTTTGCCCGTGATAGGATTTGTTCCTGGTGCTTTGAGCTTGTGTTATTCTGAAACCTGTTTGATTCCTGTTTTGACCCTGTCTGGCTATTTGACTACTCTGATTTCTGGATTCTGACCCTTGCCTGATTACTGACTACCGCTTCTGTTTAACCCTCTGATTGACTTCCTGGTTTGACCCTTGCCTGCCTGATAATGTTTACTCTCTGCCTGCCTCGACTCGGCCTGTTCTGACTACTCCTTTGCCTAACGCCTTGTACTGCGATCTTCTGTCCAAAGACTTTGTTTTACTACAGTCGTGCCCCTTTGCTTGCCAGAACTAACCCTTGCTCCTCTCGAAAAGTCCAGGTGGCATCTGAGTATGCTGCGGGCTCCTCCCGAAGCCAAAGGCGGTCACACTACTGGTGAAGCCGAGCCGTGACCAGGGAGCTTGGCATCAGTTCTGGTTTAGGGTGCCGACCGTGACAATATTTTTTTGGAGGTTTCTAAAACAAATTTGTACAGGCATCGTAAAAGAACAGAACAATGTGTGTTTCCTCTGCTGTTGTTTTTTTCCCTATGGCAACAAGATCAAGTTTTTTTCCATTTAAGATTTTTTCAATATGCTAGCAATCGAGACAAAAAACTGCTTTGTGAAAAAAAGCTGAAACAAAAAAACTGATAAATTGATCTCCCTGGGTTTTGCATTTGGTTTAGCTAAATCCAAATCCTCCAAAAATCTATTGGAGTCATTCAAATCCCAAACTGAGCCCTAGATCCAGTGAATAGCTGTTATGGACCTTACTGTGACTTTTTTTTTGAAAGGTAAAAATTGTATTGCAGAGCACCAAGTTTTTTAATTAATAGAAACAAATTAATTGGGACTTTTAACATGAAATAAATTGCTTGCTTGATTAAACACAGATATTGTGTGTCAAGGTTCCTGTACAGATAATTCCCCTGTGGGGCTACTCACCATGGTGGTCTAGTGGGACAGTGGGAAAGCCCGCCACGCCGGTCTTCCTATTCTCAAGCACCGGTCTCCTAGTGTGCGCGCAGCGTGCCTCTGCTAGATTTAAAAGCGCATTTGCAATGGCGCGAAACTCAAACACTATAAAAGGAAATTCCTGTGTGTAATTCTTTGCCCATTAAAGGTTTTCTCCTAGTGAGTTCCTGGTGCTTCTGTGCTATTTAGCTTCTGTTTCCTGATATCTGATTACCTGTTGTGACCTCTGCCTTTTTTGAGACTATCCTGGCTTCTGGAATCCTGACCCTGCCTGGTAACCGACTCTTCTGTATCCGTATCCCTTCTGATTGATCTCCTGGTTTGACCCTTGCCTGTCTGACTCCGCTTGTACGCTGCCTGCCTCAACCTAACCTGATTGACTACGGCTTTTGTCTACGCCTTGTACGACCTTGTGCGACCTTCTGCCCAAAGACTTTGCTTTACCGTCGTGCCCCTTTGCTAATCCAGAACCCTTCGCTTGGCACCTCTCTTAATAAGAACTGGCGGCATGCGATTAGCCGAGGGCTCCTCCCGAGGTGAAAGGTGGTTGTTAAAGTCGGAAGCAAGAGCCGAGAACAGGGAGCTTAGCATTGGTTCTGAATTTAGGGTGCCGACCGTGACATCCCCTTAAACATTTGCAGTTGACAAGCTTTTTATAAACTCATGAGGTCAACAAGGATCATTTTGGATTTTTCTGCCTGCTGCTAGAAGGAATATTTTTTGTTCATGATGAGCTGATCCAAATGTGATTAGCATCTTCCTTACAAGAATTGCTCAGTTGGCAGGAATATTGTTTTACATTGTAATGACAAGAACAAGAAGTTTACAAATACTTTCCCCCTACCTTCTTTTATCAAGGGTTAAGACTCGCATATATAGAAGATGTTAATGGAGCACTGAGTTCCTTACTATATCCTACTGGATAGAGGGGAAGGTGTATAATAGCCTGGGGATCTGATATATATGTTTATTGAATGGTCCCGATCCAACCTTCCTGACTAATATCTCACTTGGAAGTAAGGAACGTTGTTGCAAAGCAAAACCTTTTTGGTTCAATAGAAGCGTTGGTGTTGAGGTGGGTAAGAAAAGACCTGCTTTTAAGGCTTTCAAGTTAGCTGGTACAGCTGAAACATTTATAAGGTACAAGGAGGCCAATAAATCATGCAAAGAAGCTATAAGGCAAGCTAAAATTGATATAGAAAAGGATATTGCAGCAAGCAGTAAAAAAAATCCAAAATTATTTTTTAAATATGTTAATAGTAAAAAAATGAAGCAGGAAGGGGTGGGTCCCTTATTATCAGAGGGGGGTCAGCTGGTTGATGAAAACAAAATAAAAGCCCAGATTCTGAACTCAGATTTTTCACCTGTTTACACAAATGAGGAACCAGTAAGTGAAGGTTTACTTCTTAACAATCCCAATTCTAGTAATACAACTAATGATGCATGGTTCACACATGATGCAATTCAAAAGAGACTAGAACATGTTAAGATTAACAAAGGTCCAGGGCCAGATGGTATTCATCCCAGGGTAATTAGCAAGCTTAGCTCTGTGATTGCCAAACCTCTTTACTTAATTTTTCAGGATTCATTGAGATCTGGCATAGTGCCGAGAGACTGGCGAATTGCTAATGTGGTGCCTCTATTCAAAAAAGGATCCTGTTTTCAGCCTCAAAACTATAGGCCAGTTAGTCTGACGTCAGTGATAGGAAAGCTTTTCGAAGGGTTAATAAAGGATAAGATACTGGACTTCATAGCAAATCATCATACTATGAGTTTGTGCCAGCATGGTTTTATGCATAATAGATCTTGCCAGACTAACTTAATTTCTTTTTATGAGACGGTAAGTAGAGACCTCGATTCTGGGATGGCAGTGGATGTGATTTACTTAGACTTTGCTAAAGCATTTGATACAGTGCCACACAAAAGGTTACTGGTTAAATTAAGGAAAGTTGGCCTACAGTATTTGTACCTGGATAGAGAACTGGCTAAAAGATAGACTACAAAGAGTGGTGGTAAATGGAACATTTTCTAATTGGACCAGTGTTGTTAGTGGAGTACCGCAGGGCTCTGTACTAGGTCCCTTGCTTTTCAACTTGTTTATTAATGACCTGGAGGTGGGCATTGAAAGTACTGTTTCTATTTTTGCAGATGAGACTAAATTGTGCAGAACTATAGGTTCCATGCAGGATGCTGCCACTTTGCACAGTGATTAAACTGGAAAACTGGGCAGCAAACTGGAAAATGAGGTGATGATAATCAATGTTGATAAATGCAGGTTATGCACTTTGGCAAAAATAATATAAATGCAAGTTATACACTAAATGGCAGTGTGTTGGGAGTTTCCTTAAATGAGAAGGATCTAGGGGTCTTTGTAGATAACAAGTTGTCTAATTCTGGGCAGTGTCATTCTGTGGCTACTAAAGCAAATAAAGTTCTGTCTTGTATAAAAAAGGGCATTAACTCAAGGGATGAAAACATAATTCTGTCTCTTTATAGGTCCCTGGTGAGGCCTCATCTGGAGTATGGGGGCAGTTTTGGACTCCAGTCATTAAGAGGGATATAAATGAGCTGGAGAGAGTGCAGAGACTAAGTGCAACTAAACTGGTTAGAGGGAGGGAAGAGTTAAATTATGAGGGGAGACTGTCAAGGTTGGGGTTGTTTTCTCTGGAAAAAAGGCGCTTGCGAGGGGACATGATTACACTTTACAAGTACATTAGAGGACATTATAGACAAATAGTAGGGGACCTTTTTACCCATAAAGTGGATCATCGTACCAGAGGCCACCCCTTCAGACTAGAGGAAAAGAACTTTCATTTGAAGCAATGTAGGGGGTTCTTCACAGTCAGGACAGTGAGGTTGTGGAATGCACTGCCGGGTGATGTTGTGATGCTGATTCAGTTAATGACTATAAGAGGGACTTGGATGATTTTTTGGACAGACATAATATCAAAGGCTATTGTGATACTAAGCTCTATAGTTAGTATAGATATGGGTATATAGAATTTAATTAAAAGTAGGGAGGGGTGTGTGTATGGATGCTGGGTTTTCATTTGGAGGGGTTGAACTTGATGGACTTTGTCTTTTTTTCAACCCAATTTAACTGTGTAACTATGTAACTATGTAACTATATGACCCTTCTCATAAAATGGAATATTGGTCCAAGAACTAATACTCAAAATGTTCTCTCCAGTACAATTGTTTGCTGGATCGTTTGTACCATCTAAAGGGCAAAGGCTAAAGTAGAGAAATACAACTGCACCAGATTTGCTCTAGATCTTGTCCATGTTACACTGTTCCTTTCAATAGTGAAAGATGAGATGATGATCTATTTAAGAGGAAGGACATGGTGAGCCATCAGAACCAAGTGAATTTATGAATATATGGGACATGCCTGCTAGGGCTTCAGCAACACAGCTTTATTCATTTCTTCTTCTCGTTTACAAGACCCCACGTGTTTTTCTTTGCTAGTTTCCTTTAGTTCCTTGTAAGTTGTGTGGAGGAGAAGGATAACACTATGTACGTCACAGGGCAGGGAGTTAACTGTACATTTGGCCTCTACATGTTCTTATCTTCTTTTTCTCTAGTTCTTCTTCCATCACCATCTTATCTAAGCTGGCGAAGTGCTGAAAGTTATGCAATAACCATATTGCTTTGTTTTTTCAGGTTGTTCTTTAGGTTAAACTAAACATCTTGCAACACATATTATTATTATTATTATTATTAGAGCCCAGTTTTTAGTAATTTAGGGGCATATTTATCAAGGGTGAATTTAGAGTTTATGGAAGTTTATAAAACTCATAAACTCCCGTGAACTCTAAAAAAATGACCAATTGAAAATTATTTAAACATTTCGATTTTTCTTTTAATTCGGGTGAATAGGATCGACCAGCAATCTGGAGTCAAATTAGAATCAAATTCGATGAGAGTTTTTTCATAAAAGTCCACCAAATCACTCCAGAGGTCCCCCATAGGCTAAAACACCAATTCGGCAGGTTTTAGATGGTGAATAGTCTAATTTAAATTCTTAAAGGGACAATACATGATACATTTTGAAATTCGAATTTTGAATTTCTTTTTAACTCAAAAAATAAACTTGAAATTAGAATTTTCAATTTGACCCTTGATAAATCTGCCCCTTAATGTACAAAATGTGGTTTAGTGCAGATGTGGATCCAGCCTCATTGCACCCCCACCTAATGGTTTAGAATTTAGTAGTGAGCACAACTTTTATTAGTTTATAAAGGAGCAGCTCCATGTTGTAGCTCCCACCCTTCCCAGCTATAGTCAGGTGATCCCACTGGTGTCTAATAAAAGGGCAGCCAAGTTTGGGAGTTTTACTTTGAAAGCAGCAAGTAAGTTGCAGGTAAAACTTAGTCCCTTTGTAAAATGTATAATGAAGCAATAGAATTCTTAATGAATCAGATAAAATTGAGCGTAGGACTGGCCAGATATGGGATGACTGTGACGTAGTTGTTCAGCTTAAGTATATTGTAATATATGGACAAACAATCCCTGTTTTGTTTAAAGGGTAAGGCATTTTTTAGCAGCTTAAGGCACAAAGGCACAAATTCACTAAGAATTGTAGTTGCGCCAGGCACAAATTCGCCGCACTTCGCCACACTTCGCCAGGCGTATTTTCCCTGCGCTCCGCAAAGTCACTAAAATCTGAAGTTGCGCACAGGGGTAGCATAAGTTTGCGAAGTTGCGCTAGCGTTAATTCGCCAAGCGAAGCGAAGTTCCGCTAGCAATGGTTCATTTGCATACGGCGCGAAATTCAAATTTCAATGGAGGAATACGTATCACCACTTCAAATGCCTAGAAAACCTTCAAATCTGCAAATAAAAATTTTATTTTGCCCTACACATGTGCCCACTGTCTAGGTAAGTTGCCATGAGTCAGGAAATGTAGGGGGGAAGGAGGGGAGCCCCAAAAATATTTTCAATCTTTTTCAGCCTATCACCCATCATGTAGAAAACACGCCAGCGTTTTTTGGGACTTAGAAAAATTTTTCACTTTTTTTGACGCAATCCCTATCTACTCTATTGCGCTTCGCCAGGTCTGAGGTGGCGAAGGAAGTCTAGCGTAAAAGGTAGCGTTCAGTACACTGCGCAAGTTAGTGAATTTGCGTAGTTACGTGGCGTAAGGGTGCGAAGTAACACTAGCAAAATTACGCCAGTGTTCGTTAGTGAATTTGCGCAGTAACGAAAAATGCCAAACGCTAGTGAATTAACGCTAGCGTTCGGTGCTTCGGCGCTTAGTAAATTTGCGCCAAAATGTCTCAATGTCCTTAATAAATTGATAATGGGTTGAGTGCAGAGGACTCTTGTCTTGTGGTTACAGTCTCATTCCTCCTTGCCATAATATCTATTTTTTTTCTAGCTATCATCTATCTATATGTTGGCAACCAGGTTGCGCTGTTTCTTTAGTGTCTTTTGACGAGGCTTCCTTCTCTGAGGAGACATGGCAGCTCACTACAGGTATGGGATCCATTATCCAGAAACCCATCATCCAGAAAGCTCCAAAGTACAGGAGGGCCGTCTCCCATAGACTTCATTTTAGCCAAATAATCCAATTGTTAAAACAATTATTTCCCTTTTCTCTGTAATAATAAAACAGTACCTTGTACTTGATCCCAACTAAAATTTCCTCGGTAACAGAAGTAGTGATGAGCGAATTTGTCCTGTTTCGTTTAAACATTTGCGAATTTTCTTCGAACTTCGTGAGACGGCAAGAAATGAGTGAAAAGCGAACTTTGACGCCAGTGTCAATTTGCAGGTGTCAAAATTAACGCCAGCGACAATGCCGACGCTGACGACAATTTGGCGTGTATTAAAGTCAATGGGTGTGTGTCGGTATTGTCGCAAATTTCCGCCAGCAAATTTTAGTGGCAAATTTGCAATTTTATTCATGCGGTGCCTAAACGTAAGGTATGAAGATCCAAATTACAGATGCAATTTAACATGGCGTTTATGAGAGATTCGGAATTACAGGTTTCCAGATAACGGATCCTATACCTGTATATACATGTCCGCCTCCCTCTCCCACAAAAAATCAACTGGATCATTAAAACAGCTCTCAAGGAGCCCCTAGATATAGTTACTAGCATCAGGTAAGTACTTGGGGACTGGAGGCAGAATTCATCTAACTGAATGCAATCGTTTTTTCTTGCTAGAATTTAGTAATTTATGCAAAATATGCCAATTTGGTTACCAGCTATTCAACCCTGCACAGAATAAATGATTTCCCAAACACTAGGAATATGAGAGAACCAGAGTAATGTAATTTATGGCCGAGTTATCTGTATAATTAGTTGCTGGGCACTGACATATAATTCATTAAATGAAACTAGCGACTGTTTCCAAGTGATGAATGGGCTCCACTGCCGGATCTGCTTTCTGCGGGTTCAGTTGTTAAGGGAGGTCATTCTCAATAAAACATGCATGAGATATGATTCTTCCTAAATCCGGCAGAACACGTACAATTTATATTAATCTTTTTAAAATGAGATGTTATTATTATTTCTAGTTGGGTTCATGTGTAAAGCAGCTAGTGAATGAAGCCAGTCCTAAATAACAACAAATTCGCATTCCTATTGTATACTGGTATCTACAGCACCACCAGATCCTGGATCTGATAATGGCTAAGCATGCCACATTGATGCCCATCTACTCCTATTTTATACTGGTATCTACAGCACCACCGGGTCATGGGTCTGCTATAGAAGAATGGGTTCTCATGCAAACATTCTGTGTGCCCTGAAGTCAAAGCTTGAGTGCATGGGCACAAGAAACCAGTTTGGTGGGAGTGTGGGTTTAGCTATGGTTCAGATAATAGATCTCCTATTCAGTGGGTGAGGTTTGAGGGAAAGTCATCTTCTCAGTAGACTGACCATCAGCATGACTGGAGCTGGAACTAGAGTTAGGCAGAAGAAGCACATGGATAGGATGCAAGTGTGAGGGGGCCTAGGACCTTAGGCACATACCTCTGCTGCCTCCTCCCTAATATCTAGGGACCAGGAATGCACAGTAGGGAGCTTTGGCAGCATCTGACTGGGGAAGAAGAGAGCTGAGGCAGTGCCACCAGAGGGTTGAGAGTGGCAGAGAGAGTTGCAGAGTGTGTTAGGAAGAGAGAGCGCTAGCATGTAGGGATGGGGGGCAGGCTGAAAGAGAGAGCCTTGCCTTGGTCACCCTGGTGTGGTGGCCCAGCTCTGAACATGATGCCTATCTGAAAAAATAGCTGTAATGGTCAGGGAGAGCACCATCATTTAGAAGAAGTGCTCCCTACTATTTACCATTAATGGCACCCTCTTTAGGTAGAACACTCTTCCGCAGCTACACCCTCAAAAAACCATGGAAGTAAATGGTCCAGATTAAACTATGACTCTCCTTCATAGAAAAGCTGGTTGCCAGTGGTTCTTAAGAACAGTAGTAGTAGTATATTGAAGGACAAACTGGACGGTACTTGGTACATGGAACAGCTGTGGCAGATTTTCTTATCACATTACAGTAGCTTTACATGAGTCTCACATATTAATTACACCACCAGGCTCTGCACCCAATGTACCAAAATCTCTGACTCAAATGGATTATATACACTACCTGGGGAGTAGTAGTAGGTAGTAGTTATAGAGACCTAACCACTTGAGTCCTTTCATTGATGTTGCCTGGGCAACTACCTCATATCACATTCTCCTTGGTGGAACAAGCAATTGCTTTTAATAGCTCAGTGGTAGTGATGGACGAATTTGCTAACTGGTGTTCGCCGGCGTCCGTTTTTTTGACGCTAGCAGTTGTTTTTGACCGCCAGCGAATAAATTTGCAGCGATTTTTCATGGGCGTTTCACGAATTTATTCGCTGGCGGCAAATCGCGCAAATTCGCCCATCACTACTCAGTGGGCAGATTTGCACCTAGGCAGTAACCCATAGCAACCATGTGATCCAGTCATCTGCAAGTACAACAACGAAAACAAACATTTTATAGCCATTACTAGTGATGGACAAATTTGTCCTGTTTTGCTTTCCCAAAAAAATCGTGTATTTCCAGCAAAATTTGTCAAAAGGCATAAAAATTTGCAAAACCCACTGAACTCAATGGGCGTCAAAATTGTGTTGATGCGCGCAACCTTTTTTGTCCAAATGCATTAAAGTTGATGGGGGTGCGAATAATTTTGTTGCTTGACAATTTTTATGTGCACGACTATTCTGACGCGCGTCCAAATGTTTTTGACACGTCGGAATTTTTGCTACAGTTTCTCGCATTTATTTGCTGGCACTGAACGTGAAATTAGTACCTGGCGAATTTATTCGCCCATCACTAGCCATTACTGCCCAGGTGTTACTTTTCCCATTGTTGATAAATGAGCTATTTGTCTCAAACTCCTAGGGGCAAATTCACTAAGATTCGTTGTTGCGCCAGCGTCTGCTTCGCCGCACTTCGCCAGGCGTTTTTTCACCAGCGCTACGCAAGTTCACAAAAATCCGAAGTTGCGCTCAGGGGAAGCGTAAGGTTGCGAAGTTGCACTAGCGTTAATTCGCCAAGCAAAGCGAAGTTATGCTAGCGATGGTTAATTTGCATACGGCGCCAAATTGAAGTTACAATGGAGGAATATGTAGCATCACTACACAAGCCTGGGAAACCTTCAAAACAGCAAATAAAATTTTTATTTTGCCCTACACATGTGCCCACTGTATAGTTAAGTTGCCATGAGTTAGGAAATGTAGGGGGGAAGGAGGGGAGCCCCAAAAATTTTTTCGATCTTTTTCAGCCTATCACCCATAAAAAAATGAAAAAACGCCAGTGTTTTTTTGGGACTTAGAAATTTTTTTTAACTTTTTTTGAAGCAATCCCTATCTACTCTATTGCACTTCGCCTGGTCTGAGGTGGCGAAGGAAGTCTGGCGTAAAAGGTAGCGTTCAGAATAATTTGCGCGTCAGTGAATTTGCGTAGTTACGTCTGTTGCGCAAATTCGCCAGGCGTAAGGGTGAGAAGTAACATTAGCGAATTTACGCCAGCGTCCTGATTTGGCAAATTAACGAAAATGCGCTACGCTGGCACATTCACGCTAGCGTTATGCGCTTCGTCGTTTAGTGAATTTGCCCCTAGCTAGAGCCTACTGTACCCTGGTTTCCATAGTGTGGAGTCCAAAGAGAAAGAACTTGGCAGCTCCTGTCTTTTTAAAGCAAATATTACCCATAATAGCCCTGGCTCCATAGCAGCACAGCCCTCCTACATGGCAGAGGTGGCACTTTACACAGTAAATTAAAGTTAACCCTTTTTTACATCCCTTACAGTCTAATGGCTAATGGAAAATTCTCGAAACGGCAAAATTTCGCCGAAATGCATTGAAGTCTATGGTCAACCACCTTTTTTTTCGTCTCGTAAAATTTTTTTGGACGCATGACAATATTTTTCACCCATTTGGAGTCTATGGGCCTCATTTTTTGGGGCGAAACTTGGTAAAAAATTTAGCTCATCACTAATGGCTAATTATACAGGCATTATCCTCCAACTGTAGGTTCAAAGCAGCCCAGATATAAAAGAAATATGTATGACGTGTGAAGTATTAAATATTGTTATTATTATTATTATTAATAAATAGAGGCATACACTACCAAACAGCATGCCACATAAATGCCCATCTTTTTATTCTCTGCTTTGTGGAGCCATAGGCCAGGATGAGATACTGGATGATGGTTTCCAACATGACATATAGAGGCACATTTATCAAGGGTCGAATTTCGAATTCATGTGAGTTTTTTTCATTCGAAACTCGACTAGCAATTCATTAGTAAAATCAATTTGTTAAACATGAACGAATTTAAACAACCCAAAAACTCGAAACAAATTTAATTCGAATAATAAAAACTCGATTTGAATTGAAAAAAAAACTCTCTGAAAAAAACTCGAATGTCAGGAAGGCTGTAAACATCACCAAATTGATCCCTGGACCTCTCCCATTGACTTAAACAGCAATTCGGCAGGTTTTAGGTGGCGAATAGTCGGATTTCAGTTCTTAAAGGGCCAGAGTATGATAAATCTCGAAATTCTAATTAAAACTCGAATCGAGTTTGCATAATTCAGAATTCGAATTTGAGGGTTTTGACCAAAAAAAATAAAAAAATCTAATATTCAAATACAAATATTCACTTTGACCCTTAATAAATCTGCCCCTAAGTCATGGTATCAGGAATTACTAGGCCCTGCCAGCCTGCCTGCAAGCCTGATTCTCTTCTGAGTCCCATGAGTGCATTCTGGTTGGATTATTTAACTGTAAGGGGCAGATTTATACAAGTTTCGAAGTAATGTGAGTTTTTTTGAACTTGCATAACTTCGAAATTTTAATAAAAAGACCAACCGAAATTTATTTTAAAAAATCAAAGTTTTTTTTTGCAGGTGAATAGGCTGTATTCGAATCGTATTCGTATTATCAAAGTCCACCAATTGACTCCATATAGGTTCTAGGAGGTCCACATAGGCTAAAACAGCATTTTGGCAGTTTTCAAGTTTTAAAGAGACAGTACATGATAAATTTCGATATTCAAATTTTCGAATTCAAATCAAATTTGGACTATTCCCTAGTCGAAGCACACAAAAATAGCTTGAAATTCGAATTTTTTTACTTCAAATTTTCACTTTGACCCTTGATAAATCTTGATTAATCTGTTAACAATACTATAAGGGTGTAAATGTTTGTCAATAGCATAAAGAAAGAAATATCAACAATCTTATTCATAGTCTGGAACCTGCTTTGTTGAATGCTAATCACTAGTACAATTCCAACTATGTGCATCCGCAGGTGTAGCACGGTGTCATTCATTACTTGCCCTTTAAGCATCTCTGCTAGAAGAAAGAAAAAGCTTTGAAGAAGAAAAACATCCCCTAAACACAATTGTTTCATGAATGAGGCATTCGAGTGAGAGTCAAGTGTGTCTCTATTATCACAGTGACCTGGAGATGTTGATGTTCATTCAGTGAGCAGAAAAGGAACGGCAGTGGGAGCTTAGAAAGGGTCTTTGTTGTTCTGGGCAGAAATCAGCTTGGTGAGCATAATATATGTATATGTATGAAAAGTGCTGGTTATTCAGAGGTAAAATGAAACAATACAGCAGCTCCTATTCCTTCATATAAATATAAATAGAGAAACGTGACCAGGCAGTACAACATTTGCCAATAGTTTTGCCAACCATGAAGAGAAAATCCCTACACCCTACAATAGGCTACTGTATCAATTGAAATAATGAATGAAAATGTGAACAGATTTAAAGGAATTCTCTCATGATATTTATGATTTAGTTTTTATTTCTAAATTACACTGTTTACATTGCAAATAATTCACTCTATAATATAAAATTTCATTCCTGAACCAACAAGTGTATTTATTGGTGTGTAGGTGCATCTCAGGTCATTTTGCCTGGTCATGTGCTTTCAGAAAGAGCCAGCACTTTAGGATGGAACTACTTTCTGGCAGGCTGTTGTTTCTTCTACTCAATGGAACTGAATGTGTCTCAGTGGGACCTGGATTTTACTATTGAGTGCTGTTCTTAGATTTACCAGGCAGAGTGTTAGGGAGCTGCTATATGGTTACCTTCCAATTGTTCTGTTGTTAGGCTGCTGGGGGGGAAAGGGAACGGGCGATATCACTCCAACTTGCAGTAAAAGCAGTAAAGAGTTACTGAAGTTTATCAGAGCACAAGTCACATGACTTGGGGCAGCTGGGAAACTGACAATATGTCAGATTTCAAAATTAAATATAAAAAAAAATCTGTTTGCTCTTTTGAGAAATGGATTTCAGTGCAGAATTCTGCTGGAGCAGCACTATTAACTGATGTGTTTTGGAAAAAAATTGTTTTTTCCCATGACAGTATCCCTTTAAGCCAAGAGCGTTGGTCCACCTTTAAGTTAACTTTTAGTGCAGTATGGAATGGCTAATTATTGGTTCACCTTTAATATAACTTTTAGTATGTTATAGAATGGCTAATTCTAAGCAACTTTTCAATTTGTCTTAATTTTTTCTTTTTTATCGTTTTAAATTATTTGTCTTCTTCTTCTGACTCTTTCAAATGGGGGTCACCTAAAAAACAAACTCTCTGCAGGGTTACATATTAATTGTTATTGCTATTTTTTATTACTCGTCTTTCTATCCAGCCCCTCTCCTATTCATATTACAGTCCCTTATTCAAATCAATGCATGGTTCCTAGGGTAATTTAGACCCTAGCAACCAGATGGCTGAACTTGCAAACTGGAGAGCTGCTGAATAAGAAGCTAAATAACTCAAAAACCACAAATGATAAAAAATGAAAACCAATTGCAAATTGTCTCGGAATATTAGTCTCTACATCATACTAAAAGTTAACTCAAAAGTGAACAGACCCTTTAAGCTCTGAATTTGTACCTACTTGGAATGCTCAGCTTCTGTTACTACTTTACTGTGTTTACTGAGTGGTGAAATGCACACCAGTCTATTGTCATTTGTGTTAATTCTGGCAGAATCAACAAAGCCATATGTATATGGGAGCGAGAGCATCATGAACGGAATGAGGTCGTTGCTTTATAGATCAATAAAACGTTAGTATGTACCATAAAAAGGAGCCTGTCTGTACATACACATATATACATATATAAATATCTGCTGTCATATCTGGAAACATTTGACACCTGCAGATGAGGAGGTGTTGGGTTCCCTCATGGCACAAGTGTAGATCTCTTGTATAAGAGCTCCAGATTTTCAGATGTGCCGAATTTTGTCCAGTTGAATTATTTTCAGACACATTTTAGATCATTTGAGTATGGACACTACCTGCCGAGCACACAGGTTAACTGGAGTAGAACTGCAGGGGGAGTGGCAATAGTTTCCATGTCTCTAGATCAGGGATCCCCAACCTTTTTTAAACGTGAGCCACATTTAAATGTAAAAAAGAGTTGGGGAGCAACACAAGCATCTAAAAAGTTTCAGGGGGTGCCAAATAAGGGCTGTGATTGGCTATTGGTAGCCCTATGTGGACTGGCAGCCTACAGAAGACTCTGTTTGACAGTGCACCTGTTTTGAATGCAACTAAAACTTGCCTCCAAGTCTGGAATTCAAAAATAAGCTCCTGTTTTAAGGCCACTGGGAGCAACATCCAAGGGGTTGGGGAGCAACATGTTGCTCACGAGTGACTGGTTGGGGATCACTGCTCTAGAATGTGGGGTTATAGCTAACGGGCAGATTTATCAAGGGTTGAATTTAGAGTTCATGGGAGTTTTTTTAAACCATGAACTCAAAATTCGACTAACTGCAATTTATCAAAAAAATTTAATTTTTCAAACTCAGGTGAATGGGATCGACCTGCAAACTTGAATCAAATTCAAATTGAACGGGCTTGTGTAATGTAATGTATTTGCTGCAACATATACGTCCATTGAACTTTAACTTATCGCTGTATGCAAATTAGACAACGCTAGCACAACTTCGCTGCGCTTGGAGCAGTAACACTAGCGCAACTTCATCAGCGTTCGCTGCCCTGGACACAACTTCGGATTTTAGTGAATTAGTTAATTAGCGTTGTGAATCTACGCCTGTTGAAGTGTTGCGCTGTGAGCGAAGCCATCGCTGGCCAATTTTCGGAGGTTAGTAAATTTGCCCCCAAGTGTCTTGTGATACTTCCCCTGGGAAGAGTAGTAACTCTCTATGAGAAGATGTAAGGCTCATTTACGTCAGCAAGTGAAGTGAGTGCAATTTCAAGCACCATGGGTTTTTCCCCAGCAATACAGTACTGTTTCCCAGAATTCCTGAATTATTATGGTTGCAAGTGGGCAATGAGCTTGACTAGACCAAGGTGGACGCTTATTGGCCTATGAATGGATTTCTCCTGATGGCCTTTATGACCAATATCTGTCTGAAAAGCACCCACACTTCTATTAAGCAGGTTAGAAAATATCAGCACTGTGATGCAGTCCCATCCAAACAAGTCTCACTAGGCCTCCAATGTGAATGGACCATTGGACCATTTGTAGCCTTACAGAGCATTTGTTTAGGTCAGCTCGAAAGATGGAAAGAGTCAGAAGAAGAAGGCAAATAATTTAAAAACTACAAAAACTAAATAATGAAGACCAACTGAAATGTTGCTTAGAAATGGCTGTTCTATAACATACTAAAAGTTAACCAAAAGGCGAACAACCTCTTTAAGGAAGAGACGATGAAGGAGAGCTGTGGTTACAGAAGAACAGAAGAACATTAGTGCTGAATACTGAGACCTATCCTCCACAAAAAGAAATCAACCCCTATAACCCCTATTCATATATAATATAAGTTCTCAATGGAAAGCCTTCTGCTAGGAACAAAACCAAACAGAACTTTTACCCTTCTCCTACTTTGTATGGCCACTTGAATGGTATCTATTGGCTGAGACCGAGATACCATCAGTTGGATACCAAAGAGTATCTACGAGGGTAGGACCACCTTTTTGAAATGCCGTTGTCTACATCTTGCTAAAGGGCATTATAAGGTAACCTGTCCCTTAATTTTTGAGTTATAGGAAAAAACAACTCAGTTTTTGGCTCGTTTAAAGTACCGAGGAATGTACATTTCTATTATGTAATGAGCCGCATGTCCGTGTGATTCAGCAGCTTATGGCCACATGTCTCTACGTCCCTCAATACTTAAAGGATTAGTCCTTGAGCTCGGAAAGTATTAATCGTAGGCAGTAATACAAATAAGTGGCCAGACTGAAAAGGACACATGAACAGGAGCACAACAGCATGAATCACAGGGTCTTACGAAAATCTTTGTCTGGCTCAGGTAGCCGACTTCCAAAACCTATTCTGCAAGGCCTCATCACCTCACAGCTTGATAAATAGGCCCCAAGCTTGTTTCTGACGCCATTCAAACCGATTACAAAAAGTTCCAAAGTCACATAAATGCCCGATCTGCGTGGCACCCGAACAATGATTTCTCTAAGAGTCTGACTCAATGCGAAGACCTAATTAAACTCACTCATTCGTGGAGAGTAAGGGAGCGTTGGTAACCTGCCAGCTTCAGACTAACAACAGTCTCATTTGAAGTCATCCTACTCAACTCTGCGGCTTACGGACCATGACGATGGTTTGCCAGAAACTTCATAATAATAATAATAACAACGATCTTCTTAAACAGTTATAAAATAGAAAAGAGAATTTATTATTGACAACATCAATTTGCTGACAATATATGCTCGTAAGCGACAGAATGGTGAATTGGGACAGGAAGAAATACAATCAAGGGGGATTATTTATCAAAATCCCAAAATATCTCATTATTTTCTCAAAGATACTCCAACCAAATCTGCACAGGTTTTCCCCCCTTATTTATCAATAGGTTTTCCTGAAGATTTCCTGTGTGGGGAAAAAACTCGAAAAAATTTAACATTTTTGGATTCGACGCCCGATTTTTTTTTTTAAAAAAAACACTAAGGGGCAGATGTATCAAGGGTCGAATATCGAGGGTTAATTAACCCTCGATATTCGACTAGGAATTGAAATCCTTCGACTTCGAATATCGAAGTCGAAGGATTTAGCAAAGAAAATTCGATCGAACGATCAAAGGATTATTCCTTCGATCGAACGATTAAATCCTTCGAATCGAACGATTCGAAGGATTTCAATCCAACGATTGAAGGAATATCCTTCGATCAAAAAAACACAGGCAAGCCTATGCGGACCTTCCCCATAGGCTAACATTGACTTCGGTAGCTTTTATCTGCCGAACTAGGGGGTCGAAGTTTTTTTTAAAGAGACAGTACTTCGACTATCGAATGGTCGAATAGTCGAACGATTTTTAGTTTGAATCCTTCCATTCGAAGTCGTAGTCGTAGTCGAAGGTCGAAGTAGCCCATTCGATGGTCGAAGTAGCCCAAAAAAAACTTCGAAATTCGATTAGTAAATCTGCCCCTAAATCTTTGGATTGTTGCGCAAAACCCAGCGCAGATCAGGATACCTTCGGGACTTCTCCCATTGACTTCTACATGAACTCGGCAGGTCTGAGTTGGAGTACTTTTTTTATTCTGACTTTTAGGGGCACATTTACTATGGGTCGAATATCGAGGGTTAATTAACCCTTGATATTCGACCATCAAAGTTAAATCCTTCGACTTCGAATATCGAAGGCGAAGGATTTACCGCAACGAAGGATTCAAAGGATTTTAATTCATCGATCGAACGATTTTTCTTAGATCACAAATTGCTAGGAAAGCCTATGCGGACCTTCCCCATAGGCTAACATTGGTGCTTGGTAGGTTTTAGGTGGCGAAGTAGGTGGTCGAATTTTTTTTAAAGAGACAGTGCTTCGACTATCGAATGGTCGAACGATTTTTAGTTCGAACTGTTCGAATCGAAGTCGAAGGTCGAAGTAGCCAATTCGATGGTCGAAGTAGCCAAAAAAAAAGTTGAAATTCAAAGTTTTGTTCCTTCTAATCCTTCACTTGAGCTAAGTAAATGTGCCCCCTAGAGTGGGTTTTTTTCACAAAAAACGTTCATTTTATTCTGACTTTAATAAATAACCCTTCGAGGCAGATTTATCAAGGGTTGAATTTCGAGGATTAAAAAAGGATTTTAGCGCAAAAGGTTAGATCGAAAGATCTAATAAAAATTTTCTATTGAACGATAAAATCGTTTGAAACGAACGATTCAAACAATTTTAAGCGATCGATGGAATGATTTTTATTCGATCATAAAATGTGCCCAAAACCTATCTACAATGTCCCCATATGCTAACATTCAATTCGGTAGCTTTTATTTGGCGAAGTATTGAGTCAAAGGAGAGACAGTGCTTCGATTATCGTATGGTCGAATGGTCGAACGATTTTTACTTCGAATCATTCAGATCATTCAATTCGATCGAATTCGATCGAATTTCACCAATTCGATGGTTGAAGTACCCAAAAAATGACTTAGAAATTCGAATATTTTTGGATTCGAACTATTCACTCGAGCTTAGTAAATCTGTGTTGGAAGGGTTACTGCCTGCTCTGCTTTAATTTTCATGCAGCAATAGGGATTGCTAGCACTAGATAGGTACCTAATATATAGAGCCAGAAACAAGAGGAAAGTGTTGGAAGGGTTACTGTCTGCTCTGCTTTAATTTCCCCTGCAGAAAAAGGAATCGGTAGCAGCTTACAGGCCCCTTTAAATCCCACTACAAATGAAGAAACAGGGGAGTATGGTTTTAAAATGATTTTCTGTGTTAGAATGTTACATTTGCCCCACTTGCTGTTGTTGAAATATGTCTTCCTTTACTAGAGAACTTCTATAGCAAAGGATTTAAAATCCTTTGAATCCTTCGTTGCGGTAAATCCTTTGCCTTCGATATTCGAAGTCGAAGGATTTAACTTTGATGGTCGAATATCGAGGGTTAATTAATTATTGAGCTAAAAGAGGAATTGAAGTTGAACCAATCATAAAGGACGTACAAAAGAAACATCTCATAGCCTTAACAGGCCTTTATAATCTCTGGGTGCCATTATACTGATCACACCCACTGCATGAAGGGAGATTTCTTATCAGTGCTGTACATGTGCGCCCTCCCTGACTCATTCTGTACAGAAATTCTGGGAATTCATCCATCATATGGGCTTGGTGCGTTATTTTCTCATATGTATAGATTTTTTTTCGAATGGAGTGATTCGCTGTGAGATGACTGGGCAACCTGGAAATGCAGCAACATGTTTATATTATATAAGGGCCATCTTTATTGTTTGCTGAACAGTCATTGTTGTATCCTATTATTTATATAACTTAGGAATGTCCAACCTGGGGTCTTTGTTTAAATATTAGTACGATTCTCAGTAGCCAAAAGCTGTTGGGGGTGTCTGGGAGCTGCAGTTTGAATCTGAAATGCTATACAGTATGTTGCACAGCAGGGAAAATATGTTAATTAGGGACGAGCGATTATTTTTCTCAAAACTGCAGCAAAAATTTGCTGCAACAAAAAAGTTGCCAAGACAAAAATGTTGCAGACAAAAAACATCGCAGAGAGACAAAAAAGTCACCATGAGAAAAACGGCCAATGAATGTTATGCATTTGACCACAAAAAAAAAGTCGCCACAAGAAAAACCGCCCATTGACAGTTAAGCATTTGTAGTGAGAAAATTTTTCGCACGTGTAAAAAATATTTTGACACCCATTGACTTCAATGCGTTTTGCAAAATGTTTTCGCCATTTTGCTAATTTTTTGGTGAAGCGAAACAGGACAGATTCTCTTATCACTAGTGTTAATTCAGTAATATTGCTGACAGCAACTCTCATAAACTTTCTCTCCATCACCATTACATCATCATTTACTTTTGTAGATCTTGATCTACTGTCACCATCTTGCCCAACTCCTCCCATCTTGCTCTACCATAACCACATTGCCCTATTCTTTCCCTCTTGATATACTGTCACCATTTTGCCCAAATTTTCCCATCTTGCTCAACCATTACCTTCTTGGGCAACTCTTCGCAGTTGCTCTACCATCATCATTTTGCCCAACTCTTTCCATCTTAATATTCGGTCAACATCTTGCCCAACTCTTCCCATCTTGCTCTACCATCACCATTTTGCCCAACTTTTCCCACCTTAAAGTGATACTGACGCTACAAAACTACTTTTTCAAATATGAATGTACATTAAAAGTTACCTGTAGGTCATGCTGATTGTTTTTTGCTGAAATGTTTGTTTTTGTAAGTAATTGTTGTTTGAAGTTCCTAAACCTGACTGTTTTGCCAACCACTGTCCCATCTCAGCCTGTCAGTTAAAGTTTCTAATACTAACGGACTCCTGCTGCACAAATATGGCAGCCCCCTCGTAGATGAACACAGGGAGTCAGATAGGTAATTTAAAAGCATTTGACAAATACTTTATGGCAAAATTATAAGTAGCAGTCAATTTTATGGTAGATGTAAAAAAAAGGTTTAATTTCTGGTGTCAATATCTCTTTAATATGCTGTCAATATCTTGCCCAACACTTCCCATCTTGCTCTACCATCACCATCTTGCCCAACTCTTCTCATATTAATATGCTGTTAACATCTTGCCCAACTCTTCCCATCTTGCTCTACCATCACCATTTTGCCCAACTTTTCCCATCTTGATATACTATAACCATCTTACCCAGCTTTTCCCATCTTGATCTACCATCACCATCTTGACCAACTCTTCCCATTTTCCCAATCAGCATCTTGCTCCACTGTTGCCATCGTCTTGAGCCTTTTTGCCTTGAATTAGTCAATGCTATACACAGACATCACCGCCGCAGAAGTCTATTCATTCAGCTTCTGCTTATTTAATAGGTAAACGGGCCTGTCAAATTGTATTAATAATGACAGGAGTTACCCATTTAGCTGCAGTTTTTTGGGGTTCTCCTCTTATTTGTCTGGCCCAAGCAGTCCAACATAAATTGAAAACAAATTTAGCCATGGCTCCATAACATCATTCCCTACCATTGCAAATCTGGGCACATTTTTATTTGAATTCTCCACTGTAGTATTGCCAGCTACCAGCAGCTACCATGCAATTATACTAACAAATTAAGCTAACAAAGATATTCAAAGGGGTAACTAACACTCCCACTCGCTTTTAAAATAATTTAGTATTTATGCTCTTGTAATGAGTACCATTTGTTTTTTTTATTCTAAATGTGTCCAGTGTTCAGATCAATCTGTGGAGCTGTTTCCTTTACCTTGCTAAAGCTTGCCATACACATATCAATACAAATGTATGCCCACTGTATGCCCACTAATATTTGTAGAGTATGGAATCAGGCATATTGGAAAATATTTCCTACCAGTGCACCATATCTGGCACTGTAATGTGCATCGGATGATAAGAAAGTGAATAATGGCTGAATGAGTTGGTTATTGTCAAAATTGGGCTGCTGCACCCCCACAAGGATTAAGCATATAGTAAGAAGTCAGACCCAATGTAGCATCCAAATGTGTCTAGGAACAGTAAAGCATCAACGGTTGCAATATCAGAGATGAGAGTTTGTATTAGAGCCAGTTGGAGATGAAGAGCAGATAAAGACATTCTGATGGTGAAGGAGTTTTGCTTTGCTGAGAACACGTGGGAATTCTATGTTAAATGTACTGGGGACACTGAGTACCAGATTATTATCTGTATTAGGGTATTGCAAATATGTGTCCAACCATCATTTAAAATGAGAAATAACTTGGAGCAATGTCATCACAAGGTAATTCCACAATTTCCAGGGCATTATAGGATAAATGCAGTACGGTACAGACCAATGTTGCAGGCTTTTCCTTTGAAAAAAGGAAAAGACGCCATCGTTTTTTGGCACTTTCTCCACTAAAAAATACGATGTAACAGAGGACTGAGGAAGATCTATATACTCCAGTGCACTTCACTGGTCTGAGCTGGCGAAGACAAGTCTAGCGAAAGAGGTAACGTTCAGTAAAATCCGCATCTTAATGAATTTCGGAGTAGCGTCCATTCGCCAGAGAGAAAATTCTCCTGCCAATAGAGTGCGAATCACCGCTGGTGTCTATCTCCTTCGCTAGCGAAGTGACGCCTGCACCCGTTAGTAAAGTCCCTGAAAACGGTAAAACCTGGCGAATCTTCGCCAGCGTTAGTCACTTCAATAGGAATATATATTCCAATGCTCTGTGCCCCTCTGCTCTGCACTGCCCCTCATTTCGGGGAACCATGCCTTGGGGTAAGTATTGTTGCCCATATTTAGACAGAGGTATATACAGTACTGACACAGATAAACACGAGCAAGAGAGTATCATTGTTTATTCCTAATAACCTCTTTATAATTGATTCACTGTATCACTTGACTAATGGAAGCTCGTGGACTGGCACGCGTGCGTCTCTTTTCATACTTTTTTGTTTTTTAAATGGCAAAAAAAGCACCCACCACTTTAATGGCACCTCTTCACTGTTTGGAAAAGACTTACCAACCTTCCAACCCACGTGTGATTATCCATTATGTGTTACAAGTTGGAATCTGTTTTGCTCTTTTAACTCCCACTCAACAGACTCTGAAGCTCTCGCTTTGCCACTTACTATGTCATCTCTAACTGGAGCAATAAGCCGTATGTACGTCAGACTCTGTTTTGCACTAGTAAGTGTTGTGTTATCTTGGTTATTTTTACCATGCAAGGTCCAGTTGAGATGAATTAGCGGCAATAATAATACTGGGGGGGGGGTGCACAAGGTTCTGTTGCTGGGGAGAGAACTAAGAGATGCATTTATGTCCTTTATAAATTTGTACAAGTGCACATTCCTGATAAATGATGTGAAAATATAAAGAATGTTGTTTACAGAACTTATTATTATTGTGGATCTGAACGTTGCCCTTTTAAAAGTTATCACAAGTGCTCAGAAGTCAGACACCCCCATTCTGTTTTTTAAACCAATACAGTAAATCAGTAAACGCAAAGTCAAGTTTCACTATAAGGATTTACAGAAACACTGGTCTATAGAACGTATGGAACTGAAAGCACTAAAAGAGAACGGATAAAGGCACAAAGCTTGAACACTAAGGGGCCGATTCACTGAATTCGAGTGAAGGGTTGGAATTGAAAAAAAATCGAATTTCAAAGTTTTTTTGGGCTACTTCGACCATCGAATGGGCTACTCCGACCTTCGACTACGAAAATCGAACGATTCGAACTAAAAATCGTTCGACTATTCGACCATTCGATAGTCGAAGTACTGTCTCTTTAAAAAAAACTTCGACCCCCTACTTCGGCAGCTAAAAGCTACCGAAGTCAATGTTAGCCTATGGGGAAGGTCCCCATAGGCTTGCCTGTGATTTTTTGATCGAAGGATTTTCCTTCGATCGTTGGATTAAAATCCTTCGAAGTTTGATTTTTTTCGATCGATCGATCGCAGGATTTGCGCAAAATCTTTCGACTTCGATATTCGAAGTCGAACGATTTTAGTTCCTAGTCGAATATCGAGGGTTAATTAACCCTCGATATTCGACCCTTCGTGAATCGTCCCCTAAGGGGCAGATTTATCAAAGGTCGTGGTGAATTTTCGAAAGAAAAAAATTCAAATTTCAAATTAGTTTTGTGTACTTCAACTAGGGAATAGTCAAAATTCGATTTGAATTTGAAATTAATTCAAAAATTAGAATATGGAAATTTATCATGTATTGTCTCTTTAAATATTCGATTTCGACCATTCGCCATCTAAAACCTGCTAAATTGCTGTTTTAGCCTATGGGGGACCTCTTAGAACCTATTTGGAGTCATACGATTCGAATTCGGCCAAATACGGACCTATTCAACCCAAAAAAACTTTGACTTAATTTCGGTTGGTCTTTTTCCATTCGAAATTCGACCCTTGATAAATATGCCCCTAAGAGGCAGATTTATTAAAGGTCAAGGTGAATTTTCGACTGAAAAAAATTCAGATTTCGAGCTATTTTTGTGTATTTCGACTAGGGAATAGTTGAAAAAAATTTAAAAATTCAAATATCGAAATTTATCATGTACTGTCTCTTTAAAAATTCGACTTCGACCATTCGTCATCTAAAACCTGCTGAATTGCTGTTTTAGCCTATGGGGGACCTCCTAGAACCAATTTGGAGTCAATTGGTGGACTTTGAAAAATCAAAGTTTTTTTTTTTTGCAAAAACTTCGAATCGAATTCAATCAAATTCGCTATTCCTTCGATTCGTACGATTCTAATTTGGCCGAATACGGACCTATTCGACCAAAAAAAAAAACTTCAGCTTCATTTCGGTTGGTCTTTTTGAATTCGAATTTCGAAGTTTTTTCAATTTGAAATTCAACCCTTGATAAATATGCCCCTAAGGGGGTTATATAATAAACTTCTAATGCAAAAATCACAAAAAATGTGTGATTTTATTTTTATAAAATCGAACTTTTAAAAAATCCCAAATTTTTCAGAATTTATTAAACCCCCAAGGATGGAAAAGTCTGAATCTGAAAATCCGGCATCTCAGACCTGTTGAGGTTGCATATAAGTCCATGGGAGATGTCCCAATGATTATTTGATGTGCGCTGGGTTTTGTGCTATACCCCAAAGTTTTCTGAGTTTTCGGGCAAAAATCTGAATTTTCGGGTGAAAAATTGAAAAAGAAAAAATCGGACCACCCGCAGGGACATCACCAATTTACTAACGGGCGCAGGCGTCACTTCGCTAGTGAAAGAGATAGACGCTAGCAGTCATTCGCACTTTATCGCCAGGTGACAATTCGCTCTGGCAAATGTGCCCACAACAAAACTCTGAATTCCAGTGAATTAGCGTTTAGTGATGGGCAAATTTATTCGCCAGGCGCGAATTTGTGGCAAATTTGCGCAATTCGCCGCCAGCGAATAAATTCGTGAAACGCCCGCGAAAATTCGCGGCAAAAATTCGCCGGCGTCAAAATTATTTTTTTTTAAAAAAACGGACGCCGGCGTCAAAAACGGGCGCCGGCGTAAACAAAAACGGGCGCCGGCGTCAAAAACGAGACGCTGGCGCCGTTTTGCGAATTTTTCACAAATTCACCCATCACTATTAGCGTTGTCTGAGCAAATTGTCGCCTGGCGAAATATAGTGATGGATGCGAATCGGTCGCTGGCGAATTTTCGCCCTCGAGTAAATCTGCCCCATAGCAAGGTAAATGCATTGGCAATTTTATGTAATATACAGTACCTACTAAAACACTTTCGGGTGGATTTATCAAAGAGTGAAGTTAGAGATCTCCGCAGTCCGTAGAGTGAAATACCGACTCACTCCATTCATTTCTATGGGATCTACATGTAAAATAACCATAGGAGTAATGGCAGGATGCCATTTCAGTATTATTATAGTTATTATTAATATTTATTTATATAGCATCAGCATATTTCGCAGCACTGTATGTACAGTATAATGCGTCTCTGTTGTTGGTTGCAGAAAATTCATTGGTGTTGATATGGTGGGGCTCAGCCTCCCTAAGCCTTCATGAAAAAAAACTCTCATGTTCTACGGTTGCTGGACTACAACTCCCATTTTGCTATAACCCTTGATAATATGCTACAAAGTTCTGGGAATTGTAGTCAAGCAGCATCTAGGTGCAGCTACATGGAGTCTGTATATGACCCCTTCCAGTGTATAATAGGTTGTGCACTGGAGTGGCCACACTGAATTTGAGTTGGAGGCCATGTATGTAACCATAGGATTGGCTTAGACTATTGGAGGAACCATTGGGCCAGTGGGTCAACTGGTTGAATAGACCATAAAAGCCTGGGCATACCAGGAGATAGAGTCCTGCAGCGGGTCGGGTACCTGCGGGTACCCGTAGGTTACTCGCAAAAAAAGCAGGTCAGGTTGATTCATTCGATCGAATGGCTTCGATCTTTCGATTCGAACGAAAATCTTTCGATTTTAGCGGTCGAAGGAATCGAATGGTCGAATGGTCGAACGATTTTTGTTCGAATCGAACACGAACTCGTATTGGCGAACGTCACGCGACGTTCACGAACATTCGGCGGACGCGAACAGTCGAAGTTCGCGCGAACTAGTTCGCCGGCGAACAGTTCGCTACATCCCTAGTGGCTTTCAGTTTGGGTCACGGGCTGCGGGTTCGGGTCTTAGAAATTGGTTTCGCGAAGGACTCTACCGGTATCCAAGTGGGCCTGTCCGACCCTGTTTAAATCACACTGTCCAAAGGTTTTACAGCGCTCTTGCACTAGTGTTGCACTTTACTGTATGTCTCATTTCAGGATAGTGGCTTAGGCTTTGCTAACTAGCAGTCATTTGCTTTTCCAGGATATTTACTGATGCAACCACATTCCCTGATTTGCTTGGTCATGAAGATTTCTTTTTTTCCTTTTGGCCAGCCTTGCGCTGCAGAACTGGCAATCATTATCTAAATAGCCAAAAAGTTGTCATTTTTGACAACAAGCTCATACTCCACTGATAAAATACAGACCCCGATGATGAGCCAGTCATTCTTCTATACACTCAGTTCTCATCACCTTTGAAGGAACCCTTGCTGTATCAGGGCCAGACCTTTCCAAACATTGAATATGAATGTAATTGCTCATAAAAATTGGAGGGAGTAGCTGATGTGGGAGGGAACCTAAACACTACAGTGGCCATAACCGTCAGGGAGGGCAGTGTGCAAAGCGCAGATAAGGGTGCAATCGCCATTAGTATACTTCCTAATAGTAAATTACTCCTTTATTCTGCTATGCTTCTCATATTTAGGGGCAATTGAAACCTTATGGATATTCTCCCTTTAAGAAAATCAGAGCTTAATGTTTCAAACTCCCTGGCTGGGCATAAAGAAGCACCTTGGCAGCCTCTATTTAATTTCATGTTTAAACAAGCGCATTATCACAAGTTTCAGAAGAACAAACAAAAACCCCAGAGAGCTTGGCTAACGTTTCCCAGTAAAACACTGTCCTTCCTTGAAGCCTCAGATGCGGCGGGTGTTATCTCTGCTGCAAATGACGGAATGAGATTTATCGGGGAATGGCACATGCACAAGACGGGTGGGCTCGGAGAGAAGGGAGGAAAAGGGAAAAGCTTTGTTAGAGAGAAGAGAAAGTGTTTATCTCTCCGCTTTACAGATGTATGTAATAGTTCATAATTATGAAGCAACATGTCTCCGTCTATTGTTAGAGACAGAGATCTCCAACATAGGCCTTTGTTATATAAGAACTAAAACCCTAACAAAGAATTAAACTAGTGATGCTTCATGCTACATTCTGGGCTTCTGTACTAACCCAAAGCAAGGGAAGATCTGCATTGAATAAATGGTCAATTACTTCTGCCATTGAACACACAACGTGACCTTAACTTAACTATAACCATTGTTGTATAGTGTGATTCTTCTCATTGTTTAACTACAATCGAACATGTGATGTGGGTGTGTAATAATGAGCTCAAATGTTGATCCACTCCCGAGGGGTGAAGGTTAGGGATGTAGCGAACTGTTCGCCGGCGAACTAGTTCGCGCGAACTTCGACTGTTCGCGTCCGCCGCAAGTTCGCGAACGTCGCGCGACGTTCGCCAATAGGCGTTCGCATCAAAATCGCTCGATCGTTCGACCATTCGACCGCTAAAATCGAAGGATTTTCGTTCGAATCGAACGATCGAAGCATTCGATCGAATGAAATCATTCGATCGAAGCATTCGATCGAATGAAATCATTCGATTGAATGGCTTCGATCGTTCGATTCGAACGAAAATCCTTCGATCGAACGATTTCCATCCTTCGATCGTTCGAATCGAACGATTTTCGGATGTTCGAAGTTTGCGAACAGTTCGCGAACTGTTCGCAAATTTTGCCGGTGTTCGCGAACGGCGTTCGCGAACACATCGGCGGCAGTTCGCTACATCCCTAGTGAAGGTTAAATGGAATGTCTTGGAAAGTGTTGCCATTCATGGGTAATGTATTGTATCACTATTGTAGACATGATGATGATCAGTGTCATTAATTCACATAACAATCTCGTTCATATTGCAGTAAAGTGTAATTGTACTACTTTACTTATGTAATAAAAACCCATTAGAGCTGCATTTTACTGCCAAAGGGTATTACATTATTACACTCTCTCATCTCTGACTTTGTTTGTTTCCATAGGGCAGGGATCCCCAACCTTTTGAACCTGTGAGCAACATTCAGAAGTAAAAGGAGTTGGGGAGCAACATAAGCATGAAAAATGTTCTTGGGGTGCCACATGAGTGCTGTAATTGGCCATTTGGTAGCCCCTATTTGAATTGTCATCCTACATTGAGACTCTGTTTGGCAGTACACCTGGTTTTTATACAACCAAAACTTGCCTCCAATCCAGGAATTCAAAAATAAGCTCCTGCTTTGAGGCCACTGGGAGCAACATCCAAGGGATTGGAGAGCAACATGTTACTCATGAGCTACTGGTTGGGGATCACTGCCATAGGGTGTCGCAAGGATAAGCAGCAACAATGATAGTGGTGTCCCCCCAGGGTGCTCGGTTGGTGGTGTTGCCTAAAACACATACATACTCTATTTACATGATTACCCACCCAGTATTAGTTGCGTCCATGAAGTGCAGTGATCAAGGCAGTCATTTGTCACCCCAATGAAAAGACCACCTCTGAAACAAATGATCTTAGAAATATAGAAAAATCATAGTAAATTGCAAAAGTGAACAGCAGATTACTCTGAGTAATTGCCTCTAAGGAAGCTGATTGGTGAAACACGTTAAGTAGGCCATATAAGACCGAGTCGGCAGCTTATTGGCCCGTGTATGTGGGCCCCCGACGGGCTTTCCCGATCGAGATCTGCCCGAAAGTCGGCCAGATCTCGATGGGATGGGACAAAAAATCCCGTCTGATCGCGGCCGCATCTGTTCGTTGATGTGGTCCCACGATCCGACCACCCGTTCCCATTCGTTAGGTTCCGATCATTGGGCCCTAGGGCACAAGGGAATAATGATGCACTTGCACCTGTACTAGGGATCCACCAAATTCTCTATTTTGGTGTTCAGCTCCATCTTGAATTCCACCAAATCCTGAACCCAATCGAACCCTGACCTAATTTTCATATACAAATTAGGTGTTAAAGAAGTGTTAAGAAGAAATAAGTGCAATTTGGGTGACAAAAGGGTCACATGATTTTAACGATTTGGATTTGGTTCAGCCAGACAATCGAGATCATGCTAAAAAAGACTTAATACTGATTGAATCCCAAATGATGAAGAAAAAAGGCTCCATGCCCCAGGTCTCAGCCAACTGCAGCTCTGAAATCTCGCACATGCTCAGTTGAAATTCCTTGTTGCTTATCAACCCTTCTAAGCTATTTTCAAATCAGCCAAACCTGTGTGTTAGCTGCTGTTCAGTAGTGCTGCCCCCTGCTGGAAGTTAGTGTGTGCCCTTCATTTGCATAATAACATCACCAGCAGGGGACAAGATAGGGAAATCTCCTGATACTTCTAGTGGAGGAGTTTACTAAAACAAGGCATTCTGGGTAGAATACTCAAAGCAGTGTTACAATCTGAGCATGCTCCTGAAATTTGCATATTAGAGTCTCTGTTAGAGTCTCAATATGGCCTCCCTCAGTGAAAGAACCCATTTGACAAAGTAAGAGATTTTTTAAAACCTGCAGTTTTTCTCAAAAAAATATATATGTAGTTTGATTAAACGTGTTTATGTTGTAGTGGTCAGATTGTTAATATGTGTTTGATTTTGGCTGTGATAGGTGCCCCTTAAGAAAGCTTTATGGTTCTGCATTTAAAGTCCTTTTTACCTCATTGGCATTGTTCTCAGTTGACTTTACTGTATCACAGTCACAGATCCTCCCAAATCCATACAAAAAGTAAACTGGTTATACTCAGTGTCGGTAAAGCTGTCACCCAATTCACTTGTTTTGACCTGGCAAATATGATAATTGGTCTATGTACACATCCAACAGCTGATCAGCCAAAAGCTAAAGACATGTTTGACGCATGGCCTAGTTTGACACATCTAGGGTATCAAATCTGAGACAGAACTTTGTAGACCCTCCATGTCTTGTGGTTTACCAACTGATGAGTCCATGAGCCAACTGCTCAGATTGCTGCTATGTTGCTGTTCTTACAAATGGATGTATTTGGCATTTCAAAAGTCAGCAATTGTGTTAGCCAGTCCTCTCTAATGTCTTTTCAGGTGGGAAAATCAGTTTGCCGTGATGGTGACATTGACAGTAATGAAGCATTTAATAATGTGTTAAAGCCAACACTTACAAAGCAAATCATTGGTTGCCATTAAAGCAGCTTCTTTTCATATTTAGTCCTGCAAAGCACAGCCAACACAATGAATAGAAAACATTCATTAATGGCCTTTTCAGAATGCATTTTTTCCCAATTCCTGTTTTTAACACCAGGTTCTGATTTTAAAAGGCATATCTTGCCTCTTGCCTGCCGACAGATCAAAGACGCCGCTCTAATCATCACTCTGGGGCAGATTTACTTTGGGCTGTGTTTCTTTTCCTTTCTTTTTTTCTTTCGAAAGCAAAGCATTGCAATATAAGTTCAATTTATTAAAGGTTAACTAGACAAAATAGACTTTTTTTGTGTGCACAGTTGGTAGATACAGCAGGTCATACTTGGAAACCGCCTGAGCAGCTGAGTGGAAAGAAAAGGTTTCTATATTTTTTTAAGTGCAAAAGAACTAAAGCTCAACAAAGAATTAGGATAGAAATATTGTTCATTATGTTTTGGAGTTCTTTATCAGCCCAAGGTCCCATGGCCCTTTAGGGCAGAGACACACTGGGGCTCATTTATCAACACTGGGCAAATTTGCCCATGGGCAGTTACCTATAGCAACCAATCAGTGATTAGCTCTTTGAAGCCAGCTGCAAGTAGAACAACGAATGCAGCAATTTGATTGGTTGCCATGAGATACTGCCCATGGGCAAATTTGCCTTGTGTTGATAAATGTCAATAGACATAAGGAACAGGTCTAGACATTAAATCGGAGCTCCCCCTTCTTGATGAAACGTCTCTAACTTCTCTTACTTGTTGATAAATGTCCCCCACTGTCAGTTTCGGGGCGATTAGTCGCCGGTTATTTACATTCTAGCCGGTGGGAAAGCATGGGAGGCAGTTCAGGGAGATTAGTCGCCCCGAAGAAGAGGAGATTTGTCGCCGGGCGACTAATCTCCCCAAATCTGACAATGTGTCTCTGCCCTTAGCAGGGAAGATCTGTGTCTCCAACGATGCCCCAGTAGCTCTTCATCTTCTCCATCTTCAGGGACATGATCTGAGTGGCTGTCACTTATCTGAGCTCAGGGACCCACTCACAATATACAGTATATAAGATATAGAAGTCACAGTACAAGGCTAATTAGTAATTAATTCAAATTCCCATTACATGGCAGCTCAGAAACTAGTGCATTCTGCTTCAGAATATAAACAAACAGCCATGTAGCATCAGCTTCTTTGGCACTGGAACCTAAATTTCTGCTTGATGGTGTTCAATGACCCTAAACTCAGCTTCTCAACAGCAGCCTAGAGCACACTGAGCATGTGCAGTGCCATTGACACACAAAAGATGACCTAACAATATCCAAGGGGGAAACTTTAAAGGCCTGGCTAATCCCTGATATACGGCTGTGGAACCTCTGGGCTAGTACAGTAAAATCAGTATTTAAATTACAGTCAATCAAGCCATAAATTATTTCAGGCTCTAGTTTTTCTTTAACCCAAGGGTGCCTTCATCTAATGGATTCTATGGTATTGGTTCAATAAATAAAATTTTTGCTCATCACTAAAGACCTGTGAGTGAAGTTTTTTAATTTTCCTAAGCTAATGTATCGCATAGATTCGGGCAGTTTTTGATACAAAGATAATAATAATAATCTCAACCATAAAGCATGGCTGCCTTGTGAGAGAAAGGTGGCTCAAGTATTTGATAATATTTTGCTCAGCATGTACAAAAGTAACATTACATTTTGCAGATGACAATGAATCTATTTTTTTCAATGTTTTCCCAAAAAGTACACAAATTACAATGCATAAATACATTTTTCTGATAGTTTCCCTTTAGGTCAGGGCCAGAACTAAGGGAAGGCAAAAGAGACAAGTACCTAGGGCCAGAGATGTCTTATTTTCTTATTTCTGCATTATAATAATAGAATTCTGATAATAAATTATAAATGGAATGAGATACTTGTGAGTCTCTGACAGCTGTTTTTTGACTGATTTAGATAAACCTTGAAGACCCAACATTTGACCATGCACCCCCTCAACTTGATTCATAGGTTAAGGTATATGAAAACACTGCTGTATCAGCCTTAATTCCATTAAATAGGACATCAAATAAGTGATCAACCAAAATCTCTTAGAAGGAGGAGGTAAGTTTTCTAGCCAAATATGGCCCTAACTGGCCATGAGGCTGCCGTTTCCTTCAGCTGGGGTTCTAAGCACCCCTAGATGGGATGTTTCCATGGTATGGAAACCACTGGTCTATGAGCTAATGCTTTTCCAGGACTTTAAATATGTGGAATCTTGCATAATGAAAATGATTATTATGGATAATCAGCCAAAATGTCTAGTTGCATAATTACTTAATCCAGGGTTCTTCAGGTGGGACCAGATCCTAGTGGTCCCCAGCTTAGGTCAGTTGCTATTTATTCTACCATAAACATTTATATACTTTAAAACCTATAACATTTAGGGGCCGATTCACTAACTTCGAGTGAAGGATTTGAAGTAAAAAAACTTCGAATTTCGATGTGTTTTTCTGGGCTAGCGACGTAACTACGCAAATTCACTAACTTGCGCAGTGTTCTGAACGCTACATTTTACGCTAGACTTCTTTCGCCACCCCAGACCTGGCGAAGCGCAATAGAGTAGATAGGGATTGTTTCAAAAAAAGTCTAATTTTTTTCTAAGTCCCAAAAAACGCTGGCGTGTTTTCTACATGATGGGTGATAGGCTGAAAAAGATCGAAAATATTTTTGGGGCTCCCCTCCTTCCCCCCTACATTTCCTGACTCATGGCAACTTACCTAGACAGTGGGCACATGTGTAGGGCAAAATAAAATTTTAATTTGCTGATTTGAAGGTTTTCTAGGCATTTGAAGTGGTGATACGTATTCCTCCATTGAAATTTGAATTTCGCGCCGTATTTAAATGAACCATCGCTAGCGAAACTTCGCTTCGCTTGGCGAATTAACGCTAGCGCAACTTCCAAAACTTACGCTACCCCTGTGCGCAACTTCGGATTTTAGTGAATTTGCGGAGCACTGGCGAAAATACGCCTGGCGAAGTGTGGCGAACTGTGGCGAAGTGCGGCGAAGTTGCGCCTGGCGCAACTTCGCATCTTAGTGAATTTGACCCATAGAGTCTAAATAGCAAGTGACTGGAATCACAGAAACATTTCTGACCTGATTTGTATTGATCACAGGTAGTGATGGGCGAATTTGTGCAGTTTCGCTTCGCCGAAAAATTCGCGAATTTCGCGAAACGGCGAAAAATTCGCGAAACGGCGCCGGCGTCTCGTTTTTGACGCCGGCGCCCGTTTTTCGACGCCAGCACCCGTTTTTCAACGCCGGCGCCCGTTTTTTCGAAAAAAAATTTTGACGCCGGCGAAGTTTTTCCACGAATTTTCGCAGCTGTTTCGTGAATTTATTCGCCGACGGCGAATCGTGCAAATTCGCCGCGAATTCACGCCTGGCGAATAAATTCGCCCATCACTAATCACAGGCCCTAGAGTTCTTCAAATATAAAAGTGGGTTTCTGATACCTCTTTGATGGACATTCCAAAATCTGTTTTTTATTTGGGTCTCTATTGTCTTTCTGGACAAAAAAAGTCAAACCTGGTCTCTACAGTCACTGAACTCCAAACCATATGATTCCTATAGACAATAGAGTGATTGGGGAAGATGATGACTTTGGGTGCCCATTGTGAAATCAACCTTGAGTGAGTAAACCAATTATACTGAGCTTTTAACAAAGTTTTTTTTATGATTTTGATCCGGTATTGCCTGTTATCTTTCAAAATGTTCATTATAATCAGTTCCCGCATAAATGAAGAAATAAATGTGATCCATGTAATGAAAATTCCAACTTCAATATTAAAATAATCAGTCATTGTTGGTAATATAACTGGAATTATTTATGAATATTTCTTATTTACAAGTCATTGTGATAGTAATATTAAATGTCTCCCACACAGTAGGATTTTATTAGAATTGTATTCGCTTTTCCACTATCCAGGGTAACTGTATGGAAGGTGAAAAAGTAATATGAAATTAATCAAATAAATTCACTAAAAATGTTCAATACAAGATTTACTAATAATTTATTAATTCAATGAATTGAATAAATCACTACTTATTACTAATGAACTCATCAATGCTATCAATAATTCATAATAATTGTGTGATTTATTTTAATAACGAATCCATAATTGCGTTCATCACTACTTATATTGCTAATTCACTAAAAATTTTCAATTCAACAAACAAGGTGCTAATAATTCACTAATAATAATAATTATAACTAAATAATTAATTGTAACACAATATATAATAACAATTAATGTAATACATTAAGGTAATACTTTTATTTATTTAATACAAATGTTTATTAACTAATAATTTGCTTAATCACTAATCATAAGATACTATAAATTAACTAATAATTCAGTTACTAATGTAATTTAATAACTATTAAGTAATACATGATTAATAAGTAATCAATGATACATATTAATGCATTCAATTTAATGAATAATATGTTGATTTATTGATATAGTAACTAATTAATGATTTAATTCACTAATTAATAATTGAGTAATGAACAATGTTAAAATTACTAATAAAAACTGATTAATAAGTTAACAAAAGTTATTTGAATTGATTGATTGATAATGTTCACTTCAATGTATAATTATTTCACTGACAATTTACCAATTAATTTAATAATTAACAAATAATAAATGAATGTACGAATAATAATACACAGTAATTTAATATATGTAGCCAATAATGTATTAATTTAATAACATTAATAATTGAATCCACTAGCTAATAAGTCACCAAGTAACTCAATAATATGCAATACAAGATACACTATACAATTAATTCACTGATACATCTCTAAATCATAATTTGATATAAGAATTAATAATACCTAATTTAATACTGTATGTATTGTAATACAGTATGTAATACAGGTATGGGATCCGTTGTCCAATACCTGTTATCCAGAAAGCTCCATCTCCTATAGACTCTATAATTTATGTAAATAATCCAGATTTTTAAAAATAATTACCCATTCTGTGTAATAATAAAACAGTAGCTTGTACTTGATCCCAACTAAGATATAATTAACCCTTATTGGAAGCAAAACCAGCCTATTGGGTTTATTTAATGTTTATATGATTTTCTAGTAGACTTAAGGTATGAAGATCCAAATTATTGGAAAACAGCAGGTCCCGAGCATTCTGGATAACAGGTCCCATGCCTGTACTTTAATTAACTAGCTATAAATTTACTAGTGAATTCATCAGTAATGTTTAACACATTAGACAAGCAAATGCATGATATATAAATTGAAAATAGTGAAGATTAAAGGATATATAAAGCCAAAACTAACTTGCACATTATTCAGGTGAGCTATAAAGGGCACAAGATGTGGAGCCCAGTCCTTACTGCATGCCTATGGCTTTAAGGTGCATTACAATGTTGCCTGGCAGCGTTGGGGTTGTGGGTTCATTCCTGACAAGGGCATTATATTCTTGGAATTCCTCTGCGTTTCCCCCCTACCTTCTAAAAACATAATAGGGCATTTAAATGGCTCCTATGAAAACTGAGCCTAGCTCCGAAATGCACATGATAAGATTGCCATGCGTTTTAAACAAGCTGTAAGGTGAATGAAGCACCGTAGACCATGATGGATCTGTATAAATAAAATTAAATAATTTGAGGACTTTATATGCAATGATGTACACGTGCGCGATACACAGGTACAGGTATGAGATCAGTTATCTGGAAACCTGTTATCCAGAAAGCTCTGAATTATGGAAAGTCTGTCTCCCATAGACTCCATTTTATCCATATAACCTTTTTCTGTGTAATAATAAAACAGTCGCTTGTACTTGATCCCAACTAAGATATAATTAATCCTTATTGGAGGCAAAATCGGCCTATTGGGTTTATTTAATGTTTACATGATTTTCAAATAGACTTTAGGTATGAATATCTAAATTACGAAAAGATTTGTTATCCGGAAAACCCCAGGTCCTGAGCATTCTGGATAAAAGGTCCCATACCTGTAGAGGACTTGCCACTTTACGCCTTCCTTTAATAAGAATTGAAGCAGCGATCAGTCTTACAGGCAGGTTTTCAATCTGCATTTTTTTTAGAAACTGGACATCAGTATGCGGCGACATGTAGCAACGTTGCTCATTCCGATGTCATTATTCTGAGAAACATTTGCTTCTTGGAAATATTTTTCTTGAGGCTACTGATATTGTTTCTTGTGCGCTTGGCATATGGTGACGTCTCTTTTTTGGTTGTTTTACCATTATTCTATATGCAGTGCCCTCAATAGCCAATCCTGCTGTTTTCCGCTCAGTGACGCTGGTATTTCCTTGAAACTTACATTGTACCTTAGTAGAGATATGGAATTCATTATTTGGAACCCATTATCCAGAAAACAGGCCATCTCCCATAGACTCTTTTTTAAGCAAATAATCAAGATTTTTAAAAAATAATTACCTTTTCTGTGTAATAATAAAACAGTAGCTTGTACTTGATCCCAACTAAGATATAATTAACCCTTATTTTATCCATATAGCCCACATTTTAAAAAAAAATATTTTTCTCTGTAATAATAAAACAGTCGCTTGTACTTGATCCCAATTAAGATATAATCAATCCTTAATGTAGGCAAAATTAGCCTATTGGGTTTACATAATGTTTACATGATTTTCTAGTCAATTTGAGGTATAAAGATCCAAATTACGGAAACATCCATTATCCAGAAAACCCCAGGTCCTAAGCATTCTGGATAACAGGTCCTATATCTGTAATAATAAAACAGTAGCTTGTACTTGATCCCAACTAAGATATAATTAATCCTTATTGAAAGAAAAACCAGCCTATTGGGTTTATTTAACCCTTTACTGATTTTCTAGTAGACTTAAAGTATGAAGATTCAAATTACAGAAACATCCCTTACCCTTAAAAACGTAGGTCTCGACCATTCTGGATAACAGGTCCCATACCTGTATATTGCAGAATAGAATGCCATGATGAATACATGATGAGTAAACATATCTCAAAGCTTGTTGGCATGCATACAGAAAGATGTGGTGGTAAATGAGATCCTGCCTCAGCTTTCGACCAGAAGAGCAATGTAAAATTGGGACCCTCTCCTTCAGATGAGTCTACGCTGGAAGTATCTGGAGGGAGGTTGATGTATATGAACTGGTTCTTAGATAAAAACTACTGGTGTCCTTTATTTTGTCAAATACAAAAAAAATGGGTCACCAGGGATTCTTATCTATTAACTTGGCGAACACAAATGAGGTCATTCCTTGGTACAATAGTGCTTTACGCAATAGATTCAGCAGTAATCCAACAGGTACAATAATACATAATTTCACCCCAAATGTCCAATGGGGCTATAAGAGTATACACTCAACCCTGAACGCTGCCACACTATAGTCGCTTCTCTGGTGGATTTCCCCTTTAGATTACTAACACAATTAATTATCAATGATAGAGCTCAATACTGCTCTTGATTGGTAGCTTTAGGCATTTTAATATTTTACACTCCTGGGATGTACTGTGATAGCTTATAGGCTGTCACTAAATGATTCTCATTCATTGGATCCCTGCAGCCCTGACTTCACTAAGGCTTTGGTTACTGGGGCCTTCAGCTTCCAGACTTCTGCCTCATACTCTCCAGTACATCCACTCATCTCCCTTACAGGCTTCTACCTCAAGCTCCTCAGTACATCCACTCATCTCTCTTCCAGGCTTCTTCCTCAAGCTCCCTAGTACATCCACTCATCTCTCTTCCAGGCTTCTTCCTCAGGCTCCTCAGTACATCCACTCATCTCTCTTCCAGACTTCTTCCTCAAGCTCCCTAGTACATCCACTCATCTCCCTTCCAGGCTTCTACCTCAAGCTCCTCAGTACATCCACTCATCTCTCTTCCAGGCTTCTTCCTCAAGCTCCCTAGTACATCCACTCATCTCCCTTCCAGGCTTCTACCTCAAGCTCCTCAGTACATCCACTCATCTCTCTTCCAGGCTTCTACCTCAAGCTCCTCAGTACATCCACTCATCTCTCTCTTCCAGACTTCTACCTCAAGCTCCTCAGTACATCCACTCATCTCTCTTCCAGGCTTCTTTCTCAAGCTCCCTAGTACATCCACTCATCTCCCTTCCAGGCTTCTACCTCAAGCTCCTCAGTACATCCACTCATCTCTCTTCCAGGCTTCTTCCTCAAGCTCCTCAGTACATCCACTCATCTCTCTTCCAGACTTCTTCCTCAAGCTCCCTAGTACATCCACTCATCTCTCTTCCAGGCTTCTACCTCAAGCTCCCTAGTACATCCACTCATCTCCCTTCCAGGCTTCTACCTCAAGCTCCTCAGTACATCCACTCATCTCTCTTCCAGGCTTCTTCCTCAAGCTCCTCAGTACATCCACTCATCTCTCTTCCAGGCTTCTTCCTCAATCTCCCTAGTACATCCACTCATCTCTCTTCCAGGCTTCTTCCTCAAGCTCCCTAGTACATCCACTCATCTCTCTTCCAGGCTTCTACCTCAAGCTCCTCAGTACATCCACTCATCTCTCTTCCAGGCTTCTTCCTCAAGCTCCCTAGTACATCCACTCATCTCTCTTCCAGGCATGTGTCTCAGGCTCTCAAGTGTATCCACTCATCTCTGTTCCAGGCTTCTGCCTCAAGCTCCCCAGTACATTCACTCATCTCTCCTTAGAGTGGAGTCCAACGAGGAAGAGCCATGTGTTACCTCCCATTATATAAACTACAGCCAGGAAATGAACTATCCCTGGGCCAATTGGGGAACCTTTCTCCCCTCTCACAGTTTAGGGCAGCAGGACTTCATGAGTCAAAACAAAAAGGCAGTAAGATACTATCTTGTATTAAAAGGGATAGAGATTCACAGGGAAAAGGTAATTCAAACCCTTTACAATGCACTAATAAGGCCCCACTAACAAATATATGGCAGTTAACTCCAAAGAAGAGTGATTTTACTGTAAGCTATGCAAGGTCTCCTATGATGTTCTTTATTTATATAGTCCTGACACATGTAGACAGTGCTTTGCAGAGCTAATCAGTCACCTTACTTGCTGTCTAGTGGAGCTTGCAAAGAAGTATTGCTAAACCATTGTAAAATTATTTGTACAGCAACACAAAATCAAACTTCTATAAACCACTGGAAACCTGTTCTCCTCAATTCCTTCCTGTGCCACTGTAGAGGAGGTTCCCTTTTAAAGGGCATGTGAAATCATCCCTTAAATTAAATGGACTCTATTAGAATCCCTAAAAACAAACATTCTAGTAGCGATGGGCGAATAAATTCGGCAGGCGCAAATTTGTGGTTAAATTTGCATTTTGCCGCAAGCGAATAAATTCGCAAAACTCCCGTGAAAATTTGCCCGCAAATTTGGACGCCTGTCAGAAAAGTCATCAAAACCGTTGTGGGTTAACCCTATTTGGATGCTCATTGACTTTAACTCTGGCGTCAAAATTTCCGCAAATTGCCCCGGTTGTCAAAATGTATGCAGGTGTCACAATTCACATTTCATGGGAGAAATTCGCCCATCGCTACATTCTAGTATAAAATGCTTTATTTTGATCTTTGTTAAAAACATGGATAATAAGGTTTCCCTTCCAATGGGCAGCAAGTATGCTTGGTGCCTAAATTTTGATGTCACAAGATGGGTTGGATGACTTTTTTGGCATGAGAGGAATTAATTATTAGTACAAATGTATTCCATGGTAAATAGCTAGTGCCCAGAGATATACATACTGTAACTCTTCCCAGAATCTAATGTCATATACTAAGCAGCAGTGATCAATAATGTTAGGGTTTAGTTTCCTTTAATACCAATTAAAGAAATATTTCTTGGGCCAGAATAGACAGATGGGATTTGTGATGGAAGTTTAGGTAGACATTAGTACTGATTTACAAACAGAGAATGAGTAAAATGTAGTGCTGTAGCAATCTGTATGGGAATAAATAATAGTAGGAGCATACGCCTCTGTTCTTAATGATTTAGGCAGTACAGCCGCTAAACACTACCAGATGTCTTATCCCTTACTCAGACTCGGGAATTCCACTGAGTACCAAAGAAATAAATTACTCTGAAATCACTTGTACTAGAAATATTATTCCTTGCATCTGATCCAACGCTGGCTTCTCTCAGCCTTCACTTCTGCCCTGAGATCATTCTAGACAAATCCAAATGTGGATATCACTTGATTTGATGAATCTAAATTTTCTTTTTAGAGTGCTCTCAATGGGGGGACAACAATGCCTGCAAACAATGCAACTATGAAAAAAGGAAAGGTTGCTATTTCTTCTATTCTTTCTTTTGATTTCTTTCTTTTAAAGGTCAAACAAGTCATGTACAGTATGTTAGGAGGTGCCAATTAGTATTGAGGGAATTGACTCGAATAGGCGGGACCTCCATGTTGGACAGGTTTGGACCAAGAGGGTGAGCCCCAGGTGCGGTTTGGTGGGATGATGTTCTAACTTAAAGCAGAGCCACAGGATTAGTGATGGGCGAATTTATTCGCCAGGCGCGAATTCACGGCGAATTTGCGTGATTCGCCGCCAGAGAATAAATTTGCGAAACTCCCGCGAAAATTCGCGTCAAAAATTCGCCGGCGTCAAAAATTTTTTTTCCAAAAAATCGGCGCCGGCGTCAAAAACGGGCACCGGCGTCAAAAACGGGCGCCGGCGTCGAAAACGAGACGCCGGTGCCGTTTTGCGAATTTTTCTCCGTTTTGCAAATTTCGCGCGAAATTCGCGAATTTTTCGGCGAAGCGAAACGGTGCAAATTCGCCCATCACTACACAGGATAAGTAAACCTTTAAAACAAGTGAATCTAAAACTGACGAGGGGGCTATTCTTAGCACTTTTGCAATGTACATTCATTATTTATTTTCTTTTAATTCCAAGATATTAAGGGATACATGTGCTGTTAATAGGAATGAATTTTGTTCCAACAGCGCCACCTGCTGGTCAGTATCCCACCAGTCTGACCACCAAGTAGTCAAGGAAGTTGTCAGGAGAAAGAAAGAGGCTGATGTTCTTCTGCTTAGGAAAAAAAATAGAAACCTTTCTGAAATCTTTCCTAATCAGAAGAACATCAGAGCAGCCTCTTTCTTTCTCCTGACAACTTCCTTAAATAAAATATTGGTGACTAGGGTTCCCACATGTTAATAAAAAATAAAAAGATATTGGTGGTCAGGGCCCCCCATAAAAAAAACATTTGTGGCCAGGGCACCCCATTTAAAAATATTGGTGGCTAGGACTCCACCTGAGAAAAAAAATTGGTGGTCACGGCCCCTTAAACGTCCAAGCCTTCCTGAAAACGGGGGGCCCATATAATCAGGTAAGTGTGGCGTGGCCAGGCCCCCCTTACCCTCGGGCCCCCTACAACTCTCCCCCCTGTCCCCCCCTGATGGCTGCCCTAAGTGGAACCAAGTGTATTGTGTGTGTATTGCAGGGGACTTTGGAGAAATTGGGTGCCATTAGAGTTTTTATAGAACAGGGGTCCTTGAACTTTTTACCTTTGAGCCACAAGAGCAACACAAGCATGAAAAAAGTTATTGGGGTCCTTGGGCTGCCAAATAAAGGCTCTGATAGTCCATTTGTGGCTGGTAGCTTTCAGGAGACTCTGGAAGTACACCTGGTTTTTATACAACCAAAACTTGCCTCCAAGCCTGGAATTAAAAGCTAAGCACCTGCTTTGAGGTCACTGGGAGCAACATCCAAGGGGTTGGAGAGCAACATGTTACTAGGAAACCACTGGTCGGGGATCATTGTTATAGAAGGTTCCCCGCAGGACAGTCTAAGGTGAGCAATTATACTCACTGGGGTGCCCAACAAATTGGCACACACCAGTGAATTTGACTATCCTTGCCCTTTAAGTAATAATGAGTCAAAGCATTACAAAAAACAGTACCCAATTATGTGCTTCTATTTTCTTGCAGTCTCCACCAAAAAGAACACAACCTCGGCAGCCAAACCCATCTGTAAATCACTGCCAAGGTATTCTATTTTTTTTTTTTTTTTGAGAAAGTTCAACACAAATGGTTGATTTTGTAGTAACTGGAAGCTTTGCAGCAATGCCATTTTCCAAAGACTTTAGCAGAGCATTTTCCAGTGCTAATTGTTTATACTGCATGCTCCACCTAGTGGTAGAATGCAGAATCTGTTAATAAATATTAATGCTATTAATGGGCTGGTTTAAAAGATACGGCTATTTGAGCCCTAACCTCATCCTTTCCCAGATACACACATATATACATTTCCAGTGTTATTTAAAATAAGATAATTGCAAGTCGTGGATTAAATTCCGTTCACTTGAGGACGTTACTGCTTTAAAAATGTTTTCACCCCTGCGTATCCCTTACACGTGGAATAGATTTTGCTAATCCTATCTCTGTGGTTTGTCTTGTTCTGCATTCTTTTTAGTATTTTTTTTTGCCTTACTTGTCATGAGCCTCTTCGCCAGGTGGTTTCTATTATTTTGATTTTTTAACAGTGCTGTCAAATCCATAATGGTTATTTTTAAAGCATTTTGCTCAGTATTAGTGCATTTCACTGGTAGGCTCCTCAGCTCATAAATTTATACGAATTGGATTACCAAATGCTTCATTGCCTCACCATAAAGGGAATTTTCTAATACGGGAAATATATCAGATTTATGGGTTGCGTTGCTAAAACAAGAATGTTCATGATGTGTTTCAGCTACTTTCTTCCAAATCAGACTACATTTGTTTTGCTTGCAGTATAAAGGCTGTGACTTTTGCAGCATGCAATGAAGTTTGTTTTTTTTTAAAAAAAATGTACAAAGCAATTCTCAAATGTATGATAGACGGTGTTAGACTCGGCCGGTGGAAAAAACAGACAGGGCCCTGGCCTTCCTAGTCCACGCTGCCAAGGTCCACTCCTCTGCCAGGCTTGCTTCTGTGCCTGCACAGTCCCCTATCCCTGCCGGACCATCACTACTGTGCCCAAACTGTCCCCTCTCCCCCACCGACCCCTGTTCCTACCAAGACCATCAGTACTGCACCCAAACCATGCCCTCTCCATTCCTGTACCCTCTCCCTGCCCGGACCATCACTACTATGCCCAGACTGTCCCCTCCCTTTCCCTGTCCCAGACCATCACTAATGCTCCCAAACCATTCCCGCTCCCTTCATTTTCCTCTCCCCCACTAGGACCATCCCCTCTCGCCGATGCAGGAAGAAAGCAAGGTAAAAATGTACATGAAGCACAGGTGGGGATGTGGGGCCCTAGAAGTTCCAACCCAACCCTGATGATAGACAAGACAGTAGAAGTAGAATGCAGGACTGGAGTTTGCACCAAGGGTTGCTGTGTGTCCAAAAACAAAATGTGGTCACAGCCTCATTGCACCCCCACCTAATGAGCACAACTTTCCCTTGTTTGTTATATTTTATACAGGAGCAGTGGCCAGCTCCATGTTGTAGCTCCCACCCTTCCCAGCTATAGTCAGGTGATCCCACTGGTGTCTAATAAAAGGGCAGCCAAGTTTGGGGGTTTTACTTTGAAAGCAGCAAGTAAGTTGCAGGTAAAACTTAGTCCCTTTGTAAAATGTATAATGAAGCAATAGAATTCTTAATTAGGGATGTAGCGAACGTCGGAAAAAAAGTTCGCGAACATATTCGCGAACTTGCGCAAAAATGCGAGCGGTTCGCGAACGGTTCGCGAACGGTTCGCGAACCCCATAGACTTCAATGGGAAGGCGAACTTTAACATCTAAAAAAGACATTTCTGGCCAGAAAAATGATTTTAAAGTTGTTTAAAGGGTGCAACGACCTGGACAGTGGCATGCCAGAGGGGGATCAAGGGCAAAAATGTATCTGAAAAATCTGCCTGTGTGTGCTTGGAAGAGATAGTGTAGGGGGAGAGCTGTTAGTGATTTCAGGGACAGATGATAGTAAGTTTGCTGGCTAGTAATCTGCTTGATACTGCTCTGTATTGGAACAAAAAAATAAATAAAAGCAGTCCTTACAAGGACTACTGTTATTGCAGCAGTCAGCAGATGAGATCAGAAGCAGGACAGCTGCCCACTGCAGCTACATACAGAGCACTGCAGTAGAAGGTAGATTACTAGCCAGCAAAGCTACCTAAGCTTAAATGTCCCTCAAACCCCTGCAGACTTCTGTCCCTCCAATAACAGAGCAGTATCAAAACGATTACTAGCCAGCAAACTTTCAACTGTCCCTGAAATCACTAACAGGCAGCAGCTCTCTCCCTACACTATCTCTTCAGCACACACAGGCAGAGTGAAAAAACGCTGCAGGGCTTCGGTTTTTATAGGGAAGGGGAGTGGTCCAGGGGAGAGCTTCCTGATTGGCTGCCATGTACCTGCTGGTCTGGGGTGAGAGGGCAAAAAAAAGCGCGAACAATGGCGAACCCAAAATGGCGAACGTCGCGCGACGTTCGCGAACTTCCGGCGAGCGCGAACACCCGATGTTCGCGCGAACAAGTTCGCCGGCGAACAGTTCGCGCCATCTCTATTCTTAATGAATCAGATGAAAATTGAGCGTAGGACTGGCCAGATATGGGATGACTGTGACATAGTTGTTCAGTTTAAATATATTGCAATATATGGACAAACAATCCCTGTTTTGTTTAAAGGGTAAGGCATTTTTAGTAGCTGTATGCACAAAATTTCTCAATGTCTTAACAATATTGATAATGGGTTGAGTGCAGAGGACTCTTGTATTTGTCTATATATATATATATATATATATATATATATATATATATATATATATATATATATATATATATAGATAGATAGATAGATAGATAGATAGATAGATAGATAGATAGATAGATAGATAGATATATATATATGTATATATTGGATCAGCACTCACTATATTCATGTGAAGAAAAATTCACTTTTTATTATTACATCGTAATCCGACGTTTCGGTCCCACATGGGGACCTTTTTTAAATATATATATAATGATTACTGTACCTGCTCTCTTACTCCTCAAACCACTTGTGGGTGCTTGGTCAAACGCAGGGTCGGACTGGGCCCGCGGGACACTGAGGAAAAACCCTGATCTTATGTGCTCTGGTGTTCCGCACCCTGTGGCGCCTCTTCTTGCCGATCGGGGGGGGGGGGTGACTGCAGCCCGGTGGGCCTTGGGCCCCCTAGTTCAACCCTCGTCAAACGTAATGTACAGCCTTCAAAATGGACCAGAATGTAAGATTGTGCAAGCTTACATTTAGCCATATGAGGTTGAAGCATGTGAGAATCTCCAAGTTAGAGGCCATGCTGGGTTCATATAGACAGAGCACAGAGAGGGGCTGCTACGCAGTACGGACTTTAGTGAGTGCAGGGTCTCTTTTATAGTAATGCTTACTGCTAAATAGTGAGATTGAATGACTTTGCTCAGGGGTGGAGGATGAAACTATTTAGAGAGGAGGCTTCCATTCAATGGTGAATGTATAATTATATAAGATACAGTATAGCATATGGTCTGAAGACTGAGCCTCCTTACATCTTCACTATTCTCTGCCTATAGGTTTGTAGTATTGACACTCTTCTTCATTGGTTCCCAAACTGTGGGACCAACCCCACTATAGGGTCTTTTACAGTGTTTGAGGGATACCTATTTGGTATATGCAACTGAAAACTCAACTTGAAGTTCAGTAAAGATGTCATTTGTGGTCAACACTTATTTAGTGCTGTAGATACTCTAGGAACTATGATTGTATGGCTGATGCAACAAGGTTGAGATATATATGTAACCTTCTTCATGGCCTGCACAAGCTTTTGACCTTAAAGTAGACCTTGGAGCAATATAATCCAATAAGCATTGCTCTTCTTATTCATGTAGCAGACTTCACGTATTTATCGGGCACACTTGGCACAGCTTTTCAGGGGGGATGTAATCCAGATGCTTCAACAATGTCTGCTCCTTTTGAATTTTACAGATGAAGCAGATGTTGTTTATGTCATGAACAAGATGTGAAACATCTACTGTACTACATTATGTCTTGGAAATTTTGGAGAAGCTGGCTAATTACCAAAACAACCACATTTTATCTCAGCAGGGTTGTAGTTATATTAAGGCCCCCCGGGGGCCCAGGTTTTGGGGACTGCCCTCAGGCTGCCTATTTTTTACATTTTTGTTTTTTTAAACCCACCCTCTGCTATGGATTTCCATAGTGAAATCCGGTGACGGAGTTGAGGGATAGGGGGGCCTAGGATGCACGCGGAGGTGACGTCACATGCACGGGGTGCTGACGTCACTTCCGCTGAATGCGGTGTGTGATGTCACAAGTACAGCTTGCTGACGTATCACGCATGACATAAGGACATGTTTAGGTCCAATGCCTAGGGCGGCATCTGACCTGAATACAGTCCTGTATCTCAGGTCACTGAAAGTTTAATGAGCAACCCATCAGGCCTCTTTATTCATCAGGTTGGCACTAATTCACACAGCGTTATCTTCTTCATCCCTGTCACTGAACATGAGCAAAAAGATTTTGTACATTAACACTGACATTTGCAAAAAGCCTTTAAGGTCATTTGAGAGAATCCGAGAATCATTTGAGAGTTTTTCAACCCGTCTGTAATTTGCACAGCAGCTGGCCTACTAATATGGTTTCATTTAAGATGGTAACATTCATTGGGCCAGATTCAATTTAGTGAGAAAAAGGTTTATCATGTGAAAAGTCATGGAGGAGATTCAATTTGAGATGCGATTCAATTCAGAAATACTTATCTCACGGTTTAAAATTTCTATTGAAGTCTATGAGAAAAAACTGGAATTGAATCGACTCTTGTCCATGACTTTTCACTTGATAAACCGTGAGATAACTTTTTCTCATTGAACTAAATCTGGCCCATTTTCTTTGAGAATTGTCACTATTTCAAGAAAGAGCAGCCAACAGTCCTCTGTTTGGATGATCCATACTCCCTGGGAAACTTTATTTGGAAAGTATGCCCAGATCCATATCTGTCAGAGGCTCCTTACTTCTAGCAATATTATCGTTGTGGATATCCCTTCTGCTGCCCCCTATGATTACCAGGAATGCTGGTATCATAGAGCAAGACATTGCTGGTGGAGCAGCCCCATTTCTCTCTCCTATGACATCCCATTTTATTCTTGGCCACAAGGGAAAGTGTACTTTAGGTACAGCATTGGATACAATTTTTTTTAGTTCATCTTCCATCTATCTGAATAGCATCACAGAGAGGATCCCGTAAGAGATTACTTGAATGGGAAGCTTCTGGAATAAAGCCATGCTTTCCATTCATTTATTTTCCCTCATAATCTACATGAGGATATTCCTGAGCTCCAGGCCCGGACTGGCAATCAGTGGGTTCTGGCAAATGCCAGAAAGGCTGCTATAAGGTGCCAAAGAAAGTCAGTATTTAGTGGGCCGGTGGGGTCCGTTTGGGCCTCTGTGTGGTTTGATTGGGCCTCTATGTACCTGAAATGCCAGGGCTTATTTTAATTCTCAGTCCGGACCTGCTGAGCTCCACTTTAATATCCAAAACTAAAAAAAAATCCTGAATACTGTTGAAAAGCAAAACAAAATTATTTGCTTTTTGAGGAAGTGGCTTTGGTCCACAAAATGGGTCAATCGTTAGTTTCTTGTGTGCTCCTTTCATGTTTTTTAAGATTCTCTAAATAAACAATGGTTTTAACACGGCTGGTGCTCTGTGATTGAGGATTTTCTTTCTGGAATGTACACGATTCGCGAGCGGATCAACACAGCGGCATCTCCATCAAGGGTCGGGGAGTGCTCCCTGCTCTTGTGCTCATAAAAACAAAATGACAGACTACCTATGTATGTAGGTAATGTCTGTTACATGGAACCCTTGCTCCTAGCTATGCCTTAGCTGTAGTATTGGAGGTAGAGGGTCTCCAAGCTGACATACACACTTCACATACCTTAACAGAAATTTGGGCATTGGTGGTACTTTGAAACAAACAAAGCTGCTTCGCTGAAGACTTAAAGTCAGTTTCAGTCATAGATTTCAGTCTCATACACAAGTCTCCAGTCCCAGTGTGCCAAGACTCAAAGGGATGACTCTATAGTCTTGTAAGTATTGCTTGGGTGTGACTTACTCTGCACTCTTGCTAATTAGGTGTGACCTCACTCTTGCAGGAGGTCCTACTCCCTGACTTCCAATGAGGCATCCTTCTTATTTCAAGTTTCAGGAACCTGCTGAGGCTTCCTTTCTTAAGTTTTCTGGTATCATCCAAACTCTTTCATAAAATGTAGTTAAAGGAGATTGAACTTTGAGACCTACACCTTTTATACGCTGGGCTCTAGCAAATACCACTAAATCTCCTGGGCCAATAGGGATCACAACCCCCTGTGGGCATATCCATACTAGGGGATAACTACAGTAGGGAGCAAATTAAATAATTAAAGTATCATATTCCACAAGTTTAATATATTCAATAACTTCAGCAACGAGGGTTGGAGATCAAATCCTTCAAGTTAAGGCACTCTGAATTTTGTATAGTAAATTGTCCCCTTTACCCCCACTGATCACCAACACTTACAATTCAGTGTGCAGGACTAAGCAAATTTCTACAACCTAATTCCTAATTCCTCTCCTTAGAAAATCAGGGTTAATCAGTGGCCAACACAATAGATAAATAAAAGATTCATAAAAGGGTTTGGTTCTCCTTTAAAAGGGGTGTGTGCTGGATACTAAACAATTGAAATATCCACTGTGATTTTTTTACTCAAAATGCAGTGCTTTCATCTAGGGATGCACTGAATCCACTTTTTTGGATTCGGGCGAACCCCCGAATCCTTCGCGAAAGATTCGGCCGAATACCGAACCGAATCTGGACCCTAATTTGCATATGCAAATTAGGGGTGGGAAGGGGAAAACTTTTTTTACTTCCTTGTTTTCTGACAAAAAGTCACACAATTTCCCTCCCCACCCCTAATTTGCATATGATCCAGATTCAGTTAGGCCGGGCACAAGGATTCGGCCGAATCCAAATCCTGCTGAAAAAGGCTGGATTCGGTGCATCCCTACTTCCATCATTCCATCATAACTGTACTTGCTACAATATCTGCAAGCAACATTCTTTGTACCTGATTCATCAAAAGGGACCCCAAATATTTGCCCTCTCCATGAATCAGCAACAAATTGGTGCAGCATCAATGAGAAGCCTGGGATTACTTACTGCTTAAAGCAGGAGCAAAAAACATGGTCCTTTTGTGCCATGGTGCAATGGGTATATTAGTGAAAAGTTTAATGGAAGAATAAACAAGCACCTATTGTAGTACCTAGAACTGTTCCCAGTGATTGAAAACGAGCCCTAAAATTCTGCATCAAATGCCTACCATCACTCTTCTTTGCTGTGTATGTGAACCATACATTCTGCCAAGCATGTGCTTTCCATTCTCAATGCATGGGGTCAACATGGCCAAGATTGCTCAATTCCCTATGGGGATGTTAATGCTAATTCTCACCTAAAAACAGTAACAAATACATTTCCAAGTGACCATTGTGTGAAAATTGCCTTCATTGGCCTTTTCGCACAATTCACAGATTTCACCATCAGGGTGAATGGGTGAATGGAGCACTTTGTCCCTAAACTTGGCTCTGGAAAAACCTAATTTTTTCCTTTTCATGGATGAATCTTGAATATCATCTTATCTTGGGTAAGGGAAGTTCAGTTGAAGTGTGGGTCTTCATCTTGGCTGGTTAGATACCTAACAGACCTTCTATAGTAATATAACTATATTACTATAGAAGGTCTGTGGAACCTCTAACCTCAGCCGGGAACCAACAGCTCATCTGCAAAGTGCCCGCGGAATGATGGCCAAAATGCAACCAGAACATAAAGCCTTTAGGTTGGTGTCATATATATATATATATATATATATATATATATATATATATATATATATATATATATATATATATATATATTCCAAATATTTCCAAATGACCAGCAACTCCAGGATTTTAGTGTAAAACATTGTATTTGATACATGCAGTTACAGCCAACGTGACGTTTCGGTCCTCTCTAGGACCTTTCTGAAGGCACTACACTAAAATCCTGAAGTTGCGGGTCATTTGGGAATTTTTATGAAGCTTTACATTGCACTGTGTATGAAGCTTTACCATGGTTTATATGGCAACATCCTTTGAACAAGGTTGGACTGAGGTGTCTGGAGCCTTCTGGGGCTGAACTCAAGGTCCCTCCCTCCTGCCGTTCACCCTCTGGCCCCCCATGCCCCTTTGCCTCCCTCCTCTATAACTTTACGTCAGCCTATTGGGTTGGGGAGTGAGCTTGGGGTCCAGGGCTCTTGGCAGCGAGAGAGCTTGGGGTGGAGGAGCGGGACTGGGCTGGTGGGGCACATGAAGGCCCAGTCTGCTGCTTTTGAACACTGATAACCTCATTTACGCACTTCCCCTAGTGACTGGATAAAAACACTTCATGGTGAGTAAAAATCAAAAAGAATTGCTCTGTATTAAATTTTGAGCACTATTTGCCCATTACTATTACAATGCATCACTTCTACAGTGGCCTCTCGTAGCCTTGAATGTCAAGCCAGGACAACCCAGCATAAGAAGCCTATGGCATATACTGTATAACGGGGGGGGGGGGGGCATTCTCCTTTTGGTTTAGCTTCTCTCTGAAACTTATTCCAAAAAAACAGGCCTATAAAAATTGATGTAAAAAAATACTGGCATTTTGGGTCAATTAGTCATCAACTGACAAATTATGAGAATGTAAAATGATTTGCGCCTTTAGCTTCTCGCATGTTTTCACAGCTTGGCGAGGACTCTTAACACACAAAGCCGTCATCCTCTGAAATTAAAATTCAATGTGTTTGAAAATATCAACTTTTGTTATTCTTATTTTACTTTCTCTCCTTAAATCCCAGGGGCGCTTTGTATTATTTAGAGAATGAAGGACAAGGTTACTAATATTCAGCCAGTGCTTCAAGAATATCTAGAACACCAAACAAATCTCAAGCTCACCCTATTCTGTCATTGAAGCTGGTGTTGTCACTCTCACATAAGTTTTCAGGATGATTCCCATATGCACAACTCATGGAACCCACAGGCCAACCCAACAGGTCAAACCCACAGTTTGGGACCACTGCCTTACTGTCTATCTGCTGATTTGTCTAAGCCACCAACTGTCCATGGGAGACACTTAGTGGAGAGTACAATGCAGAGTCACGAGCTGATGAGGAGACAGGCAAAAGTGTAACTAGAAGATCAGAAAGACTTAGGCACCCAGACTGAAGGTGGTATCCATGAAGCCCCTGCAGATCTTAGCAAGGAACTAGTCTATGATTAAGTACCTATTCCTAAGTGCATGAAAGGCTCTGTGTACATCTATCATGTACCTAAAATAAAGTCTGCAGTTCCTTTACTTCACCTGTCTGTGGGATCTGTGAGTTTTCTTTCCTTGGTCTGATACTTCCACCTTCAGCTAGAGGTCTGAGACATGTGCAACTGGTGAGACTCTCTACTATGTATGGCTAGTCACCAAGAATTTCTTTATTATGTCTTAGCCAGGAACTCCACCTGTTTCTGCGAGGAGTGATCCTGTCCCTGAAGTGGTAGAGGTTCCTGATAATACCATGGTGAGTACCAACCTCTAGAAGACGTCAGATTGATGATGTGTCCATCACAGATTATAAAGGCAGATACTGCCTGTACATGCCCATTACAGAGATTTGGCTCCTTCAAAAAATTTACAAGCCAGCAGATTTCTAAACTATAGTGTTGGAGGAAATGCAAAGTTTTCTATAATTTTTAAAATGTTTTAGTATACGGAACCATAAAAAAAGGAAACTTTAGAAAATCAATCATCTCTGAGTGATTCTATTCCGCTACGTTATATTCAATCATTCAGTTTCTGTTTGTTCTATTGTATAGTCAACACAAAGGAAGATAACTAATATGTCTTATTTGACTAATGTCTGCTGTAACCAGAAATGTTTCCAATTTCAGTTTCCATTATATTATCATTATAATACTACTGTTATACCCAGGTGCAGTTTGGGGCTGGTATTACTTTGGCAGCATAATCGTTTCTATTATGTCAACATGATTAAAAGTTTGGCACTGCATTTTTTTTAATTGATTTTCCATTTTATAACAGTGATCTTTCCTCTTTGAATTCGAGTAAAACTGAAATTGCCTAGCAACAGTCCCTCTGCAACACTCGACAGAGTGATCAGCCCATCTCAGCTGAAGCCCATGTTCAACCGTGAGCTTGTTTATATGAAATTCTACTTACAACACAGAGAAAAACAAACGCATTTGGTTGGGAAAATGGCTAAATTGACATTTCGGAGCTTCTAAATTCTCAGTTTAGTCAATAGTCCTCGAATTCTACTCTCATCAGATACATGTGTGGGGCAGAATATAGTGAAGAAGTTGGAGCTCACTATGCATTTCGCTACACAATAATTTTAAAGTGAACTGTATTTGGCTATGCCAGATGCTTTAATTCAGGCGGTGACATACAGGCATATCAATTTGTTAAAAAAGAATGTGCCAAAATGTTACTTTGAGAAGAAGAATTTTTAAGAAGAACTTGTTGAGTTGAGAATGTTTTATGGGGAGGAACATCTTCTGAGAAGAAGAATTTTTAAGAAGAACTTCTATGGGGAGGAACATCATTTTCTTATGATAAAGTGAAAGATATTATAACACAACTATTTTCCAAAATAAATTTTGGGAAAATGTTGTGGTAGATGAGTTCTAACATTCTTAAGGAGTGATGGGCGAATAAATTAGGCAGACACAAATTTATGGCGAATTTCTGCGTTTAATTTGCGAAAGTGTGGCAACAATTCAACAAGAACATTGTGCATTCTGCATTGTTGCTAATGGTGCCATCAAACTAAATTTCTGCCTCCCATTCTGGCGCATTGGCTAGAAACCAGGGAAAGGGTTCAAACTTTTTTTATGATGATTCTAAATATTTGTTTTGGGAAAACAAACACGTTTCAGTTGCTGTTATCATTACGGCTGTGACTAATCATTTGTAGGAGCATTGTTCTGATGAAATGCACTTGTGTGATGCATTAGCAGCCAACCTGGCATTGCAAACAATGATTTATTACATGGCTTCCACAATATCACAGAATCTATAATATCCTCTCATTGTCAACTTTTTCAGTGGAACAGGCAGTAAAATTCAAATAGAATAGCAGCGGGCTCCTTTTAAAGTTGCAGACAGTGGTTGTTTAATGAAGGGGTTTGATTTCCAATTTGTTCTTTGGGGCAAATTCACTAAGATGCGAAGTTGCACCAGTCGCAACTTCGCCGCACTTCGCCAGGCGTAGTTTCGCCAGCGCTCCGCAAATTCACTAAAATCCGAAGTTGCGCACAGGGGTAGCGTAAGGTTGCGAAGTTGCGCTAGCGTTGATTCGCTATCTGAAGCGAAGTTATGCTAGCGAAGGCTAATTTGCATACGTCGCCAAATTCAAATTTCAATGGAGGAACACGTATCAGCACTACAAATGCCTAGAAAACCTTCAAATCAGCAAATAAAAATTTTATTTTGCCCTACACATGTGCCCACTGTCTAGGTAAGTTGCCATGAGTCAGGAAATGTAGGGGGGAAGGAGGGGAGCCCCAAAAATATTTTCGATCTTTTTCAGCCTATCACCCATCATGTAGAAAACCAGCCAGCGTTTTTTTGATTGTGTAATTCCAAGACTGGAGGGGAAAAAAAAAAATAATAAATGTAGTGAAAGTAAGTTTTATTTTGCTCAACTAACATGATAAAAAATTATTTGGAATTATTTCTTAAGGCGACAGGTCCCCTTTAAGCACAATTCTGCCCTAATGATATGTCACCAATGGGAAAAAAATAAATTTATGTTTTGGTTACATTATTCAGAGTTATAGCTTTGCCTTTTGGACTTTTCCTTAAAGGGCACCTATCACAGCCAAAATCAAACACATATTAACAATCTGACCAGTACAACATAAACACGTTTAATCAGACTACATATATAGTTTTTTGAAAAAACTGCAGGTTTTAAAAAAATCCCTTACTTTGTCAAATGGGTTCTTTCACTGAGGGAGGCCATACTGAGACTATAACAGAGACTATAATATGCAAATTTCAGGAGCATGCTCAGATTGTAACACTGCTTTGAGTATTCTACCCAGAATGCCTTGTTTTAGTAAACTCCTCCACTAGAAGTATCAGGAGATTTCCCTATCTTGTCCCCTGCTGGTGATGTTATTATGCAAATGAAGGGCACACACTAACTTCCAGCAGGGGGCAGCACTACTGTACAGCAGCTAACACACAGGTTTGGCTGATTTGAAAATAGCTTAGAAGGGTTGATAAGCAACAAGGAATTTCAACTGAGCATGTGCGAGATTTCAGAGCTGCAGTTGGCTGGGAAGATATAGGTAGGAGGAGCCAGTGAAATCCAAGATGGCTGCCTCAGCTAGAACTGCAGTGGAGATAGGGGAGATCTTGCAGAAGGTACAGTGAGCTGATCATTTACATTATACAAACAATTCTAACTGTTTTAAAAATCGGATTTCTTATACTTTCACATAGTGTATTTACTTAGTAAATGATTTTGGTCATGATTGGTGCCCTTTAAGGCATATGCAAATGTATTAAGGAAGCAAACCTTCGACCAAAGCCTTTCCAGCCTGGGGCAGTGTAATGTAAGCCATTAATGGAATACAGATTTATAGGAATAACATTGTGCAGTGACTTATTGTGTGTTACAGAGAGTCAGATTATTAAACCCCCCCCAAAAGGGTTAGGCATTAAAAGAGAACCAAACCTTGCTAATAAAAACCCCTACCTCCCTATCCTACATAGACCCTCCTCCCTGCTCCTCCCCAGCATAGGTGGTACCTTTGGTAAATGCCCCTAACTCTGTACTTACTCCTCATGCAGATTCAGGGCATCAGAGTTCCCGGGCGCCATGTGCCGTTATGGCGCTCTATCCCCGAAGAGAAGAAGATGGTGCCCGTGAATTCTGATGCACTGAATCTGCACTGAGGGGTAAGTAAAGAGTTAGGGGCATTTACCAAGGATAGGCTGAGGGGGGGGGGAGGGGGTCTATGTAGGGTAGGGGTTTTATTAGCAAGTGTTTGCTTCTCCTTTAAGTGACCAATCAGTCTGACTATGTTTTTACTGCTTTCCGTCCTCCCTGGTAAATAAACAGCAGGATTTAGAGATTTAGTAGAAGCAGCGGCCGACCATCACATTGTCAAGAGTTTAAGCAGGAACATGTCAGGGCAACTCAACCACTGCTCAAGCCAAATGTGGGAGTTTGAGGCCATTTACTCTGAAAAGAAAGATGGAACATTGGTTTCTACCTGTACTTACAGCATTCATATTACTGCAACCCACAGGATCAAGTGCCTTCAAATTACACTGAGATGTATTCTCCTTGACGTTTGCAAGATCCTTTTCATATTGACCCGATCTGCATGCAGCTTTATTTTGCTTTTTAAAAAGGAGGGCAGTCTGTTCATTATTCTCATCAACAAAACACATAAAGTCTGTTCATAGAGGCATTTCTTAAATTCTAGTAGTGTATACAGTATCTAAAATGTCTGCTATGGAAAACAAATATGCTTTAATAGTTACACTGTCATCTGATGGTTGTAATGTTCCCATTGTAATGTGCTGAGGTTGTTATATGTATATCAGATATGCTGCTTTTTCTTCCAGTTTTATTATCCTGTAATATGTTAATGGGGATATGTTGAATTAACTGCATGTTGTAATGTAGGTGGGCTGGCGGCCTGTGATTATGGTTGCCATGCCCGGACTTGCAATCTGTGGGTTCTGGCAAATGCCAGAGGGGCTGCTGTATTGTTCCATAGAAAATTACCATATAGTGGGCTGGTAGGGGCCTGTTTGGGCTGGTAGGGGGCTGTTTGGGCCTCTGTGTACTTGGAATGGTGGGGCCTATTTTGACTCCCAGTCTAGGCCTGTTGGTTGTCACCTTTTCGCTTGGTGGCAGGGGGTGAGGCCATGACATGGAGGGGGCAGTTGTGCCTAGGGCTATGACATGGCGATTGGGCGATTGGGCGATTGCCATGCCAATTCCTAATTTGGAAAATCGGGCACGTAGTTTTGACCAGGCCAGCCCTTCAAAATACCGGGCTGTGTGGGTCAAAACCGGACAAGTGGCAACCCTAAATGCCATGTACCTGAAATTGCCAGTGCTCTACTTACTGTTTTACTGGTATATTTTTTTTCATGTGTTAAAATTTCTCTGTTATGTAAAACCCACTATATGATCTCTGCTCTGTTGCTCAGTGCTTTAACTCCACAGAAGAGTTGGCCTGTGATGTACCTGAAAGTGCCAGTGTTCTCCTTACTGTTTTACAGGTCTCCAGACTGGTGCACTTCAGTAAAACATTATAAAGTTTTGGTGTCTCCGCCTGATGTATTCAAGTCCTTATGCCTGTTGCAGTGACTATCCCTACACTGTGGACCAGAGGGTCTCGTGGATCGTTGAGACAGAAAAGAGGGTTACATATAGCGCTTTCTTTAGAAAAGATTCAGGCGGATAGTTACTGTATTTCACCACCAGAGGGAGCTACTGAAATTAGAAAAGTTCTGGAATGTTATAGGCTGATGGAGCCTGGACTGACCAAATCTAAGTACAAATGTGACCCAAAGTATATTTGGACCCCCAAAACCCATAGAACAAAGCCCTCCTTGAGTTGTTCCACCTACAGAGACATACCATATCCCTTTGAAAAGTTTAATTTAATGGTGTTCTAACATTAGGAGGTGCACCTGTAATTGCATTAAGGGAAGAAGGAAATCTTGGGAAATGTCTCACCTTTAAATATTTATTTTTTCAAATGAAACCAGCGCCAGTAAAGATAAGGTTATGTAAATAGCTGCTGAGAGTCGCCTTTATTTACGTTTTTTCTTATCCGAGGAGAGATGATTACATCCATTCCAACAGTAACCGTGAATATTAGCAAACGGCAGATCTCTCCATGCAACGCTGAAATGAAACAACGGATCTATTGATGACGATAAGCAGAAAAACAAAGAAGAGGTTTATGGAACGCATAAATATTAATGTCAATAGACTCTCATCTAATTAAACCAAGTGTAATGGAAAGATACAGCAAGAACATCAGCAGTTGCGCCATTCTCATTCAATGACTCGAGCAGTTACCATTAAAGGCTCCATCGTACCTTCAGATTTTGATCCTCTGAGTTTGAAGTTTTGGAATTGGCCAAATTGTAATGTCTCAAAATGAGATTGAATAAGCAAAGGATTAAGTCAGATATAAGATAAATGGTAAGAAATGGTTCTCATGCACAATCATGCGAATAAATTCACCAGGCATGAATTTGCAGGGAATTTCCGCGTTTCACTGCCGGCAAATAAATTGTGGCAAAAATTCGCTGGCAAAAAATCTGCCTCATTAAAAAATTTGTCCGCGCTTCAGAATTATTAGGACGACCGTTGAATTTAATGCATTTGGATAAAATAGGTGCACGTGTAAAAATTGTTGCGGGTGTCGATATTGATGCATGTCAAAATAATTTTGACACCCATTGACTTCAAAGCGTTTTGCGAATGTCTTAACGGGACAGATTTGCCCATCACTAAAGGAAAGTGTTTCAGTAGGCCATGGGTGATGTGATAAATCCTATTCCCTGGTGTATAAAAGGGATGGATAAGAGGCCCTTGTTTTATTCTACATTGTATTGATTCTGGCATTTAATGTCCCCCTGTTTGATATAGGATTGCACTGAATCCAGGCAGGGCCGGATTCACTTAGCGGACGCCCCTAGGCCCACTGCCGTTTGTCGCCCCTGTCCCCTCCCCTTTATTCGTGCAAATTTTCATGGAGATTATATCTCCTGTGCATCCCCAGTGTTTTTGAACCAATGTGGGTGTGCTTGGGCAGCATGCCGCCCCCCTAAAATCCTGCCGCCCTAGGCCCGGGCCTAGGTGGCCTTCCCACAAAACCGGGCCTGAATCCAGGATTCTGCCAGGATTTCGTCTTTTTCAGCAGGATCCAACAGAATCAAAGTGCATGGCCAAACCGATCCGAATCCTTAAAATCACATGACTTTTCATCTTACAAACAAGGAAGTAAACACTGCTCTTTCACCCTTTCTTACCCTGATTTGCATATGTAAATAAGGTTTGAGGTTTGATTCTGTATTTTGGCGCATCTTTCACAGAGGATTCTGGATTCGGCAGAGTTCCAAAATAGTGGATTTAGTGCATCTGTAATTTGACATGGTGGGTCAGAGGTAGACCTCCAGGATTTCCTCTAAATCTGATGCCGATGTATGTCTGAGTAAAATATATATATATATATATCCCCAACTAGTGCATGAGCAGCATGTAGATCACCAAGCCCTTATTTGGCACCCCAGCAAATGCATCATTCATTGTCATCTAATTTCCAGACAGCGCTTTGTAAAAAACTGGTGTATTTATCAACCTATGTATACATTTTCAGCAGAAAAGTTTCCGCATAAAATTCCAGAAAAAAAAGCTCTAGCTGCTAGAAAATGCTGTGTCTAAAAAACTGCTGTCCTCCAGTTTAGAAAAAAATATTTTTTTAACAATTTCTTACCATAATACTTTATTTTACAACTTTATTGAGACCACAGATCATACGGTTGCAAAATAAAACTCCACCGGAAAATTCACCACTACCAAAATCAAAAGGCTAGAGGATCCTTTACATATGGATAAAACATGAAATGCCGTGAATCTGCACCGAGGGGTAAGTCAAAAGTTAAGGGCATTTGCCCGGGGGAGCAGCTAGGCTGGGGGGGAGGAGGAAGGGGGGTCTATGTGGGGTAGGGGGGTAGGGTTTTTTTTAATAAGTGGTTTGTTTCTCCTTTAAGGGGGGCCCGGCCATACTTCAGTTACTTGTGTAGCCCCCATGCTGTCAGCGTGCTGCAAGCTTCAGAAGAGAGGACGGGCATTCCAGTTCGTGCATAATTTTTCTACTATTCAGTTCTCTGTACCCTCATTGGTCGCTTAATATTTATATATATATATATATATATATATATATATATGTATATATATATATATATATAGTATCATAGTAGTCCCAGTAAAGCTGCATTGGGATTGGATAGGCTGGAGGGGAAGTTCCTACTTCAACCATCCAATCATAAGAGTTGGGTCCTACCAGGTTTTTTACCTGTGTCCTGCTGGCTAACACATAGTTACATAGTTACATAGTTAGATAGTTAAATTGGGTTGAAAAAAGACAAAGTCCATCAAGTTCAACCCCTCCAAATGAAAACCCATCATCCATACACACACCCCTCCCTACTTTTAATTAAAATTCTTTATACCCATACCTATACTAACTATAGAGCTTAGTATCACAATAGCCTTTGATATTATGTCTGTCCAAAAAATCATCCAAGCCATTCTTAAAGGCATTAACTGAATCAGCATCACAACATCACCCGGCAGTGCATTCCACAACCTCACTGTCCTGACTGTGAAGAACCCCCTACGTTGCTTCAAATGAAAGTTCTTTTCTTCTAGTCTAAAGGGGTGGCCTCTGGTACGGTGATCCACTTTATGGGTAAAAAGGTCCCCTGCTATTTGTCTATAATGTCCTCTAATGTACTTGTAAAGTGTAATCATGTCCCCTCGCAAGCGCCTTTTTTCCAGAGAAAACAACCCCAACCTTGACAGTCTACCCTCATAATTTAAGTCTTCCGTCCCTCTAACCAATTTAGTTGCACTTAGTCTCTGCACTCTCTCCAGCTCATTTATATCCCTCTTAAAGACTGGAGTCCAAAACACAGGTCCAAACCTGTTTATTTTATACTACTTTTTACACAAATTTTCCAGCAAAAATAGGCTCTATAGTGTTCATTAAATTTTTATACCTAAGCCCACATATATATATATATATATATATATATATATATATATATATATATATATATATATATATATATATATATATTAGGGATGCGCCAAATGCACTATTTTGGATTTGGCCGAACCCCTGAAGCCTTCATGAAAGATTCGGCGTGTACCGAACCGAAACGGAATCCTAATTTGCATATGCAAATTAGGGGTGGAAGGGAAAAAATGTCTTACTTTTTTGTTTTGTGACAAAAAAAATGTACATATGCAAATTAGGATTCGGATTTAGCTCAGCCAGGCAAAAGGATTCAGCCAAATTCAATCCTGCTGAAAAAGGCTGAATCCCGAACTGAATCCTGGATTCGGTGCATCCCTTATATATATATATGTATATAGAAGGGGGTATTTTTTCTGTTTCATAAGCTTTGCATGGCGCCGGCCGATACTGTACATTCCCATAATCTCCATCACACCACCTAAATCAATAAGGCCGATGTAAAGAATAAATCTCCCTTGTGCCAGCTACACTTATTTTTCCAAAATATAGACTTCGGAGCAGAACATCACAGATTCATTAATCTCTGTTCAACGGCAAGCGCTTGACAGTTTCGTGCGCAGTTGAAACCCCCCAACGTAACGCAGAACGAGGAATCGGCAGGTATTAAAATGACGAACATCCTGAGAGATGAGGAGAATGATTGAGAGGGAAAATTTCAAGTCTATAAATGTGGCTGGTTTGTTACTGTTTATTATGTTCCGCCACATCGTTGCCGCTTAAGAACTGCCTTGTGTTCAGGCCTGACAAAAGACATCATTCTTGTGTTTTATGAATCTTTCTATCAGGGCTAAATCAGCTTCAGACCTAGGGATGTGTTTGTTTCATTTCACTCAAATTTCACTTCATTCCCAGCAGTTCATGGACAGGTTACGCCAGGTTTAAAGTCATGTAGAATATTGACATATACTGTATGATGGCATTAGGATGTCATAAAAGGCAATAAGAAATACACAACTTTTAATAAGCCAGTTATTTTACACCACTTTTTAATTTTATTTTTCTGAGGTTACGAATTTTGCACAGCTTCATAAAATAGGCTCCCAAGACTTTTAGGTTAACGGGCTGATCCTCACCTGAAATGTCAGTGCCTGCCATATACTGCCTTCAGTGTTGGACTGGCCCACCGGGACACTGGAAGAGGTCTCAAAAATCTCTGGGTCCATGCAGCAGGTATGTGTAAGTAGGTGTAGGTTTGTGGCAGTGGGGTGGAAGATTTTGGAGTGGGAGTGGTCAGTCGTGTCCTGGAGGACAGGCCTACTTGTAGGCTCATGGAGTGTTGGTGGCTGATGATAGACTGGAGGACAGGACAACTGGTGGGTTCGTAGAGTGGTGGTGGCTGATGGTGGACTGGAGGACAGGACAACTGGTGGGTTTGTAGAGTGGTGGTGGCTGATGGTGGACTGGAGACCATGCCTACTGGTAGTTTCATGGAGTGATTGTGGCTGGTGGTGGACTGAAGGTCAGGACAACTGGTGGGTTCATAAAGTGGTGGTGGCTGATGGTGGACTGTAGGACAGGCCCACTCGTAGGTTCATGGCGTGGTGGTAGCAGGTAGTTGACTGGAGGTCAGGACAACTGGTGGGTTCATAAAGTGGTGGTGGCTGATGGTGGACTGGAGGTCAGGCCTACTGGTAGGTTCATGGAGTGGTTGTGGCTGGTGGTGGACTGGAGGTCAGGCCCACTGGTAGGTTCTTGGGTCTCCAGACCCAGTCTGACTGCATGATTGTTTTGCTTACAGCTACCTGTCAAATAAAATAATCAGGCAATCAGTGTTTTACATTCAGGTTTTGAATTTAAGCCCAAAAACATCTTAGGATATTAATTCCTTGAATGGCAGGAGGTAAAAGCAGTTTTGGTTGGACACAAATCGTGTTTGGTGTAACAGTTAACGGCAATACTACTTGCCCCCTCCCCCACTTGCATCCATCTGTCATTTGCACAAGCTTCTACAGGTACTCTTACTTCATTCCCCCCCCCCCCCATGTAGGTAAAATGCACAAAATGGTGCATAGTGCTAAGACATGTGCAAGTTGTTTCATGTGTGCCATTTTTATGGTTGCAATTGTGGATGTTCAATTTTAGTGTAGGTGATTTAAAAGGATCCCTTTGGATTCACAGCACTGATACATTAAGTACTTTGAGCTGATGAAAATGTGTTTAAAAGAAACTATTGACTTGTAAAGACTGAAAAAAACAGGATACTTTCATAACTCAGATCGGTTAAATATATCCGAATAAGTGATTACAGCCTTACAGATCAAGGAAAATATTCTCAATAGGCTATTTATATTTTTCTGTCTCTTTCTGTCACAGGCACGGGAACAATTGATCATAGAGCATTCTGGGCTAACACAATAACAAAAAAGCATTAACTGCCATGAAATTTATGTTTGAGGTTGGTTGTGTCTATTTTCCTTTAAACCCCGGGAATATAAATTGCTACTTAATGACAATGGAAGAAAATTCCAATGGATTTAGTTTTATTTGTGAAATTATATTAAACAATTTATTTGCTATATAAACTGTGTGTTTGTCCATTTATACTAGAATGAAAATGAAATGCAGGGCCACACAGTCATGAAATGCTGGGGTCATGCTGTTTCATGAAATGCTTAAGTAGCATTGTTATAAAATGCTTGGGGCCACACTATCATGAAATACCCTAGCCTGTGCTGTATTTTGAAATACTTGGGGTCAAACTGTTATGAAATACTCAGTCATACTGTGTCATGAAATGCTGGGTACACTGTGTCATGGAATGCTGGGCTACAGTGTTTCATGGAATGCTGGGCTACACTGCGTCATGAAATTTTGGGCTACACTGTGTCATGAAATTTTGGGCTACACTGTGTCATGAAATACTGGCTACAGTGTGTCATAAAATGCTGGACTACACTGTGTCATGAAATAATGGGCTACACTGTGTCATGAATTGCTGGGCTTACACTGTCGGGATCCAGAAGATCTGGCTCAAGCTGAACCGACATCTCCCCAGGCCTGTGCTTCCACTCCGGCGCTTGTTACAGTTTCGAGCGCGTGTCCTGATGCGCGCGTGTGTTTGGACGCGGGCGCGCATTTACGTGCGCGCGTTCTGACGTGGGCGCGTGCTCTGACGCGGGCGCGCATTCACGTGTGCGCGCGCGTTCTGACGCAGGCGCGCGTTCTAACGCCAACATGCGTCCAGGGGTTAAAAGGTCACTCCGACCTAGGCCCAGTGCGAGGTGATCGTCTTACTGACACTAAGCGTTTATTTCTGATGTTATTCTGATTTCGACCACGGCTTGTTACTGACTACTCTTCTGATTATCCCTGGATTCCTGTATTTGCTCGTCTGACTTCGACCTTGGCTTTGCTGACTACTCTTCTGGATTTCCCTCAACTGGTACCTGCTTATTGATCCTTTCCTGGGTATGACCCGGCCTGTTCCTGACTTCGCTTCGTCTCCTGCAGATAAGTGCTGGCCCTTATTACGAACTGTTATTTCTGTGGGCTCATCTAGCACTCCTGCTATTCCTTATCTGGGAACGTCCTGTCTCAACCCTCAGGGCGCAACTCAGTGGGAAGTGTGGGGGAGGCTCTTACCTTCGGACTCGCCTTGACTCCTGACATACACTGCGTTAGGAAAGGTTGGGCTACACTGTGTCATGGAATGTTGGGCTACACTATGTCATGAAATGCTGGGCTACAGTGTGTCATGGAATACTGGGCTACACTGTGTCATGAAATGCTGGGCTACACTGTCATGGAATGCTAGGCTACACTGTGTCATGAAATGCTGGGCTACACCATGTCATGAAATGTTGGGCCACACTGTGTCATGAAATGCTGGGCTACACTGTGCCATGGAATGCTGGGCTACACCGTGTCATGAAATGCTGGGCTACACCATGTCATGAAATGTTGGGCTACACTGTGTCATGGAATGCAAGGCTATGCTGTGTCAGGAAATGCTGAGCTTACACTGTGTTAGGAAAGTTTGGGCTACACTGTGTCATGGAATGCTGGGCTACATTGGGTCATGGAATGCTGGGCTACGCTGTGTCATGGAATGCTGGGCTACACTGGGTCATGGAATGCTGGGCTACGCTGTGTCATGGAATGCTGGACTATGCTGTGTCATGAAATGCTGGGCTACACTGGATCATGAAATGCTGGGCTACACTATGTCATTAAATGCTGGGTTACAATGTGTCATTAATTGCTTGGCTACACTGTGTCATGAATTGTTGTGCTACATTGTGTCATGAAATGCTGGATTACACTGTCATGAAATGCTGGGCTACACTGTACAAATGTTGTTTTACTGTGTAATATACTACTAAGTACTAGGGCCACTGTATCATAAACTGACAGGGCTGCTGGGTTCAGTCCAACATTCCATATTGCATTTTTTTTAATATCTAGAATGGCAACACATAGTTAATAACAAAGCATGGCATTCATTTTGATCTCTGAATATCTTGTTCAGAACCATGAACAAACTTTACATCTGCATGAAAAATAACCAACATTATGGAGACTTCAAATTTAATTTATTAGCATAACACCATCTCACAGATCCTCACTGGAGAATATGAAACAATGGTTCCCTACAAAACAATAGCTAATAAATGTGTGGTTCACCTATCAGTTAACATTTAGGGGCACATTTACTATGGGTCGAATATCGAGGGTTAATTAACCCTCGATATTCGACCATCGAATTTAAATCCTTCGACTTCAAATATCGAAGTTGAAGGATTTACCGCAATTCGTCCCATCGATCGATCAAAGGAAAAATCATTCGAATGATTTGAATGATTAAATCCTTCGAATCGAACATGGTGGCGAAGTAGGTGGTCGAAGTTTTTTTTAAAGAGACAGTACTTCGACTATCGAATGGTCGAATAGTCGAGCGATTTTTAGTTCGAATCGCTCGATTAGAAGACGAAGGTCGAAGTAGCCAATTCGATGGTTGAAGTAGCCAAAAAAATACTTCAAAATTCGAAGTATTTTTTATTCTAATCCTTCACTCGAGCTTAGTAAATGTGCCCCTAAGTATGTTATAGAATGGCTAATCCTAAGAAACTTTTCAACTGGCCTTCTGAATATATAAAAAAAAAAAAACTTGCATAATTATAATGTGTAAAGTTATGGGATCCGTTATCCGGAAACCAGTTATCCAGAAAGCTCCAAATTATGGAATGCCTGTCTCCTATAAACTAAATTTTATCCAAATAATTCACATTTTTAAAAACAATTTCCTATTTCTCTGTAATAATAAAACAGTAGCTTGTACTTGATCCCAACTAAGATATAATTAATCCTTATTGGAAGCAAAACCAGCCTATTGGGTTTATTTAATGTTTACATGATTTTCTAATAGACTTAAAGTATAAAGATCCAAATTACAGAAAGATCCATTATCCGGAAAACCCCAGGTCCCGACCATTCTGGATAACAGATCCCATGCCTGTAATTAGAAAATGTCTGGTTCAGCTTTATTGGGCCAATTTGATGCTTGAGCGAAGTCAACACAGACCCAATTTATTTTCCATGATTCTCTAAGCTGCTCATTTGATCCTCCACTAGCTTTAATGGACTGAAACTTCCTCAAAATACTTTTTTTATGCATCACATTCAAGAGTAGCTAATTCGTTATAACCTAATTATAAATCCCACTTAACCTCATTGAGAAGCCGTCCTTGAAGGTTAAGTTCCAATTATTTCTCACCTTTGTTAATCTCAGCAGAGTCAGGACATGATTGCCATGTCCATTGGTGTCCCAGTATTACAATGCCAATCACCGGATGAAAGTTTTAATTACACACTTGTTACTTCTATTTATAGCTCTGCTAATAGGAAATGTAATTGTCTGCAAGACTTGATTATTTTTAATGTAACTGGGAAAAAAACTAGAAGACCTGGACATGTGGACATTATTTTGTTCCACTCTTAAAGACTTTATTAGAGTGTAGATATTTATTTATATAATTCCTTTATTCAGCTGGTATCTCATTAATATGGACCAGCTGCTCCTTCCATCCAATTATATGATACAGTACAAAGCGTTTATTGAAATGCCCTTCAACCATCCAAGATCCAAGGAAGACAATGATGCCACTGCCTGCGTTTTATACTTCCATCGTGTTAAAATATAAAGCAAAAGAGTCAACTCCAAAGTGAAAAGTCATGAAAAGTTACATATTATAATATAATGATAATATAAATCATGTAAATGATATAAAATATGTTTTGGTATATGCTTTAAGGGGTATCTACACACTGTTACCAGAGAACAAATTACAACATACCCCAACATATTATCAAGAGTCAAATTTTGCTGGGAGCTGTAGACAAGCAAAATCAAGGTTGGGTTCTTTAAGCAACAAAACTCTTCTCCACATCCTCAGGGTCAGTGATCTGGTGAATATAGGAACATTTTTATCTTAAAATTGCATCTGATCTGCATAAATGTTGCTCCATGTAGAATAAATATAAATGGTATTTTGGGCATAAATGGACAATACATCTATGCAGCTAATTTTTTGGACACTCCAGGATGTTCCTCTGGATTATGATGTTCCGTTGTCTTCATTTTTTACTGCTTATTTACTTGGTCTTTGTTTGAAACACACAAATGATGATGATGAAAATACCATGCCTCCTTCCTTGCTACCTGACCTAATATTTGCTGTGGACTGTACAATATGACTTATTGTCCTTCTTTTGGGACTGCTTGACTTATATAGCATATCTGACAACATGGGACAATGAGCTGACGATGGTGGTTGACCAGCATGGAATTTTGGAAACATTTGCTTATGACTGGGCACAGGCACACACAAACACAAACGTTGAGGATAAATGCACAGATTTATCTCTCTGGCCTGCATGATCATCTATGGTCACTTAAAACAATAGTTTTGGCCAATTTAAGGTAAAATGTTGACTAACTGTATCCAATTTGGCAGGTGTAGCCATTGACTACCTTGGAGATGCTCTGTTGACATTCCCACATGCTTACACTCTCATAAACTTTGGCTATTCATGTGTGTGGCCATATTGCCCACCTGTCTGATCCTATTGTGGTACAACCAGTCCATATTCCTTCATTCAGGTTGTATAGCCACCACAATAACCTGGTTATGTAACACAAAGGAGCCTTTGCTTTCCACCATACCAATAAGCATCATGCAAACTCAATGTTAAAAATAATGCTGATTATTTTATCAACCGTTAAATATTTTCCTGGATACTATCTAGATATAGTATGATATAGACATCATATGGAACCACTGATGTAGGATGTTGGCATATAAAACAATATTATACTGTACAACAGATGGAGTATTCTGTAACATAGGGGAAAAAATATTTTCCATCATTATCTATCAATCATGAGCTGCGTGACCTTTAGTTTCTATGAGCACCTTCTCCGCAAAAACATGAAATGAGACATACTGCATCATTACTAGTACCTACTCAAAAAGGTATACATCTTCATTAGCTACGATTGAGTGGGAAGATTTTATGCATCTTCTCAGTGTATTAACATGAAGGCTTTTACTTCATCGTAATAAAAGAAACATCGTGTAAGATTATATCAGCTCATCAGCGACAAACTCATTTCATACTGTGCCTCTGCATAAATCCATTGTAATTCATTGATAATGAAGTATACAAAAAAGTAAAAGAAGAAACCAGTTTATTGGGATTAAGCCAGAGACATTCACGGTGAAAGGAAATAAATGGGGAGGTGGCATTTTAATTATAAAGGTTCTTCAGCCAGTTACTAGAGCACAAAAGATTTGTGTTATCAGTCTAAAATCTGGTTCATAAGGGGAATTTGAAAATTGCTTCTCAATAAATAAAGCTGTGAATCAAACTGTATAGAAAAGGAGGTGCGGTTGGTGGCTTAAGCAAGATAGAGACATGGATGTTCTCTAGAGGGGATTAGGCATTGAATGTTACAATTTTTGGTGCTGAATAATGATTAGAGAATTTTCGCACCAGCCATTGATTCGTGACGACTAAAAAAGTTTCCAAGACAAAATTGTCGCAGATACAAAAAAGTCGCCAGAACAAAAAATGCTCATTTTGACATAAAAAGTCTCTGAAACAAAAAAGTCACAACAAAAAATGGCCATTGATGCATTTGGAGTATAAAATTGTCGCGCATAAAAAAAAGTCAGCGCCTATTGACTTCAATGTGTTTCGCATTTTTAGCTCATCACTAGTGTTGAAACATCTATAGTAGATATTTTGTGCTACTCAAGCTGAACTCTAAGGAGCAAATGTATGAACATTTGATTTCAAGTTCAAATTTGAGTTTTCTCAAGTCAATTTGTTTAAATTTATTGAAGAAAATCTCAAAAATTTGAAATAAAATAGAGTCATGGGGCCAATTCACAAAGGGTCGAATATCGAGGGTTAATTAAACCTCGATATTCGACTGGGAATGAAAATCCTTCGACTTCGAATATCGAAGTCGAAGGATTTTAGCGCAAATAGTGTGATCGAAGATCGAAGGATTATTCATTCGATCGAATGATAAAATCCTTTCGAATCGAATGATTCGAAGGATTTAAATCCAAAGATCGAAGGAATAGCCTTCATTCTAAAAAACTTAGGAAAGCCTATGGCGACCTTCCCCATAGGCTAACATTGAGTTCCGTAGCCTTTAGATGGCGAACTAGGGGTTCAAAGCTTTTTCTTAAAGAGACAGTACTTCGACTATCGAATGGTCGAATAGTCAAACGATTTTTAGTTCGAATCATTTCGAATCATGCCCCACTCCGTCCCCTTTGTGACGTCAGAGATGGATGGGTTGGGCACGTTCCTATAACTTGAAGTGCTTGGCAGGTTCCAGTTGGGTGTGGATTGTGAGCGAGCGGCTTAAGATGAGGAGCCAGTTGAATTTTTGCTGACCCATACATCACTACTGCATAGTGATCTCAGTAGTTTGTGTGGGGGGGGGGGGTTAGGAATGCATCAAATCCACAATTCAGATTTTAATCAAATCTCAATATATAGATGTATTTACATAAGGAAGATGATTATGTTTTTGCTGTATGACTTATTTTCTATGGATAGATGCAAGTGCTTGAACTCTAAGATGCACATTTTTGTTCTCCAGAGCACTTTACACTTTACACTGAGCATTTGAAACTATCCTGTTGGAGTTCCTCAAGGCTCTGTCCTGGGACCATTACTATTCTCCCTCTATACTTCCTCCCTCGGCAAATTAATCAACTCGTATGGTTTCCACTACCACCTCTATGCTGACGATACTCAGATCTATCTCTCATCTCCTGATCTCAACCCAGAACTCCTAACTCGTGTCTCCTCCTGCCTGTCCGCTATCTCTACCTGGATGTCGCAACGCTACCTTAAATTAAACCTCTCTAAAACTGAAATGGTTCTCTTTCCTCCAACTAACACCAGTAGCATCCCCAAAGTATCCATCATAGTTAACAATTCCACTATCACCCCCTCTCCCCAGGCCCGGTCCTAGATTCTGCCCTGTCATTCACTCCTCATATCCAGTCACTTATTAAAGGGCACCTATCACAGCCAAAATCAAACACATATTAACAATCTGACCAGTACAAGCTAAACACGTTTAATCAAACTACATATATAGTTTTTTGAAAAAACTGCAGGTTTTAAAAAAAATCCCTTACTTTGTCAAATGGGTTCTTTCACTGAGGGAGGCCATATTGAGACTCTAACAGAGACTCTAATATGCAAATTTCAGGAGCATGCTCAGATTGTAACACTACTTTGAGTATTCTACCCAGAATGCCTTGTTTTAGTAAACTCCTCCACTAGAAGTATCCACTAGAAGTGCTGCTACCTGCTAACTTCCAGCAGGGGGCAGCACTACTGAACAGCAGCTAACACACAGGTTTGGCTGATTTGAAAATAGCTTAGAAGGGTTGATAAGCAAACAAGGAATTTGAACTGAGCATGTGCGAGATTTCAGAGCTACAGTTGGCTGGGAAGATATAGGTAGGAGGAGCCAGTGAAATCCAAGATGGCTGCCTCAGCTAGAACTGCAGTGGAGATAGGGGAGATCTTGCAGAAGGAATAGTGAGGTGATCATTTACATTATACAAACAATTCTAACTGTTTTAAAAATCGGATTTCTTGAACTTTCACATAGTGTATTTACTTAGTAAATGATTTTGGTCATGATTGGTGCCCTTTAAATCATGTCACTTCCACCTAAGGAACATATCCAAAATACGATCATTTATCACCCAAGATGCTGCCAAAATTCTTATTCACTCTCTCATCATATCGCGTCTAGACTACTGTAACTCTCTTTTAATTGGCCTTCCCCTCCAGAGACTGTCACCTCTCCAGTCCATAATGAACACTGCTGCGAGGCTCATACACCTCAGCAACCGCTCCTCCTCTGCCTCGCCATTCTGTCAATCCCTGCACTGGCTTCCGTTACCTTTGAGAATCAAATTCAAATTAATGACACTGACTTTCAAAGCATTTCATAACTCTGCCCCACCATACATCTCTGAACTCATCTCTATATACTCACCCAATCGCTTACTACGCTCCTCTAATGAACTGCTACTCAACTCTTCTCTCATTACCTCCTCACATGCTCGCATTCAAGACTTTGCAAGGGCTGCTTTTAAGAAATCTCTGAAAACGCACTTCTTTCGAGAAGCCTACCCTCACTCTGCTTAACTACCAAACGCAACACCACATACAGTACCACATTTCTCACCCACTTAATTCGATCTTGCCCACTCCCACACCTTGTGTATTACTCCCCTCCCTTTAGACTGTATGCCTATGCATAGGGCCTTCCTCACCTTTCTGTACCCGTATTGATTGTGATGTATGTAACTCCATATGTTCTATGTATATGATTCATGTGATTTAGTTGCATAATCACATTTACTCTACAGTGCTACGCAATATGTTGGCGCTATATAAATACATGTTAATAATAATAATAATAATAATAATAATAATTATAATAATAATCCACAGCTTTATTCTGAAGTTGGATTGGAAATAGGGCACAAGGTACAAAGTGCACAATAGGAGCCCTATATTTAATTCCTGTCCTGAGCTCTGCTCTGGATGCACCTTCCTCCTGCAGGAGCTTCTAGTTGTCCATCATGAATGATGAACAAATAGAGGGTGTCCATGTGTACTCCCATGCCACATGTGCATGCCTTACATCTGAAGTGTAAGTTGATGCTGGGGGTAACTATTAGCATTACAAAAGGGGGGCAAGTTACATTGTAGGCAATATACATGGCAGTTTTGGCCAATTTTGTTATTTACTAGAAAAGTGCTCCTTGCCCACACTTTGGAAATGAAGCCTCAGCTTCAGGGTGGACTTAACATTTTGATGGTCCTAAAAGCACATCAATTGCACGACAATTACAGTTATTTGTGTTCAGCCCTTATAATATAATGGCAATGTGTAATATATTCATGATCCATTACATCCAGAAATTCTGGCAGCTTCACTGTTAAAGTGCCATCTACCTACAGTGTAGTAAATTTCTGTTTTTAGAACCCAACCAGTTTAATTATGCGCTCCGGGGTAAGGCTGCCTGTTTATCTGTGGCACATGATTAATGGAAATGATAAACATATAGATGTAAGTAAATAGATCAGGTAAAATTAAAACGTTATCGATTCCGACAGATTTGTGGATCAATTTATGCTGATTAGACAGCACTTGCACTCATCTGTATGTTACGTGTTGCTGAACTGTGATTAATGAACCAATTTCCATCTTTCCCCCCATTTACTTGAATTAGTTTGAGATGTGAAATGCATCTGATTCCATTACCTCTCATACTCAAAGGCTTAGCTCAGTGCAGTCCAACTTCTGTGGTACCAAGGGCCAGAATTTTTCTGGCCTATGTGGTAGAGGGCCGATAATGGAAGCTAGTGTTGACCACTCCCTGTTTTTAAACCACACCCATGTTACCACAAGATCTTGTAAGACCATGTCCACATTAATGGCAGTAACACCAGTTGCCAGTATTTTATTAGTCTTATGGTGGTTGAGCACTATGCTATGAAATATTCTTTCCCATCCATCATCATTTTTGTAAGGAGCAATGGGGACAAACAAGTTGAGTCATATGCTTGAGTACTGTTAGAATCTCTTATGAGAACCTGCCTTGATAACTTGGCCTACCATTACTCACCTGAGGTTTTAGCTTGCCCATTATGGGCATCCAATTATGCCTTAGGTTTTCCTTTCCTTCTATTCTACTAGATGCTTTCAATAGTCTGCAGGGCACATTTCCTATCAATCAAAAAATGCCACCACCTCCTTTGCCACCCAATTTCACTACAACTTCTATGTGTCTTCATTTGAATGTTTTTTTTACGTAACTGCTGCTTTTTCAAACCTGGATCTAGAGAAGCTCTTTGTGCACCAGTTTCAATCATCTTGAACTCATTTTAAATTATTTTGATTGCACCAAATCCAGATCTCTGGTTTCTGACTGAGCATCACCTTCAAAGATTAGTCATTAAAAAACACACACACACAAAATCCTAAAACTGACAAACTTGACCTCAGCAGGGAGCTGTATTAATATTTATGGATAATTTAAAGTACGATTGAAAAATGTTAAAGATGTTGCACCAACTGACCCACTGTACCTGTGCATTAAATATAACAATGAATTATGTAAAATGTATGATTGACTCGAGCTGTGACTGGTTCGTCATTAAGAGTCATGGAAAATGTAATGTAAGGTTGAAAAATGTGACTCTGTATTGAATGATCGGCGTGACGTGACCCAAGACCTCGTTCTACTGGAATCATGCATTACTGAACATCTGAGGTTTGGTTCTGAATAAAGTAGTTAATATCCATCTACATTATGCATTATATCTGTACCAATCCTGGTATTGAACAGTAGTAAAACCACACAGCATATATTTGCATATGACATCCACATTTATGCCCCAATTACTAAAAAGGCTGATGGATGTTCAGTGGAAAGAGGTAACTGTGGAACTTGCATGTAGAGCAATAGTTCCTAAACTGTGGGGTTCTATGTTGGCCCACCACACTGTAGAGGGGAAACCTGACATAGTTAGGGTAAATGTTGATGATGAGTCTAAATTATGCTTGGAATGAAATGGTTTGGTTAAAAGCATCAACAAAAGATTGACTTAAATAAATCTATGAGCAATAAAGCTGTAGAGCACAGCTATTCTTTTGAGTTTAGACCCAAATCTTAAGGTGCCTTTAACACTCATAAATACTGAGGGACTCACAATCACTACATGGCTAAACGTATGTAGACACCCCTTCTAATTCTTCTTGGAACTGGCTATTTAAGCCTCACCCATGCAACAGTTTGTAGTAATGTTTTTCCCTTTTTAGTGGAACAATGCCCCTATGTAAAGTGAGGTCTGTACAGACTAGGTTTGCTGAGATGGGAATAGAAAAACCTGACTGGTCCAAACCTCAAGCAATTGAACCCGATCACTCAACAACATCAGTGTCCAACCCCTTACTTACTAATGGAAGCAAATCCCATCAATAATGTTCCAACATCTAGTGCAGTGGTCCCCAACCAGTGGTTCAGGAGCAACATGTTGCTCACCAATCCCTCTGATTTTGCTCCCAGTGGCCTTAAAGCAGGTGATTATTTTTGGATTTCTGACTTGGAGGCAAGTTTTATAGCCATAAAGACCATGTGAACTGCCAAACAGAGTCTCTTTTAGGCTGACACTCCACACAGGGACTGCTGAATAACCAATTACAGCCATTATTTGGCATCCCCTAGGAACTTTTTGCATGCTGGTGTTGCTCCCCAAGTTTTTTGATATTTAAATGTGGCTCATGGGTAAAACAGACCCCTCATCTAGTGTAAACCTTTCCAGAAGAGTAGAGGGTACAGGCTCTTTTAAAAGGTCATCGTTATACCCTTGGTTTTGCAACAAGATGATTGACAGGTGGATACTTTTGGTCATCTCATGTATAAGGATGGGCCTTGATTTGACATGTGAAAGAAGGGCAGGTTGGCCACTATGTATATGGTGTAGCTTCCCAACAGGACTGCACTTTGAATTCCAGAATATAATCGCTAAAGCACTTGCAATCAACCAGGCATCATAAGAGAAAGAGACCATAATTATTCTAATGACCAAAATATTACTTGACAGCTCTAAAATGTTTCCAGAGCCCTATTCTTTCTTTATCTAATCATGTCAAATGAATAATGTTCCCTTCTTTGATAAAACCACCATGCCCTTAATTCCCTTCTTGTTAGATGGAAAGAGGAAAGAACAGCAAATCATATTTAGGTCAACCCCAAGTATTTGTCTTCTGCACCGTTCTTCGCCATCTGTTAACACATTTAGGTCCCTGATTTAAGAAGGTACAAAGAAATACCCTGGGAATAATACAAGCACACACGTTATTATATGACATGAGATTTGTGAGAAACTGTTCCCTAAGCCACCATTATTTTCTTATCACAATGGCGACACTTTGGTGCTGTACCAAGAACATTCATTCACTTTAAGGGAGGGTTTGAGTCACTGAGATTCAAGTGGTGCTTGCCAGCAACTAATTTGGACTTAATGTTATCTTCATGAATAGGCCCTTTCGATGTTTTACAGTTTAAGAATGTTAAAAGACAATTCAATTAAAGGTTAAATTAAAAGAACAAATTTCATTTAACACATTAAATAGAAAAGGTCAGAATGATTCAGCAAATTAGTGAGATGGAAGAGGAACGGCTAAGTTGAAAAATAATCATTGAAACCTCTTTTACTGGGATTAATTCATGTTTAGCGGCGGTATGACACCTCGCGCGCTGTTAGACACGACTTGAGAGCTTAGTTCTTGTATCTATATGATGAATTGAACGGTATAGAGTCAATTGATAGTAATGGATGTAAAACAGAAGCATAAAATAAATGAATAAAACTCATACCTGCCATGAATTTAGTAGCGCATAGCCTCATTATGTAAACTCAAGCAGCCACAATTAAAGAAAGTAAAGCATACATTATAATTAATAGAAAATGTACTAATGCAAGTTTAGTTCAGAGTGGGAATATTTATACAAAAAAGAACACAATATTCTCTACTGTCATGACAAAGTGCTTTAGTTAAATAACGAGGAAAAACTTCATCCAAACTATGTAAGAGAATAACTTTTATTACATAACATTTTCTCAGACGTGTAACCCTTCATCAAACATGAACACAAGCCAAACGATGTCATTGAGAAACCACGGATAAGCCAATTCTATTAGGTAGGAATACTATCATTTATAATACACTTTTGTGCCTGAAAAATTGTAATTTTTAGTAAAAAGAGCACATTGGGAAGCAGATGGTTCGTGGGCTTATTTATCAAAAAAAAATCTAATTTGTGAAGTTTTAGAGTTTTTTTTTTTACTTTGAATAAACTCTCATGTTTGCTTATTTATTTAAAAAATCTGAGTATAAAAAACTTGATTGAACACAATCATGAAAAAAACCCTCTGAATAGGGCACAGATCCGGAAGGTTACCTGTCTGTGTTAGGAACGCCCAGAGGGGCTGGGGTGCTGCCTGCAACTGTAAGGAGCAAAGGGAGACATGACCAGGTGACTGAAAGTAAAAAGTGATTGAGGAAAGCCAAAAGGTGAGACAGACAGAGGCTGGTGAGCTGATATCCCAGGAGTCAGCATGGCTTAGTGAGAAGCCTAACTATTCCAGAGTGTGAAAGCCACCCTGTCTGGTGAGAACCCCATACTGGGGAAAAGTATTGAATGCGCGATATTGAACTGTGTTCTTGTTACCTTTGTGTTGCCAACATAAACCTGTGTTTTTGCCTGAAGATGTGGTGTCTCTGTCTTTATGCTCTTGATCCTATGCTAACCGTAACCTGTTTACCATAGCTAATCCCCCCAAAAACTCAGTGTACAGGCTGCCAACCTCAAAATTGGGAGTTTATAAGCACAAAAAAAGAAACCTCAAAAAACTCTCAAATGAAAAAAATGGCTTAAATTTGGCCTAGGACAACTTCCATTGACATCTACATGAATTCACAAGCTTTTAGATGCCTAAAAAGTTTTACATTTGAGTTTATTTGTGCTTAATATATACCAAACATTCAAGTTTTTGAAAATATAATTCACATTTGTGAGTTTTTGTGAAAAAAATTAGAATCCTGGCTAAAATTTCAATTCAAATGTTGATAAATCACTCCCTAAGTGTCTATAGTGTCTGGCGCAAACCAACTATCCAGTCTTACTTTAAAGTGTTGCCTGGATTTCAACTTTCCTTATAACAGGGTGTCAAGGGTGAGGTTAGGGGATGCTGTGGAGGCAGAGGAGGGAAGGGGAGTCCTTAGACAGGGACTCATTGTGCACACAAGGAACAGAGAGGTAGGACAGGAACAGGGTGAAGAGGGCAAAGAGTCAGACTGGTACAGAACGGTGCGGACAAAGAAATCAAGACAGGAGCAGACAGGACAAGATGGAGTCAGTGTAGCGGACAGGGCCAGAACTAGTGCTAAGCAGAAGAGGCACCTGCCATTGGGTGCAACAAAGGGGGTGCTGGGCAGGTACCTGTCTCCTGCCTACTCAATGTTTGCTGCTCTCCCCTCCTCTCCAGCGCTTTCCCCTCCCCTCCAGTGTTCTCCCCTCTCCCTTCCCCTCCGGCTCTCTCCCCTCCCCTCTGGCACTTTCTCCTCCCTCTCACCTACAATTGGGTGCTCTCCCCTGCCCTCCTCTCTGGTGCTCTGCGCATGTGTGTGCACACTGAGTTCTGGGGCGTGCATGCATGGAGGGGAGCGCAAGCCTGGAGGGGGCCGTGGTGGCCCGCCACTGGTAGCAGATCAAGAGCAAACTGGACAAGACAGGAGGGAGCAGGCTTAGCAGGAACAGGAAGGATAAAGACTGTTGCTTGGCTAGGGGTCCAAAGGCCAGTTAATATATAACGAGCCAGCCTACCATAGGTCCCTGGCTCGATTCCCAGCAGAGTCTGACACAGGGAAACTACATGGTGCTAGAGACATCTACTAAGACCTCAAAAACATTCTAGTTATTTAGAGAGCAAATGCCCTTGGGGCAGGTAAGGGTAGTAGGAGTAACTAGGAGTCCCTGGGGAAGTAAGCTGGGTAAATTTATACCCTTGTTGGCCAGACCACTGCCCTATTTGCTTCTTTTTCTTCCTACATTTGAGGCACAGGGGATAGGGATATAACTGCTCAGTCTAATCCTGTGTCACAGTCGGCACCCAACACCAGAACAAATGCCAAGCACCCTGGTCTCGGCTCGTGCTTCACCTGTAGTGTGACTGCCTTTGGCCTCGGGAGGAGCCCTCAGCTACTTGGATGCTACCAGGACTTAAACGAGAGGTGCATGACTATAGGTTCTGGATAGACAGAGGGGCACGACTGTTAGCAAAGTCTTTGGGCAGAAGGTCAAGGTACAAGGCGTTAGGCAATAGAGTAGTCAGATCAGGGCGGGTCGGGGCAGTCACAGAATAATCGTAGTCAGGCAGGCAAGGGTCAAACCAGGAAGTCAATCAGAGGGTTAAGCAGAATTGAAGTCGGCAATCAGGCAAGGGGTCAGGATATAGAATGTAGAATCGTCAAAAGCCAGGCAGGGTCAAAAACAGATATCAAACAGGAACAGAATCAGATAGCTTACGCTCAAAACAACACAAGGATAAACCTATAATGGGCAAGGTACTGAAGCCAGAATGAGCCTAATATAGGGGTTCGAATTTCACTCCAAAACCTGCGCGTCTGCGTCATCATGCCCGTGTGTCCTTAAGTAGAACGAGAAGTGCACGTGCATGCCCTAAAAACCCAAAATGGAGGAGGAAGAAGAACAGCGTGGCGGGCTTCCCGCCGCACCACTGGACCACCAGGGTAAGTAGTTTTTATTACACCCTGCTAGGTGTCACCAGGCCTCTTTTAGGTAGCAGAAGTGAAACTCAGGGCAATACTGATTCCTGAGATGTTTTCCAACAGCCACTTAGGAAAAAGGGTTTAATAATTGAAGCTTAGGTGCATATTTCTGCGCTGAGGAGGACAATTAGATTAAGGGTTCCTTTTCTTTAGAGTATTGGCATGAAAGGGTACCATTGACCACTAATCGCAAGAGAGTTATAAAGAACAAGCACATACCTTGTTTATATTTGTATCTGTTCAAGTGTACATATAGGATTTTAATTTATAGATACAGAACTCAAGACTTCTAGCATTTCTCCCCACCACGGTAGAATCTTCATATTTTCATGTGTTGAGCTGGTTTAACTGCATTCAGTAGCTTGACGAGGTGTAAAATATATGGCAAATGGTGTATTGTGTACGCTGAAGTCCTTTCAGGAAGAATAGTGCTCATGAATGCAAAAAACAGTGTTTCTGAATGACCCCCTAACCTATAGGTCAACGTCCTGCCATAGGCAGTGTATTTAATGGTCAACTACAGCTTGAGAAGAGCATTTTGACTAACTAGTCAACCAAATGGGAAGTGGCAGTGGCTGTTAGCATATTTTTGGCATAATTATAAAAATAGTCTTAATTTATAAACCCTAGCAGTAATAAAATATTGTCTTGGTGACACTAAAGCTCTGTTTAACACAGTCTAGTCTGCGACACATCTGCACTGTTATTCTACATGAGGTTAATGCATGTTTAACTGGCATTCAGGGGAGTATTTCAGAAAGCAATTATTATTATTATTATACAGTGATACAAATAATTATACACGATTCAACAAATGTTAGTTCGTTCTGCTTTGTAAAATGTCTACATGATCATATAATACCAATTAAGTCTATTTTAAAAACAGACGTACAGTAATTACAAACATATTAGAAAGGCTGAGTCAAAGCATACAGATGACAAGCGATGTGGAATATTAACCAAAGAAACAACAAATGATTGATATACATATTAAAAAAAACAGGAAGGTTAATTTGCCCCGAACACATTTAGCTCAGTAGCACCAATGTAGATCAGCCACACCAAGAGGAGCGCCAAGGCTGTAATACCCAAGAGATGGACAGACACAGTTAATGGTTAAGTATAGATTCTATAACAATAGTGCATTTGATTTACACGTAGTTGTTCCTCCAATGAAACCTCTTCTGTGTCTTGGTTTGGATGAACTTACTCATAGCCTACTGTATATAATGACCAATTGTCCAGACAAACACAGAAGTGATGATGATATGTTAAAATGGGGTAACATGATAAAACATGGCGAGACATCAGTGTCTAAATTAAGTTTGCTATATCTGTATATCAGAATGTGACCATCAATATGTATCATCAGAATTGTCACTAATAATAATTGGGTTCTTAGGTGAGAGATCATTGAGTTCTTTGATCAAAAGGACCACCCAACTGTCACCAGAAGATGAGGATAAAGGAGTTCTATCGATCTGATATGCTGATGAGCATTTTAAAGGCGACCCAACCTCTTACCCAAAGTGAATCTCAGACAAACCTATTAAGTCTACCCAGGAGTAACAATTCATGAAATGAATCAAACCCCAAAGATTTTGGAAAAATTTAGTCACACTACCATTCTTATAACAGTTCATACTTGCAGCGGATTGGGCCTCACTTCTAAATTTGCTCCACCCCCCCCAAAGTAAAGCTCAGACAAACCAATTATATCTACTCAGGAGAAACAGTTAAAGAAGAAAATCAGATCACAACGTTGTTCATGTATCCAAATGTGGTGTAGCACAAGCATTGGCATAGGTTCAGTGGATTTTTAAGTTCTGTACTAGATCTTCACTTGTTGACTTCTGCCTGGTTTCTTCACTTTGATTCCTGCTGCCTGCCCCAAACCTTGGCCTGGACATGTGACTACTATTGTCTACTCTTGACTTTCGGCCAAATATTTGACCATGTTTCATTTGACTCTGTTTCATTGCAGAGTTACCTGTCTACTGGTGTTAGGGGAAGCTAATGTTCTTATTGCTCTTTTGTTCTCTGAATTTTACTATGGATTAATAAAGCTATAATTGTCTTACCTAAGTTTGGTTTCACCGTGAACCGAGGTCCGGCAAAAGTTGATCCATCATCGCAAAGTTGTTTGTTTCCCCTGCCAGAGTGGAGGAGAGGGATCTACTGGCCATTGGATGACATGCTCCTTGTGTTTCCTGGGATCCGACTGACAGCATACACCATTTCTTCTTAAAGTTCTTATTGTGACTCCATCTGGCCTCCTCATAACTGCATTGAATAGCTTCCCAATGTAGTCAATAGAGACAACCACAAGAACAAAGTATTCTAAACTTGAGTAAAAAAATCATCCATCTACATTTTTGAGTGATAATTATGTCTCTTGGCTGCTATAATGAGAAACATTTTGTTAAGAAATTTCTCCCAGAAATATCAAAGTGATGAAAATACGGTGTCACCTAGTGGAAAATTATGCTTTTTTTTCTGATGGATTTGTTCTTTCATGCTGAGCTAAAATGTATTCTAAAAATGGAGCCTGAGAGACATGTAAGAGTAAATTACCTCCCTAACCAGGGGGAAACCGAAATCGAGAGATGAGCAGTCAGTCAGGTAAATTAAAACCATTTAATATAAAATGGGTATTATTTTTCACCAACAGTTTGAGACAGTGTTAGCCTGATGAAACACTCTCTAAAAATAGTTTTATGGCTCATTTCTCCAGAAGGACAAGAATAATGAAGACTGAGGGTGGCAAAAAAGATTAAAGTATATAATTAAAATATATCCTGTGGTACATAGTCTTTCCATAGTTACCATAAACAAAAATATCTTTCTTCTCCTTGGCATGGGCTTTAGAATGTGGAAGGTATTTGCTTCTTTGGATCCAAAGTCACTTCTATAGTTGAGCTTGCCACCCTTATCTCACTACTGAGGGAGAGGAACCCTGAAGCCACCATAGACTTAAGTTTCCCACAGTGTCCAGAGTCAACATGCAGGGGACTTGGACCAAAAGAATCAGGCACAGAAGTAAGTTTGACACTGAGCACCAGAAGCAATATCGTCTAGACTTTTCAGAGCAATTGTGTCTCATTTGTATCAACATGTATGCAAAATTGTCCTTCTTTTGATGCTTTTTCCACAATTGTATCAGACGCAACTCCCTCTCATGAAGCAAACACTGCAATGGAAAACACTGCATTCTGGGTAAAAACATGGTTAATAGTGTCCAAGACTGCATGTTGCACTCCAGTTTGTAGATTAAAAGACAGTGGTGGACGCCCACATGCTCTTGGTGATCTATTGATGCAGGGGAACCCCGAGACCACTGCCAGGCCCAGGTTGGCAGTAACTCCAGAGTTCATCAGCATCAATAGACCATCAAGAGCATTTGAAGGTGCAGGAATGCATATCGACACAAGTTGCATCAATATAAACTCTGCATTTTGTCCATTTGGTCTATATAAAGTAATGTGACACACCTTGTTCACTAACCCACACCTTCAGCAGATTCTTGAAAAAGTTATCATGTGAAAAGTAAATAACCAAGGCAGGATAAGCGGAAGGAAGGAAGACTTTGTAGAATCTATGGAAGGCCAAGAACAGGAATATCATCATATATCCTTCTTTAAAATATGGTTAAAGTCAGTATTTCTACAAAGACTATGGCATTTCTACAGTAAATTAACTTACAGATGAAGCCACTTGGATTTGTGAGTTAAATGCGTCATGACTCAGGGGTAATTGAAGAAACTGTGTTATCTTAAGTCATCTTAACTCATTTAATGCATTTAACCTTTTCATTAGCATACCAAAGCTCCATTGTTCACAATGGTGAATGCTGTAATTAGATGGGATGTTGTGACGCAGTTTTCTGTGTTAAATGAGATAAATGGGATATCTGTGTTTAGATATTCTGTGTCAAACAGACAAACCAAAGTGGCTGCATCTGTACCCTTGAGAAGGAAGTTATCAGTATAGCAAATGCCATAAAATGCCATATTATGTAGTAACAAGATTTTCTGCATTTGCTTCCATCAAAGGCCAGTGGCGCATTTCTTGCAGTGAAGTTTCGCTCTATTTAAACAGCTTTGGAGAATTCAGAATTGAATTTTCAGATCACAGAAATGGAGCTTGTAACTTTATTTTAGAGCTCACTAAAACTCCCCCGCTGTTTTTTATCTGGTTCATTTCCTGGACAGGGCATCTCTCTTGTGAAGGAGGCGATTATTGTAGAAATCAAAAAAGAGGGCCACTGTAGTTCTACTAATCTGTGATTTCATAGAAAATCTCATTGTAAACTGACGAGGACAATATATGGAGATTGCTTTGGGTGTATTATTTTATGGCTTGGCTGTGTTATAAAAGCTTTTCTCTATTCAAGCACTAGAATGATGCCAGACTACAGCCTCCCTTCCTAGGTGTCTGGCCAACAATCCACACATGTTGCAGTTGACTGAACTTCACATGCACATTGTAAGGGATTCTGAAGGGGAAGGAATGAGTCCTTCAGGCAAGGAGCAGACAGGAACAGTTGGGAGTGGGATGGAGTGGGCATATGGACAGAAACAGGCAGGAGAGGTCATAGAGACAGGAACAGGCAGGAGCAGGATGGAACGGGCATAGGGAGAGGAAAGGGCATGAGCGGGACACTGTGGGTGTAGAGACAGGAATATTCAGAAGTGGGATGGAGTGGGAGTAGGGTCAGAACAGGAATGAGTGGGACAGAGCAGACTTAGAGACAGGATCAGACAGGAGTGGGACAGATCAGGTGTAGACACACGAATAGGACCGAACTGAAGCAAGGCAGGGCTGGCGCAAGAACAAGACTGGCGCAGGAACAAGACTGGTGCAGGAACAGGACTGTAGGAGGAACAGACATGAGGCGCAAGAGCTATGGTCAAGATACAGAAGCCTTGCTCAATTCCCAGCAGAGCCACACACAAGGACATTTGTGTTATAATAATCAGGGACAAGGGAAACTGGTTCATGATTCATGACAAATAAATATGGTTAAGATTGGAAAGCCAGACACTTAAAATAGATGATATCTAGGACTGAAGACATCTTAGACTTAGTTTTTGATTAAGCTTGTTTCCTCAGATGTATTCACCAGATAGGGGCTGTTTGTGTTTCTACTTCCCAACAGGCTAATGAGCTCCTGATCAACTTAAGAAGAACTGAATACTTTTGCGTTGGATGGGGAAATAAAATAATGAAAAACACAATAGAGTATTATCTGTTACCTTTTTATCTTTATATATATATATATATATATATATATATATATATATAGATATATATATATATATATATATATATATAAATGTTCACAAAGTACCTGCACTCTTTCCTTCTTAGCGTAAGTGGGTGCTTGGTTAGTCAAGGTATACAAATTCAAAATGGACCAGCACTCCAAGTCTTCAATCAAAAAGGTTTATTTCAACATCACTCAAGTGTCCAACGTTTCAGCCCACATTAGGGCCTTTATCAAGGTATAAATAAAGGCCCTAATGTGGGCCGAAACGTTGGACACTTGAGTGATGTTGAAATAAACCTTTTTGATTGAAGACTTGGAGTGCTGGTCCATTTTGAATTTATATATATATATATATATATATATATATATATATATATATATATATATATATATATATATTGGTTGGCATCAGCAGCAGAAGGTGTTAAGAGCTAACATTTTAGAGTATATCTATCTGGATCTTTTATAAAGCCAATCTGGCTTCAGTGCAGGGTGCAATGTATCTTTCCCCTTGAAGTGCAATAGACATCCTGATAATGGCGATGGTCTTCCCTTAAGTCTTGATAGCCTGTCACTTCTACATTCAGTGGCTTCAGGGATGATTGATAGTGACAACTGAAATGTCATATTCTCACGAATGTTTGTTGGTGTTTCTGTTTCCACTTCATTTCTTATGGTTGAGGCTGAGCTTTCATTCTCTGGAAGTGGAAACTGAGAGCACTTTCCTGTGCGGGTCTCCATTCCTTCATATTCAACATAGCTCTTTCTCTTGTCATTAACCCCACTGCCTTCTTTTATGAAGTTGTATAGGCTGTGGGATCAGGTGCGTATTGTACCATCTCTACTGTAACCTTCAGGCAACCCTCCATTTCTGATGGCTCAATGACATCTTGGATAATTTTTTCGGTGGTATTTGTAACTATGGTATAACTCGTGATGCACATCTATATCTTGTCTCTTGCTAATATGATTAAACTCAACCTGCACAAAGAGAAATATGGAATGCACATATTATGCTCTGTCAAAAAATGTCTAATGATATAACATACACAGGGAACAAGGGGACAATATAGTTCATGGAACCTAGACCAGTAACAACAAGATCAATATAAATAAATATTCAACCTTTGGAGATTCCCAATATTCCATTGTGTTGAAGTGGAAAAGTCTATTTACTTTTTATATGTAATTAATGTTTAAAAGACAGAAGAAACTTGATTGCATCAGTATTCATCCCCTTTGCTGTAAAACCCTTAACTAAGCTCTTGTGCAAGCAATTGCCTTCAAAAGTCTCATAATTAGCTGAATTGTGAGTCCACCTGTGTGGAATTAAAGATTTCAAAATAAAAACCATGCACTTGTTTATGGAAGACTCCAGAATTTATTAGAAAACATATCTAAATGAACCCCATCATGAAGACTAATGAGCTATCAAAAGAAGTCCAGGATGTGTCTTAAGAATATTGTGGCAGGTCTATGTAAAGGCAGGCGTGGAAATATTTCTGTGATTTTACAGGATTAGTGGTGTCCCAGGAGGTCCTGAATATATATTGAGATAATCCAGAGCCTTGGAGTGGAAAAATATTTTGGTGCTCTATTTTTCAATTGACCAATATACAGATGAAGCCACTTAGATTTGTGAGTTAAATGCATCATGACTCAGGGGTAATTGAAGAAACTGTGTTATCTTAAGTCATCTTAACTCATTTAATGCATTTAACCTTTTCATTAGCATACCAAAGCACCATTGTTCACAATGGTGAATGCTTTAATTAGATGGGATGTTGTGACGCAGTTTTCTGTGTTAAATGAGATAAATGGGATATCCGTGTTTAGTTATTCTGTGTCAAACAGACAAACCAAAGTGGCTGCATCTGTATGACTTATAAAAAAACAGCCCCGTAAAACAAGTAGAAGATCTTGATAAGGTTTACTGAAGGGTTTAGTTGGTCTTTAAACACATTTTTCTGTATTTATTTGTGTTTCTGTAGCATTATGGGCCTGCATAATATCAATCTCCCTAGTTAAACAACTGAGAGTTACGGGTACTGTATGTTCTTTGCTAAATGAGAATAGTGAACTACTATGCACGGGTTGCAATATGCAGTCCAGGCCACCAAACTTTCACTCTCAGGTGGATGACCTACAGAAATCAGTTCCTATGACAGGTTAGAGGATTCTAATCATTGGAATTCAGCAATAGATGAATTGAGATTCAGTCATGGTACACTTTAATGTTTTATTGTTCATTTCCCATGGACATTTTCTGGTCTAAGCACCTTATGTCATGACCAATGAAATATTTACCCTTTCTAAAAACTGGCCCTTCATCTGTGGTCCTTGTCAAGTGGCTGAGTTCGGAGCCCTCACTTTGAGCTTGAGTTTAGGGTAGACGTTCAAGTGATGGGTCATTGAAAAAGATATCTGCTACCATTTGCCACTGAAGGGTATTCTAAATTTTACTCCATGGAAAGAGTACAGTATTTGATAATTCTAGCACTTGTACATTATAGGTCAGTTGCTTTCTATTGGATAATATTAGATACTATTGGTATTCTAGATCTTAATCCATGGAAATAGCCTTTGATTTGACAATGCTAGCACCTGCACATTATAAGACAATTGCTTTTTGTTGGATAATCCCACTGTATTGGTCAAAGTAATACCCTTATTTGACTTATTTATCATGATAAATAGTATTATAAGATCAAGTAAGGGAAATGAAAGCAAGTCATACTCATATTTGTTCGCATGATGTGTATTTCAGGAAAGTCTATTTACCAAAGTTTGGATTGCTAGAGGGCCCATCAAGAGTTGCATCCACAACCTAATGGGAATTTTAAGTCTTCTCATCTGAGATCTGACTGAGCTCCAACCATGAAGGCAATTCATTTGGCCTCATGGCCTGATAAGTTCCTAACAGGATCCAGAGTATCTAGTCTTGAATTCTCAAGAAAATAAATACTGATTCAAACATTACCCCAGATTTTAGCAGACATTGGACCTGATTTACTGGCACTTAATGCTAAAATGGTGGAGTTCTCCATGTGTTTTTTCCTACAATCCACCGCTTTTCTAAGAATTCCAGTGGAATTTCATGTCCCTTGTGTCCTTGTGAGTTATTGCAAGTCCAGTACATCACAGAGTTTGATATACAGTCTATATATATAGTGATGGGCAAATTTGCGCTGTTTCGCAGAAAAATTCGCAAAATTCGCAAAACGGCAAAAAAAACCGCGAAACTGCGCCATTTTAACATATTAATGCAAAAAAAATTTTTGAGTTGGACTTAGTAATACATTTTAAATAAATACTCTTACAATGCAGCTCTGCAAAATGCCATCACACACAAGACATATTTTGTGGGCGAAAAATGCTGAATGTATCAGCAGCACAATTTTTAGTTGCGGATATAGACAATAAAATTGCAAATGCAACCTTTATGGAACATTAAAAGTTCATGTGTCAAAATGAAAAGGGAACAATAACATCTGAACATTAAAAAGAAAGTTTAAGCCAGTATAAACAACATTGTGAGGAGTGATGTTTTTGCTTTGCTCTTCTACCATTTATAAAATGCAACCATACAGTTCTGAGGATAGAATCGTACTTATGGTATTTCTGGGTGGCATTAACAATTTAATCATTAAAGAAACACTATATGGTCAAGAGTATATAGATAATTGCCTGTGCAACTTATTCCAAAACCAAGATTTTGAATATAAAGGTGGTCCTCCCTTTGTTGCTATAACAGGCTCAATTTGGGAAGGTTCTATGAGATGTTGGAACATTGCTGGTGAGATTTGCTCCCATTCATTAGAGGTTGGCCACTAATATTGAGTGATCAGAACTCTGAAGCATCCCATAGGTGTTTAGCTGTGTTAAAGGGATACTGTCATGGGAAAAATTTTTTTTCAAAATGAATCAGTTAATAGTGCTGCTCCAGCAGAATTCTGCACTGAAATCCATTTCTCAAAAGAGCAAACAGATTGTTTTATATTCAATTTTGAAATCTCACATGGGGCTAGACATTTTGTCAATTTCCCAGCTGCCCCTGGTCATGTGACTTGTGCCTGCACTTTAGGAGAGAAATGCTTTTTGGCAGGCTGCTGTTTTTTCTTCTCAATGTAACTGAATGTGTCTCAGTGGAACATGGGTTTTTACTATTAAGTGTTGTTCTTAGATCTACCAGGCAGCTGTTATCTTGTATTAGAGAGCTGCTATCTGGTTACCTTCTCATAGTTCTTTTGTTTGGCTGCTGGTGGGAAAAGGGAGGGGGGTGATATCACTCCAACTTGCAGTACAGCAGTAATGAGTGATTGAAGTTTATCAGAGCACAAGTCACATGACTTGGGGCAGCTGGGAAATTGACAATATGTCTAGCCCCATGTCAGATTTCAAAATTAAATATAAAAAAATCTGTTTTTCAGTGCAGAATTCTGCTGGAGCAGCACTATTAACTGATTCATTTTGAAAAAAAAATTTTTCCCATGACAGTATCCCTTTAACTTAACTTAACACATGAGCTCTAAAGCTCACTACAAAAGAGGAGAGCACTGATACTTGGCAGAGGCAAGCACTTGTCCTCATAACCTTCTTCCCTTTAGCATTTTAAATAGTGATCTCTTCAATCATAAAGAATTTTGAAATCTCTTGAGTGATGCTGGCTCACATAAACTCCCACCCTTCTGATGTACCTAATCTCTCGCCATTGATGTGAAACATACACAAAACGTCAAACATTGAACATGTAGTTATTACTCTAGATAGGTTCCTGCAGCTGTATATACAGTACAAGTTAACAGAGGAAAGCACTGATACTTGGCTGAGGAAAGTTTTGCCCTATACTGTCTTTCCAAAAATAAGAATATTAATTTGCCATTGCTCCTTGCTGCTAAGACCTCCTTTGCCTTCTTCAATTTTGGTTTTCCACTTGATATTTCAGCATTGTTGTTGGGATTTTCTTCCATTCATATGTGGACACCTGTCTGTCCAACAACTCATTCCAAAGCCACGGGTATTAATATACCCTTGTTCCTTGCTGCTAAGACCACCTTTACTTTCTTCTGTTCTGACTTTCCACTAGATGTTTCAACATTGTTTGTGGGATTTTCTTCGATTCATATATGAACACCTGCCTGTCCAACAGCTTTTTCCAAAGCCAAGGGTATTAATATGCCTTTGTTCCTTGCTGCTAAAACCTTCTTCTGTTCTGGCCTTCCACTAGATGTTTCAACATTATTGGTGGAATTTTCTTTTATTCATATGTGGACACCTGCCTGTCCAACAGCTCATTCTGGAGGCAAGGGTATTAACATACCTTTGTTCCTTGGTGCTAAGACCACCTTTACGTTCTCTTTTAGTAGTTTTCCACTTGATGTTTCAGCATTGTTGGTGGGATTTTCTTCCATTCATATGTGCCAAACAATTTATTCCAAAACCAAGAGTATTACCGTAATGTTCCTTGCTGCTAAGACCTTCTAACTTTCCTTTAGATGTTTCAACATAGCTGATGGGATTTTCTTTTATTCATAAATAAGAGGTTGGGCACTGATTTTGGCAATTAGGCCTGTGTCTCAGTTGGCCAGTTGGCTTTTCAACCAATTCCACAAGGGTTCAGTCGAGGCAGACTCTGTGCAAAGTAAGTATGCAATTGTCAAGAATGTAATTTGGTTGTGACTTAAATAGCCGATTAAATAGAGCATTTTTAATGAATAATATTTAGAGAATTATTGTTACATGCACAGTAACCTATTTAAAAATTGATTCCAGCATGCTGTAAACCTTGACAAAAAGCATGTCAACAACATGAAGTTTAAATAGAGTCTTACCTCTGCTGAGGAATCCTACTGAACGGTGGAACTTTTTGGAGATTTGTCTTTTTCGGTTGAAATGAACAATATAACTATTATGCCATCCATATTTACCATGCAATGCATTAATAACAAATGTTATAATAAAACATTCTTTAAAAGAGATACTAGAGTTGAGCAGAAAGAAGGAACTAGTTCTGTGCACCATGACCAGCCTCCACTCGTGACCCCTTCCAATACAGGGGTGCATTGCACAAAATCCTCAGTTCTAGTTGTTTATTCCTAACACCTCCCATATTTTTCTAAGACAATTCTTTCATTGATACAGCATTTAGCTGACAGTTTAATTAACACAGCATGACACCGATCATCCTTCACAGGCTCATTCTGTAGACGCTGTTCAAGCCAGTGATTTATTGAGTTCCATGAAATACTCTCACTACTTTGGTATGTATGTCTGTGGAATGTTCTAAACACATATTTACAGACTCTGCAATCCAAGATAATGCCCCTTTCTGAGTATGTGGTATATTCATCAATTTTAACGGCAGCAATGAACTAGAAGGCCTTTTCATTTGCAAAATAGATGCACAAGCCAAATATAAACACTATTCACACAAACACTATATGCACATGTGCAAGGATAAATGCTCCAAGGGATACACCTTCAGAAGTCCTAATAGGAATAAAAATATTGAGACACCAGTACAACTACAAGAAGGAACGTTATATAAGGAAATACATAAATCAGACATCTAATAATTAGCATGCAAAGTGCAGTCCTTGCCATGAGCCCTTATGAACCTTTAGATAGTGATTCCTTACGCCAAGTACCTTTTCTTGGACACAGCATCCAATCCCAAGACTTGTGCCTGCAAGATCCTCATGGTTAGGTCATATACTTGTAACTCTGTCAGTTTCCACTGGTGACTTATGGGTTCTTCCACAGGGCATTTCATTAGAGAGAAAATACACTGTGGCATTTATAACCTATGGGTGGTCTTGCAGCCTTTCTTCTCCTTTGATTTGTTCCTCCACACATGGTTGTAGCCATAGTCCTTCCCTTCTGGTCCACCTCAGCAAGAGCTCCTTCTAACCTTCCTCTGTAGACATCTCTGCTGCAAGATAACATTTTAGGCCTTTGAGGGCTTCAGTTGTAGCCTCCTCTACATTAGTCACCAAAGCCAGGTTCGTCTGGGGTTCAATTCTTCACCAAGTAGTGCCTCATGGTTCTCCTGGCCTGCACCTTGGCAGTTTGGATCTCGTTCCCACTAACCACATTTCAATGTGACATCAATGTCATTGCGGGGGAGGAATTGACAGCCCAGATAAGAAAATTTAGGAGCAATACACTACCACTAACCCCTGCCCAATTACATATGGAAAGTACATTATAATAAAGAATTGTTTATTTAAGTAATACTTAGAGGGTTATTTACTAAAATCCGAATTTATCTCAATTATTTAAATAAAAAAACACAACCAAGCTCCCATACTTGATTTTACCTTATTTATTATTTAAAAGCTTGATTTAATAGGTTTGGGTAAAAACTTGATAAAAAAAACCCAAGCAAAAACCTAAATCATACGGTACATTTTTTTTCAGGGTTTATTCCCCAAATCTATCTATTTTTTTTCTAAATGGTTGGATTGTCGGGCTAATTCCAGTGCAGACCAAAGAAACTTCAAAACAGGATAGGGATCTGCCATTGACTTATACAAAACCTCGGCAGGTTGAGATGGAGGATTTTCAGATTCTCCTTTTTGCAGCATCAGCTTTATATAAATCTAGAAAAATTTGAGTTTTGCCCCAAAAAAACCCGACCAGATAAATTCGGAGTTTAGTAAATAACCCCCTTAGTATGTAATGGCATCCTTCAGCTTTATTTTTCTATAATGAAGAAAGGCTTATTAGAAAAATAGCAACGGTAACCACCACAATAAATGCTACCAATAAATGCTTAGAAAACATTTTTTACATCCTCCCCAAAAAAAGGAGAATATAGAAAAAGACTAAATAATGGGAAGAGGACTGAAGTCAAGAAATGTTTTAGTTTCTATCCAAACTAAAAAAAGAAACAATCTTGTTTATTGATGGACGAATTTGTGCAGTTTCGGTTTGCCGAAAAATTCGCGAATTTCGCGCGAAATTCGCGAAACGGCGAAAAATTAGCGAAACGGCTCCGGCGTCTAGTTTTTGACGCTGGCACCCGTTTTTGACGCCAGCTCCCGTTTTTTCGACGCCGGCGCACGTTTTTTGGCGCCGGCGTCCGTTTTTTCACGCCGGCGAATTTTTTACGCGAATTTTCGCGGGCGTTTCGCGAATTTATTCGCTGACGGCGAATCGCGCAAATTCGACGCGAATTCGCGCCTTTCGAATAAATTCGCCCATCACTAATCTTGTTCTGTAATTGAACCTGCATGAATTCCCACTGATTTTTCCCTAAACGTCCTGTATCAGTTTGCTTTTAATTCAGCCTCTTCATTCACTCGCTGTGTTTTATTTACTATTTGGCAGAATATGCAGTGGCAATCACTGATCACAGATCTTTTCATGTTTGACTAATCTTGTTAAGTAAAATGTGCAGCTTAAAATCCATTTAATGGCTCGGTCAGTTTGTCAGACGTTTCAGGTTTCAAGTTCTGAGACCCCCACCAAAAAAGTTGGTTATGCACCTTGCTAATCCCTTAGCACTGCTATTTGGATATATTATTTATTACTGTACACTTTGGAAAATGAACTGCAGAGTTGGTACATTATATTTCCAAATATTACAAAGTACTACGGTCTGTCCAACCAAAACACAAAACCTGCATGTACTGTAATTGTCAGGAGATTTTGACCTTAAATGGTCCCTTTTGTGTCCTCCACAAATAAAACAAGCATTTCACTATGAACCCTTCATAATTGCGGCAGTTCTCCTTTATTACTAAATTATTGTCTATCAGGGCATTCCATTTATCAATCCTAAGGTCTCACTGCTACCAGAGCTACAACACTTGGGGGAGGGGGGTAGTCTGATGCTGACAACCTTTTTGCTCTAGGAACACTTACCTGAAAGGTAGCTACATTTATCCATAGTTTCTAAAGCAGTTGATCCCCAACTAGGTCTTGCGAGCAACGTATTGCTCATTGAGCAACATATCACTCACCTTGGATGTTGCTCCCAGTAGTCAAAGCAGGAGCTTATTTTTGAATTCCAGGCTTGGAGGCAAGTTTTGGTTGTATAAAAACCAAGGGGCCAATTCACGAATATCGGGTGAAGGATTAGAATAAAAAAAAAAATTCGAATTTCGAACGATTAGAAGTAAAAATCGTTCGACTATTCGACCATTCGATAGTCAAAGTACTGTCCTTTTAAAAAAAACTTCGACCCCCTACTTCGGCAGCTAAAAGCTACCGAAGTCAATGTTAGCCTATGGGGAAGGTCCCCATAGGCTTGCCTGTGATTTTTTGATCGAAGGATTTTCGATCGATCGGTCGCAGGATTTGCGCTAAATCCTTCGAATTCGAAGGATTTAAATTCCCAGTCGAATATCGAGGGTTAATTAACCCTCGATATTCGACCCTTCGTGAATCGGCCCCCAAGTGTACTGCCAAACAGGGCCTCCTGTAGGCTGCCAGTCCACATAGGGAAAAATAGCCAATCACAGCCCTTATTTGAAGAACCTTTTGCATGATTGTGCTGCTCCCAGGGCCACCATTAGGGGGGCACAGGGGATACTCCTGTACTGGGCCCGGTCCGTAAGGGTGGCCCAGCTGTGCTGCACTTTTCGAAAGAGCCAGGCCCTCCCATGACAGCGCTGAAGCAGTGCCACCTCTTCCGAAGTCCCAAACCACTGAAAAGCTGAACAGCCAGAGTCCTGAAGCAGCGAAAAGGACACAAAGCCAAATAAACTAAGTTGAAGTCTTGAAGCGGCAAAAAGACCCAAAGCCATAAAAATAGACAAAGTTGAAGTGGCAAAAAGACCTAAAGCCACAAGTTCAGTTCTACTGGACACCAATGTGGGATTTTTTTAAACCCCTGACCACCAATGTATTTTTTTAATACTCTATAGGCCAATGACACCAATGTTTTTTTAATACTTGAAGAGGGACCTGACCACCAATGTTTTTTTAAAAAACTCTTATGGGGGCCCTGGTGCCAAATTTTTTTTTTAACTTATGCGTGGGGCCCTGACCACCAATGATTTCTTTTAACTAGTAGGGAGGCCATGACCACCAATGTTTTTTAAAAACTTTTATGTGGGACCCTGGCCGCTATTTTTTTTTAACTATAATGGGCCCTGACCACCAATGGTTTTTTATAACTTGTGAGTGAGGGGGTTTACCGTTTTTAGTGCTGGTGTGGACTTTTTACTGTGGTGTGGGCGGGGTCTGGGGTGGGCAGGGACTGGCGATTCTGGTTGCTCCCCAACTGTTTTTACATTTGAATGTGGCTCATGGGTAAAAAAAGGTTTTGGGACCCCCACTCTAATGGGAACACATACTAGAGCACATACAGATTAGAGGTGTTTGAACAACTACATGCCTACATAAAGCATTCAATGTGCCAAATTTATAGGTGTTAGTGAAGTCAAACAACTTTTACTATACATTTCCAGCTTCTACAATAAAAATATTTAGAATATCCCAGAACGTATCAAGTTATCAGTGATCCATTTATCCAGAGAACATTTCATTATATTGTTTACTGGATATTTGACTCCTGCCTGCTGTCAGCTTCCAGTTGTCTAATATTTACATCTGACCTGTTATCCTCTTCTTGTGTATATCTTCCATCTTATGTTCTCCCATCTGGCCACATATTGTTTCCACTGCTAGATGATATTCTGCTCCAGTAGATGATTATGCAATGATCCCTCGCTGTAACATTGTCCAGGTGAGGCTCAAGTTCAGTCAATGTTGAATTATCAACATTATCTTAAAACAGACAGAAGGGAGCTTCACTGTAACGTTGCAAAGAGAACATTTTATTGCTGATAAATGTTTCATTTCTTTATAGAACATTAATTACATCATAGTAAGCAATGCCTAAATAACCATGAATGTGTAGAACACTAAGGGGCCGATTCACTAAATTCGAGTGAAGGATTCGAAGTAAAAAAACTTCGAATCCTTCACAAAAAAGTATTTTTTGGGCTACTTCGACCATCGAATGGGCTACTTCGACCTTCGACTACGACTTCGAATCGAAGGATTCGAACTAAAAATCGTTAGACTATTCGACCATTCGATAGTCGAAGTACTGTCTCTTTAAAAAAAACTTCGACCCCCTAGTTCGGCAGCTAAAAGCTACCGAAGTCAATGTTAGCCTATGGGGACCTTCCCCATAGGCTTTCCTAAGTTTTTTTGATCTAAGTATATTCCTTCGATCGTTGGATTAAAATCCTTCGAATCGTTCGATTCGAAGGATTTTATTGTTCGATCGAAGGAATAATCCTTCAATCGTACGATCGCAGAATTTGCGCTAAATCCTTCGACTTCGATATTCGAAGTCGAAGGATTTCAATTCCTAGTCGAATATCGAGGGTTAATTAACCCTCGATATACGACCCTTAATAAATCAGCCCCTTACAAAGTAACATTCTTTTGTTGGTAAATACTCTATAGCTGGGCTGGGATAATGCTCTGTTTATTTTAAATGGCCAACAACCCAATAATAGTCAACAACCGAACGGGGTCATTTATTAAATTCCGAATGCAAAAAACACAGAAAAAATTCGATTTTTTTATAAAATCAAACTTTTAAAAAAATCACAAATTTTACGGAATTTATTAAACCCTGAGGATTAAAAAGTCCGAATGTGAAAATCCGACATCTCCGACCTGTCGAGGTTGCATATAAGTCAATAGGAGAAGTCCCAATGATTGTTTGATGTGCGCTGGGTTTCGTGCAATACCCCGCAGTTTTTGGGCAAAAAGCATAAGAATTTCCAGGTGAAAAATCGCAAAAATAGTGAAAATCTGAGGAAAAATCCGAAAAATTGTGTAAATCAGATTTTTTCCTGCAAAGCTAATTTTTGGGAAAATTTAATAACAAACGTAAAACCCACAAGCGAATTTGATCAAAGTTTGTAGCAGAAAATATTGAGATAAATTCGGACTTTGTTAAATAACTCAATGTGTGTCAGAAGCAATATTACCATTTATATTTAACAAAATTACATCTATAGGAGATAGCCAGGGATGAGAAATCGAGCGCTGCACGATTCTGCAAGTAGAGAATCGGTAAGTTATTTCTTCATAAAGACTTTAAGAATTTAAAGTTAAAAGCGTCTTGGTGTTTTTTTTTGTTAAGTACCAAAAAAATTTTTTACAAATGTTTTTTATGTTACTGGTTCTTTAAGTACAAAATAACTTGAAAAACTTGAATGCAAAACTTCAGCATCCAAAACATTGCAAGTTCATGTAGAAGTCAATTCAAGCCTTTTTTTTTTAAAATTCAAGATTTTCAATTTGACATTCACATTCAATTTCACATTCATTTGAATTTCAAATTCACAAATTTGAGCTTTTGAGCTGATGTATTCACAAATGCAAGGTATTTTTTCCACAGCTGTATTCAATCAAGTTTTTTCGATTCAGACTTTGTAATAAATAAGCAAACATTTCAAGTTTTTTAAATTGTGACTTTATTCGAAGCTGAAAAAAAACTCACAAATTCCATTTTTTATAAATAAGCCTATTTAACAAGTTTTTTGCAGACTTACGGTTTGGTGATATCAATTACATAAAGACCCTTGATATTTATTCTAAATAATAAGTCTCATACCTGTAGCATAAAGCAAAAGTAAGACATTCATTGGGCAGATTTATCAAGGGTCGAAGTGAATTCGAGGGAATTTTCGAAGTAAAAAAATTCGAAGTAATTTTTTGGATACTTCAACCATCAAATAGGATACTACAACTTCAAATTTACTTAGAATTTGATTCAAAGTAAAATAGTTTGAATATTCGAATATTCGAATATTCGATAATCGAAGTACTGTCTCTTTAAAAAACTTCGACTTCAATAGTTCGCCAAATTAAACCTGCCGAAGTGCTATGTTAGCCTATGGGGGCCTTCTAATGCATTTTTCTAAGTTTTTTGTAGTCTAAGTAAAATCGATCAATCGCTGAAATCGTTTGATCGAATGATTTTACTTCGACCTCAAAACTGTCAAATTCGGTAAAAAAGACTTTTGACTTCAATATTCGAAGTCGAAGTATAGCCATTCGATGGTCGAATTTCGAAGTATATTTCACTTCGAAATTTGACCTATGATAAATCTGCCCCACAGTATGACTTTTATACGCCCGCAGTATATACCTGTTTATGCCATGCTGCTAAAACAGAGCAAATAATCAATACAATGTTATATAATAACATATTATTATGAAAAGTTTATCCCTTTCATTTTGGATTATAGGAGTGAACATAAAAACATAAGTTTGTATACATATATATCAGTGTCCCCTGCTTGGGGATCAATTTGTGCTGCACTGGCCTCTAATCAAACTCCAGTCATAGCTATAAGGCATTATAATGAACACTGCTGCGAGGCTCATACACCTCAGCAACCGCTCCTCCTCTGCCTCGCCATTCTGTCAATCCCTGCACTGGCTTCCGTTACCTTTCAGAATCAAATTCAAATTAATGACACTGACTTTCAAAGCACTTCATAACTCTGCCCCACCCTACATCTCTGAACTCATCTCTATATACCCACTCGCTTACTACGCTCCTCTACTGACCTGCTACTCAACTCTTCTCTCATTACCTCCTCACATGCTCACATTCAAGACTTTGCAAGGGCTGCACCCCTCCTCTGGAACGCTCTCCCACGGTCTGTCCGACTTTCTCCCAACCTTTCTGCTTTCAAAAAATCTCTGAAAACGCACTTCTTTCGAGAAGCCTACCCTCACTCTGCTTAAAGGAGAAGGAAAGCCCCAGGGCGCAAAACCCCTCCCCCCCTCCCCTCCGTTGCCCCCCCTCCCTCCTCCCCCCTGGCCTACCTGTCCCCCTGGGCAAATGCCCCTAACTTGTTACTCACCCCTCTGCGCAGGTCCTGTCCACAGAGTTCGCAGTCGCCATCTTCTTCCACGCGCGTCTTCTTCCTCCTCTGACCGGCGTTTTCTGGCGCCTGCGCAGTAGGAACAGTTACCGGTACGGCTCTACTGCGCATGCGCCGAATGTCACGAAGTTTTCCGATTTCACTTCGTGCCATTTGGCGCATGCGCAGTAGAGCCGTACCGTAACTGTTCCTACTGCGCATGCGCCAGAAAACGCCGGTCAGAGGAGGAAGAAGACGCGCGTGGAAGAAGATGGCGACTGCGAACTCCGTGGACAGGACCTGCGCAGAGGGGTGAGTAACAAGTTAGGGGCATTTGCCCAGGGGGACAGGTAGGCCAGGGGGGAGGAGGGAGGGGGGGCAACGGAGGGGAGGGGGGGAGGGGTTTTGCGCCCTGGGGCTTTCCTTCTCCTTTAACTACCAAACGCAACACCACATACAGCACCACATTTCTCACCCACTTACTTCGATCTTGCCCACTCCCACACCTTGTGTATTACTCCCTTCCCTTTAGACTGTATGCCTATGCATAGGGCCTTCCTCACCTTCTTGTACCTGTATTGATTGTGATGTATGTAACTCCATATGTTCTATATATGTAATTCATGTGATGTAGTTGTATAATCACATTTACTCTACAGTGCTACGCAATATGTTGGCGCTATATAAATACATGTTAATAATAATAATAATAATAATAATAATAATTATACAATCTTGAATACTCCTCACATAATATAAATGTCGACAAGCATTTATTGTGAGGTTTTTTTTCATTGCTTGGTTCGCAAACTTTCTTGAATATGCGCTTACATTCTTTTTCAAAGAATTTAAGGTTCCCAGGCTAAAGCATCTTGAGAATCCTTGAGAGAGTTCTCCAGTTACAGGAGCGGTTTACATTCAAGAGCACTTGATGGGGTTATTGGTTTGAATGGATCAGGTTGGAGCCCCTGAAATTTCTATTCAAAAATCCGCCAACGACAATACATGTGATAAGTGGGCACATTTCATTGGAAATCCAGAAATATTGAGCTGAGTGGGGGATGTGATATTTAGTCTATATTTCTTTTCTCAACTTCGGCCCTGAAAAGCTTGTTGGAAATCTTGTACTAGTTGCATTGTAGGAAATAAAAATTGAATTAAAAAAAGAAATATAATTAGAACTTTTTGGAATGGGGATTATTCTGAAGGCCATTTATTTTGGTACAATGGATGTATAAGTTTGGGTACTGACAAAAACAGCCTCTTTCAGGGGGTATGTATCACTCTTAATATATATATTTGGCAAATTTACAACTCAAGTAAAAATTCTAATTCAAAACGAAATAGATAGTTACATCGATCTGAGTTATTTTTTTTCTGCAATTCCCCTAATACTCTAACACTTACGGGCACATTTACTAAGCTCGAGTGAAGGATTCCAAGTAAAAAAAATTCGAATTTTGAAGTATTTTTTTGGTTACTTCGACCATCGACTTCGACTTCGATTCCAACGATTCGAACTAAAAATCGTTCGACTATTTGACCATTCGATAGTCAAAGTACTGTCATTTTAAAAAAAACTTTGACTATATACTTCTTCAGTTTAAACCCACCGAGGTACAATGTTAGCCTATGGGGACTTTCCCCATCAGCTTTCTAAGGTTTTTTTGATCAAAGAAAAATCCTTCGAATCAATTTTTACTTCGATCGTTCGATCGCAGTATTTCGATATTCGAAGGATTTTACTTTGAGGGTCGAATTCGAGAGTTTATTAACCCTCGATATTCGACCCTTAGTAAATGTGCCCCTTAGATTTGAATTTCATTTTTTATTATGAGTCGTGTTTAAATTTCTTTTAATATTATATACACTGTAAGACAAAAACAATGTTTATTACTTTAAAAAAATTGTATTTCTGGTTGCAGCTGTGACTCGGTCATAAATGTTCCATATAATAACTGTATTTTCTGCATATTAGGGTAAATTAACAATGTCAGTTTGGATTAGAAAGGTTGGATCACTTAGAAGACACAGAAGCCATGTATGTCAGTTTGCGTTATGAAATTACAATAGATAATTTATCATAAAGCACAGAATTTTTTTTACTGAAATATTGTTTTAGAAATCTTATTAGTAAGGCAAACTTGACGTTGTGTTTCGATTCTTCTTTGACCATGGGCACAACCTCCTCCTCCAAATAAATGTGTTTTCACTGTACAGCTCCTCAATACAAAGAAAATAGAAATGAAGACAAATCACAGGGTAATCGAAAGAAGGGCAGAAGAAAATGAAATAGAAACGGGGTGCAAAAAGTTGGGAAAACAAAAATAAATAAATAAAACTTGTAAAGAAAGGGCAATAAAGAGGGGGTGTAAATTTGACTGAATGGAACAAACAAAAAAACAGCCAAGCAGAAGAAAGATAAAAAATCAAAAGAAATCAATGGGAAAAAGAGAGCAAGAGAAGGAAAAAAATTGAGATAGAGGCCAGGGGTGTTATGTTAAATACCAAGGTTCCCTCTAGAAAAAGTATAACTTAAGGCACCACCTAACCTTGCATGAGGCCCAAAATAGTTGTGGTAGCACCGGGGTGGAACACAACTGGGCACTGTCTCACCTGTGAATTAGGCTCCTCCCCCTATTATTTTGGCAATGATTAGTCAGAAAAAGACCCCGGTTTCTGAATGGGGCAAACTTTGTAGCTGTTATACAACATCTAAAGACCCACAGAGTTCCTATACTTAACACAACTAGACAATCAGGTATGGGACCTGTTATCCAGAATCTTCGGGACCTTGGGTTTTCTGGATAAGGGATCTTTCTGTAATTTGGATCTCTACACTTCAATGGGCCAATTTATTAAGCAGCAAATCTGGCTTTTTTATGCCAAAAATCTGTGGGAATTTGTGGGAAAAAAGTGCGTCTTTTTAGGGATTTATTACGCGTCAAAACTGGGACAATTCCGAATACGAAAACCTGTTGAAAACATGTACAGTAGAAGTCAATGTCAGCTGTCCCTTTTACATTCGTGGTTTTAGAGCAACAATTCAAGTGGCTTTTGTTCAACAATTTGTCATGGGTTTAGCGACTTTTCCCATTCATAATTTTTTTTATTCGTATCTTTTAATAAATGTCATGACTAGTGATGCCGGCGCACATTCAACGGCGAAAATGTGCCAAAAATGAGTCCAAAACACAGACGCTGGCGTCCATTTTTTTAAGCCGGCGAATTTTCACGCTCGTTTCGAGAATTTATTCGCCTGGCGAATAAATTCGCCCATCACTTATCATGACATTTGTGTTTTTAAAAGAAAGTGAGTTTAGCCAAACCACTAAAATCTGACCTTTGATAAGTAGGTCTCCACGTCTACTAAAAAATAATTTAAATATGAATTAAACCCAACAGGATTGTTTTGCCTCCATTAAGGATTAATTATATCTTAGTTGGGATCAAATAGCATTTACAGTTTTATTATGACAGAGAAAAAGGAAATCGTTTTTAGAGATTTTAATCATTTGATTGAATGGAGTCTAAGGGATGTAGCCTAACAGTAATTTGGAGCTTTCTGGATAATAGAATTCTGAATAATGGATCCCATACCTGTACTGAAAAATCTCTTTTCACTTTAAGGCTAAGTTGGCCTCTAAAAGTGTCTGAAGTCCAGTGCCTTGGCACCCACTACACCAGCAGCAGCTTTGAATTTGATTAAAGCTTCAAAAGGTATTAAGGAAGAAAAGACAAAAATAAAATAAAAAGTAAAATTTTAATGATAAAAACGTAACACTTCCCTCAGGCAACTTTCTCTGTTTAAAGAGAATAATCACAGGAAAGTGACTTTAATTTATGAAAAACATGAAACGAGGCAAGGTACAAAGTCAAAAAGGGCACAGTTTTGCAATTTGTACTGACTTTGTTTCATCCTAATGAAATCCTAAATAACAGTAGATGACTATCCATCAATAACAGAGGAAATCTTTCAGCACATGCCCATAGATCCCAATCATCCCAAACTCAGCCACAATCGATATCAATTGTAGTGTAATACCTGTGCGACGGGGAGGTTTTGGCACAAAATTCAAAAACGCGAACTCATTGTCTAACTCGTTGCCCAACATAGTTCTATTTTCAATAGTTCCTGGGTGTGATTCTAAGTCTGATTATCTTGTTCTTGACCCTGCCTGTCCTTGACCCTGTCTATTTAAGATGCCTGTACTAAACTTGGCCTGTTTCGGATCACTCTCTTGTATCTCAATTCTATACTGCATTACTTGTGTGTTGGCCGGGCCTAGGACCTCAACTACCGTCTAGCCTCCTGAATTCGTATCGACTCGGCCTGTCCCTTGACCATGCTCCTTGTTCCCTGTTCTTGCACTAGACATTTGTTTCCCTTGCCTGCCCAGAAATCTCCCGCAGATCATCTCACTTTATGATCTGGCGGCATCCGAGTAGCGGAGGGGTCCTCCCGAAGTGAAAGGTGATTGTTATAGGAGGAAGCGTGAGCTGAGGCTGGGACCTTGGGGTTTGTTCTGGGTTTGGGACTCCATTTGTAACATATAGAGATTTCTGAACATGGCTTTGCTTTCCCAGACAATAGAAGAAACATCTAATTATCACACGCCTTCCTGCATTTCAAACTATCAATTTGTCTTGGAAATTGGCATTTAAGTTGCAGCTCATTTGATTGTCGTGGCTGTCACTGTAATTAACCTCACCTATTATTTGCTGATTTGCTTGTTTCAAACATTTCTCCTCTAAAGCAACAGTACAAATCAAATGACATAAAAAACTTGCACATTTCCTTGCAGTTCTTTTGGTTTTTCTTTGTACAAGCTTTCTGCACGGGGCTCTGACCCTGATAATGCGACACCTGCACTATTCCATCTTAATGAGAAATCTCTATAAAAAGTTATAATGTCATTAGTCACTTTCCCCTTTGGCTCTTCCCACTCCCAAAAGGTCTCCCTTTCTCTTCTCCTTCACTTTTCTTCTGACCAGAAACCAATATCTCTACTATTTCTGTTTTATTTATAATCTCCACTTTACTCTCCAGACATCTCTCCTGATCTTACTTTCTACCCCCACCCCTTTTTTGTTCTCCTATTTTCTATTTTAAAGGAGTGGCTTTTAGTTTATTATAGAATGGCTAATTCTAAGCAACTTTTAATTGGTCTTTATTTTTTCTTTTTGCATAGTTGAACTAATTGCCTTCTTCTTCTTCTGACTCTTTCCAGCTTTAAAATGGGAGTCATTTACCCCCATCTAAAAACAAATGCTCTGCAAGGCTGAATGTTTTTGTTTTTGCTACTTTTTACTTGTCATCTATTCAAATCAATGCATGTTTGCTAGGGTAAATTGGACCCTAGCAACCAGATTGAAGAAATTGAAAACGGGAGAGTTGCTGAATAAAAAGCTAAATAATTACAAACAATAACAAATTAAAACTGGCTCAAAATATTAGTCTCTATATCATACTAAAAGTTATTTAAAGATGAAGAACTCCTTTAAATGAACCAGCATTTTCTCCTTATTGCTCGTCTTTGCACCTTTCACTCTATGGTGGCCATACACAGGCAAAAAACCCCACCTACATTGAGTTGACATCTTATTAGTCATGTATGGTGCCTGCCTATGAACCAGCCTGCCCAATATGTGGCTGAAAATAACCCAGATACTGATCAGGCAAGTTTGAAAATCCAGTTGTCCAAGGACTACATCCCAACGGATAGCCATAGCTTAGTCTGGAGGCTAAACAATTGCATCCATCTGATTTAGCCCACTATGTTGGTGACAAAATCAGAAAAACATCTACTTATTTGGTAACTTTGTGTCTGGCCAACTTTACTCTATGGTCTGACTTCTCCCTGTTTTTTATCCCCTTCCGTGTTCCTTATGTCTTTTATCACTGTGCTCCACTAAAATGACAACCATCACAGCTCCACTAAAGTTGATAAAAAAACACAGCCACATTGGGAGAGAGGTGGGAATTGGCTCCCTTTAGTATCATATACTGTAGATGCTTTTATTCTAAGCAACTTTCCATTAGCATTTCTATTCTGCTTATTTCTAGCCAGCAGCTTATAATGCTACCCCAGCAGCCTTGCAGTGTATGTAATATTTTCAAGCTTATAAAAACAGACAGTGTTTTGATGAGTCAGTGAACATTACCACTCATCTCTGACTGCACCAATGTCCTAAACATAACAATATATCATAAAAGAGGCTGCCACTCTCCCTTATTTGTGACACATAAGTACCGGTTCACCCTAATGTTCTCATAATGACCATCTCTATAAACTCCTCCCTGATATGACAAACCACCACAAGTCAAAGGTGAATGGTAGTCTTTTTGTATCTCCTCCATCCCTCTGTGTTAAAGGGGCTGCAGGCTGGAGAAAGCCCTCTTTGTCCTTCTACTAGCCCAACTCTAGTGGCATTTGAACCTGCTAATGTGGTGTGCTCTCCACTAGCTGCCATGACACCCACCACCTACTGCTCCCAGGGTGATACAATAATATTTTTTTATGAATAGGTAAACCCTTTCTTAAGGCAAGTAGAAAAAAAGGAAGAGAAAGGTGGGTTGAGACAAAATATAGTTGCACAAATAGTTATAGAGCTTATCAGCTATTATGAATAACTTGGGCTTCTTAAAATGGTACCCCAGATCCTCTGAATATAAGTAGAGACACCATATAAGCACATAAAGGAGAAACTGAAGGCCAGACTGTTGCTTGACAAATTTTATCTGACACTTTGTTGAGGGAAAATAAACCTGAAATGTCAAACAAAATAAAAAATCCAACCTGATTCTTAGGGGCCGATTCACTAAATTCGAGGAAGTAAAAAAATTTCGAATTTCGAAGTGTTTTTTGGGCTACTTCGACCATCGAATGGGCTACTTCGACCTTCGACTACGACTATCGAAGGATTCGAACTAAAAATCGATAGTCGAAGTACTGTCTCTTTAAAAAAAACTTCGACCCCCTAGTTCGGCAGATAAAAGCTACTGAAGTCAATGTTAGCCTATGGGGCAGGTCCCCATAGGCTTGCCTAAGTTTTTTTGATCGAAGGATATTCATTCGATCGTTGGATTAAAATCCTTCGAATCGTTCGATTCGAAGGATTTAATCGTTCGATCGAATGAAAATCAATTCCTAGTCGAATATCGAGGGTTAATTAACCCTCGATATTCGACCCTTGGTAAATCTGCCCCTAAGTGTCATTTGGAGTTGTATTAATTTTCAAAGCCTAATGGCTCCCTGGCAGGGTCACAGGTTTGCTTGCCATTAAAAATAATGGCAATTTATTCATAGCAAGGAGAGAAGTCATCCATACTTTGCTTTTAATACCCACTGACAACACAAACTTCAGTTGGCAGTGACGGAATCACTTTGCCAATTTGATGTTGGCCTGCTTTGTGTTCTGCCAAAGTAGTTGGCAATTTTTTTATATAGAGAAATGCATTCCAATCAGTTGTTGTAAATGTTATGGGAAAACATGTTTGGAAGAAATAGTGCTTAATAAATTGAACAAAATGGATCAGTAGATACCTGGCAAAGGTAAGTCACACAAACGATCATTCTAAAGTTGCTGTCATTCATGGCAGGTCCTAGAGAAAATACGTTCTTGTTAATTATAATGGAAAATGTGACTGTAGAATGATATAATGCCTAGTGAGCAGGCAATGGCTTGAACAGCATGGGCCGTTGAGACTTTATTGAACATTGCTGAATGTCATTTGCCAAAGTTGTTGTGAATGTGCTATATCTCCTTATGCACTAAGGTTGACAGAGTCATCATATTGGAATAAATAAAATATTGTTTTTTAATGACCAATGCAGAAATGCTTGGATTCACAGCTCCTCAAAGTGATCCCAAAGGACAGTGGGTAGGTGCTCTCCATTGTCCAAATATTGACCCTTCTGTGCCTTTTTATATATGGAATGCTCTACAATCAGCTATGATGAAGTAGAGCTGCAACCATTGGTCCAACCTTGGCCAGGACCCATCTTTGGTCATGAAAGGGGAATAGGTATAGATATAGTTAAACATTGATGCAGTTATAGTTCCAATATCTAGTACAGCAAATAGCATCAGTAATTCAGTTATAGCTCTAAGAATATCTAATACAGCAGATACATAATCACCTCAAATCTCACCATAATGTGCCTTCAAGCTAGACATAAAGATAGACTTTCAATTCCCACCCTAACTGGCCTTAAGGCTGGACTTTCAGTATAGATACTGTGTAGTTAAACATTGTTGCAGCCGTCATTCAGTTATAAGTCCAAGAATACTTAGTACAGTATATATAAATTCACCTCAAATCTTACACTAACTTTTCTTTAAGCTAGACATCAAGCTAGACTTTTCAACAGGTGAACATTTTCCACAACAACCAATTTTCCACCCTATCTGATCTTCAAGCTGGGTTTTCATGTGTATCATGAGAGCAGATGGCCATTCCTTCCACATGTCAATGTATCTGCTCTTTAAACAGGGCCTTCAGGTGTCTTCATGAGTCTTCAAGCTGGGCTTTCATGTGCATCTAAGAGAGCAGATAACCATTTCCCCAATTCTCACCTTAACTGGTTTTCAAGTTGGGCTTTCAGGTGTATCTAATGGTCATTAGCCCCAATTCGCATAATAACTGGTGTTGAAGCTGGGCTAATAGGTGCATCTAAGAGAACAGACAACCATTATACCCAATTCCCACCCTAACTGGGCTTCTGCCTTGTCCCTTGACAATGCATCAAGTTCCCCTTAGGTTGCCTGCCCAACAGTTCGGGAACTACTCTGTTACACAGTCAGAAACTGAGCTTATTGTCATGTAATATTGTTATTATGAGGTAAGGAATTGTGGGAGTTCTGTAATGTTTCAGCATTTAAGTACACAAGAGACATATATGCTAGAACATTTGTTATAGTAATCTAGTCTTATGAATATTGTATTTGTATCATTGTACTTATGCTCCTCCATTTGTTTGCCCTTAAGTTATTGTAGGCAGCATTCATCTCTGCCTTGTAATCGAAATAAACATTATAATAAAAGGTATTTACGTCTTATTAGAGAGCTCATTCAACCAATTTCAATGACTTTGGGTGTTCGACCTATGCAGTGATTTGTTAATTACAGGCTGTGACTACAGCTCTGAATTTGTTTTATTAATTTTCCCTTATTAAAGTCATCTGTTGTCTGCGGCAAGCACACATATATTTAATAAAGTATGATTATCATTTTTACAGCAGAGCTTTATATATTTAACCTGGACTTCCAATGACTTGCTTGTATTCTACAACACCACAGGCGGCCATACTTTATTCTTCTGAGCATTAGTGCACAGCTCTCCAAAACATTGTCCAATAGCGCCCCTACTTCTCTAGTAATTATAAGGCAAAAGCTTGATTATATATGCAAAAGAATTCACCAATGAGAATGCTGCTTATCAGCAGTATATCAGTAACCAGGAGGGAGGAGCCACGGTGTGGGAAAGGTTTTATAGATCTATTGAGAAAACAGTTGGGCAACAGAGTTTGGATCCCTTTAAAATGTGCTTTCATCCATTAGGTAAACTTGGGTTTACTTCCCATTAATAAATTATTCAGATACAAATAACAGATATTAATGTATTTCTGTAAAAACAACATTTATTTTAAGCTCCTATTCCACAACTTTATATCCTGAATCAACGCTTAATTGTTCTCCCTTTGAATGATTAAGCTCACATCTATCCTGCTGACACAGCTAACAAGGAACTAATTCCTGTGCTATAAATTGTGATTAATGGAAAGCATAATAAATCTAGGGACCAATTTATATTGTTTCCTGTTTGAACTAGAATATTAATATGTTCTCTTTCTCTATGAATTTGATTCATTCTGTATATTCATATCTGTGTACGTTAAGTAATTAAATATGCTAATTCTTTCTAGGAAGAAGGTGCACATCAGACCAGCGCTTCTCTTCTGAATTGCTTGAGCTGAATGAACAGTTTATCCTTATTAATTAAGTCAAGTCATTATTATGAGAACATTTGCTCATATCTTCACTTTATCTTGGACCTTCACTGATATTTTCTTTTAGCACCTGCCATTAATAAATGTAAAGCTTGCTCTGGCCTCCTACAGGTAACATCTAGTTATGGACTTAAAGATGAAAACAAAACAGATGGAGGGCCAACAAGAGGTTAGAAACTGACTTTGTTTTGGGGTTGTCTTTTTCAGAAGAGATCCAGATACACATTCCAAGAGGCTTACCTAAGGTGAGGGCAGTGAAGGTCAGATACTAGGAGATAGATAATGGTACTTACTATCATTCATCTGGATCATTCAGGCAGAAGACAACTAGGTGAGCAGAAATAGAACCAACTGTCTACTGTCAAAGTAGGCCACAATACAGGGAAGGAGGTGCAGGTATGGGACCTGTTACAATGCTTGGGACCTGTTGTTTTCTGGATAAGCTGTCTTTCTGTAATTTGGTTCTCCATACCTTACCTTGGATCTCCTTACCTAAAAAATAATTTAAACATCAAATAAACCCAACAGGATTGTGTTGCCTCCAATAAGGAATAATTATATCTTGGTTGGGATCAAGTACAAGCTACTGTTTTATTATTACAGAGACAAGGGAAATCATTTTTTGAATTATTTGATTATAATGGTGTCTATGGGAGATGGCCTTCCTGTAATCAGAGCTTTCTGGATAATGGGTTTTAGGATAACAGATCCCATTCCTGAATGACTGAAATGCAGCATATGGTTTGGAAAAGCACACCAATACTCTCCATAAAACTGTGACAATGCAACAACAGTGCCCCCTTGTTCTCCCCCAAAAACATGAAATTACAGCAGTGAGATTACTGCTGTCCAAAAACTTGATTCTGGGCTACAGGTTTCATTATGTTTTCACCTTACATGATAGGGATCATTCACAATGCCCCTTGCATGTGCAAAGTGCAGAAAAAGTCCACAATCAGCGATTTTTTTACACATTGGCCACTTCGTGGGACATTGTGCAAATATTCGCAGGCCTCTTTTCTATGTTTCAAAGTGCAGAGACCTGCGGACTACTTACTAAATATAGTGTGGCCCATAGTGGTGTAACTAGATATTACTGGGCCTACAGAAAATAATTTGGGCTTCCAACATGTCTAGAGTGTGACCAGTTTTAACAATATTTATGGAAATTGTATATGAATTAGGGCCTTATGGGGCCTCTATACCTCCTGGGCCCACTGCAGCAGCAGGATCTGCATACTCTGTAGTTACGACCCTGGTTGCATGTGTTAGACCTTGTTAGGTTCAAAAGGGGGAGGATGCAGGACATATCTAGTATTGGTAAATTTAAAACAACTGGACTTGCTGAGTAATCAATGAAGACGTTTCACTACTCATCCGAGCAGCTTCTTCACTTCAGACTGACTGGTGTGGGAAATTCTCAGCATAAAAACTCTTCCACTAATCCAATCACAATGGCACATTGTAACTCTTCAAAAGGGTGACATCTGAAGAAAATGTGGGACGTACTTATGGGTTGATCCTCCCATCCCCTACCCGAGGCAGGAGACATTGGTTGTATTGAGATCCTATCCTTACACTTGCTCTAAGACAGGCACTAAGGGCAGGGCTGTGTGTGCTCTTCCACTGTGCCCAGGGCTTTCATAAGGACTCCTAATACATTAGGCTAGTGGCACAAACCAGCATAAAAAGTGAGTTGGGACTAGTTAGTGTTGTGGTGTATAGTGAATTGATAAAAGTTTAAAACAGTTAAAACAGTGTTTAGATGCCCTGGTCCCTTCAACCGAGATGGCACTGCCTTATATGAGCCTGCATCTGCCATAACTGCAGAGCAGATAGTTGATAATTCACAGCACATAAGAAATGCAGCAATGTGCATGCAACAACTTATGAACACACAAAGTAGCCAGTAAAAACATCAGAGGACAATGAAAAAGTCAGTCAGAGAGGTACAGATGTATGTTGTAGAACATCACCATCCAGATCTTACCTGGCTTGGCACAAGACTTTGCTGATCGGCATTGGCATGCTGCTCTAGTCAACACTACTTCCAGGCTATTACACGTCTTCTGTTGAGAGGCCAAACTCCCATAGCAAGAGCTATATACTTGATTACTTATCTTGTGACAAATATAGGAACATTAGATGAATAAGTGGACGACTAAAGCACAAAACCGCGTCCAACTTCCGCAATGAAGTATGAAATAAGCCTTGTCCTTGACAAATTTCGCTGACTCTGCAAGTAGCAATTAAAACCTTCAGGCTATTATTTATAGGGTGTGCATTAGCAAAATGACTTTACATTCGCTGCTCACTTATTATGAGTCAGTGAATTCAATAAGAGTCTCAGCCCTGGAAATGGGGTTTTTCACTGTTTTGATACTTGCACCCATTTAATTTGCTGGTAGTGTCAATAGGTGGAGCACTGCTTACAGGAGCGGCTAAGTTGGGCAGCACATAGACATCCACTGGCTAGACCCTAACTTCCAAGCCATTCATAATGAACCATCAGCACCATGGCACCCAAGGCACTAGGTAGTTCTATACTGACCACCTGCTTACAGTTGCCAGTTGTACCAGTCAACACAATATTATGCAACTCAATATTTTGATATAGAACCCCCAATATGAGGATTCTAGATGGGTTATGGCACCAGACCACAGTGTTGTGTCCAGCTGGAATAAACTGCAAATTGTGCAGTTGTTTTAATCAGTGTAAATCAGTGTAAAAATGGCTACTATGTTGAAAATTAGAAAAAAATGACTGTAATTTGCAAAAGTGCTCGGAAGAGCATTCCAAGCAATGTTGCATTTCTTTCAAGGGCTTACTTTTTTATTAATAGAAATGCTGATGCGGATAAATGATGTAGTGTATACTTTTACTTAAGCTTGCAAAGAAACATTAGAAAACAAAACTTGTTGCCACGGACAGAAATAGAGTAGACTCCTGATTACAAGTGGCACAATTTGCATGAAGGCAGTTATGAGAAGATTGCTATTATTTTAAGAGCCTTTTTTAACTTACTGAACATCAGTCGGGGCACAATGGAAACAAAGAGCTGAAAGAAAACCTTTCATCTTCTCTTCTGACCTTTTCAAGGTTTCCCTCTCTCCTCCTTTAATGAAATGTACTTTTTCTTTCTCTACATGAAACAGAGCGTAACTCAGCAATTTACATATCAACGGTGTACATTTTGTTCCACTGCTGGAGCTTTAATTCTGCTTTGTAGGGAGAAGTGTCTCGCTCTAATCCCTCTTTTAAGACTTTCACATCTAATACTTTAAAAGAAAACGTACATATCTACGCAATCCAACACAATATTGTTTGTGTAACTATTTCTTCAAAGAAGGGCAGAAGGAAGGGAAAAGGAAGGAGAGGGAAGGAAGGGGCAAGGAAGGGAAGGAAGGAAGGAAAGAAGAAGGAAGGAAATGGGATTGAAGGGAGGAAGGAAGGAGGGAGAAGGAAGGGAAGAAAGAAGGAGGAAAGGAAAGAAGGAAGAAGGGGAAGAAAGAAGGACCGAAGGAAGGAATGAAGGGACAAGGAAGGAAGGAAGGAAGGAAGGAAGGAAGGAAGGAAGGAAGGAAGGAAGGAAGCATTATCAACGTGCAAGTCTTTCTAATTTGAACTACAATTAGATCTTTGGTAATATTAGAGAAAATATAAACTAAGAGGCAGAATTATCAAGGGTTGAATATCGAGTTCATGGGAATTTTTTAAAACTCCCACGAACTCGAAATTCGAATTTTATTAAAAAATCTAATTTTTTAAAGTCGGGTGAATACTATGGACCCAAAAACACGAATCAAATTCGAATCAAATTCAATTTGAGTTTCTCAAACTCGATTTGAGTTTTTCTGCGCAAAAAACTCGAAGGTCAGGAAGGCTGCAAACAAATCCAAATTGATCCCAGGATGTCTTCCATAAGCTAAAATAGCAATTCGGCAGGTATCAGGTTGTGAATAGTCGAATCCTAGTTCTTAAAGGGCCAGTGTATGATAAATCTCAAAAATCTAATTATTTAAAAAAAAAAACTCAAATCGAATTATAACAATTCCCTAATCTAATTTGACAGTTTTAGCCATAAAAAAAGTGAAAATTCTGAATTTGAATTTGAAATTCGAATTTTCACTTCAACCCAGGATAAATCTGCCAACCAATGTAAAGAATACAAATTAAAGCAAAAAAGGAAGCAAGGAAAAAAGAATGGAGAAAAGATGGTAGGAAGGGAGGGAGGGAGGAAGGAAGGAAGGAAGGAAGGAAGGAAGGAAGGAAGGAAGGAAGGAAGGAATGGAGGGAGGGAGGGTGTAACGAATTTGAAGCAACAGTGCCACCTGCTGTTCATTTTAGCTGACAGGACAATTAAATTAGGGAGAAGAGAAAAGTCTTGTTGCTCTAACTTAGTATTTTGAGCACAACCATAATTACACATATGTAAGATATCATAATAATTACTGGATAGAAGCATTTCCATCTGTGGGTTTTCTTACATCTTTAATTAGACTTTTCCTTTTTCTTCTCTACCTCTATTTCGGGGGGGGGGGAGCATGAACTTTTAGAAGATAAGACATATTTTACTTACAGTATTGTTATTATTGTTATTGATTGAAAGAGATGCCAACTTATTCTAGTGAGAGCACATGAACGAGTCACTGTCTTGCTCTCCGGGGAGATGACTGCAAATAACTATTTACATTTGCTGCTTATTCAATTACATTCGTAGATGCATTAATGGAGAAATGAAATGAGTGTTTGATAGGCTGCCAGTTGGATCACAGATGCATTACTGAAAACTTGGGGAAAAATAAGCTCCGCCTATTGTTTATCATTTACTCACAATAAAGGGCAATTGAAAAAGAATTCTGATGGCGCACAGCACCATTAACACAATCTTACCTATTTCTGCTCTTTTCCCAGTGATGAGAGTAGGATATAATCTGTGCGCTTGCAGTTGGCTATGATGGATTTGTAATCGCATTGACTTCTATTTGTGCTTTCCTGTATAGTGTTTATCACATCACTGCTAAAATTAGAACGCGGCACTGATAAAGGTAAAGGGAACCAGAGTATGAACTGTGCACACTGTTCCTTCCATTACATTACTGGACACTTGCTTCTTTTAATGGGACCTAAATGTAATAACAGCTGCTTATCTCAATAAACCGCCCAGTCTATCAGCCAAAGATTTTGTCTCTTTCCAATACTCCCCTGACTTTTGCCTTTCTTCTAATTGCTCCCAATAACTTTCTCATCAGTTGGGGAAGTATTAAGCCCTCTTAAAAATTTCACATGAATATTACAAAGCATCCACGTTCACATTTCTAATATTAGACTATAATGCAGAAACATAGTAATATGAAAGGCTACCTAAGATAGTTAAGATTAATGTTGATGTTAATGTCATGTTCATGTATATATGTAGGTGCAGCCAATTAAAAAGCCTTTGGAAGCAAGCAGGGCTGGAGAAAAAACCCGATGAGCCCGGATCGCGTGAAGGCTCAGAAGGAGAACTTGATCATCTTGAGAACATTTAGCTTTGGCTAATCTGAATTTAAGATGGGGGCTTTCTTTATTCTGAAGGAAATATTGAATGAAAGGTATGGAGAAATGCAATTTTATATGCATACTTAAAATTCCTAAGGAAAAACTGAGAGGGGGGTACAAAGAATGGAGGTGCCATCAAGAAGGCATAGAATTAAAAAGTCCTATTTGACTTTCATGTAGGAAAGACACATTCAAGTTAAGCAGAAGAAGAACAATTCTCTCCAGATGGAGATTTTGGTGAGGACAGTGTGATGCACCATTATTACTGTAGTAGGGATCTGATACATATGTTCCCACTTTACTTTGCTTTCCCCCAAAGATTAAAGGGGCCCCTTATTGTAAGGGAAGGAGTAATTCCCCATTTTCTGGGTCACATTATGACCCCTAGTTATCTCAAAGTTGGCCACTTATTGGCTTAGTTCAAATATATATAGTCCTGAGCACACATGTGCTCAGGGTTCATTTTGTTAAGCCCCTTACCTGAGCAGGCAGGAAAGGTGAATGACGGGAGGTATAGTCCAGCAGCCATTGAGAAGTATTATTAAGGCAACGCTGTGCAGTGAAACTCCTCCAGGGCCATCATCCAAAAGGATCATCCCATGACACTCCTGCCAGTTCTGTTTACACTTGTCTCTTTCCTCTTTGTCTCTAGCTCTGTACTCATAACCAACTTATACATACCAACTACATAAGCACTTCTAAATCAGGATGCAGTCTGCTGAGTGAATATTGCATAACCATAGTGAGATATCACAGTAGGGGCGACTTTCATTGCAAAATGTTTTTCCAGCTGTAATTAGGGTTGAAATACCTATTTTGGAGGGCCAGGAAAGGCAAAAGAGTTACTTTTAATGGGTATCTAACCCCTTTGACCTAGTGCTGGCCAGCAGAATTCTCATTTGTAAATTAGATGGCATCTGTTTTTGGTCAAGTACTAAGATGTGGAGATTTATGGAGATTTTAGATCACCTGTAAGTAACCTGTTTTGATTTTGAAGTTGAAGTCTCCTTTGATCTATTTTTGATCAAAACTAAGATCCTCAGAGAAGACTTTGTCGTTAAGTTATCATACCCCCTTAATCATACTGCATATATCATACTGACAGGCTTCCTTCATAAATAATATTATAATTCCTTTATTCATTTATTCCCCCCCCCATCTTTTGACCTCTAGCTTGTGGTATGACCTTCTGTGTGATCAGATATTATGCGCTCAGTACTCACATATAATAAGGTCGGGTGGTTTCAGAGGACATGTAGAATTTTTTTTTTTCAAACTGTATCTTGTAAAAATAAAAATTCAAAATGCAGCTACCTGAAACCTGTTGAAATGCCATAGTAGTTACTGGGAAGGACATCTTTAGCATTCAAGGAAGCTGAGGTTATAGAGGTACCATTTTTTTCTACTGTTTTTATGCCAGGGGCAATTTCCCAGCCTCACTGAAAATTAAAGTTAATATAGTTCAAATATGATTCTGTTCCAGGCTGTTTGCCCAAATAATTGAAATGGAAAAAAAGCTATTCCAGATGCCACCATGGGTTGCTCTTGGAGCAATACTCTAGGCCAGTGATCCCCAACCAGTGGCTCATGAGTAACATGTTGCTCACCAACCCCTTGGCTGTTGCTCCCAGTGGCCTCAAAGCAGGTGCTTTTTTTTGAATTCCAGGCTTGGAGGTAAGTTTTGGTTGTATAGAAACCAGATGTTCTGCCAGAGACTCCTGTAGGCTGCCAGTCCACATAGGGGCTACCAAATAGACAATCAGAACCCTAATTTGGCAGCCCCAGCAACTTTTTTATGCTTATGCTGCTCCTTGAATCTTTTTATATTTGAATGTGGTTCACGGGTAAAAAAGGTGTGGGACCCCTGTTCTACGCTATGATATAGGTGTAACTGAATGAGATGGTACAAGCCAATTAAGGACCTAATCCCCATACCAAGAGTTTTCTGAGCCTTATTTCTAAAATAAAAATCATTTTTGCAAACAGGAGAGCTCTCTTGGCCTTACAATGTGCATCCTCACAAATAGAATTTGATGCAAAGTAATACATAATGGAGAAAGCAAACAAACTTAGAAAGATCGAAGTCAGGGGATTGATTTCTGTAGCGGTTTATTGAGAGTGTTGTATTCAAAGCAGGATTTTCCCATTTACATTTTTCAAAACAGTGATATTTTCATCTAGTGGAAAGCAGATTTTATAGAACATTGCCCATATAAGTTATTTCCCTAATTCCTCCGCATCGTTTTTATGATTCTCTCTGGGCTGATAGATTGCCTTCAGCTTAGTAACATTATTATATTTTCAACCTTGTAAAGGATTTAATCAAAACAATATAGAGAAAGGACTAAACATGGGGGCTGTTAGCTCTTGTGCTTAGGCTCTGTGTGTTGAAAGAACCCAATTATCGATCAACACCTGTGCCTGAAAGACCATGACCTGAATGAGCGGGTGGGAAAATATGTATTATTCTCTTCTTTTTGGCCTGATTGAACAGACCTGATGGACAGGTAAGAGAAGCCGGCACTCATCTCACTGCAGGTGCCTCATCCACCCACTGAGAAGGAGCATTGGCAGGAGATATTTTATTTAGTAGGGGAGTTTAGTCAATATAATATAATGATTGGTAAGGCAACGTAAACAAATTGCTGGGTCTTGTGTATGTTTTTAAGACAAAAAAGTGACAATAAAGGGAAGCCCAGGTTAGGTTCACATTACAGTCAATAGGAAGCTGCACTTTTGAGCCTAATTACGTTTGGTACAGGTATGGGATCCATTACCTGGAAACCTGTTAACCTGAAAGCTCCAATTTATGGAATGTCCACCTCCCATAGGTTCATTTTATCCAAATAATCCAATTTCTTTTAAATGATTTTAATTTTTCTCTGTAATAATAAAACAGGATCTTGTACTTGATCCCAACTAAGATATAATTAATCCTTACTGGAAGCAAAACCAGCCTATTGGGTTTGTTTAATGTTTACATTATTTTCGAGTATATTTAAGGTATGAAGATTAGTAATGGGCGAATTTCTCCCATTTAGCTTCGCCGTAAAAATCGAGAATTTCCAAAAATCTAGCAATTCGAACATTTTCACAAAAAATAGAGCAATTCGAAAGTTTTCACTAAGATCCAGCATTTCGAAAGTTTTCACTAAAATCCAGCAATTCGGAAAATTTTCATGAAAAAATCAAGCAATTTTGAAAGTTTTCATGAAAAAATAGAGAAATTCAAAGTTTTCATGAAAAAATCCTGAAATTTGAAAGTGCTCACGAAAAAATAGTGAAATTCAAACGTTTTCACTATAAAAAATTGAGCAATTCGAACGTTTTCACTGTAAAAATTCCAGCAATTCTAACGTTTTCACAAAAAATCTAGCAATTCGAAGTTTTCACTAAAATCTAGCAATTCCAACATTTTCACGAAAAAAAATTTTTTTCGCGAAAATATATGTATATCTAAGGGGGTAAAAAGGGGTTGTTAATCTAATGTTGGCATAATGTTAATTTAATGTTGGGGTAATAGTTTTGGCCACTAGATGGTGTTATGTAAAAAGTTAATCGGGGTAATTACAGGATAGGAGCCTCTAGAGGGAGCTAGTGGGTTGAATTAGTGTCATAGAGTTTGGGAAAGTCCCTGAGGGCAGAGACTAGAATGGTTATAATAAAGGGAAGTTCTGGAAGAAATTGAGAATGTGTCATGGGAAGAAGTGACACACGGGATCTGACCAGCAATTCAACAGGAAGAGGTAGAAAAAATTAGCTAATGAAGGGCCTAGCTTGTGTAATAGCACACTTAAGTAGTAAGAGGTGAGATAGGATGGTTAGCATGGGCAGCTTTAGCCCCATCAAGGAATAAGTGGGTAAAGTGACCCAGTGGGTACCCCACCAGTCAGGGTTGGAGTGGATAGTTAGGGCACAGCAAGGAAGCCGGTGAAAGGTGTTGGCGTCCTGCTAGAAAGTACCTGGCAAGGCTGATGTTTGGGCCAAGCCATGTAAAGGGGAAGTGTTGACTGGACCCATAGGAAGGCACTGGAAGCTGATGGTGAGAGTGTGAAGGGACACTGGATGGACCGGAGAGTTGACTTGGTATTGACCTGTGTGTAAGTTTCCAAACTGACTGTGCAAATATTCTGCATATTGTGAGCTATGATAAATGCCCTGTTGGAAGTACATGTGTGCCTGACTGTGACCGTGTGAAGCGTGACAAGAATATAAACACGTTTCTTTTTCTCCCAGCCCCCTATGTCTTTAGTGTGGACAACTAACCGGAAGTACCGCCTACATATATGCAATTGGATTTTCCTTTTGTTTTTACTGGTAAACAGCCATTGAAACAGAGTCAAGAACAGATCAATACATAGAAATATGTCAGAATTAATCTAAAACTGCTCCTTCTACCAACCTCCAATCTGGGACATTGTATTTGGCACCGTAAGTATTGTCTTTATTTTTTGCTGATGACACCAAAGTGTGTTCCATGCAGGATGCTGCCTCTTTGCAGAGAGTTTTGACTAAATTGGGAAACTATGCAGCTGTGCAGCAGATTGATGTTCCCTGTTGATAAATGCAATACCCTAAATGTCAGTGTGTTGGGGGAGGGGAAGTTTCAACTGAAAGGGTTTGGGGAGATTGTGGATAACAGAGATGTGGGGGCCCCTGATATACTGTACCAGTGCCACCCTGGCTAAAACTGACTCCTTTATGTACCTACTGTAGCTCCCCAAACCAGCTGCAGGCCTAAAACATCTGAGTACAGCTACAACACTGTGCAAGTTATATGTCCCCTTTTAAACGTGGGCAGAGCCGAATTTCTATCTCCGGCACCCCTAGGCCGGACACGTGTTTGCCGCCTCCATGCGCATGTGTGTCTTCTTCCAGTCTACTTTATGTCCCTATCGGCACTGAGGACTGCATGCGCCTGATATGTAACTGTAGCCAATTTTCCATGTGCGCATTCCTCGGTGCATTGGGAGATGGTGCGGCTGGGTGGCATGCCGCCCCTGAAATCACGCCACCCTAGGTCCGGGCCTTTGTGGCCTTGCCACAAATCCAGGCCTGAATGTGGGTAGTGGGTGGGAAAAACAGTTATCAAAATAGCAACATGCATGCAGAATGAGCGCAGCGGAGCTCACAGGCGCTATTTTCTTCTGTTCGGTAATATTCGTGAAGTGAGCGGCGTATTGGCACATACGAAGGTGGAGCAATCTTCTGGTTGGCGACAACTGCACATGTGCCAAAAGAGACAAAAATTGTCGAAGCTGAGGAAGAAGAGGTGAAGATTAACAAAGAGAAGAAGATGGCGTCCCACGAGCTCCGCTGCACTCACTTTGCATGTGCAGTCACTATTTCTAGAGGGGACAGAATTCAGGGGTAAGGCTGTGCGGGAGGGAGGTAGGGAGGGGGGCCAGTGGGGACTTATCACCATGGGGGGGTTTAGTTCTCCTTTCAGAGAATAAAGTCTGTTGCTCTTTGTTTTGTTGAAGAACCTTCTGGCATCCAATTCTTATTTAGTCACACAGCACATGTGAGGTGTAGTTGCACAACACCATTCTTTCACCCTTTCGTGTAGCAAAGGCCCATCCTATGGAGAGAGGCTCAAATGTAACGGTGCTCTGCCAGTTTCCTAGCCGGAAAGGTCTGGCCTAGATGAGGTTACAGCCCAAACTGTCAAATACACAATGGACATATGATTTCAGTGTCTCTGCCATTTCTTTGTCACTACTGTGTCACTATGAGATAAGTATCAGGCACCTGCTTAATTACGCTGCTAATTAGCCTGATGTGCAGCACAACCCCATGCTGTTACTTATTCTTAATGAGTGGAAACAGCCAATTGCTCTTGTTTCTGTCTTTGTTCTTCTTTTCCTCTTCTTTAGTGATATGATCACATGATACTCTCTTCTGTCTTCCATGAAAGTGTCACATAAACGGCTGTGAGATTTGTTTTTTCATTCTGGAGAACATCAGCCATCACTGTATCCTCAATGTAACAGCGCTGCCTAAGGAAATGTAGGGAATTAAGTAAGTCAAAGTGGTATTGGAACAATTATTAAGTAAAACCTTCCATCTAGTGGCGTGTTTTTAAACTGTTGGCAAAAACGCCTTAAAGTGGACTTTGTCACCCAGACACAAAAAGCTGTATAATAAAAGTCCTTTTCAAATTAAACATGAAATCCAATTTCTATTTTTTATTAAAGCATTCATAGCTGTTGTAAGCTCATTTAAAACTCTCAGCTGTCAATCAAATATTGTCTGCCCCTCCTCTATGCCTTAGACATAGGGGCGGGGCAAGTAGTTACTTTCACTTTCCATTCAGCACTTCCTACATGTCACTGCTCTCCCCACATTTCCCCATTCTCTTCACCATTTAATTGTGTAGCCAGGACATGGGGATGGACATCAGGTCCCCCATTCTGGTGCACAAACAAGATTCTGAGATGATACAAGGCTTGTCTTAATAACAGTGTCCACAAAATGGCTGCTGCCTGCTTGTTATAATTATGAATTCCCAGACTGAAGGAAACAAGATTCATATAATTTATATTGTGTAATTAAAGTTCATTTTGCTTGACTGATGTGATAAAATAAGATTTTGAATATTATTTTTGGGTCCCCTTTAAGCATCTGATATAGTTGGTATAATTATTGTTATTACAGATATGGGATCTATAATTAAATGGTGCTTCATTTGTCACTGATTAGCTTTTTCCGGACTATACTAAACCCAGAGGATGGAAAAGTCCGAATTTGAAAATCCGGCATCTCAGACCTGTCGAGGTTCCATATAAGTCAATGGGAGAAGTCCCAATGATTATTTGATGTGCGCTGGGTTTTGTGCTATACTTCGAGTGAAAAATCGTGAAAATCGTGAAAATCGGATGGAAAAATCCGAAAAATTTGTGAAAATCAGATTTTTTTTCCCGCAAAGCAAATTTTTAGAGAAAATGTAATAATAAATAAGAGGAAAAACCCGAGCGGATTTGATCAGAGTTTGTAACAGAAAATATTGAGATAAATTCAGACTTTGATGAATAACCCCCTTAGTATGTTATAGAATGGTCACGTTCTCATTGGTCTTCATTATTTATTTTTTATAGTTTTATTCAACTTCTTCTTCTGGCTTTTTTTTGCTTTCAAATGGGGGTCACTGACCCCATCTATAAAACAAACGCTACAAATGTATTGTTATTGCTACTTTTTATTACTCATCTTTCTGTTCAGGCCTCTCCTACTCATATTCCAGTCTCTTATTCAAATCAATGCATGGTTGCTAGGGTTGTTTGGATCCTAGCAACCAGATGGCTGAAATTACAAACTGGAGAGCTGCAGAATAAAAAGCTTAATAACTCAAAAACCACAAATAATAAAAAATGAAAACCAATTGCAAATTGTCTCAGAATTTCACTCTCTACATTATACTAAAAGCTAACTCACAGATGAACAACTCCTTTAATGAATTTTGTATAATAATATGTGTATAATAATCCTTTGTATATATAGGGTACCTAAACAATGTATAGCATTAGTGAGTGGTCACCCGTATCAAAAGTACAGTTTTGGGCAGAAAAAAACTCCTAAGAAGTTGAGAAAAAAAGTGATTTTTTTGAATGAGGAGTATCTAGAACTTGCACTTCAACTAGGAGTAAAGGTGGTTATTACTCTTGTTAAGATTTCCCAGCACAAGAACTTGTGTGTAGACTTTCAAGGTAAAGGAGAATCCTCACTAGTCTGCTTATGAGGACCAATAACTGGATACTCAAGTGTGAATACTTTAACCTAAATCCAGAGAGTATTTATGGAATGAGAAAACTGACAATTGCATTAACTGTGGCCCCAAATGGCCCTTGTTTCACCAGCACCCTTTATTGTGAGAGCACAGCTGGGAGACTGGGTGTAAGGAGCTCAGTGTCATTCTACCTGGAGTAGCCAAGAGCCAACAAAATCACCATTAGAATATTCTACTGCTCTTTATGGTTAGGGATGAGAATTTTTTTTTTGTCAGCCATGGATTCCGCATTTCGCTATCTGTGAATTTTTTCACAAAACTGCAGCAAAAATCTGCAGCAAAAATGGTCTGCGGAAAAATTCGCCACAACAAAAAAGTCGACAAGACAAAAATGAACCCATTGACTTTTATGCATTTGGACAAAAAGTTGCAGAGACAAAAAAGTTGACACTAAGGGGCCGATTCACGAAGGGTCGAATTTCGAAGTTAAAAATACTTCGAAATTCGACCCTCGAATTGAAATCCTTCGACTTCGAATATCGAAGTCGAAGGATTTAGCGCTAATCCTGCGATCGAACGATCGAAGGATTTTTCGTTCGATCGAACGATTAAATCCTTCGAATCGAACGATTCGAAGGATTTTAATCAAACGATCGAAGGAAAATCCTTCGATCAAAAAAAGGTTAGCAAGCCTATGGGGACCTTCCCCATAGGCTAACATTGACTTCGGTAGCTTTTATCTGCCGAAGTAGGGGGTCGAAGTTTTTTTTAAAGGGCAAGTACTTCGACTATCGAATGGTCGAATAGTCGAACGATTATTACTTCGAATCGTTCGATTTCGTTCGACTTCGATCGAATTCGATCGAATTTAACCAATTCGATGGTCGAAGTACCCAAAAAATACTTCGAAATTCGAAGTATTTTTCATTCGAACCCTTCACTCGAGCTGAGTGAATCGGCCCCTAGATATAACAACCCGTTGACTTTTATGCATTTGTACAAAAAACTTGCCATAATAAAAAACTCTCATTGACTTTAAAGGAGAACCAACCCCTTTTTATTAATGCCCTACCCCCCTACCCTACATAGACCCCCTCCCTGCTCCCCCCAGCCTATGTGTTACCCTGGGTAAATGCCCCTATTTCTTTACTTACCCCTTGTTGCAGATTCAGGGCATCGGAGTTCACGGGCGCCATCTTCTTCTCTTCGGTAATCTTTAGGTCTTCTTCCAGTGCTTCGGCAATTTCCGTGGCTTTCGGAGCATGTGCAATTGTTCGGGACCTGCAGATCGCGCCAACTGCGCATGCTCCCACACTGCTCTCTTCCCGAAGATGAAGCAGATGGGGCCCATGAAATCTGATGCCCTCTTTCTGCAACGAGGGGTAAGTAAAGATTTAGGGGCATTTACCGAGGGTAACACCTAGGCTGGAGGGGGGAGCAGGGAGGGGGGTCTATAATGGGGGCACCTTATGAAAACCATAGGGTAAGGGGGTTATTTATCAAAGTCCGATTTTATCTCAACATTTTCTGCTACAAACTTCGATCAAATCGGTTTTTTACACTTAATTACTATTACATTTTCCTAAAAAAATTAGCTTTGCGGAAAAAAAAATCAGATTTTCACGATTTTTTCGGATTTTTCACCCGAAAACTCTGATTTCTAATGCTTTTTTGCCCGAAAATTACAAAAAATTTGGGGTATTGCACGAAACCCAACGCACATCAAAAATTTATATGCAACTGATATGCAAACTCGACAGGTCTGAGATGCCGGATTTTCTGATTTGGACTTTTCCATCCTTGGGGTTTAATAAATTCCGAAAAATTCGTGATTTTTTTAAAAGTCCAATTTTAAAAAAAAATCACAACTTTTTGGGGATTTTTGTATTCGCAGTTTAATAAATAACCCCTAAGACTCTATCATAATATGCATATCAATGTATATCATTAATGTATTTACGTTTTCTTCAATTATACGAAGCAGATTTTTGAGCAGAGATTCCCCTAATTGCACGTTGTGCTGGTAGTTAAAACAGTTTGCCTAATGAACATTATCTTCAGGTTAATATGGAATGTATAGAATGTATAGATTCGCTAACAGATCTGCATTGTCATCTCGTGAAAAATTAGCTCATTGTGTGCCAGTGGTTTGTTGCGCGGGAAATCCAGAGACTGTTTTAATATAAATAGTTAAAGATCGCCACCTAATGGTCAGATTTCATTTACTACAAATAAAAGATACATTTTGCCCCTGATAGAAAGATATATCTTAATAAAGAAAGGTTTGTATAATCAGTTGATAGAGTTCAAATTGTGGAATCTTCAGCAGTCATATTTGAAAAAAACTGAGAATACATCATTAAGCTAATTTTCAATATAATAACAGCATTAGTGCCAAATGCATTGCTGCAAAGTTGAGGCTATGCGAGGGAATGGGAACTCTAGGGTCCATCTGGATCTGTGAAAAAGCTGGACAGAGTCAGAAGAAGGCAGATAATTAAAAAAGTATTAAAAAAATAAATAATGAAGACCAATTGAATAGTTTCTTAGTACTAAACATTACCATAACGGTGGACCATCCTTTTAACACTGTCATTTTCATGGCATTTCATGCGATTCTGGGTCTGATTGCCATCTAATGGAGAAAGAGTAGAACACACATTTGATTTATTCTGCACACCGAAGGGGAGAAGTCTCTCTATTTAGATGGCATGTAAAGGCAAAAAAATAAAATCCAATTTTTACTTTCTTTAATGAAACCTATCTCCAATATACTTTAATGTAAAAATGTGTACAGTTTTTATAAGAAACCTGGCTGTATGCAGTAAAATTCTCCCTTCATTTACTGCTGTGGATAGGAATTGTCAGACTGTCCCTGACCTGCAGGGAAACAATCATACTTATGAACAGCAGGGGGAGCCCCCGCCTTACTTCCCAGCCATGCAGAACTCAAGCAGCTTTGTTTGTTTCCCTGTAGAGCAGTCGGCGACTGTGTAGAGATTTGTATTGGATTTTATTTTTGCCTTTACATCCCCTTTACTGTTTCCAACTCCAGCTGCAGGGACAAAGATCATGGAGCCAGATTTAAACAGATAAACTGGGATTCTATTTGGAGGATTATTTTGCTGCAGCCACTGGTTCTGCAGAGTTGGAGAAAGTTTGTATCAAACAATACAAAAACTATAAAATCCACATTAGATTACATGACAACACAGGACCCAGTGCAGTCTGCATAATCTGATTATTAATCAGTCTTGTTGTATCGGCTTCTGGCAGATATTATTTGTCTTGAGTTATTTTGATAATTTATGGCGATCCCTAAGCAGCCTGGACCACACTGAGCGTGTGCACAGTCTTAGTCTTGCAAAGATGTATAACAAAGTTACAAGATGGTGCCCCCCCTGTGGCCAACTTTGAAAGCATAAATAATTTGTTTGATTAGGCTTGTGGTGCAGTAAGTTCATGTTTATGTTTAGTATACAAAATACAGCATTTCTAGCCTTATTTTATTTTAGACTTTACTTCCCCTTCAAAAAACTGTTGCTCACTGTTGTTAATATGGGGACAGATGTATGAAGGATTTAGATCTCCTTTAAATCTGCTTCATCTTTTCTTGCTGATCTGGAGCGATATATGTCAGCATGGTATAAAATGTTGATTTTAAATTGATAATGCTAATTATGATAAATAATGATGTTTAATGCTTCCAGCTCCAGTTGCAGATACAAGCCACATGGGTTTTCTGAGATCAGGAGGGATTCTCATTGGAGGATTATTTTTTATGTTACTGCAGCCACTGAGTTTTGAAGTGCTGGGGAAGTTTTATTGAGCAATATTGCTTTAAAAATTTTACTTTGAACTCCAAAAATGATCCAACTATAATAAAGGAGAATGTGGATGCATCTGTTGCTTGATGTTTTTCAAAAAATAAAATATCAGTCTTATAGGGTATTTGCAAAATACAATGAAAAGAACCTCAAAGGTTCATTGTGAATGAAAATCCTTTAAATTTAGTTTCCATAACAAAAGAGCAAGTGGGTGCCCAAACATTGAGTAAAAATAAATTTTCCCGGGTTTTTTCGCAAAAAAAAATGCCCATCGACTCCACTGTGTGGAGGAAAAAAAGTTGTGCTGTTTGGAAAATGTTGTGAAAAAAAACTACCCACTGACTTCAAAGCGGTTTTGCGAATTTTTCCTGTTTTGCAAATTATTAGTAAAGCAAAATGCAACAGATCACTAATCACGGGCACCTCATATCAGAGTCCAGCAGCATATTCCTAGGCATGTAGGGAAGAGAGATTGTCAGCGTCCCACAATACCATTATATACAGAATCTAGTGGATATAAATCTAAAACAACTGGAGTATTTTTGAAAAAGTTTCACCACTCATTCAAGCGGCTTCTTCAGTTCATCTTAGCAGTAGGTGATCTCCTGGCTTGTAAACACTTAAAGGATTAGTAAACCTTTAAAATAATACATATACAGTACTGTTAATATGAAGGAATTTTGTTCCAACAGTGCCACCTACTGGTTATTTTCCCACCAGTCTGACCACCAAGTGGTCAAGAAAGTTGTCAGGAGAAAGAAAGAGGCTGCTCTGATGTTCTTCTGCTTAGGAAAACAATTAGAAACCTTTCTCAAATCTTTCCTAAGCAGAAGAACATCAGAGCAGCCACTTTCTTTCTCCTGACAATTTCCTTTGACTACTTTGTGGTCAGACTGGGCAGAAACTGACCAGCAGGTGGAACAAAATTCCTTCATATTAACAGCATATGTATCCCGTAATATCTTGGGATTAAAAGAAAATAAATAATGAATGTAAATTGCAAAAGTTCATCTCATCAATTTTACAATCACTTATTTTAAAGGTTTACTTATCCTTTAAGAGTAGTACATTCAACAGCCTCCAGGGTTGAGTATCATGGTACCATTGTGGCTGGAGCACATGTTCCCACCTCTATGAGCGTCAGCCAACACCTACCTGAATAAGTTCAATGGAACAAGTTCAGTTGTTGGTTACTGTAATACCCTCAAAGAAGCCACTCAGGTGAGTGCTGGAACAATTTCAAGTTGATTTAAACTTATCTCCACCATGACCTGGATGGATGAAAACCTGGATGTCTTTGAGGAAGCCTATCAAGTGAATACATGTGTATGCCCACTATAAAATCCTGTGCACAGAAAAATGGGTGGAACTGAATAAATATTATATTATGGTTTATCTCACAAAATCTCCATGTGCACCACAATTTGTTGTGTGCACTGATCTCAACTCCATGTACAAAGCACAACTTAAAGGAAGCATTGTTGAGACCCTTTGTTTGTTTTACTATTGATTTGTACCTGTTCCATTCAAGAGCAAAATGTTATAATGGAACAGCCAATGCAGTCTTGCATTGATTGAAATGAATAGAGTTGGCTTTCACAGCCACTGTGTCTGAGTATCGGTCTTCTCAAGAACTTTAGGTCTTCAAGCAGCACAGTATCAATCAGCACTCTTAAGGTGGGAAAAGTTCTACCTTTGGAAAAAGCATATGGACTATTCACACTACCAATGTTTTTTCTCACTGGGGATTGTATTGGAACAGTTGAAGTCAGGAGAAGACAGTTTGGTCTTGAGCAAAGGAAACATGTGAACATGTGTTTGTGGCAGTTGTCAGATTGCTCATGAAGAGACATTTTCTTGTAACATGAATAACGTGGGCCTTAAACTGACTCTTTTATTTCCCCCAATTTCCCTCTGAATTATATAGGGAAGATAATTGTTCATACCAACACTATCTCAATCAACTCTTAGATATTTTATGTAGGGTCAGATTCAATTGAGTGAGAAAAAGTCTCATGGTTTATCAAGTGAAAACTCATGGACAAAATTAAATTCAAGGACAAAAACTTTTCTCCAAATTCAGTTCCAGTTTTTTTCCGACAGACTTCAATAGAATTTTCGGGCGAGATTCCATTGATTAGGAAAAAGGTTTATCACATGAAAACACATGGACAAGATTCAATTTGAGATACAATTTAATTCAAACAAACTTATCTCAAGATTTATCATGTGAAAACTCTATTGAAGTATGGGAAAAAATAGAACTGAATTTGGAGACAAATTCAAGATTAACAGAATGCAAGCAGTCATTGAAAATTAGGGGCAGTGAGTGATCTCTAATCTCAAAATTTTATAAATCTGTCCCTAAATGGGATTGATAAAAAAAAAAAAATGACCTAGGGGCATGTTTACTAACATTGGAGATAAATATCTGGAGAGATTTCTGGAGATGTTGCCCATAGCAACCAATCAGATCTTTGCTTTTGTTTTCTAACTTGGCTGTGGCTGTTTAAATCTAATTGCTGATTGGTTGCCATGGGCAACATCTCCAGAAATCTCTCCATATATTTATCTCCAATGTTAGTAAACATGCCCCCTAGTTGTGATTGTGAGTTTTTTCCCCATGATACAAATTTATGTATAAATCTGCACAAAAGTCAAACATTGCAAATTGGAATTCAAGTTTCCGAAATGCATGCAAAAACTCAAATATAAAAACAAAAATCTAAAACCTGGCATGCTCATTTAGAAGTCATTGGATTGCAAAATTCAAGAATGTAATTTCTCTGCCTTCAAGTTCTTTTTCCAATTTTTTGCACACATTTGCCATTGTTTTAATACTTAAAGGGATCCTGTCATCGGAAAACATGTTTTTTTCAAAACGCATCAGTTAATAGTGCTACTCCAGCAGAATTCTGCACTGAAATCCATTTCTCAAAAGCGCAAACTAATTTTGAAATCTGACATGGGGCTAGACATTTTGTCAATTTCCCAGCTGCCCCTGGTCATGTGACTTGTGCCTGCACTTTAGGAGAGAAATGCTTTCTGGCAGGCTGCTGTTTTTCCTTCTCAATGTAACTGAATGTGTCTCAGTGGGACATGGGTTTTTACTATTGAGTGTTGTTCTTAGATCTACCAGGCAGCTGTTATCTTGTGTTAGGGAGCTGCTATCTGGTTACCTTCCCATTGTTCTTTTGTTTGGCTGCTGGGGGAAAAAGGGAGGTGTAATATCACTCCAACTTGCAGTACAGCAGTAAAGAGTGATTGAAGTTTATCAGAGAACAAGTCACATGACCAGGGGCAGCTGGGAAATTGACAATATGTCTAGCCCCATGTCAGATTTCAAAATTGAATATAAAAAAAATCTGTTTGCTCTTTTGAGAAATACATTTAAGTGCAGAATTCTGCTGGAGCAGCACTATTAACTGATTCATTTTGAAAAAAAATAAAATTCCCTTTAAAATTTTTAATAAAATGGCAATAGTAAATGCTCAGAATTTGCAATACCTAAAAGTAAATACGTATATTGCAATTGTTTTAGTTCTTTAAAAATGAATGAATTTAAACTAAAAAAATATAAACATTGCATAGCTGGGATGTAAATTATGAAACAGTCTGAATATTCTACATACATTTTTGACAATTTAATATTTGTAGTAATAAATCTAACAATCTACAGCAAAAATCTATGCTAGCACTAACAATAGAAATACTTGGTCTAATACTGTAGAAATCTTTAAACATGAAATGAAGGAAACTGCTGCTAATAAAATGGATAATATTAATATTATCCATGTTGCTGATGTGATTTTATAAATGTAGATTTGTCCTTTGCAATATGCTGAATTATATGTGTTTAATTATTAAGGGGAATCAATTTTGCAAAATCGCATTACATATTTAAAATATGAAGAAATATTTTTAAGTCTTGGCTATTTTTCGGTGTTAAAGGAGAAGGAAAGCTCCAAGACAGTTTATTGCTAGGGATGTAGCGAACCGCCGATAATGTGTTCGCGAACGCCGTTCGCGAACACCGGCAAAATTTGCGAACAGTTCGCGAACAGTTCGCGAACTTCGAAAATCCGAAAATCGTTCGATTCGAACGATCGAAGGATTTTAATCGTTCGATCGAACGATTTTCGTTCGAATCGAACGATCGAAGCCATTGGATCGAATGATTTCATTCAATCCAATGGCTTCGATCGTTCGATTCGAACGAAAATCCTTCGATTTTAGCGATCGAATGGTCGAATGGTCAAACGATTTTGACGCGAACGCCTATTGGCGAACGTCGCGCGACGTTCGCGAACTTGCGGCGGACGCGAACAGCCGATGTTCACGCGAACAAGTTCGCCGGCGAACAGTCCGCGACATCCCTATTTATTGCCAACAGATTAGCCACAATAGTGCAAGCTAGAATGCTATATTTATTCTGCAGAATGCTTTACCATACCTGAGTAAACAGCTCTAGACACTGTCTCTGTTTGTTTAGGAGAGCAGCTGCAAAATAAGCTTGGTGTGACATCACTTCCTGCCTGAGTCTCTCCCTGCTCACTTATATCTCTGGGCTCAGATTACAGCAGGGATGGGAGGAGGGAGGGGGAGAGGAGCAAACTGAGCATGCTCAAGCCCTAGCCCTGGAGGTTTAAGATGAAAACAGGAAGTCTGATACAGAAGCCCATGAGTACACAATAGAAGGAAAGAAATGTGGTGTTTCTTTTGACAGAGGACTCAGAGCAGAATTACTTTGAGGGTTTACTGTTGTATTTATATAGACCTTTCTGATAAAGCTTACTTTGTTTTAGCCTTTCCTTCTCCTTTAATTAGGGATGCACCGAATCCAGGATTCGGTTCGGGATTCGGCCAGGATTCGGCCTTTTTCTGCAGGATTCGGATTCGGCCGAATCCTTCTGCCCGGCCGAACCGAACCCTAATATGCATATGCAAATTAGGGGCGGGGAGGGAAATTGCGTGACTTTTTGTCAGAAAACAAGGAAGTAAAAAATGTTTTCCGCTTCCCACCCCTAATTTGCATATGCAAATTAGGGTTCGAATTCGGTTCGGTATTCGGCCGAATCCTTCGTGAAGGATTCGGGGGTTTGGCCGAATCCAAAAAAGTGGATTCGGTGCAACCCTACCTTTAATACTTGAAATATTTTGAAAAAACAACAATGTTTTTGACCTGGTTTACAAAATTTGCAGCAAAATGAAAATGTGAAAATTAAAAAATACCTCTCATATCTTTATAGTAGGAAAGGTAATATTCTACTTTAAGATGAAAGTTGAAGATACTGTAGGTTGTAGAGGGCACATAAACAGGGAAGACTTATTTGTCAGGTCCTCTGCTCTCATGATTTAATCATTTTTGGCAAGTTTTACAGGTATATACACAGGTGGATGATCAGTAATTGCCCTTTTTCCATTCAGTCTTCTTCTGGTTGGATACATGGAGGCATATTTTTCAAAAATCTAAAATTGCAAGTTTTTTCTAATTCAACAGAACTGGAAACATCTAACATCCTAAATGTGTGCTTATTTAATAAAAAACTTGAATTTCAAATTGTAATTGAAAATTTAAATTAAATTGTAATTGTTGAATTTTAAATTGTCTGTAAATCATCTGACACTCTACCCCAAATCATATTATTTATTACATGTACTTAATGACAGATGCATTATCATTGTTCTGTTTTTCACCACTATGTCAGCCATCTTGCATCTTTTGTACACACAGCAATTATTGGGTTATTTTGGCCTCTTGATATTAAACTGATAAAACATCCATTTAAAGAGCTGAGTGATGGTTACCTCACCACAGAAATCAGTTAAGAATCGACTGCAAAACAAACTGAATGTTGTTATTATTTTTACTAAACTCAGAAGTCATTGTCAAGGAAAAAAAATGTCAGTTATCCGATAACATGTACAAAAACATAGCCACAAGATTAGCATTACACATAATATATAGTACAATAAAACAGCCAAAAAAAGTATTTATAACACATAAAATATTACTGGACTACAATCGAAATGGCTCAGTAACATATGTTATGGCACAATACTTATCACAATCCCTTTAACTCCCAGTCAGAATGCAAATGGCGACTCTTTACATTCCTCTTTACATTCCACTTTATATACATTTTCAAAATTCCTTCTTGAGTTGCCTTGGTCCCTTCACATGTACAAAAATACAGCGATGAGTATTTTTAATGTTTTACATTCAAGGAACAAAGAGCACATACCATTTAACGCACCACCCACTGACTTGCAGATACTTCGTAAAATGTCAATATTCTAGATTACTGTGTTAAATTCTCATTAAAAATAAACTAATATATATATATATTAATATATAGATGTATCCAGTTTTCTTTCTTTTGTGATTCTGTGTCTGAAGTTAAAACTAGGCTATTGTGAAAATTTCATTTCTGCATTGTATAAAGTGTTCTAAAAGTTACATTGACATCATAGCAGTTTGACATAAGAAAATATGTACCGGCTAAATAACTTGGCAAAGTTATAGAACTGTCAGAAAATAGGCATCTCCGTCTTATTTGTTATATCTGTGAAAAAATATTAACTGGTAATATAGTTTTTTTCTGTTTGTGACATGCTCCATTATCCCAATATAAATCTGCGAAGGCTGGTGCCTTAATATTGTCCATGAGATCTTTGTGACGATATGGTTTGGATTGTCCACCTTGTGTATCCCTCAGCCTGTTGTAGGAGATAACTACATTTGAATTGTCCACCTTGTGTATCCCTCAAGCTGGTGGAGCATATAACTACATTTGAATTGTCCACCTTGTATCCCTCAAGCTGGTGGAGGATATAACTACAACTGGATTGTCCACCTTTTATCCCTTAAACTTGTGGAGGAGAGAGAAAACTACATTTGAGTTGTCCACCTTGTCTCCCTCAAGCTGGTGGAGCATATAACTACACTTGGATTGTCCACCTTGTATCCCTTAAACTGGTGGAGGAGAAATCTACATTTGAATTGTCCACCTTGTATCCCTAAAGCTGGTGGAGGATATAACTACGATTGGATTGTCCACTTTGTATCTCTTAAGCTGGTGGAGGAGATAACTACATTTGAATTGTCTTCCTTGTGTCCCTCAAGCTGTTGGAGGAGATAACTATGATTTGCTTATCGACTTGTATCTCTAGAGCTGTTGAAGGAAATAACTGCCATCATATGAAGGCAGCTTGGGGCTACAGGCTGGTTTGAGGCTATCTTATAATAGTACCAGAACATCAACATTATATATATATTTAGACTACAGGTATGGGAATCTATTATCTGGAAAGCTGTCATCCAGAAATACAGCAATACAGTTTCCCAAACATATAATTCTTAGATTTTGGTCAGTTTACTTTTTCTTCTGTAAAAATATGTCCGGTTAAGGCGTGGTGTGGTGCTCAACATTATCTCAAAAACCCCCAGGTCCCGAGCCTTCTGCATAATAGATCCCGTACCTGTATCTAACATAACATGTTTATGACCCTGCATCCACTAAAGTAATGAGTGCAATCTATGCATGTTCTATGTTAAGTCACTTACTTCACATTTTTCATTTTATTTACAAAGTAGAAATAAAAAAGTCCTTCCCTAATAATAAAATATCTACTACACATTGCCACATATAGAAAGACTATGCAAACAAATGGCACATTTTTTTTTGCACATTATTCTTCTACCAAGCTATAATACATGTCTAGTGATGACCACTCTTTGTAATTGCACAAAACCTTCTCTCTAGTGACTGTGCCTATGGACTTGAAGAGGAGTAGGTATATTTACAGTGATTTTAGACCAGTCAGCCATTTTGTGACTACCAGAGAAATGATGGCTGACTACCAACCACACAGCAATGGAGGTATGGGAATGAGTGGCACCGAATGACTCCTTTGTGGAAATAAATGCCCTGTTCTCCTTTACAAACATTTTTACTTTTCTACACCTCAGCTTCTCTGCATTGGGTTGTCCATTTTCCCTACTGCTTGTTGTGTCGTTTGGAATGAAAAGTAAAATGTTAAAAATTAAAGAAAAGGTAAATAAAAACTGAACTCAATATTTGGATGTGGTTAGACAGTTTGAGGGCTCATGTCCCCAGGTTCTCTGCATTTATGCTGGACATCCGAATCTGCGAACTGCTCTTGCTCAGAATGGACAGTTGCGTCCCCCCGTTCACTCCGCTGCTCGCCAGAGACGGATGACGATGTTTGAAATCCACAGCAAAATACCGGTTGACTTTCCAACTCCTCCATTTCCTCTTTATTTCTGATTGCACCTTTAGGGAGAAACTTTAAAAGGTCATTTTTTATGTACTTTGCTGTAATGGAAAATGCTGGTACACATATAACACGACATACAAATATTCTGTGGCCTATTTATAAACATTTGGGGGGTTATTAATCCAAATGTATCTCATATACCATGACCAAAGTCCCATGCCCAATTTTATCTTATTTATTATTAAAAAAAAACTCAAATCAATCGGATCGTGGTTATCAGGAGAAAAAAATAGGTTGCTCTGATGTTCTTCTGCTTAGGAAAGATTTGAGAGAGGTTTCTAATTGTAGAAGAACATCAGAGCAGCCTTTTTCTTTCTCCTGACAACTTCCTTGACTACTTGGTGGTCAGACTGGTGGGAAACTGACCAGCAGGTGGCGCTGTTGTAACAAAACTCATTCATATTAATAGTACATGTATCCCTTAATATCTTGGAAATACAAGAAAATAAATAATGAATGTAAATTGCAAAAGTCCTTAGTATAGCACCCTCGTCAGTTTTACATACACTTATTTTAAAGGTTTACTTATCCTTTAAATGAGTTTAAATTAATTTTTATGGAAAGAAAATGATTTAAAGCACATTTAAAAAATTCTGAATAGATACAATGGAGTTTTGTGATTATAAATACACAATTAGTTTTTTCACTCTTTAATAAATGAAGACCTTTCTCTTTAAAATATTTCAGACAGAAGACATACTAAATTTGTCATCTATATCTATCATCTATATTTTAATATAGATTATACAGTGGTTTTCACATGGGGGGGGTCCACCAGAACGTTGGATTTTTTTTTAGAAAAGGCCTTTCTGTGCATAAATACATATTCTCAGTTGGCGTTATTTTTGTAATTTGAACTTATTTATTTTAAATTGGATTTTAAAGTAGTTTTTAGTGATGGGCGAATCTGACCTGTTTTGCCAAAAATTTGAGAAACGTCGAAAATGCATTAAAATCGACGGCGTCCAGGGGTGCTCCACCAAAGTTGAGGCACTCGCTGGCCCGGACATCACTAATCACTACCATTTTATGCCATAAAACACCTTTACCAATAACATCCTCTGTACCCATGGACTTAATAAGGGTGTTGGAAATTAATCACAATAAACCAACCCTCATTATAAATCAGAAAAAAACATAGGGCGCTTTTCTCATTCCTATTTTAATAATAATAATAACAACATATCTTACCTCTCCATTCAAGAAGCAATACAGAATTGCCACAACAAAACCCTAGGTAAAAAGGATAAAAAAATATATTAAAGTTTTTGGAATCCAAAAACCAGACAATAAACAACAGGAACATGTTTAGATTTAAATGCAACCCTTGGTATTTAATTACCTGGAATGACCCAAGACCCAGCTCAAACACAAGTCTTTCTCGTTTGCTGACATTTTCAGGGGAAAAGGCGAATACGGTATAATGAATTCCAAAGAGTGGGATGAGCAGCAAGGTAGAGCGAGCCAACCTCCTGTCACAGAAAAATATATCACAGTTATATTAACTTTAAAATATGTTCATAGCATTTGCTTAAAGGAAAACAAAACCATAACCAAGACAAGAAATGCTATAGCTGAGGATTATGTATTAGCCCAAGGCTCCCACAGCCCTTTCGCAGTAAAAATCTAAAGATGCCCTAGTAGCTCCCCATCTTCTTTTTAGATTTAGATTTTAATTCATGGCTAGTGATGGGCGAATTTCTCCAAAATTTCTCCCAAATTTCAAAAATTCGTGAAATTCGCAAATTTTGATGCCGGCATCAAAATATTTTTGCCACCAGCGACAATTCTGACACCGGCGACAATTCCAACGCTGGAGACAATTCTGACGCCCATTGAATTTTCGCTGCAATTTCGCTAATTTGTTCACTGTCGGCGAAACACAGAAATTCGCCATGAATTTGCGCCTGGTGAATAAATTCGCCAATCACTATTCATGGCAGCATAGGAACCAGTGCATCATAATTGATAAATAATCAGCCCTGTATCATCAGCTTCTATGACAGATTAACCTCAATTTCTGCTTGTTGATTTCCAGCAACCCCTAAGCTTAGCTTCTCAACAGCAGCCCAGAGATCACTGAGCATGTGCAGAGCCACTGATACAAAAGTTGTCCTAACAAGATCTACTGGGGACAACTTTGAAAGCCTCAGTAATTTTTATCATGAACTTCTTGGCTAGTAGTGCATAGTGATTGGTGAATAAATTTGCCTGGCACGAATTTGCGGCAAATTCCTGCATTTTGCCACCGGTTAATACATTTTCTCCCCCGAAAATTTGCCGGCGTCAATTTCCAATTTTCACAATTTTTTAGTAAAAGCGTTCGAATTACTCTATTTCTTCTACGTCCCTCCATGTCAGTACACATGGGGCATTGCCCCTCCCAGACCTGGAGGTAGGACCTATAACATAGCCAATCAAAATGAATCATGACCTATAAGACCACATGACTTCCTCCTCACCACAGTTATTTTTTGTCCTACTGGACAGGGAGGTAGGATCTCCCTCCTCACTTTTTATTTTTTGTTGAATTTTGAGAGAAATCAAACACAGTTTTTGTGTTTCTTTTGTATTTTCTTTTTGTTTATTTATTTTTTACCTCTGTGTAGACACAGAGGGATGATTCCCAGGTAATGGAGAAGATTTTACCTGATGCCTCAAGATGCATAAATCTGTAAATTATGGCTTATTGGGAAGAAGTGCAGGTGTGGGCATATCCATGGTCCTAGCCCTGTGCTAAAATAGCCCCCCTGCTATATGCCCAGCGAGGCACAAGATTCAATCTAGTGCTTTTTGGGAAGAGACACAGTTGTGGGCTTCCCACATTACCTGTGAGCCTTTTGTTTTTTCTTCTGTATTTTTATTTATTTATTTATTTTTGCTTATTTTTTACCTCTGTGTGGACACAGAGGGATGATTCCCAGGTAATGGAGAAGATTTTACCTGATGCCTCAAAACGCGTAATCTGTAAATTATGGCTTATTGGGAAGAAGTGCAGGTGTGGGCATATCCATGGTCCTAGCCCTGTGCTAAAATAGCCCCCCTGCTATATGCCCAGCGAGGCACAAGATTCAATCTAGTGCTTTTTTTGGGAACAGACACAGGTGTGGGCTTCCCACATTGTTACCTGTGAGCTTTTTGGACTCCCCTTTTCTTTTGAGTTATGTGAGACTTTATAGAACTCTACAGAACTTCTGCAAAAGGGCCATGGGTATGTATATGGGCTAGTTATAACTGCCTGAAGCTGGTGAGTATGATTCTTCATTATCTACTGTGTTTAGTGCACTGGGAAGTCTGCATGCTAATTAGCTAATTATGTCCCTCAGCTGAGAGCTATTGGGGCTTTGGCTGGAGTTTCCATCCAGCTAATTAGTCACTATCTGATAAGGTGCAGGTGTGCCTTCGCCCCATTGCTATTGCTGTTTAATATTTTAAGCCTTGTATGGGTGAACCTGGATCCTCTGTGCAGACACAGAAGTTATATTGGCTCATGTTACTAAGGCACCTCCAGGAAGGGCTACAGGTTGCACTGATCAAGCAGTATGGCACCTCCTTCCTTCTTATGAGCCTGCTCTTAACAAACAGTGTTCCACCTGGATATTCCTGCTAACAAGCCTGAGCTATCTGGTATGGTGCCTGTGTTCCCCTGACTTCTTGTATTATCTGAAGTCTTATGTTGTGAGCTGGCGTCCTCTCTGCAAAATACAGTATTGGCTCTTGCTACACTTTAAGTACTGGCTGGTGAATCACTCTGCCTAAGCAGTGTGGTACCTGAATCCAGAGATTTTGATTTCTCAGTATCCATTGTTTATTTGAAACATTAATTTCACTGGGAAGTCTGCATGTTAATATGTCCCTCAGCTGAAAGCTATCAGGGCTTTGGCTGGAGTTTCCATCAAGCTAACTAGTCACTATCTGGTAAGGTGCAGGTGTTCCTTTGGCCCCTTTGCTATTGCTGTATAATATAAGTTTTGTATGGGTGAACCTGCATCCTCTTGGCTGACACAGTTGGTTATATTGGCTCATGTGCTCAAGCAGTATGGCACCTCCTTCCTTTCTTATGAGTCTGCTCTTAACAAGCAGTGTTCCACTGGACTGGATATTCCTACTGACAAGTCTGAGCTATCTGGTAAGCTGCCTGTGTTCCTTCTTACATTATATGAAGTCGTATGTTGTGAGCTGGAGTCCTCTGTGCAAAATGCAGTTACACAAGGTACTAAGTCTGCATGTTAATAAGCTAATTATGTCCCTCCGCTGAAACCTATCCGAGTTCTAGCTGAACTTTCCAACCTGCGGACTTTTCATTGCTATCAGGTAAGGTGCAGATACTCCTCAGTTGGCTACTGTTGTTTCTATTGTCCTCTGTGCCGACACAGAGGTTATATTTGCCTTTTATTACACTGGGTGCTTGCAGGGTTGGCTGGAGGCTTGCACTGCTGAAGCAGTATGGTAGCCCCTTCCTTCCTTACATTGAGTCTGCTTAGTGCTGTAACCTGAGTCATTGGGCCCCACAGCAAATTCATTTTAGGGCCCCTAACATATCCAGAGGTTGTGCTTTTTTTACCAATACGTATTGAAATTGCTCTTTATTTGGGCCTCATGGGTCCCTATACCTTTTGGGCCCACCTGCAGCCGCAGGGTCTGCTTCCTCTTTAGTTTCGCCCCTGAGTCTGCTCCTTAGAAGCAGTCTGCCACCAGATCTGTCTGGATTATTCCTACTGTCTAGCGCATATTATCTGGTTAGGTCCTGTATTCCTCTGACTTCTTGTATAGTTGTCATCTGAGGTTTTAGGGTTGTGAGCCCGAGTTCTCTGTGCAGACACAGTAGGCAAGTGTGCTCTTATTACACCTGGTATTTCCAGGACCGGCTAGGGGTTTGTTCTGCTGTAGCAGCATTGTGCCCCATTTTTTCCTATGATGTTTCTACACTTAACAGGCAGTGTTCCGAGTTATATGGTGTCTTTTTGTGTGATGTAGGCCTTCTCTTAGACATTCTATTCCCATCTGGTGGCTTTTGTTGGGAGCTCAGTTGTAGTTATACTACATCTACTGTGTTTTTGTGACTGTAGGTTCCCTTCTTTAATTGTTGGTAGATTAAAGGGCACTTACTGTTATGTCTATTGGCACCTTAACATGCTTGAAGCCAGCTTGTAGTCTATGGCCCTTTGTGTGGCCTCGGGCATCTTGCCAGGGAGCTGGGTTTGTGTGGCCTCTGGCTTTCATTATGGCCCTTGGCTTGGGTTAGAGCCCTTGTTTTGGTCCATAGCTTTTTACCATGGTCCTCGACTCCTGGGTCTGCTGGCCTTTTACAAGGGCCCTTGTTATGCTGGCCTGTTGCATGAGCCTTTGGCTCATGTGGTCTTTTAAGAAAAAGATTTGAGGGGCACACACCTGGTTAATTACTTCGGTTGATTGGGTGCACCTCCCGTGGTGTCCTTCCACACCAGATTGCTAGAGCCAGAGAAGAGATGGGCAGCACTCCAGGATAGAATAAAAAAGCCTTTATTCACATGCAGCAGGGCAACATAGCAACGTTTCGAGCCTCGCACGGCTCTTTGTCAAGCTACAAAGAGCCGTGCGAGGCTCGAAACGTTGCTATGTTGCCCTGCTGCATGTGAATAAAGGCTTTTTTATTCTATCCTGGAGTGCTGCCCATCTCTTCTCTGGCTCATGTGGTCTTTTACCCTTGGCACATTTGTTGGTTGTCCTTTTACCTGGGTTATTATGGCTGCGGGCCTGTTTTCACGGCCCTTAACTTAGGTGCTTGCTTGCCTTTTACCAGGGTTCTTGGGCTGTTGGCCCCTGGCTAAGGTGGCCGCTAGTTTTTATTATAGTCCTTGTGGGCTTGTGGCTGCCAGTCTTGGCTGTGACCTATGGTGCATAGGTCACCAGCCAGGCTGTGGCGGCTAAAAGGCATGGTTACTATTCTTGCTGTGGCCCTTGGTGGGCATGTCTGTTTGCCTTGCAGCAATCCTTGGCAGGACAACAGCCATTGGTTTTGTCTTGTCTGCAATCCTTGCAGTTGCAGGTATGGTTCTGGTTACACCAGCAGTAGGCATGATTGACTATTTGGTTGGATCTAGTATGGGTTGTACCATCAGCTGGTGTTTGCTCTGAGTTTCACAGCCCATAGCTAATTTTGTTGCTGATTGGTATTCAGCAGCTGATGTTGGTCATATGTTGGCTTACAGCTAACCTTTTCTTCTGCCTTACATGCATTGTTTTTGGTCTTGTATGCCACTGCTTATCAATAAGGCTGGCTTGTGGACCAGGGTTTTGCAAGTTCAACAACTGACCTGCTCCGTTGTTGCATGTATGGATATTGACTTTTGTGTCAGGTGCCAGTGCAGTTGGTTACATTGTCCCTAAGGGTGGCATTCACAATAGCTGGCTTATTTACTATTGCTTGTGTATTCAAATTCCACTCATTCCATGCATGTATGGTGGCTGGCTCTCTGCCAGTGGATTGTGCATCATTGCTGGTTGGTACCAGTTTTTGTAGGCTATAAGCTTCTGGCATGCCTGATTTTGGATTGTGATCCCAGCTGTTGGCTGGTTCAGTAGCTTCTATGTATGGTCACAGGTTTGGTTCAGTTTTTGCATAAACTGTAGCATTGTGCAGCTTGAGCTGTAGTGGCCTCTGCTTTTGTGGGTGTTTTCTAGAACTGTAATTGGCTTGGGTCCCATTGCTCGCTTGTGTAGCAGTTGGCTGGGGCAACTCATAGCTTACTGGTAGATGGCTTAAGTCACATTGGTTGGTTCAGCAGCTTATCCTTGTGCTGTTGTATACCCAGTTTAGATTTGGTGGTTGGTGGAGCTACTGGGCTGTACCAGCATGGCTCTACAATGGTTACAATGATATGCTGATTTATGATAACCCAGAGTTGGTGTTCATTTAGTTAAGTCTTCATTAGGTATTCTTAGCATGGAGTTAGTGGATCTTGGACTGATCTCTGGTGTAGAGGTGCTCCGGTCAGCACTGGTTTTAGCTGCTTCCATTAAGATGCAGGACCAGGCTAATGTGGGCCAAGTCTTTTTAGGGCCACTTGCTATTGCTGAGGATCGTGTATTTCTCCAGCACTGGTGATAGATGCATTCAAGTTGTGTTTAGTTTCTGATCTGATTGATTTCCTGGTGGTTTCTAGGGTGTTTTAGTTCTGAGATGGCTATTGCCATCATTCTGGTTTTGTCCTAAGGCACCTTTTTTGTTTTAACAGTTGCAGGATTTTTGTTCTTCCCCAGGTGGGGTTTTGTCAGATAACCATATTGCAGGTATCCCTCTAGTCACCGAGGGAACCTTTTTAAACAGAATATGTTTATTCTTAATCTGCAATGCTTGATCCTCAAGTACCGGTCTCTGTAATTTTGTGGTTGATTTTGTAGCTCTTGTTAATCGTTTACCATGTCCTAGGACATGTTGTTCTTGTGCCTTTTATCTACCCTTTTCAGGAGATATACATTTTATCAGCTCCCTTGTTGGATGGATGTGATGCTGGCCTTTTCTCAGGGCCTCCTTAGCATCAGTTTGCTTTTTGCATTATGTTGGTTATTCCCACCCCTTGTTTTCGGTGCAGGACTTGGTAGATCCCATGTGTACTGACATGGAGGGACGTACAGCGCCGATTCTGGGCTGCTGCCACCTGAGGCAGCAGCCCAGATGCCGCCCCCCTCCTCTCCCGCTCCGCGCTTAAAAATTAGCGTCGGAGCGGGTTTCAGGGGGCAGTATCGCTAATGCATTGTGCGCAATAGCGCTCTTTGCACTAGCGGAGCCGAATTTCCGGGTTAAAACCCGGAAGTTCGGCTCTTAAAGTTACAAGAGGCGGCTTTTTGCCGCCCCTTGTAACTGGCCGCACGCTGCTGCCTGAGGCAAGGGTTTCACCTTGCCTCATGGCAGAAGCGGCCCTGGGGACGTAGAAGAAATAGAGAATTTTACTTACCTACTTGACGTAAATTCCTTTTCTTCTAGTCCCGACATGTCAGTACAGGGTTTCCCATCCCAATTATTTATTTTGGTTACTGTACTGCTATGGCAAAAGTATAACTGTGGTGAGGAGGAAGTCATGAGGTCTTATAGGTCATGATTCATTTTGATTGGCTATGTTATAGGTCCTGCCTCCAGGTCTGGGAGGGGCAATGCCCATGTGTACTGACATGTCGGGACTAGAAGAAAAGGAATTTACGTCAAGTAGGTAAGTAAAATTCTCTATTTTTTCGTGAAACCGTTAGAATTTCACAATTTTTTTGTGAAAACATTTGAATTTCATGATTTTTTTGCAAACTTTCTGATTTCACGATTTTTCACAAATTTTGCCTGAAATTCGTGAATTTTTAGGCGAAACGGGAGAGATTCGCCCATCACTAGTGCTGCAACTTTAGGGTACAAAATACAGTCAAATCTCCTTTAAACTTTAACAACTAAACCATTATTTTATATTAAAATTGTCCCGAATATTTTTAAATAGGGTCTCATTTGAATGACAGAGCCAATATATCTTTTAGGGGGGCTCCTTTTTCTAAGAATATGTATTAGCTCATTCTTTAAAAATCATCAAAAATCCAGCCTCTCTACATGCAGTATTTGTGCCAAAGTCAGCTATGTTCTTTGTGTTATGTTTGTTTGTGCTGGAGTTGGTTATTTCAGTGCGCTCTAATACATCTTCTAGGCAAAAGGAGCCCCCCCCTATAAGATATATTGGATCTAACTGTCAATAAAATGTGACACAAAACTCCTGCAAGAAGACAGAATAAAAAGTAACAGATGCTGAGAGAGGGATAGTAAAGACAAACCTGATTATTTCAGAAACTGTACAACATTTTTAATTGGTTATATGATCCAAGTAAAAACATAAACATTTTCAGTTTGAACAACATACATTTCACACATTTGGATGTCAATAAAATTGGATTGGATTTGCATGTTATGAGGCCGATATTTGCAAGAATTTACACCAGCCAGACAATTCCAAATAAACATTATCCTTGCAAATGACTATGAGGCTGTTTTGCTTTTTCTGAAAATTGCACACTTGTAAATGGACCAAGAAACTGAAATATTTCACGTTCAACTGGCAGAGCCAGAAAGAATTAATAAAAAACTGTTCAAATTTGCAATGTAAATGTGGTATCATAAAGTCCTTTAGGGACTGGCATCTCTGCCCTTATTGCTTTTTACACTTTTATACACTTTTTGATAGGGATGCACTGAATCCAGGATTCGGTTTGGGATTCGGCCAGGATTCGGCCTTTTTCAGCAGGATTCGGATTCGGCCGCATCCTTCTGCCTGGCCGAACCAAATCCGAATCCTAATTTGCATATGCAAATTAGGGGTGGGGGGTGAAATTGTATGACTTTTTGTCAAAAAAACAAGGAAGTAAAAAATGTTTCCCTTTCCCACCCCTAATTTGCATATGCAAATTAGGATTTTTCATGAAGGATTCGGGGGTTTGGCCGAATCCAAAATAGTGGATCCGGTGCATCCCTACTTTTTGAATTCTTCATAGGTGCCAAACAAAGGCAACGACAGATAATTTATTTTTATTGTATTCTTTAATTATTACGGATATAGGAGCTGTTATCTGGAAACCCATCATTCAGAAAGGCTTTCTGCCATAGACTTAATTTGAATCATGCAATTCAAATGTTAAAAATTCTTTGTAGCAATAAAACAGACTCTTTTACTTGATCCCAACTAAGATAAAATAAATCCTTACTGACACCAAAACAAGCCTTTTGGATTAAATTAATGTTCAAACTATTTTCTAGTAGACTTAAAGGGCATTTAAAGTCAAAATAATAAAATTATTTAATGAAAAAGAAACCTATCTCCAATATACGTTAATTAAAAAATGTGTACCGTATTTATAAGAAACTTGACTGTATACCGTGAAATTGACTGGTCTGCAGGGAAACAATCATACTTATGAACAACAGGCGGAGCCCCCGCCTAACTTCCCTGTAGAACTCAAGCAGCTTTGTTTGTTTCTCTGTAGAGCAGTTGGCGACTCTGTAGAGATTTGTATTGGATTTTATTTTTGCCTTTGCATCCCCTTTACTGTTTCCAACTCCAGCTGCAGGGATAAAGATCATGGGATAAACTGGGATTCTATTTGGAGGATTATTTTGCTACAGCCACTGCTCGCCTTCTGGCAGATATTATTTGACTTGTGCTGTTTTGATAATTTATGACGATCCCTAAGCAGCTTGGACCACACTGAGCATGTGCACAGTCTTGGTCTTGCAAAGATGTTTAACAGTTACAAGATGGTGACCCCCTATGGCCAACTTTGAAAGCATAAATCATTTGTTTGATTAGGCTTGTGGTGGATATTTATATATTCATATTTATATTTAGTATACAAAATACAGCATTTCTAGCCTTATTCTATTTTACACTTTACTTCCCCTTTAAGGTATGAATATTCAAATTACAGAAAGACCCTTTATCAGGAAAAACCCAGGTCCCAAGCATTCTGGATAACAGGTCCCATATCTGCACCATGAGTTGGAACAATTGGGTTGCCTGAGATATCACTTCAAGTTTAGCTTTAGGTCCTCTTTAACTAAACTCTACTTAATTCAGTTTTATTTGGTACACTTAGAAGTGGCCTTACACGCTTTGTGTTTCACAAAGACTTAATCATAGCTTATGAGAACACCAAACGCGTAAGGCTACTTCTATGTGTACCCAATAAAATTTACATGTCTGGTAAGAAGACTGCTCTTTGAGTGTCTGCTGTACTTCTATACAGATTTTATCCCAGCTGAAGGTTCAGGGCAGTGCACCTGGGCCTTTTCCAACACTTCACGAGTTAACACTTTTTGACCTTGATTATTCTCATACATTTAAAATGAACTTCATAGAAAAAAAATCCAAATTCCCAAAATGATTGTGAATTGATAGCGAAAAGAAGCACAATTGTTCTTGTTTATACTGTATATAAATGTGTATGCATTCTTTGCTCTTATAAGATAATTGGTTAAAATACATCATAATCTTACAAATTATAGTTTGAATATTTAACAATAAAACATTTTTCAATCCCACAAAATAACATAAAATATATGTTGCGCCATCTTTAGCCTTAAAAATGGGCAAGCATTAAGCAAATGGTATTCCTTTCATGATGTATAGCTTTAAATGCTATGATGAAACTGCACAAATCAAGGGGCTGACTTATTGATAAATTCTACCAAGCACTTTTTATGGTTACCTTCAATAAACATTGGCCACTGTTTTGCAAGCGCAGGGCAGGGCACAAAGTTAGCGATGACCAAAATTTAGCATACAGTATGTTGCAGAACCTTCGATAAATAAACTCAACTACTTCAAAAATAGAAAGTCCAGTGAAAAAATAATGCAACATAACATATGTACACAGAAATAGTAAAAAGATGTATAGAAGCCAACAACAACATATATTTTTTTATGTAGAATGGAAACAGTCAAACCAGCCTGAAAAAAGGAAATAAGGCTGATGCATCTTTATAACACAAGCTTCATAAACTGTTTCCTCAAGGAATCATCTATGGCAGTGGTTTTTGGACTTTTTTAGTTCAAGTACCCCTTTGAGGGCGGTCCTTTATTAAGATCCCCATTCCTTTTTGCATATAACAAGGTTAGAGATATAAGAAAACTTGCTGTATCATCAGTTCAGTCATAGTTCCAGCAAATGAGTTTTCAATCTCACTTTATCTATCTTTCTGCTAAGCTTCCAGAAGTATATATATATAAAAAAACAACCACTGGAGCCCTCAAGCACTGCTCCAGACCCCTTAGTAGATAAACCCATAGTTTAGAAATCAATGCTATATGGGCTGAGAGTATCATACTTAGCTGGGAGTAAAGGGAGGAACCAAGATGGAAAGTGTCATTTTGTCCAGGTAAAAAGGTAAGTGCTGGAGGTATGTCAGCATAGTAGGAGTATCAAAATGGTATTTGCAATTAGAAAGAAACACTATTTGGATCACCAGGTAGCATATTGTCATAGCAAATATGAATGCAGCTAGAGTGGGTCCAGGCTGAGCATGAGGGTGACTGGTTACAAGTTAATCTCCACAGCACTGGGGGTGGGCATGGTTCAAAGCACCTTTCAGAAGAAAAAGGCCCCTGGAACAGCTCAGCTCCAACTCTCCTCAAGTCAGAAGGTGGTGGCACCATCAAAAAGCAACGTAGCCCTATACTGCATAAAAACTAGTAGCAAACTGGACTAGGCAGGGCTCTAGTATGAAAATGGACCAGGAGCTGAGGGAAAGAGGTGGGAAGAATGAGAGTCTGAGTTACTTCTTTTAGGGCAGAGACACAAGTGAAGATTCAGGAAGATTTAGCCGCCCATTGACAAATCGTCTCTTCTTCGGATGACTAATCTCCCTGAACTGCCTTCCCGCGGCTAGAATCTAAATCAATGGCGGGATGGCACTCGGATTGCATTATTTTCCAAAGTCGCCAGACTTTGGAAAACAATGAGCTCCGAGTGCCATCCTGCCGACGATTTCGAATCTAGCCAGCGGAAATGCTTTTCAGGGAGATTAGTCACCCGAAGAAGAGGCAATTTGTCAAATCTTTGTGTGTGTCTCTGCCCTTAATACTTTGAGGTATTTTTTGATTTCCTAAAAAGGTCCATCAGTCATACTCTGTTCTTTATTTTGTTTGCTTTACAAATCATGGATAATCAAAACGGTTTTAAAGTAAATTTTGTTTCTTTTTTATAGTTTTGTATAGATGCTGTCATTAACCAAAAACATTTTTATTAAAAAAGACAATTCTGTAAACACACCACCACACACACATACACACAAAAAAACTGTTTAGAGACATACAAATACTTTCAGGCTGGTCCTATAAGTGAACAGAATTAATTTTATATTTACATAAATCATTTTCATGTGTTTTTATAAGGGTAGACTTTATCTTTCAACATTTGCTGAAGTTAGTAGAAAATGAGTCACTCTATGAAACCCACATCCTGCCCTAAATCTATTAATGTTATTTAGTTTTGAAATGCTTTTCAGGGAGATTAGTCACCCGAAGAAGAGGCAATTTGTCAAATCTTTGTGTGTGTCTCTGCCCTTAATACTTGAGGTATTTTTGGAGGATACAATAAGAAGCAGCTGCATTACATCCGGGGTTCAAGTGTTCTGATTTCATGTGTCACTAAGGCAGGAAAGGAAGCAGAGTAGACTCCTTGTTCATATAGTTCAAAGGGTCCCCTCTTATGAGATATCTGGTATTATTCTTACTTAGAAAGGGGTTGGTAAAGCTAAACAGCTGGACTTGTGGATTATGTGTTTTTTCAGAAAGTATTGTGCAATGGTTGGGCCACCACAGAATGTTATGGGAAAAGGATTTGGTGGAAGTGGTAAATTGGGCTGGGGTGGTGCTTCTAGGTTGTGGTCATGAAATGCCTAAAAAATGTTAATTTGCCAGGTTCTGTTTTCTGGACTTCTCTGTAAAATTTGTATCCTCAGATCCTGGTTGCATGTCCATCAAAAACAGCTGTGGAAAGTGACTGGTACAGTTCATTGCAAAATATAATTAAAGGAATTTGTTGAATATTTCCTTTGTGATAAAGCATGTACAGTAACCGATTAAAGTAACAGAGGGTATATCAAACACAATACTTAGTTAGGCATTCTGTCTGTAGTATTATTGTCTGTGTACTGTAATTACTGCATTATTGTGTATGATGTGATATTGGGAAATATACCAGTTTTGTCATTTTTGTGTCATTCAAATAAAATACCAAATTTGTCAAATGAAATACCAAAATCTGTAACGAATAATTTTATTTTATCTACTGAAATTTCTTAAATAATATAATTTTGGAAAAAGAATTGAACCTGCTATACTTAGCACCCTTGAAGAAGAACAAGTCCTTTTAATGCACGTAGGTGCATATGAATTCCATTTAGATACTATTTGGAGTGCTGTGTATGTGGAAATTAATAGGTGGGACATCGTTATGACATTGTTAAAGGTATAAAGGACATCAATTTGTCATGCAGTAGGACTGGGCTTCATATAAATCTAGAACAGGTATAATTTGAGTCATGCTTCACAAACACAGTAATGCCACAGGATTGTGTACACTTACAGTGTAATGATGGATAGTTCTGAGATCTTGAAAGAGTGCTCCCTAGCCCTCTTAGTCTTACAGAAGCATTTCTGAAAGCAGCTGGTGAACATGACAAGATTAGCATTTTTCAGCTTTGTATGAGCTGGACAGTCATCTATTCAACACAAGGCACACGGACAAAGCACAGAATGGAAATCTTAAAACACAATGAACATTAATATTCATGAGAATCGCACTTCAGGACACATAAAAGACAAGGTTATTATATTGTACCATCAATGGACATAGAAAAGGTGTAGGAAAGACAAAAGACTTGAACATGTTCTGGATATGAACCCAGTTGTAGGGTGATAAATTATATTCTATCCATATATATAAGCATAGCATGGATCATTGTTTAAAGCAACTAACATCATAAGCAAATGTGTTGGTTTTTGAAGGACATGTAAAAGCAAAACAATAAAATCCAATTTTTACTTTCTTTAATGAAAAAGAAACCCTATTTATTTTTAATTAAAATATGTGTATCATTTTTATAAGAAACCTGACTGAATGCAATGAAATTCTCGTTTCATTTATTGCTCTGAATAGGAATTGTCAGACAGTCCCTAACTGCTCTGCAGGGAAACAATCATACTTATGAACAGCAAGGGGAGCCCTGTCCCAGCCATGCAGAACTCAAGCAGCTTTGTTTGTTTCCCTGTAGAGCAGTCAGCGACTGTGTAGAGATTTGTACTGGATTTTATTTTTGCCTTTACATCCCCTTTACTGTTTCCAACTCCAGCCGCAGGGACAAAGATCATGGAGCCAGATTTAAACAGATACACTGGGATTCTATTTGGAGGACTATTTTGCTGCAGCCACTGGTTCTGGAGAGTTGGCAAACGTTTGGATTAAACAATACAAAAACTATAAAATCCACATTAGATTACATGACAACACAGGACCCAGTGCAGTCTTGTTGTATCAGCTTCTTGTAGATATTATTTGATTTGTGCTGTTTTAATAATTTATGATGATCCCTAAGCAACACAGACCACACTGAGCATGTGCACAGTCTTGGTCTTGCAAAGATGTATAACACAGTTACAAGATGGTGACCCCCTGTGGCCAAATTTGAAAGCCTAAATCATTTGTTTGATTAGGCTTGTGGTGCAGTCAGTTCATGTTTATGTTTTGTATACAAAATACAGCATTTCTAGCCTTATTCTATTTTAAACTTCCCCTTTCAGTTGTCAACTCAGCATATAAGATATTGTCATTGTAAGAAATTAAATTCTTACATATTTAATAACATTTTAATTTAGCTAGTTCTATAGAATTGCCCATTTGGCTACATGCAATAGCATAAGAAAGAAAAGCATAAGTAATAGATTTATTCAATATATATAATGTTTAATAGATTTAGGGGGTTATTTAGTAAATATTGAATTTTACCTAAAATTCTTCGAGGTTTATTATGTTGCAAAAAGCCTGAATCTTAAAATCTGCCATTTCAGACCTGTTGAGGTTCTTTAGAAGTCAGTGGAAGAGGCACCTATCCCAATTTGAAGTTATTGTGGTCTGCACTGGGTTTAGCCCAATAATCTGACTTTTTTGGGGATTTTGTAAAAAACTAAAAAAAATCAAGCTTTTCGGCAGAATCTGATAAAAATCATATGATTCAGGTTTTTGCTCTATTTTTTTTTGAGTTTTTTACCGATCTAATTAGAGTTAATTTATTAATAAATAAGACAAAATCTGGCATGGGAGTTTAGTCAAGCTTTTTTTTGTGGCATAATGAGCTATTCAGATTTTAGTAGATAAAGGAAATTAAGAAGATATTTTAAATGAGTAGTTCATGATATACAAAACCTATGAATATATTACAACTAAGGGGAAGTGGCAGTTAGTTTTGAAAAATGTTTAAAGTTCATTTTTGGGACAGAGAGTTTCACTACCATGAAAAGGTCAGAATGCTATTTTAATGTTTTAATTCAGCGATTTTGTAAAACATATAATTTGTTTAGCATAACATTTTGCCATTGTGTAGGATGTTCTACATAACGTGTGACTGATGGGGTATCACTTCAATATTAGCTAACAAAAAACATATTTTATTACAACATTTAAAATATTTAAGCATAAAAAATTAAATTCTCTCTATTAAAATCAATGTGCTTTTTTTCTTTTTAAAAAAAAAAAAAAATGTCTGCTTCTCTTTGGATTCACCTGTAGAATAGGTTTTCTTCCTTAAGTCCAGAGCCTATTCTGCAGGTGAATCCAAAGAGAAGCTGACATTTTTTTTTTAAAAGAAAAAAACATTGAATTTAATAGAGAGAATTTAATTTTTTATGTTTAAATATTTTAAATGTTAAATTTTAAATTTTGTAATAATATATGTTTTTTGTTAGCTAATATTGCAGTTACATTCCAGCAACTAGACAACATTATACACTAGCAATAGTAGTTTTACATTATAATTACATAAAATATCATGTCAGTATAATTTTAATAATACATTATAATTTACAGCATACTTTTGAATATATATAAACTATATAAAATGCTGTTTTAATTTGTGAAATTTTGAAAGACCACCTAAAACGGATTTTTTCAAAATGTATTGATTTCCTAAAAAGGTCCATCAGTCATACTCTGTTCTTTATTTTGTTTGCTTTACAAATCATGGATAATCAAAACGGTTTTAAAGTAAATTTTGTTTCTTTTTTATAGTTTTGTAATATAAGATGCTGTCATTAACCAAAAACATTTTTATTAAAAAAGACAATTCTGTAAACACACCACCACACACACATACACACAAAAAACTGTTTAGAGACATACAAATACTTTCAGGCTGGTCCTATAAGTGAACAGAATTAATTTTATATTTACATAAATCATTTTCATGTGTTTTTATAAGGGTAGACTTTATCTTTCAACATTTGCTGAAGTTAGTAGAAAATGAGTCACTCTATGAAACCCACATCCTGCCCTAAATCTATTAATGTTATTTAATTTTAAAATGTAAAAACTATTTGTGAGCAAAACCTAGTAATGAAACTTGTTAAATACAACAGCCTTCCTCCTGAAGAAATTAGTGTACAAAGATAACATTGCTTTGTGCTCTGGCATTTAAGAACCCAGTTCCCGACTGTAACAAACCACTTCAGAGAGCAAGATGATCTCATAAGTTCATTCAACTCTTTTATACTAAAAACTGTTTGATACTATTCAATACTAACAAAATCTTTAACTTGCTTTCACACAGACTTCTACTTCCCAATTTCTTTCTTAAACGTTTGACAGACACATTTAAGGTTCTTTATCATACTACAGAAACTTTTCAGAAGGCTGTAGCTTCCATCCAAAATGTTAGGGGCCGATGCATCAAGGGTCGAATATCGAGGGTTAATTAACCCTCGATATTCGACTGGGAATGAAAATCCTTCGACTTCGAATATCGAAGTCGAAGGATTTTGCGCAAAAAAGTTCGATCGAACGAATAAATCCTTCGATCGAACGAATAAATTTTTCGAATCAAACAATTCGAAGGATTTTAATCCAGCGATCGAAGGATTATCCTTCGACCAAAAAAACGTAGCCAAGCCTATGGGGACCTTCCCCATAGGCTAACATTGGGTTCGGTAGCTTTTAGGTGGCGAACTAGGGGGTTAAAGTTTTTTCTTAAAGAGACAGTACTTCGACTATCGAATGGTCGAATAGTCAAACGATTTTAAGTTTGAATCCTTTCGATTCAAAGTCGTAGTCGAAGGTCGAAGTAGCCCATTCGATGGTCGAAGAAGCCCAAAAAACACTTCGAAATTCGAAGTTTTTTTACTTCGATTCCTTCACTCGAAGTTAATGAATTAACCCCTAAATGTTCACAAAAAAGACCATATTGCCTAATGAATGCATTCCGTCTTTGTGAATGACACTGCTATGTTCCACAAATTGTACAAATTTATGTATAATCAAAAACCTTGTAAATTTGATGCTAAATGATATTTATGTATACATTTTTTAAAAAAATTTTGTCCAGAACTCCAATTGACTTTTACATGAACTTTGCAGCTTTTAGATGCTATAACTGTCAGGACTGCCAGAAGCACCCAACGGCGCTGCTCATCTTCCCGGCGGTCGCAATGAAAATCCAAAATGGGGGCGCCCATGTTGAACACATGGGTGCAGCATCGCTGCATGATGACGTCATTACTGGTGCCGGGATTTTGTCATAAAAGGGCACCCTAGACACTGAAAACCTGCCCAATTATAGGTTTCTTGTGCTATAGAACCTGGGTGTGTTTTTGCTATTGCTATCCTGATTCCTGCCTGAAACTCTGACTTTGAACCTGATCTGCCTGCCTCCTAAAACTTTGCCTGGACTTTGACTATTTTCTTGTTTAACCCCTCGGATATACCACAATCTTGGACTCTTGTTCCTGGCTTCCACCTTGGTCCGGACTACTCCCTTTGGGAACAGCTAGGCCCCCTGACATTATTTTCCCATTCAGGTTTTTCAAAAAAAAAGTATGGTCAAAACTGTCAAATTTGACTAGGGAGTTATCCAAATTCTATTCAAGATTAGATGATTTATAATACTCTGGCCCTTTAAGAATTAGAATTTGACTATTCGCCACCTAAAACTTGCAAAAACCTGCACCTAAAACCTTCCAAATTACTGTTTAAGTCAATGGGAGAGGTCCAGGGATCAATTTGGAGATGTTTGCAGCCTTCCCGAATCTAGTTGGATCAAATTTGATTAAAATTTTCAGGTTCTTTCAAATTGTCTGAGTTCAAAATTCAACCCTTGATAAATGTGCCTCCCCATACCTAAAATTCAGTTTTTTAAAACTTGAATTTGAAATTGTGAGTTGTAGAGCACAAAAAATTAATAGTCGTAAAACTTCTAATTTGAACCAATGTTTTTGTGCTGGCATCTGTTTTCTTATATCTCTTTTGAAAATGTGCAGCATATCATAAAAAATTATCTTAGACATTTACTTAAAAAGAAAATGTTAATACAAAATTAGTGGTCTCTGGAGAAATGGAGAAATGTGTTACCCTTCTAAATCAGTCTCATTAAAAGCAATTGTGTTTAATTACTCAATAAAAGGGTGCTTTGATGAAATGCATTGTTTCTGTTATGCTATGCAGCGTCATATGTAGACAAATATAAGTTAAATTATATTTAAAAAATCAATTTATAATCAAATATTAATTTATTTTAATGAATTAAATATTAAATTATTAATATTTTTACAGTAATCTTAGATTGATTTACTTGCTAGTAAATAGCTATTAAAATCTGGTCAACAAAAAACACATGGATGTTACAAAGGAAAAAAAATAGAAACTAATTAAATGTTTCAGATGAATAGTTGTTTCAAACATGTGAGAAATATGTTCAAATTATAGCATTTTTTAAAGACGAAACTCATGCATGAACAAAAAATTTTTTGAAATTGCCAATATTCTTTCCCAAAATATTCACATATGTTCTACTTAACTTTGCAAATTTATTTTAATTGGTGTACCCATTTTAGTTATCATTTCTTTATCTTTAATTCTGTATTAACTCTGATTTATGACCCAAATACACGCAAAATCTCACCAGGAAAACGAAATACCATATTACATACCAGCACAGGGACAAACATTAAGGGGCATATTTATTAAGGGTTGAATTTCAAATTTGAAAAAGATTAAAAAATTCGAATTCAAAAAGACCAACCAAAATTAAGTCGAAGGTTTTTTTTTTTGGTCAAATAGGTCAATTTTCAGCCAAAATTCTAATCATGCAAATCAAAGGAATAGCGCATTTGATCAAATTTGATTCAAAGTTTTCCCAAAAAAAAAAACTACCAATTGACCCCAAAAAGGTTCTAGGAGGTTAAAACAGCAATTTGGTAGGTTTTAGATGGCAAATGGTTGAAAGTTGACTTTTTAAAGAGACAGTACATGCTACATTTCGATATTTGAATTTTTGAATTTTTTTCAAATTCAAATAGAATTTGGACTATTCCCTAGTCGAAGTACGTAAAAAATTGCTTGAAATTTGAATTTTTCTCATTCAAAAATTCACCTCATCCTTTGATAAATCTGCCCCTTAGGCTACTTAAAAAGAATTAAAATCCAAGTATTACAAAATATATTTTTACAGATTATAACTAACATGGCAAAAAATCATGCTTTTGGTGTAACATAAATTAATTCAGGATATATGTGTATGTATATGTGAATCAGGTAGCAAATATATTCATAAGTAAGGAAAAAATAAAATGTTACTATAATATTCTTCTAGTCACTGATACACCAATAACAACCTCTAATTTTAATAGTACATAACAATCGACAATTATCTCTCTAATGTCAAACATTTCATCAGAGAATCCTCAAAATTTGCTGTTTATAAAGTTTTTAAAGGAAATAAAATTATTGTCTTGCATGGTGGTGTGGTATTATATGGAATAGCACCTCCTCATTTCTGAACATAATATATAACTGCACTGTGCACTGTCTTTCTGGAAATCAATATACTTACAAATATATACTGGACTCGTTGCCTCCGATGTCAGGGGACTGAAGCTTTTGAACAAGAATGATGATGATGCCCACAAATAGCACAAAGTTTATCTGCAAATAAAACATAATAAATGTATATATATTTCAAAATCAATAATGACAAATGCATATATTGTCTTATGTATATGGGTTTGATAAAGTTTAACAGCAGATATAGGGGCAGATTTATCAAAAGCAAAATACATTTTCCATTTTTTTTAAATTAAAAAAAAACTCAAAAACTTAAAATCCTAAAACTTTAAACTAAATCAATATCTTAAGATATAGGGACAGATTTATCATGGGTCGAATTTAGAATTAATGGGAATTTTTTGAACTCCCATAACTTCAAAATTTTAATTAAAAAAGACCAATCAAAATTTATAAAAAAAAAATTATTTTTTCTTTTTTTTGGCCGAATACCGTGTATACTCGGGTCAACGGGCAGTAGCTGAGATTGCAGTCACTTTAAATCATTCATATACCAACAGTTCACTTGGGGAGAGACTGCAATATCACACAGCACCCTCTGTTGGTTATATGAAAGAATAGCAGTGCACCCTCTGTTGGTTATATGAAAGAATAACAGTGACTGCAATATCACACAGCACCCTCTATTGGTTAAATCAAAGAATAACAGTGCGCCCTTTGTTGGTTACATGAAAGAATAACAGTGACTGCAATATCACACAGCACCCTCTGTTGGTTATTTCAAAGAATAACAGTGCGCCCTCTGTTGGTTATATAAAAGAATAACAGTGACTGCAATATCACACAGCACCCTCTGTTGGTTATATGAAAGAATAACAGTGACTGCAATATCACACATCGCCATCTGTTGGTTAGATCAAAGAATAACAGTGACTGCAATATCACACATCGCCCTCTGTTGGTTATATGAAAGAATAACAGTGACTGCAATATCACACAGTGCCCTCTGGTGGTTATATGAAAGAATAACAGTGACTGCAATATCACACAGTGCCCTCTGTTGGTTATATGAAAGAATAACAGTGACTGCAATATCACACAGCGCGCTCTGTTGGTTGTATGAAGGATTAACAGTGATGGTAATATCACACAGCACCCTCTGTTGGTTATACGAAAGATTAACAGTGATGGCAATATCGCACAGCACCCTCTTCACATGGTAGTGGGACAGTGGGACAATGCACACAGTAATCTGTTTGGCAATTCTCTGTCACCATCAACATTGCAAAGAAGTCCGGTTGATCGCTGGGGGGGTTTCTTTGGCGAAATGTGCGCTGCTGGGAGACAGGGCTGTAGTTGTGTCTAGGCTTATACTAGAGTCAATAAGTTTTCCCAGTTTTCGTAGGTAAAATTAGGTACCTCAGCTTATACTCGGATCGGCTTATACTCGAGTATATACGGTAGGTCCGTTTTCGATCGAACAGGTCCGTTTTCAGTCAAATTCAAATTGTAAGAATCTTTGAAACTTTGATTTTTCAAAGCCCACTAATTGACTACAAGTAGGTTCTAGGAGGTCCCCCATAGGCTAAAACAGTAATTCGGCAGGTTTTAGATGGTGAATGGTCGAAGTTGAATTTTTAAAGAGACAGTACATGATAAATGTCGATATTCTAATTTTCATATTTTTTTCAAATTTGAATCGAATTAAGACTATTCCCTAGTCGAAGCACAAAAAAATTTGCTCAAAAATTAAATTTTTTTCATTTGAATTTTCACTTCGACCTTTGATAAATCTGCTCCATAATGAAAAAAACAACTCAAGCACAGTAAAATCACATTTATTTTTAATGAGCCAAATTTTCGAATAGATCTCAAAACTCCAAAAGTAAAACAGTCTGAAATCTGAAAATACAACCCAATACAACTAAATCAACTCATAGCTTTTAGATGCTGAATGTTTTTATTTGAGTTACAGAGCATAAATTGGCTTTATCAAAGCCTATTAGAAATATTTTTACATTATGAAATTCTGGTATTTTCATGAATGTATCATTGGTTCTTACACATTATCATTATCTTGAGGATTCATCTCATTTAAAAAACATTTAAAAAAAAACACACAAATGTCTCCTTATTTATTAAAGAAATATAATAAAAAGCATGAAATTTAAACAAATGTGGAACAAAGACGAATACTGTAAAATTGAATTTTACAAATTCAAATTTTCAATTCGACCTTTGATAAACATGTCCCTAAATGTCATTATTGAAATGCATGATTTTTAGCTCAAAAAAAAGTTGCTTTGTGGGGACAAAAATATATGAATATTGATAAATGTTAATATTGTGTGTTAAAGAATGGCCAGTTCTTAGCAAATTTTCAAGTTTTTTAATTATTTTCTTTCCTCTTCTGACTATTTACAGCTTTCAAATGGGAGTCACAGACCAAACATTTATTGCTCTATGAGACTACAATTTTCTTGTTTATTGTTATTGTTACTGTTACATTTTATTCTATCCAGTCACTCTCCTATTTATATTTCAGCCTTTCATTTACACCACCGCCTGGATGCTAGGGTAAATTGGACCCTGCTAAAATTCCATATAGGAAAGCAGTTGAACAAAAATCTAAAACATATATTTAAAAATGCAGATGATAAAAAATGAAGACCAATTGCAAATTTCCCAGAATACCACTCTCAAAATAAAATTTAAAGGTGCACAACTTAAAAATATGTAATAGTGTCAACTGAGCTGGATATTATATTTTTTTATCTCACTTATTGATATAAATAATAAATTATTAGAACTTAATTTCTAATGAACAACATATATTGATAGTATTCATATTCAACATACCATTATTGATCCAATAACAGGACCCTTAATCACCCACCAAAGAGCAGTGTTATTGTTTGTGTCCCAGCATCTAAGAGAAAAAAAGGTAGAAAAGTACAAAGTTACCCAATGCTTATATTCCAGAGAAGCACATAAATAGTGTTAGAGATCCTACTGTTATTTCTCACTGTTTTTCCAGTTTAAAACTATTTACAAAGCTATGTAAGTAAACCACAGAATAAAATAAAGCTGCTCCTAGGAGGATAGTTGTAGTTGTGTCAGCTAGGGCCCTAGATTTGTGGGACAGTTAGCATTTGGCTAGAAAAGAGATTTTGTGGCCACTGTATTGGTATACATCTTCACTTGCTTGTTCTTATTTATATGTAGTGATGGGCGAATAAATTCGCCAGGCATGGATTTGCAGCACATTTTTTGCATTTTGCTGCCCAGCCATTGATTTGGACAAAATAGTCAAGCTTATAAAATTTTTGCTTTCGTCAAAATTTTCAAGTGTCAAAACTATTTTGACGCCAATTAACTTCAATGCGTTTCATGAATTTTTTGCCATTTTGCAATTTTTCATACATTTTGATAATCTAATTTAATTTTTTTCAAATTTGAATCAAATTTGGACAATTCCCTAATCGAAGTACACAAAAATAGCTCAAAATTAAACATTTTTTCATTTGAAAATTCACCTCGACCTTTGATAAATCTGCCCCTTAGTGGTTGCCCCTGGAGCAAAAGTATTGAGTACCACTGTCTAGCCTTATCTTTGCAACATCACTCAACATGGTGGTCTCTACGGAAAAAACATTTGCAAACCCTCTATTTGTAGAACATTAATAAAAGATGGTCCACTATAAGATGTTTGGCTCCAATCAATCGGCACTTGTTGATTAAAAAAACATTGGTGTTCAGGACACCTCATAAAAGAATATACTGGTGGCAGGGCCCCCACATGTTAATTAAAAAACACATTGGTGTTCATGGTCCTCCATAAAAGAATATATTGGTGGCCACTGCCCCCACATGTAAATGAAAAAAAAAACATTGTTGGTCAGGGCCCCCCACACATTAATTAAAAAAATATTGGTCGTCAGGGCCCACCTATAACAGAATATATTGGTGGCCAGGGCCCCCACATGTCAATGGAAAAAAAATTGGTGGTGAGGTCCCCCACATGTTACTTAAAAAAACATTGGTGGTCAGGGCCCCCTATAAAATAATATATCGGGGGCCAGGGTCCCCACATGTCAATGAAAAAAACATTGGTGGTCAGGGCCCCAACACATTAATTAAAAAAAAACATTGGTGGTCAGGGCTCCCACACGTTTATTAAAAAAAAAATTGGTGGTCAGCCCCCCCCACATGTTTTTTTTTAAAAAAAATTGGTGGTCAGGACCCCCACAAGTTAATATAAAACAATTGCTGGTCAGGGCCAGGGTCAGGACAATATCATCAAACTCATACCTACCCCAGATTATCAAAGTGAAGTCTCAGAACAGCCCATATTGTCACACAAATCAGTGGAGTGCCTGCAGTCAAAAAAGGAAATAATTATTAATCCCCATAATAAACAACATAGAAAGTAAAGCACATCTTTTATTTCACAACAGTATGCAGTAGACCCATTTGGCTACATCCCAATGACAATAAAACATTTAGGAATCTTTATGCAGAGCCAGAGAACCATGGACACTATAAGGGTCAGAGACACATTCAGATTCTGGGAGATTAGTCACCCATTGACAAATTTCCTTTTGTTCGGGCGACTAATCTCCCTGATCTGCCTTCCCGCTGGCTATAATGTAAATAGCCGGCCGGATAGCACTTGAAATGCTTTGTTTTCTGATTTTGCCCCAAGTTGCCTCACAAGTAGTGTTGGGCGAATTTCTTCCATTTCATTTTGGCCAAAAATTATTAAATTTCCACTAAAAATTCATGAAAAATTTGGGATACTCGAAAATTTACACCCACATTAATTGTGGATGCGCATCCGAAAAGTGGCTCACGTCAATTTTGACGCAGTCGTTAAAGTCAATGGGCATCCGAATCATGTTGACGCGCTGCGATTTTGACACGTGCGGCTTTTCAGATATGCATCCAAAAATTTTTGTTGCAGGCGAATTTTCGTCAGCAAATTTTCACGGGAGTTTTGAAAATGTATTTGCCAGCGGCGAAATGCAAAAATTTGGAGCAAATTCACGCTAAACAAATTTATTCGCCCATCATTACTCACGAGGAAACAAAGTACTCCGAGTGCCATCCCACCGGCGAATTACATTCTAGCCGGCAGGAAGGCAGTTGGGGGAGATTAGTTGCCTGAAGAAGAGGAGATTTGTCTCTGGGCAGGAAGGCAGGGGAAGGCAATTAGGGGAGATTAGTCGCCCGAAGAAGAGGCGACTAAATCTCCCTGAATCTGAGCATATGTCTCTGCCCTAAGAGACCATAACAGCTTAGGCAAGACAAAAATTAAAACACCTTCAGAGAAATTAGAGGTGAAAAAAAACAATATTTCCACTGATGATTAAAGAAAGGGAAACGTTTGTTTTATATCTGATAATAAACATTAATCATGGGATAATAGGAGGTAGACTAAAAATAGGTCAACCTTTTTTACAACTGTTTAAAAATATTTTGTAATAATCAGATCTGCTATTTGAGGTTAATCAAAATTCCATATATAAAAAGCCAGGTGTAAAGATAATCAACTCTCTGTTTCCTGTTCAGAGCAGAACATTTTTGCATAATTATTTTTTAATTAAATGAACGACAAATTTCCATAGACTGTTGAATCAGCTGAACCAAGGCTTTGTTGGAAGATAACCAATTTGTTATCACATTGTTTGAATTTTACAATATTTTATTTACACATGAGTATAATAAGGAGTTTCAGCCAGAAAATTAGGAAATTCATTATTGTATAAACAAAGTCATTCAATCTTTAGGCTTTATTGAATCACATAAAATATTTTAGCTGAGCTTGATTTTATATTGCTGAATTATTGACAAATGAAAATATGTCAAAAGCATATCAGCTGTTATGGAATAACATGACACCCTTAACCAGAACTGGAAATTTGAAAAGCAATGAGCAGCAGATAGACCATAGGCAAAATTATTTGATTGGTTTCTTGCCAATAAACACTTGGCTTAAATTGGCCAATGGAGAATACATTCAATGGCGTCAGCAGTAAATTCTCATAGAGCTCTTAGAGCTTGTGCTTAATAGTTTACATTCCCTGCCTGGCAAGCAGCTCATTTTTAAAAAAAACTTTATCTAAACAAAGGAACATGGATTTACTATTACTGTGTCTTATCTCATGTGGGATGGAACATTTCATGTTAAATACACGATTACTAGATTAGTATCTGCAAACATGAAGCAAGCTCCCATTTACAAGATTCTCTAAATACAGAGCATTGCATACGTTTTGACACCTTGAATTTTTCCTAATTTTTGTTGTGTTACAACTTAAAATTAAAATAGATTTCATGGAATTTTATTTCATTGATTGACAAAAATAGTCCATAAAACTACAGTAAAATAAAAAAAAAGAATCGTCATATTTTTCAAAACTGTTTTCAAATTAAAAAATAATCATATTGAATGCATAAATATTCATGCACTAAACTGTGAAACAGCTGTATAAACTCAGTAACTACAGTAGAACCCCCATTTTAAATTTTTCAGGGAACCAGAAAAAAAATGGTGCAAAATCCAGGAAAATGTAAAATAAGGAAATGTATTATGCATAATAAATAGCTGGGACCACAAAACAACAATGTTAAATGAGGGAAAACTTAAAATTAAGGGATGTAAAATTGAGGTTCTACTGTATATTCAAAAGCCGAACAATTGGTTGCACAGTTTTAAAGTTAAAATACTCTAACCTGTTTCTGGAAGCCCCCAGAGATTGTTAGAGATCATATCAAAACAAAACTGCATCACAAAGACCAAGGAGCTATCAAAACAAGTCCAGGAAAAAGTTCTATGGAAGCACCAATCAAGTTTGAGTTAAAACTCAACTCAACAACATCCCACAAAGAACTGTTACCTCTTTAAAAATGGAAAGTATTTGGCGCAATTGAAACCCATAGAGGGTTGCCCATCAAAACCCAGTGCCTGGGTAGTCAGATAAGCAATAGAGATCTTAATGTTAACACTGAAGGATCTGTGAAGATACAACACTGAGATATGAGAAACCATCAATGAAACCATCAATATTATGCATATTTATCATGTACTGGCCCTTTAAAAACTCAAATTCAACTATTCGCCACTAGTTGAATAACACCTGTCGAATTGCTGTTTTAGCCTAATGGGCAAGTCCTGGAATCAATTTGGAGTTGTTCACAGCCTTGCTGAAAATCAAGGGGTTTTTTTTCAGAGAAAAAGCTCAAATTCAATTTTATTCAAATTCGGTTTGAGTTTGCGGGTTTGAGTTTTTAAATTTCAGTTGGTAATTTTTTATTCGAATTTCAAGTTCATGGGAGTTTTTACAAACTCTAAATTCAACCCTTGATAAATCTGGAAGTCTGGGTTGGAGGTTCGTCTTTGATCAGGACAATGACCTCAAATACATAGACAAAGCTACACTTGAAAGGGTTGAAAATCAAGAACGTGAATGTAATAGCCCAAACTTTAATCCAATGTGTGACAGCACTTGATGTTCATCAACAGTCTCCATTCAATTAAAAGCAATTTAGCCAAAAAGAATGGGCAAAAATGGCAGAATTGTGCAAAGCTGGTAGAGACTTACCCAAAGATTTTCAGCTAAGGTTGTTCTATCAAGTACTGACTCTTGAGTAGTGATGGGCGAATTTATTCTCCAGGCGCAAATTTGCTGTGAATTCCCGCGATTCGCTGCAGGCAAATACATTCGCAAAACCGCTGCGAAAATTCTATGGCGTTAAAAAAATGGACGCCGGTGCAATTTCGCCAAAAATGGATGCCGGAGTCCCAAAAAATGGACGCCTGCGTCAAAAACGGACGCCTGCATCAAAAACGAGACGCCTACGCCGTTTTGCAAATTTTTCAGCGAAACGCCCCAAATTTGCCCATCACTACTCTTGAGTGAATATGTATACAATCAAAAAAGTGTACTGTTTTCTTTATAGAAATATTGTGCTACAATAAAAACATTTAGCAACTTCAAAGTGTTAACTATTCTGTGTTAATCAAATGTGATCTCTATAAATAATTACAGACTTTTTTCCAGATTCATCATCATCATTAATATATTCTTTTTTTTCCATAAATTGCAAAAATAGACATAATCCCAATGTGTGAGTGAGACATTTTAAGACAAAGTTATATGATTGCTTGTTTTACTTGTTCTAGGTCCAAGACTCAGGTTGATGGTAAACGGCACTGGGCTTTGATCCAATTGCCTCAAAACTGTGGCATTTGCTAAAACGCAAAAAAAAAAAAAGTAGCAAGGGAATATCTAGCTGGGGCATTAGAGCACAAGTCAAAGCAATGTTGCAAATGCCAGCATGGAAACCCAATTTTAAGGGCATGCAACCAATAGCAATAATTTGAACTATGTAGGAGAACTTACTCTTCTTCTGTAAAGAGAGTCATTAATCTTTTGTATCATAAACTGATTAGTGATGGGCGAATTCACTCACTAAATGAGAATTTTGACGCTGGTGTCAATTTGAGAACATCAAAATTGATGCACGTCCTATTTGACGCGCTTTAAAGTCAATGGGCATCGGAATTGTTGCCAGCGTCGGAATTATCCCCGGGTTTCAAATATAGAAACTTTGACGCCGGTGAATTTTCGCCTGCGAATTTTTGCAACAATTTCACAAATGCATTTGAAAAGTGGAAATTCACAGCGAATATGCGCCTGCCGAATAAATTCGCCCATCAGTAAAACGTATGCATTATTACTACTAGGGATATTAATAAGATAGATACAGCCCAAAATTAAATCTTTGTTAATATAGAGGTTGGTTAAACTCTCAATGATGAAATAGCCTAGAATTCTATTAAAACAAATGCAATTGCGCATGTAGTTATTCATCAACCGCGGCACATTATGGCCAAAAGTGTCATAGTGGGGATGGCACCACTTCTGAAGACCTATTTATCAAAGGTCAGATTTAAGGGCACATTTACTTAGGGTCGAATATCGTGGGTTAATTAACCCTCGATATCCGACTGCCGAATTAAAATCCTTCAACTTCGAATATCGAAGTCGAAGGATTTTGCGCTATTCGTTGATCGAACGATTCGAAGGATTTTAATCCATCGATCGAAGGATTATCCTTCGATCAGAAAAGTGTAAGCAAGCCTATGGGGAACTTCCCCATAGGCTAACATTGGCCTCGGTAGGTTTTAGGTGGCGAACTAGGGGGTCGAAGAAATTTTTAAAGAGACAGTATTTCGATTATCGAATAGTCGAATATTCGAACGATTTGTAGTTCGAATCGTTCAATTCAAAGTCGAAGGTCTTAGTCGAAGTAGCCAATTCGATGGTCGAAGTAGCCAAAAAAAACATTCGAAAATCGAACTATTTTTCCTCTATTTTCCTCTATTCCTTCACTCGAGCTTGGTGAATGGGGGTTAATATCGAGGGTTAATTAACCCTCGATATTCGACTGTCGAAGTTAAATCCTCGACTTCGAATATCGAAGTCGAAGTATTTAGCGATAATCCATCGAACGAACGATTTTTGTTTGACCAAAAAAAGCTACCAAAGCCTATGGGGACCTTCCCCATAGGCTAACATTGACTTCGGTAGCTTTTAGGTGGCGAACTAGGGGGTCGAAGTTTTTTCTTAAAGAGACAGAACTTTGACTATCGAATGGTCGAATAGTCGAACGATTTTTAGTTCGAATCATTCGATTCAAGTCGAAGGTCGAAGTAGTCCATTCGATGGTAGAAGTAGCCCATTCGATGGTCGAAGTAGCCAAAAAAAAAGTTTTTTTTTTTTTATTCCTTCACTCGAGCTAAGTAAATGGGCCCCTAAGAGTCACAATATATGTATATATATATATATATATATATATATATATATATATATATATATATATGTACAGTATTATACAACAGAATTGAATTCAATCACAAGAATAGGGAATTCATGTAATTACAGTATCAATTTAAACATCAGAAGGCATGATCTTACAGTCAGATGCTTTGAATTTCTAAAGAGCATCTCATAAAAATGAATATATTCTCTGCTGTTTGGCAGGTTGACACTTTTTTCCTTGATCAAACCCCTCAGCAGCTCAAACTCTCTTTCCCTGTTATTAAATAATATGAGTCACTTTTAGTAAATAATCTCAAATCTAAGGCTTTTGGGTAAATCAAAATTTGCCAATTAGGAAAAAACATTTACTGTATATCCCCCCCCACCATTATGGTTAATTCCCCTTGACCTTGAAACAGGAATTGGAAAGAGGCAATGAGAAAAATGCATGTATCACATAAGGTAGCCGGTAATAAAAAATGCATCAGAGATGTCATTACCCGCCAGTCGGAGATGTACTTTCAAAGAAACATGAGAAAAAAGGAAAAAAGTGCACTGTGCATATGAAGTTCACCAAGTGCATCAGAGGGAATTCTTGAAAAAAAGAACACAGTGAGCATAATGATGGCAGTTACACTTTGATATGCAAAGAGGGTCCTACTAGAGCAGTGTTCAGAGAATAAATTGACCGAGGCAGGAGTCTTCCTTTTCATAAGTACCTTCTAATTAAATCTCCAGTATAGGTCACATGGTGCATGCTTATTATTTTGAATTATTTATTAGCTTACCCTGGATGAAAGCCAATTAAAACATATTAGATACAGCTTTATATATAATCCTTGTAGTTAAGAGAAATAAAATAACTTGTTATATGTGGACAATAGACGTTATTGTAGGATAAAGGAGAAGCACAGAAACCTCAAACGTCAATACCCATTGTTGGGGAAACTAGTTGCGTTCATATGCATTCATAACCATTCCCTGGTGCCTCTTTCAACCTACTCAAACCACAAAGTTGCCACCATGACCTTCCTATGCAAATATAACGATAGGAGAGGTGTTAAAAATAAATGCGTGGGTCCACAAGGAGATGATGATAAGTGAGGTCATCAAGATGATGTCAACTAAATTATCGTTATTTAAGTGCTCTTACGTGCGATTGTTTAAGGCACAATTCCTTGGAAATGCTTTGCTCAGATATAGATTCAGGTAGGATCAGTGCTCATGGGGAAGGTTGCATGGAATTTACAATATCCCATAAGAGTTTGAACATTAAAGGAGAACAAAACCCAAATAAAGCAAAACCCCCAATCCCCTTTCCTCCATTAGCTCCCCTCCCTGCTTTCTCTGTGTCCCTGGCATTAACTTTGGCACATTCATGGAGTGTAGTGCAGCATTGCTCATGGACACCATCTTCAGTATCTTCAGATCCTCTTGTTTTCAAAGCTTCTGGCTCCTGTGCAGTAGGCATAAATACCAGACTGGCCCCAACTGCGAATGTGCCAAAAAACTCAGTGTTGGCTCTCACTTACACGAGGAATCTGAAGATACTGAAGATGGGACACTTTCTTCAAGTAAGGTACTATGGGGGGAAAAAGCAGGGACAGGATGGGGGGGTTTCACTTAACGAGTGTTTAGTTCTCCTTTAAGAGGTCAATTGAGTATAAATGAAGGTTATTTGAAGGCAGCAAGGACAGACTATGGAAAAAAGGTTGAGCTGTTGATCATGATCAATTGATCAATTCATTAATAAAAGGGGTGCAAAGATGAGATAGGGGAAAAGTAATGGTTTTTATGGTACTGAGATCACAGAAATGTGTCTGCTGTATAATTAGGTTTAAAATAAGGAGACTACGAAAACAAATTAGAAACCTACAGGCTTCAAAAATGTTCATATCCATAGAAAATAACACATAGGATGACACATTCTGAGATATAGGGTCTATTCACCAGCCCATGAAAAAGATACATACAGGTATGGGACCCGTTATCCAGAAACCCGTTATCCAAAATGCTACAAATTACAGGAAGGCCATCTCCCATAGACTTCCTTTTGATCAAATAATAATTAAAATGTTTAAAATTATTTTCTTTTTCTCTGTAATCTGTACCTTGTACTTGATCCTAAGATACAATTAATTCTTACTGGAAGAAAAAAAAATCCTATTGGGTTTGATTAAAGTTTAAATTATTCCTTAGTAGAAATAGAGGGCTGTTTATCAATGGTCCGATTTTAGAGTTTTATCATCATTTATCATCATTTATTTTTATATAGCACCGACAAGATACGCAGTGTTTTACCGTACTTATAACAAACAGGGAATAAATGGTGAATAACAAACAAGGGTTACAGAGTAACAATAGGATTAGAGGGCCCTGCAAATTAGAGTTTACTAACTAAAGGTTAAGGTACAATTGAGACATTAGGATTTTAGAAACAATGTTGTGATTTATGATACAGCAATGATTGATTAATTAATGTACATTGAATAAGTTTCTTTAACAGGTGGGTCTTTAAGGAGCGCTTGAAAGTTTGTAAAGAAGGAGAAAGTCTGAGAGAGTTCCAGAGAAAAGCAGAAGCCTGAGAGAAGTCTTGTAGATGAGAATGGGCAGAAGTGATGAGAGGAGAAGTGAGGCGAAGATCAGAAGCAGAGCGAAGGTTGCGTGAAGGAGAGTATTTGGAGATTAGAGATGAAATATAGGGAGGGGCTTCATTGTTAAGGGCCTTGAATGTGAGTGTAATTAATTTGAATTTGATTCTAGAGGAGATTGGGAGCCAGAGAAGGGACATGCATTTGGGAGCAGCTGATGTTTTTCTATTAAAAATATTGTCTATACAAGAAAAAGACTTACCCCACCCAATTATGGTGTACCAATAAAAGTATCTCCTTTCTGGAAAGAACGTCTCTACGAGGAGCGTAAAGAGATAAAGCCCTTCAATGAAAAGCCAGAAGTAGTTGGACATGACACAGTAGTGGAAAAACACCATCACAACTTTGCATTCCACCTAAAGAAACAAGCAAAGAACAAAATACAGTGAGTACAGGAACATTATTGTGTTTAAGGGCTAATATCAAATGGGGTTCAGCATTCAAAATCGTCCCATGGCCATTTGGGCAATGTTGCGCAGTTGAATATAAGATTTTGTTTGGATGTGTGGTGAAAAAGACAGATGTGAGTCTTGGATAACTCCTAGGCAGCCTGTGTGGTGGAATGAAAGGTGGTGTTGTTTACTGTGAGTGATATCTGAGGGACAGGGGAAGATCTTGGAGGAAATATAATGAGTTCTGTTTTAGAAAGGTTCAGTTTCAGGTGACGCTGTGACATCCAGGAGGAGACAGCAGAGAGACAGTCTGTGACTTGGGAAAGGACAGAATTAGAAAGATCAGGAGTAGACAAGTAGAGTTGGGTGTGATCAGCATAAAGGTGATACTGAAGTCCAAACGACTGAATAAGTTTTCCTACTGAAGTTGTATAGAGCGAGAACAGCAGAGGGCCTAGAACAGAGCCTTGAGGAACTGCATTACTCCCTGTATATTGTACAATTAGGGGTGTCTAACATATTTAATGCATGGAAGTAAATACAGTTACACATTCTCTTATGCATATTAGGTCTGGTGCCACCTATTCTCAAACTCATCCAGTTCCTCTTTAGCAATAAAAGGGATTTAACTTCCATCGAATGGAAAATGAAAGACAAAGAACAGATCTGCAATCTAGCGCTCATTAGGCAGCTCTGCATGTGTCTTTAATTGGAATCACGTCTTCAATAAGTTTTCCTTACAGTTGAAAGATGACAGTGGTTGTTGTCTTGCTCGGCGTAGAGCACTTCATCCTTAATGAAGACGGATATCGCCCGTAGAATGAATGAGACAAATAGGTTCATGTGGATGAAGTTTCTCGTGCAGTGAAGCTTTCTGGAATTAGAACAAAAATATGATTTCAGGCTGAAATCAGTCTGAGATATTGGCTGTGGTTATAACAGAATATATTATATTTGGAAACACAAGCACATCTATCTATGAGATAAAGCATTAATAATAGATTAATGGTTCTTCCAAGCCTGCGATTGCACAGCCCATTTATCTATAGACAGGGAGGCAATTATTCTGTGCAAACCTCTCTTTCTGAGTGCTGTGTTAGAGCATATTGGATATAGTTCTGCAGAAAAGTAAAAAAATGAAAGGGGGCGGCGAACACATTGTTTCCCAACATAAACAGTTGTATTATGATAAATTTCATAAATGTAGCTTGTATCTATACAATTTAGGGGGCATATTTATCTATATCTATATTTCTATATAAATATTTACAATAAATATTATATATATATAACATGGTGGAGCACACCCTAAACTTGTTTAGCAACTTGCCCGGGTGCTGTCGAGTGATTTTTAGTTTGAATCGTTCGATTCGAAGTCAAAGTCGTAGGTCGAAGTAGCCAATTCGATGGTAGAAATAGCCAAAAAAAACGTTTTTTTTATTCTATTCCTTCACTCGAACTAAGTAAATGGGCCCCTAACTGTGAACTTTCTCAAGGATAACCTGAGAAAGAGCACAGTTAATGTTCGAAACATCTGATTTTTTTCACAAGTATTCCCGTTGAGTGCTGTACTATGTCAATTACCGGTTATCCAAAATTCTTGCGACTAAGTTTTACCTGCAACTTACTAGCTGCTTTCAAAGCTCCCACCCTTCCCAGCTATAGTCAGGTGATCCCACTGGTGTCTAATAAAAGGGCAGCCAAGTTTGGGAGTTTTACTTTGAAAGCAGCTAGTAAGTTGCAGGTAAAACTTAGTCCCTTTGTAAAATGTATAATTAAGCAATTGAATTCTTAATGAATCAGATGAAAATTAAGCGTAGGACTGGCCAGATATGGGATGACTTTGACGTAGTTGTTCAGCTTAAATATATTGCAATATATGGACACACAATCCCTGTTTTGTTTAAAGGGTAAGGCATTTTTCAGTAGCAGTAGCACAAAATGTCGCTGTCTTAAATATATTGATAATGGGTTGAGTGCAGAGGACTCTTGTATTTGACTATATGTATTTTGTGGTCACACCCTCATTGCACCCCCGCCTAATGGTTTTAAAAAATAGTGGTGAGCACAACTTTCCCTTGTTTGTTATATATATATATATATATATATATATATATATATATATATATATATATATATATCTATATACACACACAGATATGGATATAAAGATCACCAAAATATTATAAACATTTGTGTAAATTACATAGCATACAGCATATATAATACTGTTGTCCTCACAGTCAAAACAAAGTCATGCACTGTGTTCAAGGAAATAATGCATTATATGAACTTATTGGCCTATTTGTAAATCTGTTTGTTTTTTTTTTCCAAACACCCAAAATGACACCATTATTTCCATTGCTCTAGACCTGTTGAAAAAAAAACCCAAGCCTGCTTCTTTAAACTCATGGCTAAATCTGGTGGCTGAAGGAGTGGTACCACTCTTTTTGACAATTGGGCATGCATAGGACAGCCTGTGCATGTGGCAGTTGCTGAGAGGAAGGGACTGACTGAGGACTGGTACTTAGGGTAGTAGTGACGCATGGGTTGGCTGGAAACTCGTGGTAACTCATGGGTTGACCACCAGTTGGGCAGGTTCAGGTTAAAATTTTGCCAACTATTACAGGTTTGGGTTGGGTGCGGATCAGACTTGGAAAGTACACTCTTCCACTATTCCCGAAGATTACGTGTCTTGTAACCAGGGGAGCAGAAGTAGCATACAGAGTGTGGGTTGGGTGCAGGTCCTACAATGGCAACATTGTGCAGGTTAAAATTTTGTGGGTGCAGGTTGAGTTTTTACTGACCGCAGATGACTATAGGGTAGCATCTTGGGCCAGAACTAAGGGAAAGCTGAAGAATCCCATGTCTATGGTGCAAGTCACATACCTCAACTACCTGCCTACTCCTAGTTCAGCTCATCTACCTCTTACCTTCCCCTAGTGTGGTGATGAAATGCTCAATCATTGATCATTGCACGATCTCTCCAGCTTGACACCCTTCTTTCCTCATTAAACCACTCCCCATCCCAGCAACTCCTCACCTTACTGTAGTGGGGGAAAGCAATTGGGGGCAGGGACTTGCCTAGAAAGCCCAATAGATTTGCTCTGGCTCTTGTAGCACTAGATGTAAATACGATCTTGATGGCAATCCATTATCCAGAAAGTTCCAAATTACCAAAGGCAGTATCCCTCCATTTTATACAAATAATTAGAATTTTTCTCTGTAATAATAAAGGTAATTATAATTATTTAGAATTATTTGACTAAAATGGAGTCTATAGGAGATGACCTTTCTGTAATCAAGAGCTTTCTGGATAACAGGTTTTCAGATAATAGATTCCATACCTGTAATTTAAAAATGGTGGTAAAACGTGAAATTACCTGAATCGGCAGAGAATTACCATTGCGGTTGTAAGAGCCACAAGGGATGTGCTGTACCCCACGGTGTAGAGAGCTTTGACAGATAGGTAGTATGTATCCTATGAGAAAAGATATTCATTAATAGAAGAGCAAATACGGCCATACTATAAAGTACAGATGGAGCTAGAATGGGCTGCTCCATCTACAGTATTGTTTTTACATGTTTTTACATGTTTTCTAAGGCCATATTATGATGGAGGGTGTTAGTGCTGAAGAGCATAGACCACCCTGATACTCAGGGCAGGAATTTAAGGAATTTGACTATGCAGGAAGATCACAGAAGAGGTGTTTTTGGGGCCCTATCTTCATTGGAAGACTGATATAAATTATAATGAAGAGCTGGTTATTTAGTTGTAACTTATACTGCAATATTGACTTCAAATAACCCTCTGTATCACATTAGCTAAAATTAAACTGAACGGGACAAAAACAAATTATTATTGGCTTTGCCTTAATATTTCCAGCATTAACAGGAATTTTAACCTTCAGCCATATTAAGCCTTATCACATGTTTCCCATTAGAAAACACACATATTTGCTAAAATTCCTACCCAATCCCTCACGGGACTTTATATCAACATATCCTTCAGGTTCCAGTTAAATCTTCAGTTTTATTTTTAAAAAAATTCTAAGGCTAGTATACCATGTGTTGATGTTTGGAGAACTGACTGGCAGCAGAACAGAGGAGACGGTTACACTGGATTTATCATGCCTGAAACCCTTTCTGATTAATCCCAGGGGAAGAACCTTACAAAACGGGGAAACATAGGCCTTAAGGGAACATCACATTTGTCCAAATGATTTTGTCTCGCAGAAAAATATGTTCTTAAAGGAAAAGCCTACCTGAAATTAATTTTATAATATGATGTCAGCAGTGATGGTCTAACACAGTGATCCCAAACCACTGGCTCATGAGTAACATGTTGCTCTCCAACCCCATTGGATGTTGCTCCTAGTGGCCTCAAAGCAGGTGCTTATTTTTGAATTCCAGGCTTGGAGGCAAGTTTTGGTTGTATAAAAACAGTATACATGCTCTAATTTTTCATATCCATGGAACTAAAACTTTCTGGAGGAGACATAACCAAACATGATGGCCACCTAGGCCACTGCACCTCTGCAACCCAGGATTGGGTATGATGGAGCAAATAATTTAAAAAATTCCTGGTGAATTTTACATTTGCTGAACAACTATCCCCATCACTAGGAAATTACTGTTGAGTTTTCTGAATATGATTAGGGACTGATGCACCTAAATTGGGACCATTAGGAGGAATGAGTCAACCTGGTCAATCAGTTCTTTAAAACTAGAAACATGAGGAATTCTAAATATCAATTACATTTTTTAACGTTCACTGAATAACATCAAAAATATGAAGTCTTAACATTTGATTCAGATCAAAATGCAGAAAAAGTTATAATAACAATTACAAAAGTAATAAAATATTTTTTACTTAAAAAAATACATCAAGAAAGAAACTGTACAGCAGTTGTTTTTTGCCTTTTTTTTTTTTTCTTGCTTCTTACCTGGTCTGGTCCCGTTTCATTGATATCAAAGTCACAGGCATCAGAGTAATGAGGGAAAGGTTCCGACCAGCCATTTTCTGTGCAATTCCTGGTGATTATTCCCTCTGTATAAAACATGTAGCTTTGGTTGGAAAGGAAGACACTGATGGGGGTAATGTAAAAATAGATTTACAATTCGCTCCAGGTCTAGTAACCCATATCAACAGGGATGTTCGTTCTGAAAGTGTAAATGTCACCTGCTGGCCAATTGGTGTAGGTTATTAGACATGGGGCAAATTGCACTTTTTAAGATGATTTTGAAAAAATTATTACACAGGCAAAAAGGTCACATTGAAAGGTCACATGGATGTATCATTTTACCTGACTGTTGCTCCTCAAGGTTCTCTGGAGACCAACCTATATTGTAGAAAGTAGACATTTAGCAGTTTGTTTTGTGAAAACAACTTAAAGTGCAATAAATGACTAGCAGTAAGGATTGTCCAAAACAACCTCTACCTCTTTAATCTGGATAAAATATTATGTAACTTGCTTGCAACATCTAAAATTTGCAACAAAGCTAAATTAAGCCCTGGGAAATGTGAAACCATATCCACAAACAGGGTTGTAGCATTCAAGGAGACAGCCTTTGGTATTATAGCTCACCACCCATAGCTCATTCATAATACTTTGGTGATGTCCCTGTTCTATCTAGTCTTTTCATGGCAATAATTATGTATTTGCAACACAAGACTACTGTAAAAATACTGTATGTATAGGGAGTTTGACATAGTCTTTTGGTGGTGGAGTAATTGTGTTGGGGGGGGCATACCAGTCAAAAGGTTTGCTTTAAACCATTTCCTCCTCTGACACATATTAATTCTAGAGAAACAATGACACCGTTTCCATCTGTTCTTACCTAGGCTTCGATCAACAAAGTCCATTTCTAGAAAGAAAGGAGAAAAAAAACAAATGTATAGTTTAAGTCGTAGGGTGCCATAATCAACATCACCATTAATATACACCTTTTAGACTTTCAATGTGTTCCAAAAATCACCATTTTCTTTTTTGGATGAATTAAGTTGACTGTGCAAGACCCACAAGTAGACACACAAATAGACCCACAAGACCCTCAATGGCCTAATTTATAATCTGGACAATATACAGCATGCAAATGCATTGTGTAAATATGACCTTTTTTACAATGTTCTGTTGAGACCCCAAAGGAGTAAGTTCCACTACTGTTCATGAATTCCCCAAGCTGTAACCTTTGCCCTGTTGGAGGGTGGTGTCCCTGTTAACACTGTAGTAGAGTAGACCCCTTCCTGTTCTTAGTTTTTATAAGGGAAGGAGCACATGGCTTGTTCTCTTTGGTCTTCACCTAGAACCATGGTTGGATGTGCTGGAGATCCAGAAAGTGATACTTCTAATGTGAAACTTTTGAGCCTGGAGGTTACCAATGGGATCTCATAAACAAGGTAAAGGGAATGGTTCAAAAAACCATAATAGTTGTTGTTAGATAAGTAGGATAAGATAATAAGAACAGCTTCCACTACTCCGAGAAGAAGCAGAGTGTGTTGTTAGTGGTCTTCATATACTCCTCTCTAATTGCCTCACCCTTGTTGTAGTAGCTTATGCTACTCTATGTTTTATAAATCACCTCAGTTAGAACCACTGGCATCCAATTCCTTTCTGTATGTGAGAGTTTCAGCATACACTGTACCTCCAACTCTATTGTGAGAGATGGTCACAATGTAAAAGCTATCTACTGGTCAGCAGCAGTGGTAAAGAATGAGTTTTATTTGAGCCTCAAACAAAAATAATCTTAGTGGGTTTTGTTATGTTTAAATATCTGTGTCTATGCCCAGAGAAGTTTCATGTTTTCAGTCGAACGGACCTCATTGCACAATTCACCACTTGGTGGCAACATTGTGTCAGATTCCTGAGTGATGTTAATTGTGAATTATTGGCATAAGACGTGTCTGTTCTTGTTCTCGGGAAATCTCATCACTTTAGATCAAAAGAATTTACACCACTGAACAACTTCTAGCATCCATCTTCTTTAGGAGTAAAAGTAAATCCAGTCTATTTAACATACACAAAGGCGGCTTGTTTCATTTATGACGGAAGGATGGTGTGAAGCACTGAAGGCTATAATCATCCAATGCTTGTGTCCTCTTAAGTATCCTCCCAATTGTCCATTCCTCTTGTAAATACATAAATCTCTAGTCTAAAGTGATATTGGTATTTCTGCAAATGTCATTTATCTCCAACTGTCTCTAGAGCCGTTAGCATGGCCACATTTCTACTGCTTTTATATTTACTTGCAGACATTGAAAATAATTTTTTATGGGTTTTGAAAATAATTTTCAGTAAGGTCTTTCTGACTGGATGAAGCAAGGATATCCTTCAAGAGTTACTCACACAAAAGATATTCCTTTCTACTGCCAAGAAAGTACTTCAAAATGATTGGAGTATGCTGATGAATGTCTTATTACTTTTTGGCAGAATACAAGACTTATCTAGAGGGACATTGTTCCTTCTCTTCATCTAATGCTTCAGTCAAATAATAACACTTTGGGGATGGCCCCACATCTTCTGCTTCAGGGATTGTTGAACCACTTTGTCTTCTTCAGGCTTACCCTATGAAGATACCCTAACCTAAAGCCCTCTATCCATTCTTTCATCATTTTATAATATTTTACTAACATTTTCTTCTAGCCTGTCCCTCCTTAATCTTACATCTTGCTATCAACTCATTCTTAATTATACATTATTATCTTACTTACTCTAATTTTGCCAATGGCCGTGTCTCCACCCCGTGTTGGTTCCAGCCCTTATGAAGAATGTGGCAACCACCAATCGTGTATAAATAAATCATTTAGCAATAAAACAGTTTGGGGTGTGGTATCTATGTATCATTTCCATTACTCCTGCACTGTCCATTATTCTTCATAAGCCTTCATCCCTGCGCCATAAGCTAAGCCAACCCTTCTCACTGTGCCATTCCCTAAGGTTGCTACCTGGCGTATAAATGATGCTTGATACTAACAGGGAAGAAGAAAGACATCGAAAGGCAGGTTTTTTTTCTAGAAAAGGTGGAAAACATACCGTGCCCCCAGTAGGCACTACCAACATAGCATGGGATGAGAAGGATGTGGGCCAGGGCAACTGGCATAAATCTGGCACATAGTGTGCCAACATAGAGGTAAAACCTACAGCCCTCTTGTTTTGTAGATTACAGTTCCCAACATCCTCAGTCAGCAGAGATTTAAATCAGACTAGTTAGAACCCTGTAAGTCTGACCTTCAGGTGTGAAGTAAAATACTGAGAATTTTAGGAATGACAATTTCTAGACTGCTCCATGGAGTCGCATGATCGCCTTGTGTTCCCACGAGTGATTTATGAGCGCCCCACCCTTACGATTTAATCTTATTTGCGAGAGTAGTAAAATCAGCATCAAACGCAGAGGAGGACGGGGCTGAGGTGAGCGCCAGCATCTGGTGCAGAGGCGGAAAGTACAGAAGCAATGAAACAGCAAGGGAGCTGACATTTTTCCATTCTGTCTCCAGGCAGGGATCCTTTTCCGAGCGTATTTTTGTCCCACTGTCACATTTCTGCTCCCAGCGTCTTCTGGGCAGAAAAAATTTGTCATTCTATTGAGAGAACTCGAATACAATAAAAAAAGCATGCTTGTGTATTCTTTGTCAAATCGGTGTGTATACATAGAACATGCTGATTCCAGCCGCAGTGTGAACAGAGGGTTCAGTTGGAACGTTGTTTGCATTCTGTCCCATTGGTTGCCCCCTGTGGTGCAGCTCTTTGCATTACAATAGGGCAGTATGTTCATCAGTGCTACATTCTAAAGTGCCCCTGGTTTGGCTATGGAGCGCTGATGCCCACAAGGATCGAATTTAGACCCAAGTTTATTCATTTATTATGCAGTGAAAGTGCAACTGCTATGTGCATGGGCTGCAAGAAGGGAATTAATACCATCCTTAGTGCTCTTACACTTGCACCCAGGGTATGGCTGTGCAAACCAAATGGTGGGGGGATTGGTGTTTGTCCCAAGGGGTTTGGGCTGCAGGGTTGGACTGGGCAAATGGGGCACCAGGAAAAAACCCAGTGGTCCCAGTCCTTGTTGGCCCCAGTCTTTGTTGGCCCCCTAGCCCAGAAACGTTCTCCCCACCTGAAATCCTGCACTCCCTGACCTCTGCCCACACCGATCCGATAGAAGAAAAGCAGGTACATGCTGTCCGGGGAAGGGGGGAGCAGATGGAGGAGGATTCGGTTGGCGAGGGGGGCCCTGGAGTTGGCAGAGTGGGGGTTGGGGGCGAATGTGTGCGGGCCCCTGATGTGGCAGCCCCAGTGGGTCCAGATCCCACCAGTCCAACACTGGGGATGCCCTGCTGCATTGAGCCAAGCAGGATGGCCAAATGACTTGGTCCCAGGGTCGGACTTGGCTGGTGGGATACTGGTAAAAAAACCTGGTGGACCCTGGTGCCCCACCAATCCAGGCCTCCTCCCCCACCAGAACTGCATGAGCCGCTACTCCCCCCTGATCGTGGCTGAAAGATTTAAGTAAGGCAGTGGGATGGGCGGTGGCATTTGTAGAAGCTGAATCTTGTGACTGGGGTAGGGCCCCTCAGGTGGCAGCCCTGATGGGCCCTGGACCCCCAAGTCTGACACAGTTTGGTCCACCTCTGCTGAAGTCAATGGACCCAACCACCAGACAGCAGCAGCTAGAATGGGCAGGATAATACTAACAAATACCATAGAAAATAAATAAAGGCAAATAGCAAAGTCTAAATACTGTAGGCACTGAAATACTGTGGGTCCATTCCTAACACACTAAAATAAAATTTAAAGACGAGCTTCCCCTTTAACAAGCAGGACCGATTGATTAAGACTTATTGCTATTAAAGCAGTTTGTTTTCCTATAACATCAGAAATCTTTACATGGAAAGCTTTGCGGTTACATATAAAATGTAATAAGCAAATGTTTATAAATCTATATCGAAATCCTTCAAATCTCAGATTTTCTGAATATTTCACTGGTTTCAATTCCCCAGTTAAATATTGATGTGTTTCATGTCTCCGTCTGACACTGTACATCTGATACCCGCACACGACAACGACTGAATTAATCACTGTCACAGAGAAGAAACACTTTGCTGAACCATCTGACCCTGTAACCGCAACACAAACCCACATCAAATACCCGGGAATCACTTCTCCAAATCCCTTAGGTATTTGTTGCAGGTTTTGCTCTTTGTTATCATAAAATGGGTTACCATGGCAATGTTGTTTCTTTAATCACTGTAATTTCCCAGCAAGCCCAGTTTTTTTTCTCTCCACTCATATTGACAGAATTTAACTATTTCAGCTGAAAAAATGCATGAAAGCAGTTGTAATTTGAAAATATATATCATACCCCCTACTGTAAATGATAAGGATATTAGAAGTCACTGAGGGGTTGTTCTGCAGGCTGAGTCATACAGGGAATTCTGAGTATCACTCATGTATTATAAGGGATAATGAACCCCCTACTGTAAATGATAAGGATATTAGAATCACTGAAGGGTTGTTCTGTGACCATATAAAGGCACAAGGCTGCAGGCTGAGTTATACAGGGAACTCTGAGTATCACTCATGTATTATAAGGGATAATGTACCCCCTACTGTAAATGATAAGGATATTAGAAGTCACTGAGGGGTTGTTCCGTGACCATATAAAGACACAAGGCTGCAGGCTGAGTTATACAGGGAACTCTGAGTATCACTCATGTATTATTAGGGATAATGTACCCCCTACTGTTAATGATAAGGATATTAGAAGTCACTGAGGGGTTGTTCTGTGACCATATAAAGGCACAAGGCTGCAGGCTGAGTTATACAGGGAACTCTGAGTATCACTCATGTATTATTAGGGATAATGTACCCCCTACTGTTAATGATAAGGATATTAGAAGTCACTGAGGGGTTGTTCTGTGACCATATAAAGGCACAAGGCTGCAGGCTGAGTTATACAGGGAACTCTGAGTATCACTCATGTATTATAAGGGATAATGTACCCCCTACTGTAAATGATAAGGAGATTAGAAGTCACTGAGGGGTTGTTCTGTGACCATATAAAGGCACAAGGCTGCAGGCTGAGTTATACAGGGAACTCTGAGTATCACTCATGTATTATAAGGGATAATGTACCCCCTACTGTAAATGATAAGGATATTAGAAGTCAATGAGGGGTTCTGTGACCATATAAAGGCACAAGGCTGCAGGCTGAGTTATACAGGGAACTCTGAGTATCACTCATGTATTATAAGGGATAATGTACCCCCTACTGTAAATGATAAGGATATTAGAAGTCACTGAGGGATTCTGTGACAATATAAAGGCACAACAAAGCAGTTCTAAGAATTAGCTTTGGTTGGACATTTACAAGTTAGTCACACACACTGTTCCTATAATAAAGGATAAGATAATTTGCAATACATTTGCAACATGATAGCTCCAAATAGGTTAATGTTTTGCCACCCAAAAGGGCTTGTTGTGCATGTTTTCAACCAGATACTGTACAGGATTATGTTTATACTGTATAATGTCATAATGACGTTTATTTGGAGCCAAATCAATTGGTTATTTCAATAAGTATTTAGTAGTGTTGCATTGTGTTGAAGAAACCCTCATTGGCAGACTCAAATAACGTAGCATTGCCTGGCCCGGTGACTTTGTGGGGGGTGATATCAGGTAACTGAGGGCCAAAGAAGGAATGTTGTCATTAGCAGGAACCTGCCCCTGTGTGAGACACCATAAACCACATTCACCTGTACTTAGTACAATTCTGCAGGGACATACTCTTTTCTTGCCAATAAACCCAGGAAATATCCAGTATTGAAGCTACAGTATTAAAGCCTGATGATAATCCATAAGAATCTTACCATCTTCTGAGCCAAGCATGCTGAACAGCGCAGGGCATCGGACAGACGCTTCTTTTCCCACTTCGGTGGGCATCCAACAAGTAATGTTATCCCACATGCCTGGGCATCCTGCAAATAAATATACAAATATTGTGAGAGGTTGTTTCATATTTAGAGCACAAAATAGAGCTGAATGTCCATAGAAGAGAAACAGACTCGGGCCCTCTATAGTGTAAGCACATCATCAGTTGGTCAATTCATGTTAAGAGACACCATTAGATTTAAAAGAGTTAAAAGGAGGCTTACACTTGGAGAAACCCATTGACTGATAATCCTTACATGGCTATGAATAAATGATTCCTTCACAATACCATGACTTGCCGCGTCTATCTGTAGAGTGTTCAGTACCCGAAACAACCGACTAAGATCAGACCCAAGTAATAACAAGTGCTCATCACAACAAAAAAAGGATACATCACTTGTTGTCCTGCTAATAAGAGATACTTTGTTGCCCATGTTGGTTGGACTGTTTGGTTGCACTGCCATTGAAGGACATTTTTGTCTGGGGAGGCCTCCCACTGGAAAATGGTTAATTATTTATGAATATATGGCAGCACATCTCTTCAATATTCTCTGCCAATGATGACCATGGCAGTGTATGGGTCAAAGCATGGCATACTCTATTCATCTGGGAGGCACAGCAGCTGGTGTTGTTTGGGCCAGTACCAGATCAGAAACATAATAACCATACTGTAAGGCTCTGCTGGGGCTCAAAGCCAGGATATCCTGGTTCTCCCTAACACTGGATCAGGAGAGCAGCCAGCGAGTGGTCATCTCCCATACACCTGTTTCCCTGGCTGTGTTGTATCAAACCAGCAGCCTTATTGGTTGGGTTGGGTTAGCCAATCAGGGCTGACTCTGCCCTATAAATGCCCAGCCCTCCTTATAGCTATGTCTGAGCATTAGCTACAGTTGGAGCACCATGGTCATGGTCTAGTTCCTAGCTCCTGGTCTTGTGCTCTTGCGCCTCCTACTCCTAATTTCCAGCCTTGTCTGGTTCTACTACCTATTCCTGATCCTGTCCTGATCCAGATTCTCACCCACACCATTCTGTTCCAGTCTTGTCTACCCCCTCTCTGTCTTATTCTATGCCTGCTCCATCCCACTATAGTCTGTCCTTGACTATGTTTCAAAACTGTTCCTGATCTTCAGTCTCTCCCTTCTCAGTACCTGTTGACCATTAGCAGCTCTTTGCCTGAAGATGTCACTCCTTTCCCTTTAGAATACTTCGAAATCCCTCACACATACAGAGATTTCCATTATTACTGCCCCATTATTTCTGCATATTAGCACTGGCTATTACTTTATTTACGAATAGAAGCAGTGGCATAATATAACATAGACAGGTCCCCAGAAATATTTGTGGGACGCCACACCCTCAGGCTTGACCCCATGCTAGTCCTTTGGAGTACAGGGGAGGTTAAAGAAGTGGAGAGGGCTGGGAGGTAGAAACCTTACAGCTATGGTTGCCACCTGGCCGGTATTTTCCCGGTTTGGCCGGTAAAAATGATGCTTGATGCCAATGTTATTAATAGGAAAAAATGGCAAGAATATAGGAAGGCCGGTATTTTTTTTCCAGAAAAGGTGGCAACCCTACTTACAGCAGACCCACATGAATGTCCAGGCCCCCAATACAATAAAACTGCAACACACCTACACAATATATACTATGGTAAAACTTATAATTTGATGCCACTAGGAATATGACTTGGCAGTTGGAAAACTTGATTATCCTTATGTGTAGTGTTGCCTATATCCATTCGCAGCCATGGCCTTGCCAAATATCCACCTTTCCAAGTCTATAGGTTAGGAAGTCATTTAATGAATAAGAGGATATAGCACGAGGATTTGTTGGAACAATAGGAATAGTCATATCTGGTTTATATACAAAATAGCCAAGTATGAAGTTAGGAGAAGCATAGGAGAGGCTGAAACTGTTCTTCTCTGTGTCTGCCGTGACAACAAGCTTCGCTCACAAAGCCGTAAATACATCCTTCCTATTCCAACACGTTCCTATCACCTGGTGAGTTTTATTTTCCCTTAAATACTGCTTTTGCCCCTCAACGGTCAGACCTGAAATGTTTCTAATGTAGAAAAGTAAAAGCCACTAATTAACATAATTATTTCCCGGGATTCGTTTGGCTGCTGATACACGCTGGAATGAGAGAGGGGCTGTATCTGTTTCACTAAAATGTTGGCCAGTGTTCAGCAGAATCTTGAAGCCTAAGGGGAATTTAAGTATAGGATATACAGGACTGCCATCAGAAATCGCAGGGCCCCATACAACAAAATTTCCTGGGCCCCCTGGGCTACGCCCACCACAAGCCCCACCTACAGGTCCACCCTCCCCACCACACATTAAAAAAACAAAAAAAATATTGGTGGCTAGGGATTGGTAGTCAGGGCCCCCCATAAAAAAACATTTGTGGCCAGGGCCCCCCCATTAAAAAATATTGGCGGCTAGGACCCCACATGAGAAAAAAATTGGTGGCCAAAATTGGTGGCCAGCCCCCCCCCCCACATTATAAGAAATTTAGTGGCCAGGGCCCCTTAAACGTCCATGCCTTCCCAAAGTCAGCAGCTCTCAGAAAGATGAGGGCCCGGCTAATCAAGTAAGTGTGGCGTTGCCGGGGGTTCTGCATGCTAAGGGAAAAGACAGTTCTCAATGAGAAAAGCAAAGTCTTGGGATGTTGTTCTGCTGGAGAAATATCAGAAGACTCTTCCCTGCACACTAACTTAATGTTCTGCGACATCACAAGACTTTCTTCTTCTCACTAACTTAATTTTTGTTTTTAGGGTTGAAATCTCCTATAAGAGAACCCTTCTTGAAAAATTGCAGAAATACCCTGTGAGGTCTGAAAATTGATTACACTTGAACCAGATGTTGGTCCAATAACAGGTCTCTCCCTACCCACGCCACCTACATCCAACATAGAACACTCTAACTGCTCAATGACCTTGCTATTAGTACTGTCTTAGTAATATCTGTGCTGTAGAGGTTTATAAATTAGGAATATGGTACAGGTAGAACAAGTAGTCAAATTTCTTTAGTTCCCTTCTTTTAGACACAATTGCTGCCAATGCCAAGCTTCCCAAGGCTATTTAATAGATATCCAAGCACATTCAAATCTTTTAATCATATTCCATTTTATTATAAGGAGATTGGAGAGTTTTTCCCCTACTTAATAAAAATGGGCTTTTCATTTCTTTAATAAAAAGAGTATTAGTACTGTAGGAACGCCATGTCTTCATCTTCTTCTTCTTCTCCCTGGATGCTCTCTATGGGCCGCTTCAGGTAAAATGAAAAGCTAAACTTAGAAGCCCAAGTGCACCCAGCCTGGGACTGTAGTGAAGATCCAAGAAGCAGAAGGAGATGGCAACATGGTGCTACTACAGTAGTACAGTAGGACCATCAGCCCATGGTATTAGTAAGTGATTATAGTTACGAGGAGGGGCTAATATTTTGCCACCCCCTAGTGCATTTATCCCAAATCAGTGGCTCTTGAGCAACATGTTTATCCCAAACCCCTTGGGTGTTGCTCCCAGTGGCCTCAAAGCAGGTGCTTATTTTTGAATTCCAGGCTTGTTTTTGGCAAGCCAAGTTTTGGCTGCATAAAAACCAGATGTACTGCATAATATAGCCTTCTGTAGGCTGCCAGTCCACTTAGGGGCTACTGAATAACCAATCACAGGCCTAATTTGGCAGCTCCAGGAACTTTTTTTTAAGCTTGTGTTGCTCCTCATTTCTTTTTACATTTGAATGTGGCTCGAGGATAAACAAGGTTGGGGACCCCTGCCCTAGTGATTACACCTTTCCTTCTCCTTTATATATAAATAAATACATGTTCAGTCCACATGTAGCTTATCGCCATTATCTACTGTGCTTTCCCATCTCCTGAGTGTAGTTATAAATACTCCTCTAATTCTTTCTCTTGTTAAAGAGGCCTATAGATGAATCTTACTGAGAAACAATCCTCTTCCCAGTTTCTATAGTTACACATGTGTTCCCTTTGGTTTCCTCTGGTTCTGGTACTGATATTTATGTTGATTTTCACATTAAGACCAACGCCTCCATCTCCTCTCATGCTATTTCATTTACTGCTTATAGATATTCTCAGTGCTCTCTAGTTATCTGCAAAAAAATTCTAATGCATAATGCTGTAAGCAGCAGCTTAATATTCCTGGTCAGTGCATGGAGACTCTTTCTGCTGAAAGCCTTATGTTAGGGACCCAATGGTTGATTCCCCTACTGCTATGGAAGTCCTGGTTCTGTTACCTAAGGAGGGGATCTTGTGAATATTTTCAGCTTGTAGTTTATATAATAAACAGGAGCATCTGACAGCTGACACTCCAGGAATGGATAAATGGTGATGGGAGCCTGAAGCAGAAGGCCCCAATGTCAGTTTTGAGCCCCATAGAGACCAGCCTCCTTAGAGAATTTGGGGTAGGGACTCCATGAATTAGGCAAATACAGTTGATAGCAGCTTCTATCATAGCACACCCATAAGACTTGTGAGTTTTACATAGAAAACACTGCATCAGCGTGCTTATTTGCTTAAGGTATAACTACTACCACCTTCAAGCTGGTGGTAATTCCAGGGATACCTATGGGTTGCGTTGAGTGCAACAGACTCGTACCCAGCAAGTTCCAGAAATGACCCAATCGCCTTTCTCCCAGACTCTGGAAGCAACTGTGTCCGACTCATCAAAACCCAAACCTCAACTGGGTTTGTTTTAATGCATGAGACCCAATTGCAGGGAACGCAGTGCTGCACTTTTCAAATTGCGTCCGAAAATGCCCAAAGGTGAAATATAGACTCTGTTCCCGGCATCTAGCAATTAACAAAATACCCATAATTTTAATTTTGATGGGATGTCTATAATGAGAGAGGCCGGGGTGTTGTCTATGATATCCATGGAAATTGGGATGAGAATTGAGCACCTGTCTTAGATCAGGGATCTCCAACCTTTTGAACTTGTGAGCAACATTCAAAAGTAAAAGGAGTTGGGGAGCAACACTAGCATGAAAAATATTCTTGGGGTGCCAAATAAGTGCTGTGATTGGCCATTTGGTAGCCCTTATGTGGACTGTCAACCTAGATTGAGCCTCTGTTTGGCAGTTATACAACCAAAACTTGTCTCCAAGCCTGGAATTCAAAAATAAGCACCTGCTTTGAGGCCACTGAGAGAAACATCCACGAGGTTGGAGAGCAACATGTCACTCATGAGCTACTGGTTGGGGACCACTGGTCTTAGATCAAGTTGAAGGATAAAGTAATAAAAGACCAACATAATGACCAATACACTTAGAAATATATTAGGCTAAGTGTTGATTGGAGTTGTTGTAGCAAGTACAAATTCACTTTGTCCTATCACATGCATTTGTGGACACTGTTTCATTACTTTTTTCTTTTTTTTTGCTTTACAAACATCCTAAAATGTTTGGCATGAAACGCACAAGCACAACTCCCCATATATCCCACGTCTATATCATGATAACGTCTGATCAAACTAGAATCCACGATTTGACCTTATTTATTATTAAAAAGGCATGATTTAATCAGATCAGGGAAAAATTCAATAACATTTTAAGATTTTTTCTGATTTTTTTCCGAATTTTTCGATTTATTCTTGCTTTTTCAAGAAAAGTCTGAATTCTTCGGATTTCTGCCCGAAAACTCAGAAATGGTCGGATTTTTGGGCTAATTTTTTGGATTGTTTTATGAAAACCGCAACTTTTTCATCTTGGAAAAGCCTAAAATGTTCCGATTATCGTAAGAAACCCAGCGCAGACCATGATATCTTCAAATTCCTAATAGGACCTCTGCCATTGACTTCGGCAGGACCCTTACAGGTTAAAGATGGAATAATTCAAACTTTTCTGCATCCTCGGGGTATAATAAATCTTGAAAAAATTGATCAGAATTCTCCATATCTGTAAATGTCCACTTGACAAACTGTGTCCATGACAATTCCACTAGGGAATCAATGTCTTTTCTAACTGCTTTCTGTTCTGTGTCCATGTATAATCAATATTGCAAAGACGAAGATGAGAATCTAGCTATGACCGTTCAGAGTCATCTGGAAAATATCTAGGTTTATGAAGTTCATACGAAATATCTTTGTACATTTTTTGTTTTCCCAGGGAGGTCCATGAGGATTGCATGAACTGGACCAGGGAAGGTAACACTAAGTCACCAGGGGAAGGATATGAATTATTTACATTCTTCTGCATCAACAGAAATATCTCTTGCTGCCTTGGAATCATTACACACAAGCGCTTAGGGCCTCAGGTTCTTAGAGTCTTCAGATTTAATAGCTTAAGCCTCAGCACTGCCACAACAGCAGCAGCCGGTAAATTCACGCTGTTGTGTTGCTTCGATACTAAGGAAAAATATCTTAGACTCTCAGGATCCGTTCTGTTCCCATCATTTATACATCAATGTGTCCCATGTTACCTCTAGTTCTGTGATTATGCAAAGCGTGGAAATAAATCGAGGCAAAAAACGGAGTGACAGGAATGCCCCGTGGAACAGTTATTTTATTCTCAGCCTGGCGCATTGTGTATCTCCAAACAGTCTGTACCGCCATCGACCCCAAGAAATCCAGGGAATATCAGTCCTTGCTTGATAAAAAAATTATAACATTATAAATATTTCAGGAGTTTACAGATTTCCCAGACACAAGAATTATACTATAACAAAAATGTAAAATAGAAAGGGCCCGTTCCAGCCTGCCCAGCTGGCACTCGCTTAAAGGGGAAGTAAAGTCTAAAATAGAATAAGGTTAGAAATGCTGTATTTTGTATACTAAACATAAACATGAACTTACTGCACCACAAGCCTAATCAAACAAATGATTTAGGCTTCCAAAGTTGGCCACAGGGGGTCACCATCTGGAAACTTTGTTTTTTGCAAGACCAAGACTGTGCACATGCTCAGTGTAGTCTGCGCTGCTTAGGGATCATCATAAATTATCAAAACAGCACAAGTCAAATAATATCTGCCAGAAGCCGATACAGCAAAACTGATTAATAATGAGAATATACACTGGGTCCTTTGTTGTCATGTAATCTAATGTGGATTTTATAGTTTTTGTATTGTTTAATACAAACTTAATCCTCCAAATAGAATCCCAGTTTATCTGTTTAAATCTGGCTCCATGATCTTTGTCCCTGCAGCTGGAGTTGGAAACAGTAAAGGGGATGTAAAGGCAAAAATAAAATTCAATACAAATCTCTACACATTCGCCGACTGCTCTACAGGGAAAGCAACAAAGCTGCTTGAGTTCTGCATGGCTGGGAAATAAGTTGGGGGCTCCCTCTGCTGTTCATAAATATGATTGTTTCCCTGCAGAGCAGTTAGGGACCATCTGACAATTCCTATCCCCAGCAGTAAATGAAGGGAGAATTTCACTGCATACAGTCAGGTTTCTTATAAAAACAGTACACATTTTTTAATTAATGTATATTAGAGATAGGTTTCTTTTTAATTTTTTTGCCTTTACATGTCCTTTAATTGCAGGTCTGAATGACATACAAGTTTTGGGATGGGAAGCAGATGAGAGCAGGCTTGGACTGGGCCAGCGGGACACCGGGAAAAAACCCAGTGGGCCCCACCAACCCAGACCCAATCCCTGACTGCCTCCCCCAACCTGCACTCCATGAATGCTGAACGTGGCACTTCTTTTACCTGCAAGGCAAGATGCAAAGTGGCAGACTACGCCTGCTTTTTGCACTTGGCACCCTACCCTGCAAGGTGATAATATGATGACGTGATTTAAGGCACACACCTGGCCTGGGGCAATTTTTTTTAAACAAAAATTACTGTTACCCCCAACTAGCAAAATGTGTTGGGTACTCGTGAAATCCACAGACAGGTCAACAAGTAAGGTTAATAAAAAACGTAATCAAATAGCCATCTCAAAAAGTGTTACGCGTTTCGCAGGACCGCCATCAGAAATCACAGGGCCCCATACGACAACATTTCCTGGGCTGCGCCCACCGCAAGCCCCACCTATAGGTCCACCCTCCCCACCCCACAGGTCCGCCCCCCACCACACAGTAAAAAAAAAAAAAAAACATTGGTGGCTAGGGTTCCCACATGTTAATAAAAAATAAAAAGATATCGGTGGTCAGGGCCCCCCATAAAAAATATTGGTGGCTAGGACCCCACATGAGAAAAAAAAAATTGGTGGCCAGGCCCCCCCCCCACATTATAAGAAAATTGGTGGCCAGGGCCCCTTAAATCTGAATTTTTAGTGTGATATTAAGAAATTACATTTTTTCAAGATTTATTATACCCCGAGGATGCAGAAAAGTTTGAATCCGAAATTATTCCATCTTTAACCTGTCAGGGTCCTGTAGAAGTCAATGGCAGAGGTCCTATTTGCAAATTGAAGATATTATGGTCTGCGCTGGGTTTCTTACGATAATCTGAACATTTAAGGCTTTTCCAAGATGAAAAAGTTGCGGTTTTCGTGAGACAATCTGAAAAATTAGCCCAAAAATCCGACCATTTCTCAGTTTTTGGGCAGAAATCCGAAGAATTCAGACTTTTCTTGAAAAAGCAAGAATAAATCGAGCAATTCAGAAAAAAATCAGAAAAAATCTTAACATTTTATCAAGTTTTTCCCTGATACAAATAGAAAGAATTGCAAATGGCCCCTGACTCTTTTCCAACTGTGACCCAATATGCAGTGCTTATGTGTCAAGAATATTGAAATGAAGATTCTAACAAACTGAAGTTTCTGCCCACAAACTCAGTTTCTAAACTTGTAATTATTTTGGTCACCATCACACACATCTTATCCAGCCCACCCATGAATCCCCACATGTAGAGGTAACTAACCCCTGTCAATCCCATCGCTCCACTAGTGTGTGCTTTCCCCAAAAGCCGCTCAGTCAAAAACATGATAATTGGACTCTTGCTGGGTTAATTCCTTAGCCGAGATGACAGGAGCTGGCGTGATATATGACTTCCAGGCAGAAGGTGTAATTAGAGTGTCATAAAGTAGTCAGAGTTTAAAGTTCTGTTATTCCATGGAGGAGAGGGGAAGTAATGTTAGCTGTCTCATTAAGCCTTGGCCCAACTCATACAAGCAGCTGGTTAAGTGACTCATTGAGACTATGGAACATGAGCAATACTGGTTACTTTACTGCGCCCATCAATAACACACTTCTTACTATCTCAAACTACTACTAGATTGTTCTCTGGTCTCCATGTCTGTCCTACAGCAGTCATTTACTTACTTATCCACCCCTGTCTGTAAGTTGACATTTGTAGCATATTAAAAGTCATTACAATTAGTAATGGGCGAATTGGCGCCATTCCTGCTGTCCTGGTGTCCGGTTTTGATGCCGGCGTCCATTTTTTTGACGACGGTGGACGTTTTTGATGCCGGCGTCCATTTTTTTTTGACGCTGGCGACAATTTTTTTTGACGCTGCCAAATTTTCGCCACCGAATAAATTTGCCCATCACTAATTACAATACAACTGTGACTCTATTCCCCCTACCAGTGAACTACCCATGATTCCATTTTGCATGACATTAGCATATATACTATATATATATATATATATATATATATATATATATATATATATATATATATATATACACACTCTGTAGCTCATGAGCCCTCCCAAACAGACTTTTGGAAGGTTCAATCGGCATTTCAATCTCACTTGCTCCAGCGGTTATTCCTACTTTCTCCCCATTGCTGGGCTTAAAAACATATTTGCTATGCTGATTTGATCAAATTAAAAGCAGACATTGAGTTTCGTGAGCCTGAAGGAAACTGAAGTGTAAATCCTAAAAGCAAATATCTATATATCTATATCTATATATATATATATGGGGTTTAGTCCAGCTCAAGTCTTTCGCTCCCGGACTTGGTTATTAATTCAGTCACTTGACGGGATCCATTAAAATGACAAGTTTCCTTGCTTCTCTACTTGTGCAGGAAGATAAATTCTTTTTCATAGTTGCCGTGTATTTACACCGATGTTGACATTTTCATGATAGATGTATGGCAGAGTTTGTGTTAAATGTTGAATTTTGCATTGAAAGATGTCTCCTATATTTAGATCCTTCCTGAAATACATTTGCCTGATGGATTGTCTTTCCTGACACTGACAGAGGCTTCCGCCTACATGTTACTGTGTTTTCCCTCAAGTTTATTTTCTTCATATTCAAATAGAATTTAGTGGGGAACTACCACGGGAACAATAGTGGCACCAGTGGCACAGCAGAAACATTACTATAATAAACCGGGTATCCTATAGTTCCATGATCTTTCCAAATAAACAAAGCACTCCCAGGAGGTTATTTATTAAAGTCTGAATGCCAAAAACTCAAAACATTTTACTATAACTTCAGAATTTATAGTGGAAAAAAAACCTCTCAATTTTTCGAGATTTATTGTACCCCGAGGCTGCAAAAAGTCAGAATCTGAAAATACGGCATCGCAGACCTACCGAGGTTGTATATAGGTCAACGAGGTCCCTGTATTATTTGGAAATTCTGTGGTCTACGCTGGAATTAGCCTGAAAATCTGACTATTTTGAGCTTTTTGGGCAAAAATCTGATATATTCTATTGATTCGGGGAAAAAATGCAGAATTCGGAATTTCGCTTGATTCTTCTGGGTTTGTCCCCGATCCGATTAAATTGAGCTTTTTTAAAATAAATAAGGTCCAATCATGGATTCTAGTTGGTCAGACTTTTTGGATTAAAATTCGGACATTGATAAATAAGGCCCCCCAAGTTTCTATAAATAGTTCTATATGGTGCCGCAGACCTGACTGGATTTATTCCAAGCAAACATACATGGAGCCCTCTCTTTGCCTTACATTTAACCTATATTATAGACGGGTAATATTTAATAATATTTCATGTTCACTATTGGCCATTCAAGGTACCACCATATTAGAAGGTGTGACATTTTCAGGTTTGGGTCCAAAAAAACTGCTTTAAGGAAAAAGAGAATGAAAAAGTGGGTCTATATGTAGTCAGAGTATACCCACACAAGTGTTTTGCCAATCACAACAAAACCCTTATAATATCATAATAACATAAACACCAAATGTTTCTCTTTGACCCTAGCAACCAAACAGTGGATGAACATCATTGTAGAACAGTATGAAGCTCCTTTTAGTCCTTCTCACCCTAAATGTGATGGTTCCATTGCTACATAAGTCCTACCCCAATAGAAGCCATGTTCCAATATCTTGCATTGATGAGACCTAGGGGAGGTTGAAACAGGCTACAAGTTTGGATATGTGGCTCTGAACCCTTATAATGTCATAATAATAACTAAAATATCTGTGCTATTAAACAGTGGTTCATGGATGTTGGCCTCAGGGACATTTAGGAGTATTGGCATATCTCCACCCATCCAAGGTTAAACTCTTTCATTTCTGGTTTTAAGGCAATGTCATGAGTGAAGCATGAGGCATGTGGATATTGTTTTAAAGGGGTTGTTTGTGCATTTGTAGCCTTACAGAGTATTTGTTTTTAAATGGGGGTCAATGACACCCATATGAAAGCCGGAAAGAGTCAGAAGAATAAGGCAAACAATTAAAAAAATTATAAAAAATAAATAATGAAGAGTTGCTTAGAATTGGGTATTTTCTAACATACTAAAAGTTAGCTTAAAGGTGAACCACCCCAATTTGATTCCTGCTTTGCATTATTAATGGTATTTTTGGCTCCTTGTTAGCCCTTCTTACCCTAACTGAGATGTTTTTTTTTGCTTGGACAGTAGTTTTCAGACTTGAGCTCATCCTCCCACCTTAGATGCAACATTTGTCCTGGGCCTCCCTCCACTTATAACTGTCAAGGCCTAAAAGCATCAGTAGGTTAGAGTCGGGACCAAGGAGGAAGCTGAAGTGCAGACAGACAGGAAATAGTCTAATACGAGGAACAAGAACAGATCAAGGACGGTGTCCAGGCAAAAGTCAAGGACAGACAGTGTAGTCAGGAGTTGACGTACAGGGGTCAGGAACCAGAAATCAGTCTAATAGCAAATATAAAACACACAGGCCAGGAACTCTCAGCAGATTAACTGAAATGTGGGCATTGAACATAGGTCCTTGGTGTCCTTTTACTTAGAATTTGTCCCCAAACCGCATCTCGATGATGTCATGCACTGGCACAATGATGTCACTATGCTGCAATGAGCATGGCTCATGTTCATCTTGGCTGCAGCAACAAAGAAAATAGGAGCTCATTGAGCACTCCTCACAATAACAAGGTTAAATACATAAGAAAATGTTGTATACTTCAGCCACAAATCCAAAAATATCAAGGGGGTTATTTACTAAACTCCGAATGTCAAAAAAAATGAAAAATGTATGTTTTTTAGTAGAAAATCTGAATTTTAAGTGGAAAAAAACCCCACACATTTTTTGGGATTTATTATACCCTGAGGATGGAAATAGTCTGAAACTGAAAATCCCACATCTCAGAACTGTTGAGGTTGTTGCATATACTGTAAGTCAATAGGAGAAGTCCCAAAGATTTTTTGATCAGTGCTGGGTTTCGTGCAATAACACAAAGATTTCGGGGTTTTTGGGCAAAAATCAGAAAAAATATATTCCGGGTTTTTCCCTGCAAAAACAAAATTTTCTGGAAAGTGTATTAATAACTAAGGTGAAAACCTGTGTGGATTTGGTCAGAGTTTTTTTAGAAAATATTTACATAAATTCAGACTATGATAATTAACCCCCCAAGTATTTACTCCAATTCTCACCTGATAAAGCATTTCATCCGAACTGGTATTTAGTCTTTTAGTCTGAATTTATCTCAAGATTTTCTGCTACAAACTCCGATCAAATCCGCTCAGATTTTTTCTCCTTATTATTACATTTTCATGAAAATTTGCTTTGCAGGGAAAAAAAATCAGATTTTCGCGCTTTTTTCTGGGTTTTTTTTTACCAGAAAACTCAGATTTTTGCCCAAAAACTCTAAAAACTTCAGGGTATTGCACGAAAACCCAGCACACATCAAAAAATCATTGGGACTTCTGCCATTGACTTATATACAACCTCGACAGGTCTGAGATGCCGGATTTTCTTATTCGGACTTTTCCATCCTCAGGGTTTAATATATTCCGAAAAATTTATCTCAATTGTTCGTGATTTTTGCATTCGGAGTTTAGTAAATAACTCCCATAATCTAACCTTCTGCCTCAATTCTAGAGAGAAATGTATTTGCGATGCACAGTCTCAGCAAGTTCTGCCTGCGAGTTACTGTACCGAGTCACAGTTTTATGTTAAAATAACAGATAACAAAGAAAAATAAGTTCTGGGTCAATTCTTCTTGAAGTTTGGTTCTAACAGGGACTCTGTCTGGCAGGTTAGTATCTTAAAGGAAGAGTGAATGGAGCCTGTGGCCGCTCGGCATTTTCCTACTTTAGTCAGTCAGTGAGCGGCTTGGAATGGAAGAGCGCAGAGGAGATATGTTTGCCGCTCATCAAACATTCTTTGAAGAAAAATACTTGACTGCGCTGAATGGAAACTGGAGGCTGATAGTGTTTAGCTCCAGCTGAGCAATTAATGGAAGCACGGCCTCAGAATTCAGCCGATGAATTGGAAATCAAAGCAGCTATTTGTTGGCTTCAATCTCTGGTCACATTAATGGTGCATCAAGGAGCCGGGGACTTCAGTCTAAGAATCGAACTAATGTAGAAAGAAGCAGCTGTAGAAGAATTTTTTTTTTTTAAATGTACTCATATTCAATACATACTGTATATACATATGTAGGAGGCTTTAGACATTAACACAGTGCAACATGGTACAGAGGAATACTATTCACTAGAATGGAAACCAAGAATTGTTTCACCAGTGTATAGCTGAAAATGCCTTTAAAGCCTATTCTGTCTGCCACATAAAAAGAGTTACATTAAAGGACAATGAAATCCGAATTCACATATGGGGGAGCCATAATGCTTGGTTTGTTCCTTAGGTTGGGTAATGCTTTTATGAAAAAAAATTCACTAGCCTGGAGAAGTTTTTATTGCAGTTCCAAGCCTCAATCTTTTCTTCTCAGTCGCCCACTGGTTAGACTTTTATATGGGCAGTAGAGCAAAAATTTTGTTTTTGACTGTATGTTACTGTGCGTGTGAAAGTCTAACTTGGGAAGTAATGTAATATGGTGGCACAAAGCTATGACATAAACTGTCCAGGTCAAACCTAGTTGGGATGGTGCCAAATATTTTGGCACTACCAGTTAATTTGGATATCCATATCCTTTACATTTTGAAGGGTTATAGGTGGCTTATTTTGTTTTTATGGGGCAGATTTATCAAAGGTCACATTTCAAACTCCCATAAACTCCCATGATTTCAGAATTTGGTCAATTGCAATTTATTAAAAAAAAACAATTTTTGGAATCAACCTGTAAATTTTTTCTCTGAAAAAAACTTGAATGTCAGGAAGGCTGCAAACAACTCCAAATTGATCCCAGGACGACTTCCATAGGCTAAAACAGCAATTCGGCAGCTTTATGGTGTCAAATAGTCAAATTCGAGTTCTTAAAAAAACTCAAATAGAATATTAACAATTCTATTTATCAAGGATAAAGGCCCCAATGTAGGACGAAACGTTGGGTACACAATGTTTCAATAAAATTGTTTGATCAAAAGAACTTTTGGAGTGCTGGTCCATTTTGAAGGCTATATTTTTTCATTGTCTTCCAGTGTTATGATTTCTCCAAATTCTGGGATATAATGAGATCATATAAAAGGGGCAATAATCCTTAGAACTTTCTTCCTGAACTGTGCCCATTAGAAGGGAATATCTATGCTATCTTCCCCTATGTTTAGGCTATAGAAAACCTCAAGATCTCCATTGCTTCGTGCTATATTGACTTTTGACTGATCTTACTCTTAGGGGCATATTTATCAAGGGTTGAATAGTAAAAACAAATCAAAATGAAGTCAAAGGTTTTTTTTGGTTGAAGAGGTCCGTTCTCGATCAGATAGGTCCGTATTTAAATCATATGAATCAAAGGGATCGATTGATTTTGATTTGATTTGGGAAGTTTTTCCCAAAAAAACTTAGATTTTTCAAAGTCCACCAATTGACAGGTTCTAGGAGGTCACCCATAGGCTAAAACAGCAATTCGGCAGGTTTTAGATGGCGAATAGTCAAAGTCAAATTTTTTAAGAGACAGGACATTTTCTTTTCACATTTGAATCGAATTTGGACTATTTCGAACTAGTTGAACTACACAAAAAAATCTGGCCCATCTTAATGACTACAGACAATGCCCTTGCTGGTCCTTCATAAGTAGTGATGGGCGAATAAATTCGCCAGGCATGAATTTGCAGCGAATTTCTGGCAAAAAATCCGTGATAATCAAAAAAATGTGAGTGTGCATCAGAATAATTGAAAAATTGTTGCATGTCAAAATGATTTGACGGCTTTTGACTTCAATGCTTTTTTTTCACTGTTTCTCGAATTTCGTGGTAAATTTGTGAATTTTTCGGTGAAACAGGACAAATTCACCCATCACTACTCATAAGCTGATAAAAAGTCAGATGAAGCAAAGTTCCATCTGGAAATCCTGTAGGTTAAATAACCGATTCCAAGATGTTAAGACTTTGATAATATTTTGATGATCGTACTGGCCAATGGGTTAGTTGGATAAACTTGATACATATTGAGATTTATCATTGCCTGAGCTTTCAGGATTTCCTATTCTAGACCAGGCAATGTAAGAACTGATATGGGGTATTAACTGATGGGTCTCTCTGGTCTGAGGCACTTTAATACCTTCAATTTTCAGAAAGCCTTTGCTTGCATTTCTTGCTCTATTTGGCCCTTCTATTTGCAATTGTTTTGTTTTTTTTTTCATTTATTTCACTTTTTATTCTGCAGTTCTCTGGTTTGCAATTTCAGCAAAAAAAGATACTGGAATATGAAGGAGAGGCCCAAAATAAAAAAATTAATAAAAAGCAATAACAATACATTTGTAGCCTTACAGAGCATTTTTAGATAGGGCCTGTGGACCTCATTTGAAAGCTGGAAAGGGGCAAAATAAAAAGGCAAATGATTCAAAATCTGTGAAAAAGAAAAAATGCGTTAATTGAAAAGTTGCTTAGAATTGGCCATTCTATAACCTATTAAAATTAACATAAATGTGAACCATCCCTTTAAGGTATAGAGATCCAAATTACAGAAAGATCCCTTAACTGGAAAACTCCAGCACTCAAGCATTCTGGATAACATATCCTGTAACTTTGCAATACTTTTCCCTTGTCTCTGTCCCAATATAAAGCTTATCCTCCTCTCCATGGTTGAGGCTTAGGGTAGTCACCCAACTTTTCTTCCCCCTACATCTAGTTGTGCCTTACTGCTATATATATATATATATATATATATATATATATATATATATATATATATATATATATATATATATATATATATATAAATAGCAACCAAAAAAACGCACTCACAAGACTTGATTCGTGCAAAAAAATGGTTTTTATTCCGACGTTTCGGCTCTAACACTCGAGCCTTCTTCAGGAAGTGCAGGTTTTTTGGTTGCTATTTGTATTATTATGTAACCAGCACCCAGGCGGTTGCCTACTTTGCATGTGTGTGCTCCAGTTTGCTTGAGATATATATATATATATATATATATATATATATATATATATATATATATATATGAGTTCTGATGCTGATTCCATTCAATATCAACTTGCTGAGTAATACTAGCTCATAAACACCTATTGTTCTCCTTAAATTAACACGTAACCTCGTCCTTCCTTTATCTGATGAAACTCTGGAGCCCTAATGAGTAATGAAATAGATTGGACTGATATCCTGGGGTCAGGCATCCCTTCATTTCCACGTGTATCTAAAAACAATTGTTAAGTCTCCTCTCCCCCTGTTGCGGCTGTTTATTGACAACACATTAAGGCTGAGAGTCTAATGATCCGTGCAGGTAATTTGTGACTGTTTTCTTCCAAATTACAGGTGTATTTGAGCAATGGCATAGGGCGTAATCACAGATAGATTTATTTCTGCTGATAGAAATTTGCTAAAAAGCCATCAATGGGCTCTTGCTTTTAATATTTATAGATTCCTGTTCTCACGGTATCACTGGGAATAATTGGCTGCGGCTTTTTTCTTATTAAATGGATTGTTAATATTGTAATAAAATAACTGACATGATTGGAAGAGAAACCACAGGGTGGAGACGTGTATAACTAGCATGGGTGTACTCAAGGTACAATAGGTGATTAAATAGAAAACAGACGTATTTATACACAGAGTTGATAGATAGGGATGGGTGCATTTTTGACGAAACGGGTCAAATTCGCCCCTCCGTATTAATAGATAATTTAATTTTACGAGACATATTCAGTAAAGATATGGATATTCCACCAGCTGGAGGACTGTACCTGTTATCGCTGCCTTCATGACTAGGGATGATCATTTTTTAAGCCTGAGACAGATTCATGCCAAAATTCAAGTGTAAAATTTCACAAATATTTGCTAGAAAAAGAATGCAAGAAAGAGCACCCATTCACTCCAATGACTTTATCGGATTATCCAGCGCAGATCACAATGTCAACAAACAAATTCAGGGACAGCTGTCATTGACTTCTACATGATCTCGACAGGTTTGAGATGGAGTATTTTCGGATTTGGATTTTTAGCAGCTTTGGGGTATAATAAATATCTAAAAAAATTGAGGGTTTTTTTTCCTATAAAACTTTGAGTTTTCCCCTTAAAAACTCAACCAAAAAATTTGAGGTTAAATAAACGGGTTCTATCATGCTATAAAAAAAAAACACCAATGGAATTATTAGAATTTCCCCCATGCTTTATGTTTCTCTGTGCATTTTGTTAGTTTGTGCTGGAAAAAATGCAGAGAAAAAAACACAGGGAGAACGGCTAATGTGTTTTGGTTTATTAGTCACGAGTATTATGGGAGATGAAAAACATTACTTCCACTGTAAAAAAAAAAAAATTCCATTGGAGTCTTCCAAAATTCCATTTGCTTGCTTTGTTGATTATCCAAAAAACAAAAGTGAATTTGCAAAGCCGACAAAGAATAGGTTCCCAGTGAGAAAACATTTGTCATGTTTAAGGAGAAGTATCACATTAGGTTAACACAAGGCATTTCCAAATTATTTATTTTGTTTTTTTTTATTATTCAAATGAATTCTAGAATGTATATTTGTGTTGTTATTAGGAACTGAACTCTGTGTCTCTGCCAAAGATTTCTTCTGGATCCAATGGAACTCTCAAATGGTTTAATGCAATAAAATCCGTAAACAGAAAAAAGATACGCACAATGCAAACGCAATGCTGAAAATTATTTTTGTCATTTAGTTGGGACAGAAGTCGTAAAAATCTGGGAGCGAGTAGTGTTACAAAGCACAATACACAAATGGGGTCTGATTTACTAAAATGCAAATTCATCTCAGTTTTTTTATGGAAACAAAGTTGACCAAACCCCCTTCCGTGAATTGGAGTGACAAAATCAAGCATCAATTCGTATTGTATCTAAAACTAGATTTGTTCAGATTATCGGACAAAAATCGTGACTTTATCGGATTATCCAGTGCAGCTCACAATGTCAAGTAACAACTTCTGGGACATCTGAAATTGACTTCTACATGACCTCAACAGGTTTAAGATAGCATATTTTTTGGGGTATGATAAATCTGTAAAATTTGAAGAAATTTTGAGTTTTCCCCTTAATAACCTCAACTAGAAAAAGTCGAGGATTAATAAATGGGCCCCTTACAGTCATGTTTAACTTAACCAAGCGAATGCTCTCAGGTGGTTACACTGTGGTTAGTGTTCATATTTAAAATGAATGTACAAAAAATCTGAGCTGAACCTATGTTCCCATACTAATTAATTATTAACATATATAATATAATATAGCGCCAACATATTGTGTAGCTCTGTGATTAATGCAAAATTGGTATCCTAAAGATTTAGCTAAAAGGAAAAACATACAATAGCTTGTTTCAGAGTGAAGTGCTACTCTCTCCATTCATACGTCTGACACCAAAAGCCATTTTGTTTATTATCATCCCAGGTGCTTTTGGAGTCCTTGACACTGGTATTAAGCAATTTGAATGACAAACCAGTAGGAAAGAACGGTGAAAAAATGCAAACTAATTGACCTCCATTTTTTAAAAATGTTTTTTCCATTTGCAATTTTGCAATTTTCAGTTTCCATTATTTTTACGATATGAATGTGTGAAAACATTATATGTGTTCATGATATATTCAGCTTATCAAAAATGTCCTCACTTTCCCAATATTTTTTTGTACACTGCAAAGTGTTCTACTGTAGTTCTGGTCCCAATTCATCTTAATTTTGAGAAATTATTTGAGAAAATTGAATGTAAATTGAGTCTATAGGAAACTCACACTATCAATATACTGTATCTTAAGTTGGAGAGTAGACAAGAAATCATTTCTCACTGAGAAAATTCCAAATTATGTATCTCTTGTTTTTTAAACAAATTTATTCTGAAACGTATGTTTTATGTTATTAAAACTGGAGCTCTGTGTTCAGAATCTATATCTCTGCCAAAGATTTCTTCATGAGCCTCTGAAATACACAAATGGTTTCATTCATCATAGTCAGTAACAGAAAATGAGGGAAATGACTGGAAAAGTTTGTTTGAGCTTTGAAAAAATGTCATGCAAATCGAGTCTTAAGGAAACTCAATCACATTTTTCTCATTCAGAAATTGCTAGATTTTTTGAAAACCACTACCTGCATAAGGATAAATGCATTTAATTTTGCATCTTTAAAGGGATACTGTCATAGTTATAAACATTTTTTCAAAATGAACCAGTTAATAGTGCTGCTCCAGCAGAATTCTGCACTGAAATCCATTTCTCAAAAGAGCAAACAGATTTTTTTATATTCCATTTTGAAATCTGACATGGGGCTAGACATTTTGTCAATTTCCAAGTGGCCCCTGGTCATGTGACTTGTGCCTACACTTTAGGAGAGAAATGCTTTCTGGCAGGCTGCTGTTTTTCCTTTTCAATGTAACTGAATGCGTCTAAGTGTTGTCCTTAGATCTACCAGGCAGCTGTTATCTTGTGTTAGGGAGCTGCTATCTGGTTACCTTCCCATTGTTCTTTTTTTTGGCTGCTGGGGGGGGAAAAGGGAGGGGGTGATATCACTCCAACTTGCATTACAGCAGTAAAGAGTGATTGAAGTTTATCAGAGCACAAGTCACATGACTTGGGGCAGCTGGGAAATTGATAATATGTCTAGCCCTATGTCAGATTTCAAAATTGAATATAAAAAAATCTGTTTGCTCTTTTGAGAAATGGATTTAAGTGCAGAATTCTGCTGTAGCAGAACTATTAACTGATTCATTGTGGGGAAAAAAAATTCCCATGACAGTATCCCTTTAAGAATATTACAGAATCAGACACCATTGTCAAACAGGAAACTATACTATTTGCTGCATGTGGTTTTTTTTGGCCACCTAAACGTACATACTTTATAGAAAAACAACTCAAGGAATGTTAAATACATTTTAGAAATATAGGTGTCAGAATCCACACTGAATTTCTATTCCCTCAGCTCCTGCCTTTTAATGTTAATAAGAAGATTGATAAGAAATAGTGAAAATTCAACAAAATGCATTCAAATCTACGGATAAGAAAAAATCATGTCATTTTTGCTCCTAAACTTGGCAAAAAATTGTGTTCATCACTGATAAGAAATCATTAAATGCCAGCAGTTATTTGTAAGATAATATCCCTCTGGTCTACTATGAGGATGAGGTTGATACGCATGTAAAAACATTCATAATTTAGAAAGATGCTGATGAAAAGTTGTCACTCCTTAATGCTTCCCCAGTGGCACATATAATATCCATATGTTTCTAAGGCTGTCACTGAGCAGTGCTTAGTACATGGGTTATGACAAGGCATGAGCATCTCAACACAATAAAGCTAAATTCAGAACTTTATGATTAATGATGCTGATTTTGCTGCTATATCGCTGGGGCATGAACGAATGAACATTTTCTTGAAAAAGTAAAAGTATTGATTCTTGGAGGCTGAATGCTCAAATTCATCAGCATTCACAGAAAAGTCAACATGGCCAGTGTCTAAAAGTGAATTGACTTGTAGTGAAATGTGCTGCTTGATGGAGACCATGCATTAGTTGGTAGGCAGTTGGATGGTCTATGGGACCAAAATGAACATCACTCATCAAACTGATATGGGTTTGGAATGATGTTTGTAATGGGTATAAATTGTGTTCCATATTGGATTTGTATATAGCCAGAATAAAAAGTTGAGAGTAACCATCTTTAAGGTTTGTGCTATGTTTGCTTCATATTCTCTTGATGTCTAATGCTACTATGACCCTTGATTGATGTATAGTAAGAAACAAATCTTTGTCTTGGAGTACATATCACAACTCCCTGTTAATCCACTGAGTGGATCTCAGTAGAGAGAGGTCCAACCCCAGTCACTACCCAGTTGACAAATAACTTTACACAGACACTGACACAAGGAATCTACAGACCTGGTTTTACATCTTCTACTTGGTTTCTAATGGGATCAAAAGGCAGTCTGTCAAAATTTCCTCCCATGAAGCCCATAAAATGAGTTATTTATAATTGGCTAGCTTTTATTTGATTTGGAAATTAACTGTTTTGCCCGTCAAGTGCAAAAGTGGCACAAATTGTCGTCAATGAAAAAACATGAAATCCTATTGTGCCTTATCTGTACAAATGCAAGAAAATATCAAACTTACACTTGAAGTAGTAGAATTTCATTTTGTCTGGGAACAGAGCTACTCACCAGGCTGTGTGTCGTTCCACATTTCGATTTCATATCTTTGAATTTTTTCTAAACAGGCTTCTTCCTCTTTCTTAATTATGCAGTAAGGATGCATTGAGGCAACCTGTAAAACAAAGAGGCATTGAGGAGGAGTCTCCATGTTGAACTACCTGACCACTTTATAATCACGGAGTTTATTAAATAACATATTCCAATATCAAGGGGCAGATATATCAGTGTTGTGTTTGTTTTTCCGCAATTTGAGTAAACATCACAAACTCGAATTAGGGTTTCAGAAACTCAAATTAGCGATTTATTAAGAGCAAAAAAAATATTAAAAACTTGGAGTGTAAACATACAGCATCTAAAAGCATCTAAATTCAGCATCTAAAAGCTGGTGAGCTTATGTAAAAGTGAGTTGAAGTTGTCCTAGGAAAAACTTTGAATTTTCAATTCTAGTTTTTCAAAAAAATTTGAAAGTCTGTAAACTCTTTCACAATTTGTGATTTTGTTGCATTCGAGTTTTTGTTTACATTTTAATCAATGGAGTATTCAAGATTCAAGGTTTTTATTTTAACAAAAAAGTGCTTCCAAGGGGTCCATTTATTAACATTTGAATTCCGGTTTTAACTGCAATTTATGTTTTTCAAAACTCAAATGTTCAGCATTTATTAAGCCCCAACATTGCAAACAAATTGAATGCAAAATTCACCATCTAAAAAGTGCCCAATTCATGTAGAGGTCAACGGTAGTTGTCCTAGCAAAGTTCAAGCAATCAAGTTTTCCAAGTTTTTCTAAAGTTGGTAGAGTCAAAGAAAATTATGAGTAGAATGTGATTGCACTGCATTTTTTTACATATATGAGCCAAGGGGTTTTCAAGATTCAAGTTTTTTTTAGTAAACATTCAAGATTAATTGAAAAAAAGCTTGAGAATTTACATATCTAAATTCTGATAAATCAGCTTCCCTGTCTGGGGTAATTTAAGCAGTGAAGACCTTGAAATTAATAGTAGATTGTTCTGATTGTTTCTGGAATGCCGATGTTAATAAAATAAATTTAGCAGTTGTGTACTTTATTTATATTTGACAAAAACCAAGATGAAAGTGTTTACAAGACTGTTGATATGTTTTCAGTTGGTTTGTAAGGGTTGCAAGCAAGGGAGAATTAAGCAAGCCTTGGGCCAGGGACATTGTGCCTTACAAAGTTTGAGGGTACAATTATAGTACAATTGTGGGCTGCAATACCACTACAGACCTCTGGGCTTCTCCAATAATAACTGCTGAAGGCATATTACAAACAGGGAGTCTCAATTTTCCAGGAATGTTTCAATATGGGGAGAAGAACTACTTGGTGGTCTACAAACCCTTGGCCTATATCAGTCACACCTCTTCAGCCATGGCTGCTGTAGTAGTGATGGAGAGCTGTGGGGTGGAGTGAAGGCCAGAAAGGGAGGAGGTATTATTTATAGTGATGGGCGAATTTATTTGCCAGGCGCGAATTAGCGGCGAATTTGCGCGATTCGCCGCCAGCGAATAAATTCGCGAAACTCCCGCGAAAATTCGCGTCAAAAATTCGCCGGCGTCAAAAACAATTTTTTCAAAAAAAATGGACGCCAGCCTCAAAAACGGGCGCCGGCGTAGAAAAATGGGCGCCGGCGTCAAAAACGAGACGCCGGCGCCGTTTCGCGAATTTCGGGCGAAATTCATGAATTTTTCGGCGAAGCGAAACGGCGCAAATTCGCCCATCACTAATTATTTACACCATGTTGTTTGCTTTGCTCCACCCTTGAGCACATCACTGTTGTAGCTGCCATTACTGAAGAGTTGTCAGCGCCTGATGCAGGTAAGTAAAAATAGGTCTGCAGCGAGGCAATTTGTTAGATTTTTATCAGCAAGTGATGCTGACATGTAACTGGAAACATATTCGTGTCCCTTTAAGAGTTTTTAGAAAAGCGCACATTAAACCCTAATTACTAATAGTTTATGTTTTATTGATTGCGTTGTGGAATTATGTTTCTGCTTTCTATTGTTTTGTGTATGTGTTTGCATCACAAATGCGCAGTGTCAAAATGTGTCATGCACTTCACTTCCATTGCCATGATTCGAAACGACTTTGAGCTTTATCCTTTAATATTGCATGGAGTGTTCTAAATTACCGTCATTTTTCAGGCACTTAGCAGAAATGAAAGAACAATCTAATGTGATATCCTTTTTAAAGTGATTTAGTCATTTCTTTATTAATTTCTGACAAGACAAAATCATATACATTTGTGAAAGGAGCCGCTGATTCATTGAGATCTTTTGAGCTTAAAATGTCTCTTATTACACAGATACGATAACCTGGTTAAAAAACTGCCAGTTGTCACCTCTTTGTCTATTATTATTGATAGATCTGTTTAATGGAATATCTCAGGTCGGATTGACTCATGACCCATAATTTCTTGCTGTGCTATATGGTGCTGCATTCATTAAGGGGCAGATTTATCAAAGGTCGAGGTGAATTTTCAAATGAAAATATTTGAATTTCAAGCTTTTTTTTGTGTACTTTCAACTAGGAATTAGTCCAAATTCGATTTGAATTTGAAAAAAAAAATGTGAAAATTCGTGTACTGTCTCTTTAAAAATGTAACTTTGACCATTTGCCATCTAAAACTTGCCAAATTGCTTTTTTAGCCTATGGGGGACCTCCTAGAACCTATTTTGGACTTTGAAAAATCAAAGTTTTAATTGGTAAAAACTTTGAATCGAATTTGAACGAATGCGCTATTCCTTCGAATTTGGCCGAATACGAAACCTATTTGATCAAAAACTGGTCTATGCGGCCAAAAATAAACTTTGACTTAATTTCAGTTGGTCTTTTTGAATTCGACCCTTGATAAGATAAATATGCCCCTAAGTAGCAGTAATTAAAAAAAAAAATATATATATATATATATATATATACATGCATACAATATGTCATAGGTTGTCAAATTTCACACTTAGGGGGTATTTATTAAAACTCGACTTTTTCTCAGTCTAATAAAAAAAAAATTAGACCAAACTCCCAAACCTGAATCTCCTTAATTTGCCAATAACTTTTCTCCAAAATAATGTCATGACAAAATTATGCATCGATTCAAATTTTGCAACTTTCTCTAAGACTATTATCAAATAAAGACAGTGCAAAACATCTTAAGGGACATCTGCCTACTTTGACATCAATCATTATTTTGACATCATTAACTCTCTTCCTAAAATTAAATATGTTTCACACTCTTTCTCATTCTTTTAGCATCTTATCTAAGCATATATAATAGGGATGCACCGAATCCAGGATTCGGTCCGGGATTTGGCCAGGATTCAACCTTTTACAGCAGGATTCAGATTCGGCCGAATCCTTCTGCCCGGCCGAACCAAATCAGAATACTAATTTGCATATGCAAATTAGGGGCTGGGAGGGAAATTGACTGACTTTTTTGTCACAACACAAGAAAGTAAAAAATGTTTTCCCTTTCCCACCTCTAATTTGCATAAGCATATTAGGATTCGGATTCGGTATTCGGCGGAATCTTTCACAAAAGATTCAGGGGTTCAGCCGAATCCAAAATAGTGGATTTGGTGCATCCCTAATATATAACAATGGTCTACTCTAAGATATTAATAGGGATGTAGCGAACTGTTAGCCGGCGAACTATTTCGCGCGAACTTCGACTGTTCGCGTCCGCCGCAAGTTCGCGAACGTCGCGCGACGTTCGCCAATAGGCGTTCGCGTCAAAAATCGTTCGACCATTCGACCATTCGATTCCTTCGACTGCTAAAATCGAAGGATTTTCGTTCGAATCGAACGATCGAAGCCATTGGATTGAATTAAATCATTCGATCGAATGGCTTCGATCGTTCGATTCGAACGATTTGATCGAACGATTAAAATCCTTCGATCGTTCGAATCGAACGATTTTCGGATGTTCGAAGTTCGCGAACTGTTCGCGAACTGTTCGCATTTTTTGCCGGTGTTCGCGAACGGCGTTCGCGAACACATACTCGGCGGTTCGCTACATCCCTAGATATTAATAAAATAAAGACTTCTATAAGGAAACCATTGTGTAAATCTATGTTATAACCATCATTTTTATATCATTAGCTTTCTTCCAGAAGGTATATTTGGTTCTCCTTGTTGTATCATATTCAATATCAATAAAGGAAAATCTATAAGGTAATTGCTGTTTACAGTTGTATAGTATGTTAACTACTATTGTGATATCATCAACTTTTGTGGTATCATCAACTAAAAATACAGTTGGTTGCCTTTGCTTTAGCATCATCTACAGACTAGTGATGGGCAAATCTGTGCCGTTCTCTTGGCCGAAAAATTTGTGAATTTACTGCGAAATTTTCGAAACGGCAAAAAAGTTTTGAAACGCATTGAATTGAATGGGTGTCAAAATAATCTTGACCATTTTTATAAGCGCAACTTTTTTGACGCACGCTAATTATTTTTTGACTCCCAGATTTTTCGCTGGCATATTGTTGCTGCAATTTCTCAAATTAATTTGCTTGCGCCGAAATGTGGAAATTCGCTAGAAATTTGCGAATTTATTCTCCTATCACTACTACAGAGTCATCAAAACATTCATAGGCTATCCTAAGTAGGGATGTAGCGAACTGTTCTGCTGCGAACTAGTTCGCGCGAACTTCGACCGTTCGCGTCCGCCGAATGTTCGCGAACGTTTGGGAACGTTCGCATTTTGAGTTTGCGTTCGTTTCGAATACAAATCGTTCGACCATTCAACCATTCAAATTCCTTCGACCGCTAAAAATCGAACGATTTCCATTTGTTCGAACGATTGTAAGCATTCGATCGAATGAAAAGCATTCGATCGAATGGCTTCGATCGTTCGATTCGAATGAAAATCCTTCGATCGAATGATTAAAATCCTTCGATCGTTCGAATCGAACGATTTTAGCGGGTGTTCGAAGTTCGCGAACTGTCCGCGAACGTTCGCATTTTTTGCCGGTGTTTGCGAACGTCGTTCGCGAAAACTAAACCGGCAGTTCGCTACATCCCTAATCCTAAGGTAAAAAACAGATCATAGATATTATACATGTATGGTATGTAGAGTCGAAAATAGTTGAGAGAGAGAGAGAGAGAGAGAGAGAGAGAGCGAGAGAAAGAGCGAGAGAGAGAGAGACTGTATATAATATTGGTTTATAATTAAGTGTAAGAGTATAATACACATAAAATATTCAACAGATTAACCACCTGCTGCCTCCAAACATATGCAGGGAGCTGAAGTTTTGATTTAAATAGTAAATCAAATATTAAAATATGAAATGACCTTCAGTTAAATACTGTAGTTGAGTTGATTTTCAAGTCTAAAATACAGGCACAACAAAGAATATGTACTACAAGCAGTCAATGCTGCGTGCGACATTATGATGGCTGCAATGATTTAAAACCAATGAACCAAGCTGATTAAAGTAAATTTGCAAGTGGTAATTTATTTATTTCATTAGAATTTGAAATCTGACATTTTCAAATTTTAAGAAAATTATAATTTGAAATTTTAAGTAAAATATTTAAATTATTTAAAAAAAAACAAATCTGTTCAGATGGACCTATTTTCATTATTTTTTTAATGAGTTTTTTGCTTATTTTATTTTTGATTTTAGTACAGTAGTGTAAATATGATACCAGAAAGCGGTAATACCAATAACTTACATATTTCTAATTTGTTCACCTAGTTCTGTCTCATGGGTTTGTCCCTGAATTTGGATATCATTAACTTAGGGGATGTTTACTAATGATGATAAGCCTGATGGAAGTTTGGGGACCTAGAATATTATAGAATATTATTCAAGAAAGAGACTTAGCTTAAAGTGGTATACAGGCATATATTAGATATAGTATATATGTGACTACAATAAAGGCTACCTTATCACTAGGAGAATATAGTAGAAGAGGTGTAAGGTTTGCTACATGTCTAATCACCTATATAAACCAGCAGTTTGCATTTACTGGTTGCCTGTTTAAAAGCAAATATATTATTGACCGCTTTGGGTTACTGCACGTGGGCAAAATTTGTTCCTTTAATTGTATATGGGGGTAGATGGGTGAGACTGGCAGTTTGGTCAAAAGAACAGAAGATGAAGACCTAAAGACTTCTTACTGTACCCCAATGCCAAACTGCACAACCCTCCTTTGAGCTACACTAGAGACAGGACCATCATTAGATGGGGACATGCTGGAGCCCTGTCAAAGGCCCAACTGGGCGGATCAAGGGCATGGTCAGTGGGGTATATGGTGCCCAACAATTGACAGCAACCATGTCTACAGGTGGAGACACAATGCTGTGGAATAAAAATGTAATCAGGACCTCTGCCAAAATGTACATCAATCTGCCCTCCCAGCCCATTGTATGAAGAGATGGAGGTTTAGGCTCCACCAGAAAGTGGACTCTAAGTTCCAGAGACTATACCATTTGTCTCAAATACATACTGACCTTCTTATCTCTGTTAAAGGGGAAGGAAACCTAGCGGCGCAAACCCCCCACCCCCCATCCCGTGTGTTGCCCACCCTCCCTCCTCCCCCCTGGCCTACCCGTCCCGCTGGGCAAATGCCCCTAATTTGTTACTTACCCTTCTGTGCAGGTCCAGTCCAGGAAGTTCACCGACAACATCTTCTTCCATGCAATCTTCTTCCTGCTTTGAATGGCGCATGCGCAGTAGGATCATTTCGCTGGTACGATATACTGCGCATGCGCGTGACTTTTGGCGCATGCGCAGTAGATCCGTACCGGCGAAATGATCCTACTGTGCATGCGCCAAAACGCCGTTCACAGCAGGAAGAAGATCGCGTGGAAGAAGATGTCGTCGGTGAACTCCCTGGACTGGACCTGCGCAGAAGGATAAGTAACAAGTTAGGGGCATTTGCCCAGTGGGACGGGGAGGCCAGGGGGGAGGAGGGAGGGTGGGCAACAAACGGGAGGGGGGGTGGGGGGTTTGCGCCGACTAGGTTTCCTTCCCCTTTAAACACTATTTCTATTGATAACCATGGCATCAACTGTCATTGTAATCACTGGACCTCAAAACTACTTGGCTGGTTGCAACCCTACTGGACTATATTAAAGTACCAACTAACATATATTTCTCGGCTGGGTGGGGGACATTAAGTACGGAAGAGCACTGGGGCCAGCAAAAAAAAAAAATTATGGTGAATTATGACTTTTAAAAGTCATAATTATGACTTTAAATCTCATAATTATGACTTTTAAACTCATAATTATGACTTTAAATCTCATAATTATGACTTTTAAACTCATAATTATGACTTTAAAAAGTCTAAATTATGACTTTTAAACTCATAATTATGACTTTTAAACTCATAATTATGACTTTAAAAAGTCAAAATTATGACTTTTAATCTCATAATTATGACTTTTATTCTCATAATTATGACTTTAAAAAGTCGAAATTATTACTTTTAATCTCATAATTATGACTTTTATTCTCATAATTATGACTTCAAAAAGTCGAAATTATGACTTTTAAACTCATAATTATGACTTTAAAAAGTCGAAATTATGACTTTTATTCTCATAATTATGACTTTTAAACTCATAATTATGACTTTAAAAAGTCGAAATTATGACTTTTAATCTCATAATTATGACTTTTAAATCTCATAATTATGACTTTAAATCTCATAATTATGACTTTTAAATCTCATAATTATGACTTTAAATCTCATAATTATGACTTTTAAATCTCATAATTATGACTTTTAAAAGTCGAAATTATGACTTTTAATCTCATAATTATGACTTTTAAATCTCATAATTATGACTTTTGCAGTCCTGCTTGCAGCTGAGCTTTCATCTACACAGGACATTACAGGCAGGGCATTTGGCTGCAAGCAGGACTGCAAAAGTCATAATTATGAGATTTAAAAGTCATAATTTCGACTTTTTAAAGTCATAATTATGAGTTTAAAAGTCATAATTATGAGATTTAAAGTCATAATTATGAGATTTAAAAGTCATAATTTCGACTTTTTAAAGTCATAATTATGAGATTTAAATGTCATAATTATGAGATTTAAAAGTCATAATTATGAGATTTAAAGTCATAATTTTAACTTTTTAAAGTCATAATTATGAGATTAAAAGTCATAATTTCGACTTTTTAAAGTCATAATTATGAGTTTAAAAGTCATAATTATGAGTTTTAAAAGTCATAATTATGAGAATAAAAGTCATAATTTCGACTTTTTAAAGTCATAATTATGAGTTTAAAAGTCATAATTCTGAGATTTAAAGTCATAATTATGAGTTTAAAAGTCATAATTATGAGATTAAAAGTCATAATTTCGACTTTTTAAAGTCATAATTATGAGTTTAAAAGTCATAATTATGAGAATAAAAGTCATAATTATGAGATTTAAAGTCATAGTTATGAGTTTAAAAGTCATAATTATAAGATTTAAAGTCATAATTATGACTTTTAAAAGTCATAATTCACCATAATTTTTTTTTTTGCTGGCCCCAGTGCTCTTCCGTAATTAAGAAATGGATTTAAAAACAAAAAAATACAACAAAAGCTCCTAGATTGCTTTAGCAACAATTCTATACAGTATGCTGTTAATTAGTCTGCTAGCAAAGGCCAGGGTTTAACATGATAGTTTAGGTTCTGCTCTGTCTCTAACAAGGAAAAGTTCCACAGCCTGAGTGTCTGTAATAAGCCCCTTTTCAAAAAATTACATATCATCCAATGTCCATACATAGACCCTTTCACATTAATTAGACAACATTCATGCTTATTAGTAGCGTAATTAAGGATGAAGAGACATCAGTCTGTAAAGGAACAGACGTACAAGCAGAACGTACACAACAAGAAGATGCCCATTAAAGGGCAGAAATGATGGTCTGTGTGTCCAATTTAACTTGATGATTTAATTTAGATTCCTGCATTGGAACTATCGCCATACGTTGTCTAAAAATACCCTGCATTTAGATATAATTAAGCAGCACTTTATATACTAAGGCTGGCTCGTTAGATCATTCTGGAATATCTCTGGCATATTTTGCAGCCCTAAACAGACATTGTTCATCGTTCACAACCCCAGTGGAGCTTACAATCTACACTGACACTTGTGCAAAAGGTTCCAGAAAATAATAGGTCACAAAAAAACCTTTAAAAATGACCTTAACATTCATCATTATGAAACTGGGAACATTTGCTCTCTCTTTTTTCCCCTTTTTTTGTAGTAATTGAAATCTTGTTATTAAGGAAGAGCCAGGGTTAGAAATGAGTTTTAAGGTCCACTGGGTTATATAGTAAAATTACATCAGGGTAAATGAAATCAGCTTTAATTTCCGACAAGCCTCTGTTTTGTGTCTTAAAAATTAGATCCCATTTGCAGTGATTAGTTACAGAATCAGGTTTGTGACTCCCTGATAAAAGCAGCATAAAATGAAAAGTGGAAACCAGCAAAAAAAAATTCTTCCCATAATTTTTCGCCTTGTTATATGGTTCTGTGTAACAATAACTGAATGATTAAAGCACATGCTGTGCGGCAGGGCAGCTCCCTCACTTCCCATTTCACAATGTTTCACCTGCACCCGCAGAGAACAGCAAGCCGGGATGGGGGAGCAACTATAACATGCGCCTGTCACATGTAACCACCATCTGTCTCAGGATGTGGATCAGGGCATTCCATGTTTGTAATGATTTTATAAATGAGCCCATTCTGTGATTTTTCAAAAATATTTGATCTAAAAAATACTTGTATTGTTTTTCAAATAAACTGGGTGGAACATTTATGCAAATATAAATAGATCCATTATCTATCTCTCTATCTATCCATCCATCCATCATCTATCATCTTGCCATCCATACATCCATTATTTATCTATCCATCAATCCATCTCTCTCTCTCTCTCTCTCTCTCTCTCTCTCTCTCTCTTTCTCTCTCTCTCTCTCTCTCTCTCTCTCTCTCTCTCTCCCCTATCTATCTATCATCTATCTATCTATCTATCTATCTATCTATCTATCTATCATCTATCTATCTATCTATCTATCTATCTATCTATCTATCTATCCATTATCTATCTATCTATCATCTATCTATCTATCTATCTATCTATCTATCTATCTATCTATCTATCTATCATCTAGTTATCTATCTATCTATCTATCTATCTATCTATCTATCATCTATTTATCTATCTATCTATCTATCTATCTATCTATCTATCTATCTATCTATCTATCCATTATCTATATATCTATCTATCATCTATCTTAACTGGTTGGTAAAACTAACCAATAATAAATCAGGCCCTCAGACTTTAGGACTCTGCTGTAGAATGGTTTTGGTTAAAAACCCCATTATATCTTTACCTGCATTTTACACACGACCTCTCTTGTGATGGGTGAATTTATTCTCCAGAATTCACTGCGAATTTGCACGATTCGCGAAACGCCTGCGAAAATTCGCCAGCGGCAAAAAAAAATTTTGCCTGCACCGTTTTGCGAATTTCGCGTGAAATTTGTGAATTTATCGGCGAAACTGGGCAAATTCGCCCATCACTAGACCTGTCCAATCAGAAGTTCTCTGTATAGGGAGTACCCTTCCTATACTGATATTTGACTGTTGTATGCTCTGTAGGGATGAAGCAGGGAGCCTAACGTAGTGTTTAGATACTGGTGTAGACCCCTCTTTTTTCAATAAGGTACATAGAAGATAATATATAGCTTCGCTCTTAAAGTACCAGGAGCAGCATTTTTGCTGCCCCTGGTACATAGTGGGGCGCTGCCGCCTGAGGCGACAGCCTCAACTCGCCTCATTGGCGAAGCACCCCTGTCAGCATGGCATCAAAATAGTGGAATGTAGACCACAGGCAGGTGCTAAATAAAGCCCATTTACTGAGACCTGGAATGCAAGTGCAAGAACACTAAGGAGCACAACATAGTGCTCATTTATAGAGCACTTGCATCCAGAATTTCTGTCCTTGCTGACTGCCATAGTGTAGTAAATACAGGCCTGCCACGTGTAATGGACATATAATTACAGCTCTAGTGGTGAAAATCCATTGAGCTGCTAAATGTTGTCGATGTGGTACTAATATCTGATCTTCTTAATGGAGGTTGACACATAACAGTCCTCCATCTATTGGGGTTATTTCTGCTTGGGAACATCATTATTTTAAAGCTCTCCTCCGAAACCTTTGCCATTTATCCCATGAGATATCAATAATATTCTGAGGAACATATTAGAAAAAAGGTACAGTTAGCCCACAAGTGAATAGTCCAATACCAACTGTAAAGACTCATAGCCTAAAATTTGGCATGTGTCTATGTTTTTTATTACTTAGCCTTCTCATTTGGCACATGTACCCCAAGTACACAAGGCATTTACTCTAGCAATCTGATAACAACTACAATGAAAAAATGGAAATTGAAGTAAAAAAACATTAAATAAAATTCCCCCCATTTTAATATTTATAATGCTGAATTCCCCGCTTCTAAGGTGCTGTAGAATCCATTTATTGAATTTAACTTAGTCTCTCCTGCTAGTCAATTCTGTAATTCTGTTACTCTGACAGTAAGAACTTTTCCAAGTAGGAAATTACCTTTCCAGGAATCTCAAGGGATGGTCTCTAGTCCTCATTAAATGCCTGCCAGTGAAAGATCCCCTTGAGAGACCTATTTGCATTGACCTGGTATATATATTTGTAAATGGTGATAATACCCCATAAAAAACGTTCCATATTCCAGGGAGAACAAGGCAGAGCTTGACAGTCAATGCTCCACATACCTTAAATGTTCCAATCTATTGTACAGGTTTGGGACCTATTATCCAGAATGCTCGGGACCTGGGATTTTCCAGATAACGGGTCTTTATGTAATTTGGATCTTCATACCTTAAGCCCACTAGAAAATGAAGTAAATATGAAATAAACCCAATAGGCTGGTTTTGCTTCCAATGAGGATTAATTATATCTTAGTTCGGATCAAGTACAAGCTACTGTTTTATTATTACAGAAAAAAGGAAATAATTTTTAAAAATTTGGATTATTTGATAATAACGAAGTCTATGGGAGACGGCCTTTCCATAATTCTGAACTTTCTGTATCATGGGTTTCCGGATAATGGATCCCATATCTGTATTCATTTCTTGACTCTTTCCTATAAAGGATTTATTTAGTTATAAACTAGCAATGACAGGACCACACATTAAAGCAGCAGGTTAGGTGGTGGGAAGACTGAGGATGGTGGGAATGGAAAGACAAAAAAGGATCTTGGCTATAAATAACTTAATTATAAAATTGACAGATATTAGCAGATGGCGCCTCGTTAGCAAACAAACTGAGTATGTTCATCAAGTCATTGACAGGTAAGTACTAACCATAGAATGGAGAAGGACGAATTTGTATTGCATTAAGCAAAGCAATCAACGTGCAATCAAGATAGATCAATATATATATATATATATATATATATATAGACAAATACAAGAGTCCTCTGCACTCAACCCATTATCAATATATTTAAGATAGCGACATTTTGTGCATTCTGCTACTGAAAAATGCCTTACCCTTTAAACAACACAGGGATTGTTTGTCCATATATTGCAATATATTTAAGCTGAACAACTACGTCAAAGTCATCCCATATCTGGCCAGTCCTACACTCAATTTTATCTGATTCATTAAGAATTCTATTGCTTCATTATACATTTTACACAGGGACTAAGTTTTACCTGCAACTTACTTGCTGCTTTAGCAGCTGATTATACATTGTTTTGCCTCTGCACGTCTGGAAGCCAGGACCTAATGCTAAAGCAAATCAGGATTTTATATTGTTCTTCAGGATGACATTTAGCAGACTATGTTACTTGAGTATTTACATATTAAATTTATAACGTCACTTATTGTTTCTTCTACATTTCACAGTTTGACAGCTGGATCACTTCTAAACCCTCATGTGTCTTGTAATATTAAAGAGTCCCAGATGTGAACTTTATAACATGTTGCAGAAAATACGGTTTAATAACCTACAGTTCCTATTTAATACTGTAAATTCTTGTGATAATTTTTTTAACTTTTTTGTTTGTACTAAAAATGTTGGACTTGGGTCATTTATTGTGGAAGCAGTTCAAGAGTAGGGATGTAGCGAACTGCCGAGTATGTGTTCGCGAACGCCGTTCGCAAACACAGGCAAAAAATGCGAACAGTTCTCGAACTTCGAACATCCGAAAATCGTTCGATTCGAACGATCGAAGGATTTTAATCGTTCGATCGAAGGATTTTCGTTCGAATGGAACGATCGAAGCCATTCGATCGAATGATTTCATTCAATCCAATGGCTTAGATCGTTCGATTCGAACGAAAATCCTTCGATTTTAGCGGTCGAAGGAATCAAATGGTCGAATGGTCGAACGATTTTTGACGCGAACGCCTATTGGTGAACGTCGTGTGACGTTCGCGAACTTGCGGCAGACGCGAACAGTCGAAGTTCGCGCGAACTAGTTCGCCGGCAAACAGTTCGCTACATCCCTATTCAAGAGGAGTGGAGATGTTCTGAAAGTTTCTTGTCGTAGAGATCCCAAACCATGGAGGTGCCTAAGGCAATGTTATAGCAGCTGATGTCCTAGGAAAGAAAATTTGGAGTCAGGCCCAGATTTGTGGAAAGGCCACCTAGGCCCGGGCCTAGGGCAGCAGGATTTTAGGGGGCGGCATGCTGCTCAACCACACCCACATTGGTTCAAAAACACTGGGGATGCGCTGGAGATACAATAATTTTTTAACTTTCCTGTGTGCCAATCCCCATTGCTCGATACTGGGCCTAGGGGCGCCCACTATGTAAATCCGGCCCTGTTTGGAGTGGTGAGTTGCCTGACTTCCATACCCGCCAAAGGTAAGATGGTACTGCCGCTCCTAACATTTTGGCACACCTAGTAAATAGGGATTTAATTGTTCTTTAATAATATCTCTTTACAGGGCATTGGGATTACATTTCTAAGGTAATGGTCTACATATTTAATAAGATTATGCCCATCTGGGCTTCATGGCCATATTCCATGTTGGCTTTTGAAATGTGATTGTAATACCACAGGATAGCTAAGAATAAAGTCTGCAGCTGCTCCACCTGAGAATAATGGAACCATATTCAATTTGAAAACTGAGGAAGTCCACTTTCTTATGGAGCCTGAACCTCCATCCCTACATAGAATGGGCTGGGAGGGCAGATTGAAGCACATTTTTGCAGAGGTCCTGATTACATTTGTAATCCAGAGCATTATGACCACTACCTGTAGCCATGGCTGCTGTCAATCATAAGGCACCAAATGTCCACCTGATTATGCCCTTGATCCACCAAACTGGGCCCTTGCCAGTACTCTAGAATGGCCCAATCTAATGATGGCCTTGCCTCCAGCCTGCAGTTTGGCACTGGGGTACGTTAAGAGGTCTTTAGGTCTTCACTTCATCTTCTCTTCTTTTGACCAAACTGCCAGTCCCACTTTTCTACCACATATGTAATAAAATGCATTCATTTTGCCCATTAACAGTAACACATAGCAACCAAAAAGATAATGGCTGTAAACCGGGTGACCAGTAAATGCTTCCTGCCAATTGGTTGCTAAGGGTTACTGCTTCTGGATAGAATTAGCGTCTTTTAATACAGAACCCCAAGACAACTGGTCTTGCAACCTGGTCTTGGTTGTTATCTGATTGTGTTTATATATGGAAAGAATAGCCAAGTGGTCTATTGATAACTTATTATGTGTATTCATGGAAAGCCTAATAGGCACTCTGTGTAAATGGAACTTTTACAGGAAGAAAGGTGAAATTTGTGTTTATGTAAGATACCAATAGCTTATAACTCTATCCCAGATTTTTTTTATGGGGAATTGAGATTTCCTAAACCTTCATTATTCTGCGCCTGATACTTTTCATTGCAACAATCCTTCCTCTCTTCCCCCCTATCCCTATTCTCTCTCTTTCTCTATCTATCTTTATACCATGGCACTCTTTTTTAATATTATGCCAAGTGTAATCAAATAATTCCCGTTGCCATTGTGTTAATCTGTATTGATTCATGAATGGATATGCAATCTTTTCATTACTGTGCATGTGCTAAAGCTTCCGTTGGATCAGGATGCCAGCAATCAGTGAGACATTGTCTTCTAACAGCGATACTGTACCTAAAAGCTCTTCATGAATAATGGGTGGAATGACAGCAATTCTCTGTTTCATTTCTTGATGAACTTTGAAAAAATATTGGGTCTTTGCTAAACATTTATCTATCTGCCTTACATTCCTGCTTCTTTTCACACACTGCTACTTCTACTTAGCAAAACAAGGATCTCAAACCCAGTTGCATCACCATGCTGTTCATGTAAACCTCATCTCTCTGTCCTAGCTACATTGCCTCAGGGTTCCTTTTTTTTATTGATAATGATTTTTGATTATAATGCTCTTTATGATTCATCTGATCATGCCTTGGTTACTGTGCAAGCACTCATCCCAAGTAGAAAGAAGTTGCAGTAGATATTAACCAACACCAAGAAGGGGACCCATCTTTCTACAGTAACACCTTCTACCTGGTGATTCCCTAGAGAAGAGTTAACACAGAACTGCCAACAGATCTAATTTTGCTAAAGTCCAGCCAAAACTGTTATTCCTATAGACTATATTGTAGAAAAATATATCAATTTCAGGTCAGACCCAATAAAATATATATTATAAAGGTTGGACTGTGAATAAAGCCTTGACTTTGTTCAGATGACACACATTCTTGACACAAAGTAAGCATCTCAATGAGCTAAAATAGATGGGTAATCTACAAAAGAATTTTATCTTCAGTAGTCACTGGCTCTACATATGCTGATCAGGAAACCCTGTACTGAGCAGTCAATAAGGGCAAAACCAAAATCTGGTGATCTTGGGACTTTTTCCCCTGTATTGCTTCTGATCTATTGTAGACAAAAGTGCAAAATAATGCATGTAGAGTGTATCAGTCCAAACGTAGTATATGAAGTTGAGTATACCATTCTCAGAATGGGAAAATAAGAAAGTGGCCTCGGTTTTGTTCTTTATAGACAATTTAAAAGTGAACAAGTAATTTAGCCAGTCAACAGAAAGGCAAAGGTTCAACAAAAACTAATATTACTACATTTTATTTTATGGATCCAACATTAGATGCTTGGAGCTTCAGTGGCACACGTTGCTACTGCGGGAGATTAGTCGCCCAGTGGCAAATCACCTCTTCTTCGGGTGACTAATCTCCCCCAAATGCTGGCTAGAATGTAAATCGCTGGCACGATGGCACTTGGATCAATTCGGCTTTCCGAAGTTGCCCGAAGTTTTCTCATGAGGAAAATGAAGCGTTCCGAGTCCCATCCCACTGGCGATTTACATTCTAGCCAGTGGGAAGGCATTTAGGGGAGATTAGTTGCTCAAATAAGAGGCGATTTGTTGCTGAGTGACTAATCTTCTCCAGTAGCAGCATGCACCACTGCCCTTAAGGGTGGGACTCCACGGGTGATTTCGTCGTGAATCGACGCGCTGTGCACAAACGCAGGTGTCAAGTCGGATGCAATGGAAATCAGGTAAGTAATAGACACGACTGTTGGATGCAGACGATGCACACTGCGACTTCATCCAACATTTCCATATCTTACCTTATTTCCATCGCATCCGACGTGCCGCCTGCGTTTTTGTGCAGCGCATCGGGTTGCACCAAAATCACGCGTGGAGTTCTACCCTTACAGATTAGAAAAAAGGACAAGCATATTTAAAACCACAAGAGTCAGGAAAGGTCAACGTTTGTCAAAAGCTAGCATTTTCTGGTCAAAACTTCTGATGATGGGTGTTGTGGACTATTGAACCTGGTGCAATGGTTGTGATTTTTATTCCACTACCCCAACATGTATTTCATCCATCTACATGATTAGAGGAAGACGACCTACTGTAAATATTTCCATGTGAAACGGAGTTGTGATTGGTTACCCACATCCTAATTTTCTTTTGAAGGATAACCATAAGGACATGGCCACCATGCAGGTTATAACACAGATAAGAACCTAAAAGAATGAATGGGATGCTCATTTGCTACTGTATGTTAGCAGGTTATGTGTTGTGGTCAGACCTCATCAAACTGTAGACATGTATGTAAGCTTTCATCTTGACTTTACATTTATGTACAGCACCATATGCTGAGGTTTAAAACAAGCAACCAAGTAATTGCACAACTTGACGTTAGTTGATAACATGGCAGGCCCTTTCCTTTTCTTTATTAGAGGTTTTGTCAATCTCCAGTCCCCTCTTGCAGTCCATCTTTTGATGAGGCCTTCTTAGTTCCCTTTATAGATCCATGCAGACATGGTAGAAATAAAAACCATGCTACATGTATGGGAATATCACTCTGATGGCAGCTAAAACAAGTTGAAGCATGGAGTCTATATCGGCTAATTCACAACATTGTCATTTTGATCCATTGGGGCAAAAATAATAGTCATTAAAGAATTATTCTGTATCAAAAAGAAAAAAGTAAAATTCATGTTTTGATTTCAAAAAAATATGTAACCATATAAAAATAGTGGCGATATATATATATATATATATATATATATATATCAATTTCATCAGCAGCCAGTTCAGTCCAATGTCATATAATTCCACTGATGAACGTTAATACCTGACTGGTTGATTTGAGTTTCTAAACCAGGGAACAGCTGATTGTTATAGAACTTGCGATAAACAAACTACTTCCCATGGCAGAAACTCGTTTCTGCTCTTTCCATTTACAAAGCTCTCTGATAAATTCCCAGTAAAAATAAATATTGCTATAAACAATACATAAATCTTGACTTGAAATGACATTCTGGCCCCAAGAACGGATGTCTTATCTTTCCAAAGTACATAGATAAACCAAGGCTCATTGTAGAAGGAAATAATTGCAGACTGTTAAAAGCACCTGCATTGCAGTCAAGTTTAATATTCACTTCTATCACAGAGCCAATTTTATGACTCATGAATTTCATTGTTTTCTTTTTAGTGCCTTTTATAACGTGAAAGAAATCGACTTCACAAAACATTCCTATGGAGCGTAAAGCTGACTTGGGTTAATGTTTAAAAGCATTACTATACTTTCATTGTACCGGCTCACAAAATAATAGCAGGACTCAACAAGAACGGATTTTATTTAGTATACATAAAGGATGAGAACGGCAAGAAACAACAGACTTAAAGCTGAAGAAAGATTCAAATTAAAGGGATACTGTCATGGGAAAAAAAAAAATTCAAAACGCATCAGTTAATAGTGCTGCTCCAGCAGAATTCTGCACTGAAATCCAAAAGAGCAAACAGATTTTTTTATATTCAATTTTGAAATCTGACATGGGGCTATACATATTGTCAATTTCCCAGGTGCCCCAAGTCATGTAACTTGTGCTCTGATGAAATCCAATCACTCTTTACTGCTGTACTGCAAGTTGGAGTGATATCACCCCTCCCTTTTCCCCCCCAGCAGCCAAACAAAAGAACAATGGGAAGGTAACCGGATAGCAGCTCCCTAACACAAGATAACAGCTGCCTGGTAGATCTAAGAACAACACTCAATAGTAAAAACCCATGTCCCACTGAGACACATTCAGTTACATTGAGAAAGAAAAATAGCAGCCTGCCAGAAAGCATTTCTCTCCTAAAGTGCAGGCACAAGTCACATGACCAGGGGCAGCTGGGAAATTGACAAAATGTCTTTTGAGAAATGGATTTCAGTGCAGAAGTCTACTGGAGTAGCACTATTAACGATGCATTTTGAAAAAACATGTTTTCTGATGACAGGATCCCTTTAAAGTTTTAACCAAATAGTGTTCTTAAAGGGCCTTTAAAGGATTTTATAACCCTTTGCCTCTGGGAATGCATTGTGACTGTAGGATAGCAGGTATAGTAGGGAGAGATGGTGCCTATAGTAACAGTGGATAATAGTCTCTGGGAAGGGAGTGTGACTGTGGGATAGCAGGTATAGTAGGGAGAGATGGTGTCTATAGTAACAGTGGATTATAGTCTCTGGGAAGGGAGTGTGACTGTGGGATAGCAGGTATAGTAGGGAGAGATGGTGCCTATAGTAACAGTGGATAATAGTCTCTGGGAAGGGAGTGTGACTGTGGGATAGCAGGTATAGTAGGGAGAGATGGTGCCTATAGTAACAGTGGATAATAGTCTCTGGGAAGGGAGTGTGACTGTGGGATAGCAGGTATAGTAGGGAGAGATGGTGCCTATAGTAACAGTGGATAATAGTCTCTGGGAAGGGAGTGTGACTGTGGGATAGCAGGTATAGTAGGGAGAGATGGTGCCTATAGTAACAGTGGATAATAGTCTCTGGGAAGGGAGTGTGACTGTGGGATAGCAGGTATAGTAGGGAGAGATGGTGTCTATAGTAACAGTGGGATAATAGTCTCTGGGAAGGGAGTGTGACTGTGGGATAGCAGGTATAGTAGGGAGAGATGGTGCCTATAGTAACAGTGGATAATAGTCTCTGGGAAGGGAGTGTGACTGTGGGATAGCAGGTATAGTAGGGAGAGATGGTGCCTATAGTAACAGTGGATAATAGTCTCTGGGAAGGGAGTGTGACTGTGGGATAGCAGGTATAGTAGGGAGAGATGGTGCCTATAGTAACAGTGGATAATAGTCTCTGGGAAGGGAGTGTGACTGTGGGATAGCAGGTATAGTAGGGAGAGATGGTGTCTATAGTAGCAATGGTATAATAGTCTCTGGGAAGGGAGTGTGACTGTGGGATAGCAGGTATAGTAGGGAGAGATGGTGCCTATAGTAACAGTGGATAATAGTCTCTGGGAAGGGAATGTGACTGTGGGATAGCAGGTATAGTAGGGAGAGATGGTGCCTATAGTAACAGTGGATAATAGTCTCTGGGAAGGGAGTGTGACTGTGGGATAGCAGGTATAGTAGGGAGAGATGGTGTCTATAGTAACAGTGGGATAATAGTCTCTGGGAAGGGAGTGTGACTGTGGGAGAGCAGGTATAGTAGGGAGAGATGGTGTCTATAGTAACAGTGGGATAATAGTCTCTGGGAAGGGAGTGTGACTGTGGGAGAGCAGGTATAGTAGGGAGAGATGGTGTCTATAGTAACAGTGGGATAATACATTTCAAAAGGACACAGCAACAAAGTCCAATCAAAACAACCTAGACCCCAATATATCATAATTGTAATATTTAGTAGTGAAACTGAATACTCACCTGAGAAGCCATGAAACCCAGAAACAACAAGACTCTGACTGTGATCGCCATTTCCAATAGAGGCAAATATATATTCAGTATATCTTGAAATAAACTCTCCGCTTATCCTCTGAGAGCAAAATTATCCCTTCAACAAAGGCTTGAAATTTCAGCGCAGGTCCCTGTAACAAAAGGGAAAAAAAAAAAGTGAGTTCCTAGGAGTAGCAGATAAATTATAGCAATACAAGAGCTGCAGGGCCTGGGAAATGACAGTGGGATTGAACCGCGGAATATTGTATTTTTTCTTTTCTTTTCTTTGGAAAACTCGTTGAATCATAAGTGTTCACAAAGGAGGCAAATAATAGCTCCTGCAATACATCTAAACATATTGAGAGTGCAGTTGCTGTGTTTGCATTCACGCCGTGCGCTAAAGGTGGGACTTTTGACCCGCGTTGCATTTCTATCCATTATTTATTTTCCCAACTGTGTTCGAAAAACGCCGGGACGGAAGACTTACAGCGTTTAACTTAGTGTGATGCCAGTGTTGTGTCTTATTCTAATACAAGCCGAGCTTCAATGTGCAGCACTAGTAATTGGTTAATCATAATATCTATGAGCACAAACAAATAACCCAGGTTAATTCCATCATATTCGGAAATATAATTACCGCTATCAGCTCGCCCAGATTCTATTGATATACTATACACTAATTAAAGGGGTTGTTTGTCTTTAAATAAACTTTTAATATGATGTAGAGAGTGATATTCTGAGACAATTTGCAATTGTTTTTCATTTTTTATTATTTGTGTTTTTTGTGTTATTTAACTTTTTATTCAGCAGCTCTCCAGTTTGCAATTTCAGCATTATTGTTGCTAGGGTCCAAATGACCGTAGCGACCATGCATTGGTTTGAATGAGAGACTGGAATGTGAATAGGAGAGTAGTGATGGGTGAATAAATTCGCCTGGCACAAATTTGCGCTGAATTTCCGTGCTTTGATGCCGGTGAATAAATTTGCAAATTGGTGAAATATCGGCGGCTTCAAAATTTTTGGGATTAAAAGTCGTTTGCGTCAACATTGGCGCGCGTCAACACTATTCGGACGCCCATTGACTTTAACGCCAGAGTTAGCTTGGACGCGGGCGTCAATTTCAGTTTTTCATGATTTTTCATGAAAATATCCGATTTTCACAATTTGTTTGTGAAAATGTCAGAATTTCACGATTTTATCGTGAAACTTTCCGATTTCACAATTTTTCCGCAAATTTTTAGTCGTTTCGCGTATTTAGCACATTTTGCGGGAAATTCACAAATTTTTCCGCAAAAACGGGACAAATTCGCCAATCACTTTAGGAGAGGCCTAAATAGAAAGATGAGTAATAAGAAGTAGCAATAAGAATAAATATCTGTGGATACCTTCTGGATTTGTTGTAATACTACCAAACTTTTAAAAAAGTTGTATACACTGTTGTATAACAATAGCGTTACTGCGCTGTGTAAATGTGCAATAACATTTTTTCTCTAAAGTCTACTTTAGCCAAATTAACCTACGAACATTTTTACCCACCATTTTTGTTATGGTGGAGAGATTTTGGCATAAAAAATAGCTGTAAAAATGTTGTTGGTACGACTAATTCTCAAAAGGTCATATATAAGTCACCGAAAAAGCCACGCCCACTTTTTAAGGGCAGTTTTTGAAATTTCCTGTAGAGGTGGGAAAATTAGGCAAAGTTAGTCTGGGAACAAGTTGACGCAATTACAACATTTTTATACAATGTTTTTACAACATTTTTGTTGTAACGGGGACATTTTGGCATAAAAAATGTCTGTAATATTTTTGTGGGTACAACTAATTCTCAAAACAGTCATATATAAATTACAGAAAAGCCACACCCACTTTTTAATGTAATGTATTTTTTAAAAAATTAGTCTGGGAACAAGTTGACGCAAATACAACATTTTTGTTATGGCAGAAACATTTTGGCGTAAAAATGTTGTGAGCATGACTACTTCTAAAAGAGGCCATATTTGTCACAAAAATAGCCACCCCGACTTTATAATGACAGTTTTTGAAAATTGCCGATAGAGGTTGGAAAAATTAAGCGAAATTAGTCTGTGAACAAGTCGACGCAAAAACAAAATTTCAGATGACGATTTTACAACAGTTTCTTAGTGGCAGAGGCATTTTGGCATTAAAATGTCTGTAAAAATGTCATGAGTAATTCTCAAAAAGGTCATATATATATATATATATATATATATATATATATATATGTCACAAAAATAGCCACTCCCACTTTTTAACAAGCGTTTTTAAAAATTGCCCGTAGTCGTCGCAAATACAACATTGTCAGTAGAAGTAGGAAAAATTATGCAAAAACTGCCTGGGAACAAGGTGGCAAAAATATAACATTTTTACAATGTTTTTATTACATTTTTGTAAAATTCCCACCATTGAGGTTATGTAATAAAAGACGCTAATGCCCAGAAACAATAACCCAAAGCAACCAATCAGCAGGAAGGATTTACTGGTCACCTGTTTTAAAACAAACACTTATTAGGTTACTGCTTCTGGCCAAACTTTGTGTCTTTTATTACATAGGGGGGTTTATTTATTTATGAGTATCTGAAGAGTCATTTATGGGGTCAAGTGCTGTGTCCAATGGGCAATTTCGGAGGCAGTTTGCAATGTTTTTGAATTAGAATCTGCATTTTTCAGATGCAACAGAGAGTTAGTAGTGGTAAGTCACTGCCAGTGCTGATCCAAGCTGCTTCTTGGCTTCAGATGATTGGTGGTGAAAGATTAAAGGGGGATCATCTTTAAGTTAACTCTTAGTATGTTATATAATGGCCCATTCTAAGCAACTTTTCAGTTGGTCTTCATTCGTTTTTTATAGTTTTTTTAATTGTTTTCTTCTTTCCAGCTTTCAAATGGGGGTCACTGACCCCATCTAAATACAAATGCTCTATAAGGCTACAAATGTATTATTATTGTTACTTTTTATTACTCATCTTTCTAATCAGGCCTCTCCTATTCATATTCCAGTCTCTTATTCAAATCAATGCATGGTTGCTGGGGTAATTGGTAGCCAAACAACCAGATGTCTGAAATTGCAAACTGCTGAATAATAACTCAAAAACCACAAATAATAAAAAATTAAAAAATAAAAAAAATATAAAATCAAATTCGATCAGAATATCAATCTCTATATCATACTAAAAGTTATTGTAAAGTTGAACAATCCCTTTAAGGTTGATTTCGACTCAGCACTACAGACATTCACAGCTTCGCCTTGCGTAGATTCGCCAGGACAGCGATAATTCACTAAAATCCCAAATTGCGTCCAGGGCGCCGAACGCTAGCGAAGTTGTGCTAGCATTACAGCGCCAAGCAAAGCAAAGTTGCGCTAGCGTTACCTAATTTGCATACGGCGGGAAGTTAGCGTTCAATGGACGCATATGTTGCAGCAAATACATCACATTACACAAGCCCAGGGAACCTTAATAAAAGAAAATACAGTTGTTATATTGCCCTATGTTAGGAAATGTAGGGGGGAAGCCGGTTACCCCCAAAAAAAATTACGCTCTTTTGCAGCCTATCACCCTGAAAAAAGTAAAAGACGCCAGTGTTTTTTGGGCCTTAGAAAAATTTTCAACTATTTTTAAGGAACTCCTATCTACTCTATTGCACTTCGCCTGGTTTGAGGTGGCGAAGGCAAGTCTGGCGCAAGAGGTAACGTTCAATAAAATCTGCATCTTAGTGTATTTGCGTAGTTACATCCATTCGCCAGAGCCCAAATTTGTCTGGCGTTAGGGAGCCAAGTACCAATAGAGTCTATCTCCTCCACTAGCGAAGTTACGCCAGCGTTAATCACTTGGCCCTTTAGTAAATTAGCCCCATAGCATGACCTGGATGAATGAAGATCTTTATAGATTGACCTGTATCCTTCATATTTGCACAGCCAACTTTTTCAAAACCACACTATATTGCTGCCCAAAAAACAGGGATGTTGCTGAAAGCCAAAAACCCCAAAATAGTAATTAAAGAGTATCAGTGCCTATCCCAAATATATAATGACAGCTCCCAGCTTTAATGCATTGAAGACCTGCCATGACCGCCTATTGCCATTGGCTTTCACATAATGAAGTCTCTTGTCAACCGAAATAAATTGTCATTTACTTTGTTAAAATGAAGGAGAAATTGGCTGTCGTGCAAGTGCAGAATCGTATTATTTCCTAGCTGCCATTCCATCGCACTCTCAGCAAGTGTGAGACGGAGAGAGACAGATAACATTTCCAGTGCCGGGGCAGACGATGTCCTCGGTGACATTCTCGGTGGTTATGGTTCATGAGACTAACTTCATTACTTCATTAGCAGGATTATGAGGACGTGCCGTATCCGAGGCTATTGCGGGTGCTAAGCAGGTATTGTCACCTTATTAGTACAGTTTAGAGAGATGTGTTTGCAATTCACATTCTGATATCACAGCCAAGGACACAAAAATCGAATTCTTCCTCAAGGAATACATTCATTTACAGATGGAAGCATACTGAGCTGAGACCCAATGGTTTAGTACATAGAGGTGTTGCTGTTGCGTTTTGCATGATGTTTTACTCTGCTACCCTTGGTTGGTGGTTAAGTGTTGCCTGTGCTCAGCAAGCAGTAGAGTCTCAGGTGATGCATGGTGCTTGGTGACAACCTCACACCCTGGTATTCTTATGCCACAGTTTTGGTGGCATTCAGGAGCACCTCCTAATGAGGAATGAGGCTTAGTCATGGCAGCAATGGGTTGCTAAAACTCGAAGCAGCTAAGGGTTTAAAAGTCAAAATGATTATAGGACTCATTTACTAGACACCATGTTTTAAACCCACAATGTGGTGCTCTTTGCACCTCCAGTATGAAGCTTAAGAAGATAAGTCTAACTCAGTGGTCCCCAACCAGTGGCTCACAAGCAAAATGTTCCTCCCCAATCCCTTGGATGTTGCTCCCAGTGGCCTCAAAGCAGGTGTTTTTTTAAAAAAAATGTATAATAGGACTCATTTTAAATCGATGGTCATTTTTTGACACAAATTTTTACAATTTTTAAAATTTTTACACAAGCATAAATTTTTATGTGCGACTATTTTGTCCAAATGCATTAAAGTCAATGGGGGTCCATATAATTCTGATGTGCGAGAGTTTTGACCATTCAACATTTTTTAAGTTTTCGCTGACTAATTTTTGTTGCACTTTCTGGAACACATTAATGGGCCCAAAACATGAAAATTTGCCGTAAATCCATGCCTGGCGAATAAATTGGCCCATCACTACTCTTTTTGCTAGACGGCATGTTTTTAACCCACAATGTGGTGCTCTTTGCACCTCAAGTATGGAGTTTAAGAAGATAAGTCTAACTTAGTGACCCCCAACCAGTGGCTCATAAACAACATGTTGCTCACCAACATTGGATGTTAATCCCAGTGGCTTCAAAGCAGGTGCTTATTTTTCAATTCCAGGCTTGGAGGCAAGTTTTGGTTGTATAAGAACCAGGTATATGGTCAACAGAGTCTCATGTAGGCTGCCAGTCCCCATAGGGGCTACCATGTAGCCAATCATATCCTTTATTTGGCACTCCAAGGACATTTTTCATGCTTGTGTTGCTCCCCAACACTTTTATACATTTACATTGGACGGTGAACATGTATGTGGTGAATATTGGGTCCTCATTTCTCATCATGTGAGTTTGATTCCCAGTAGTTCTTCCAGTTAGTGGGTCTATGGTATTTCATTATAAATTTAACCTACCGGTGTATTTGTGGACTGAATACTATGGAGGGCAATATCTTTCAATAATAATAATTTTTAAAATGTCTTTTCTAAGGCAAGCTGTTCCCACTGTTCTGAATCAGATGATTTGATATTCACTTAAGACCAATCAGGGTGCAACTCTCATAAACACGAATATATAAGAATATGCAAATAAATAACTTTAAGGAAAATGTTTTTTCTGGAAAAATAAAATGGTGGAAAGTCATACTTTGGAATGGGGTATATTTCCCTTTAAAGACATTAGCATGGAACGTATCATTTTTGTTTCCAGTTACATCCTCTGTAACATCAGTAATTTGTTTTCAGCTTGACAGGCTCTCTACTAATCACCATGTGTGCAGGGCAACATCTGCTCTTTAACACTTTAAATAGCCTTCTCCACTTATTGATATGGTATACAAATTGGTACAATAAATGGGCAGTATTTGTTTTTGTCATGGTTCGTTTTTTTTTTTTTTTAAACGTGCATAATGCAATGAGTTGAAACCTGCAAAACTTACACTGGGTGTTGCTGTGGTTTTGGTGTAAATTTTGTGTCTTGATGGGAACTCATAGTAAGAGGTCCATTTACTAAATTGTGAAAAAGTGCCCTGTAGCTCCTGCATTTAGTCTTCTTTGTGTTCTTCTTTGTGTTCCTCTTGAGTGCCAGAGGGGTGGAGCTTCTTTCAATGTAGGCAGGAGGTTATTAAGGAAATATTTAGCCTTTCTTTTAACCTTATATTAGTTTATTTTAGGTGTTACTTCTATGTAGAACTACATACAACTATCGCTGGTAGAGTAGTCTTTAAAGCATACTCAGATACTGAGAACAAAACTCTTCCCTTGCCTGGTAAGGATTGATATTGCGGTATCATAGACAAGACACAGATGTCTATGATAGGTGATGGTGGGGGGAAATGCTTAAATGGGCATGATCCTTGACTTCTACTTGAGCCTAATATATTCAGGCACCTCTTGTGTTGACCATTTCTTATAGTATTTACAGGGCACCTGAAATTTAAACAAATAGCCTACTTAGTAAGGGTCTATTTATGATTCCAAGGCTTTTTAGCGCAATAGTAGTTTTCTCAAAGTGACTTTTTCATAATTTATTAAGTGTAAAACCCATGAAATCCTCACATACAAAAAGTGCGCCATGTCAAGCTAATGTAGTAGTCAATGTAAGTTGGCCTTCTAGAGCTTTTTAGGAGATCAGATGGTTCATTGTTGTTTGAACATTCCTTCTCAAAAATTTAGAGGTTTTCAGATTTTTGCACAGTGGCTATTTTCTTTTGTGCCTTTTACAATTTGATCGCTTAATAACTTTCATGGCATTTGTAGTTTTAGTGAAAGTTTAATCGTGGTTTGCAAAACAACTAAAATTCCACCTTTAATAAATGGGCCTCCAAGAGTTGTCCAAGACTCCAACAGTAGAAGTTATTCATGTTCCAATAACTTGAGTAATGGGGAAGCAGTAAATACTTCCCTGGCATTCCTTATAAAGGATTTTTTTTGTTAGTTACATATTATATAGATATACAAGATATATTACAGCTGTTGTAGCCCAGGATTTTGTGGAAACTATCCAGCCAACTGTGAATTCGAACATCTCAGGGTTCCCTCACTACTCCTGGTTTGATGCATTTATAAGTTTGGCATGTATTCTCTCCCCAACTGACATTTATTGCCACATTCTTGAACTCATATACTCATACACTGTATCATTATGCAATGACTATTTGCAAATAGTCTACAAGAAGGTCGGTTGGTAAAATATATGTATATAAGGGGCAGGGTCAATTTGGTGAACCCCTCCCAACAGCACCAAGTTTCTCCCTCCCCCTTTGATTGCAAACACACTGGATTAATTGACAAAATTCAACCTAACCCATCCACTCCCAATCCGCACTTGACCCAAACCCACCCGGCACATATTTTTATAGACCCCCGCCCGATCTGCCCATCTCCTGGAAGGGGTGGGGCAGGCACAGACCTATAAATAGATCCTGCCAGATGAAAAAGCCAGCACAGGAAGGTCACAGGGGTGGAAAGTAGAAGAAAGAGTTCAACCTGAACCCGATAACTATTTTCTGAAGTCGACCCAAACTGGCCAACTCTCGGGCGAAAAAGGCCACAACTTGTTTATTAACAAATTTACATGCATAATTAATATATGAACATTAACATCTGCAAAGTATAGGGCCAATGTAACACTACATCCAACATTCAAGAATAACTTTGTGAAACCTCAATTAAAGTCAAGAGTGAAGAGCCTGCCTGGTATCACTCCCAGGTGTGGTTTTTCTTCCTGACTCACACCTCTTCCACTGGGCCCTTCTATTACTTTGTCCCCAAGGTCTGTCCCCTTCTACAACCTCCACTTCATAACTCTAACACTGACTCCTCACAAGGGAAGCTCCTCCAGTTATGATTATACCATTATACCATTCTCTACTAGGATGGGCGAATTTATTCTCAAAACTGCCGCGTCAAAAGAAATGGACGCCGGCGCATTTTCAAAGGTGAATGTGAATGTGCGCCAGTGTCCAAAAACTGACACCTGCATCAAAAACGAGACGCCGGCTCATTACCCACAATGGGAGATGTTCAAGGTAAAAGAGAATGCATCTTCACTTCCTTCTTTTATTAAACCCTTGTGTCTCTCCGCCTCCTAACAGGCTACACAAACTACATTCCTATAATTCCTTTGTTAATTGGGTTCCCTACTTCTTAACCCTGTCACGGCCCTGTTGTTACCCAGTTTCTGGCTCACTCCACCTGGGCATTCTTTCTAGTTAGCTTCTTTATAGGTAGCAGGTCCAAGCAGGTAAAAATGTAGGGTGCAGGTCCGGGTCACGAGTCAGAGTTGGGTTTGGGTTTCAAAAATTGGTTCCAGAATAGGACTTTAGTGTAAGGACATGATGGATGATCATTTGACATGCCAGTTGTAACTGATTGAAACAGCTACTGTGAGTTGTTATTTGTGAGTTGTGTGATACTGTTTTGTTGAATGCTATAGATTCTGGGAGAGATAGATCTATTAGAAGAAATGCCCAAGAGAACATTAGTTGATGCAGCGATAGCAAGTTACTTTTTAGTGGGCCTATCATAGTTTGTTTGGCATTATGTTGGTTTTGAGAAAACTAAAATGTAGGCATAAACAAACCAAGCATATTATGAATTGCCCCAGGTTTTGTGCCGAGTTCGAATTACTCTACAACTGGTCCCTCACCAGAAGGTACCATCCATTATATGCAGAGAACATTTCCATTCCTTAAGTACCTTCTAAAACTGGTAATGGTCTTAATCACTGGTATACAAGATAGAACCATCTGGATAATGTAAGAAAAAGGTTCACATTTAATCTTTACAATGCTCCACCATGAAAAGGGTAAATACATAGCAGAGGATACAACTCCATACATAGCAGATCATTATGAGAATTTAAACTTTCCCCTTTAAATTTCATTGCAACTTAAAAAAGTATAGACTTTGACTTTTATCTTTGACATTAAGAAGACAAACAGAAAGAATGAGCAATTTAATTACCATGGCGTGCAACTACTGTCTCCATCTTTTGCTGCCAGTGAGGCGATTTAAGAAAAGCTTTTCCCGATGACTGGGACAGAGGGATGGGAAATAGCTTGTCCCCTACAGGCACAAGGAAATTATCTGACAGACAATCTGCTCTCGTGTTGCTTATTACTCAGGCATTAACTGACATCTCCTGCAAAGTGACGAATAAACTCAGATTAGGGGCACAAAGAGGTTTCATTAAATAATGGGATTAGGCCAAGGGCAACGGCAGCGCAGACAGAATATAACCGAACAATTAAAGATCTTTTCCATTTGGAAGGTAGAATATGTCATGGATAGTAACTCACATTACATTCTGATAATATTTTCTTTTATTTGCCAATGTATACCTGAATAAAATTAAAGATATACCTCAAAAATACAAGGTTCCTCATCAAAAAGATCTTAACATTGTAACACCTTTTTGGAAGCCATCCTGTTGATAGATGGTTGCTTTTGCTTCTGCTCCTTTTGGTACACGTGTCACACACAACATAGAAAACATAGAAAATACTACCACTTACAGTATGCTTTTCTTGGTTGACCCTTTGGAAGCTCTTCTAACTACCCTAAGACTGATATATTACAAGACCTCCCTAATCTTTATCTACGAGGTCCCACTTTGCTGACCTTCCATCTTCAGGGCAAATCTTCTGAACTGAGGCCTACTGTCACTGTGCCTCTTGAGACAATCCACCCCCCTCAAGCAAGGAATCCCAAAAATTCCAAAGTCTATAGAAGGAATAAATTATGGTGGTGGAATATAAACTGTAAAGACCCAACTCATGGTTGGAAGACCCAACTCATGGTTAAGAAATGTCTCGATTAAGGAGAGGACTAAATTAGTAATTATATCACTATTTATATATGCTGTTCACTTTGAATTAAAAGAGACTTTTAGCATTCCTACTGGTCTACAAAACACTTGGGGGTTATTCTTTAAAATCTGAATGTAAAAATTTCGAAAAAATGTAGTTTAATTCACTAGAAAACTCAAATTTTTATTCCCCGATGCTGCAAAAAGCCTGGATCCAAAAAACAACCTTCCCAGACCTGTGGAGGTCCTGTGTAAGTTAATAGGAGATGCAACTATCTCAATATGAAGTTTTTGTGGTCTGCACTAGATTTAGCTGGAGAATCTGAATTTTTTTAAAGATTCGATCGATGCGTTAAAAAGCCTGAAAAATTCATGGGATTTGGGATTTCTCAATATTTTATCAAGTTTTGCCACGATCCGATTAAATTGAGGCTTTTTTATTAATAAATAAGCTAAAATCTGGCATGGGAGTTTGGTTGTGTTTTTTTAAAATAAAATATTAGATAAATTCGGATTTTAGTAAATAAACTCCTACATGTTTCAAATGTACCTTGCCATTACCCTTAGGCTGGTTCCCCATCTATAGGAAATAGTAACAAGTAGATAGGGTTGCTTTGACTGATGCTGTTTTTTGCTTGACTGGTCAAAATGTATGGCAAAGGCCTAGGATCCCCAACAAGTGGCTCATGAACAACATGTTCCTCACCAACCCCTTGGATGTTGTTCCCAGTGGCCTCAAAACAGGTGCTTATTTTTGAATTCCAGGCTTGAAGACCCTGATGCTCAGGGAAAGAGGAATAGCCTACCTCAGTAGCAATATTGGAAGGAAAAGCAAGTCACTGGCACACAGGGGTAATGCTAGCAGTGCAAGCCCCTGCTAATTTATTGCATAATGCAACATGCAATCGGGAATTAAGACCCCCTTTGTCAAGCATTGCTTGGGGGTCGTTCTTCCTGAAACGTTGCATCATGCAATAAACCAGCAAGGGCTTGCCCTGCTAGCATCACCCTTGTGTGCCAGTGACTTACGTCCTTCCAGTACTGCCAAACAGAGTCTGTAGGCTGCCAGTCCACATAGGGGCTACCAAATGGCCAATCACAGCCCTTATTTGGTACCCAGGAAAATTTTGCATGCTTTTGTTGCTCCCCAACTCTTTGGCTCATGGGTAAAAAAGGTTGGGGATCCCTGGCATAGGCTTTTAAAACTCAGTCCCTGTTCCATATTTCCTCCCTTGCACTTGTCAGGACTTTTGCTGTTTTGCATAGAAATGAATGATCTTCTCACTCCAAATATGCTGCTCAGGTGGAGTCTTAAGCTCAGACACAGGACACACCAGCACAACATGGATAATTCTAGCAGGATTTAACCTTGCTCGTTTATTTGCGGATGCAACGTTTCAGGGCGTGTCCCCTTTCTCAAGCATACCGGATATTAGTGCACATACAAATTTAAAAGCATGACAATTAAGTTAATTAGTAAAACATGTTACAATCAATTAATGACACAAAGTGCAAGTGCATACATATAGGCCAGAACGAAAAATTGTTCCAAACTACAAAAATTCCAGAAAAAGTCATAAAAAATCCTTAGGAAAAAAAAATTTTTTTTGAAAAAAAGTGACAAAAAATTACTGTGTTCGTTTTATAAAAATATATAACCATTTTTCGTTCTGGCCTATATGTATGCACTTGCACTTTGTGTCATTAATTGATTGTAACATGTTTTACTAATTAACTTAATTGTCATGCTTTTAAATTTGTATGTGCACTAATATCCGGTATGCTTGAGAAAGGGGTCACGCCCCGAAACGTTGCATCCGCAAATAAACGAGCAAGGTTAAATCCTGCTAGAATTATCCATGTTGTGCTGGTGTGTCCTGTGTCTACACTGTTTTTGAGGTCGTCCAATTCCTCTAACATCTAGCACCTGGAATTCGTGTGACTTCGGAAGGCCAGGGTGTGCGAGTGTAAGTTCTTCTTTTTTGGAGTCTTAAGCTCCCCATAGATGCGACGATTCTTCTTGCCGAATAACCGATTTTAGGGAAGGCCGACCAATCCTTCGAAATTATCGTGCGGTTAGTGGGATTTGAACGATCGTACATCTTACGATTTTTCGGCCGACATCTGTCAGGAAATTGATCGGCCAGGTCAAAAAATCTTTGTCGGTCCCAGTGCAATCTATCTATGTTTGCAGGGCCAAGCAGGCAGCTCCCCTTTGTTTTCCTGGCAAATTGGTCTTTTTAGTTGATGGTCAATTCGTACGATCGTTCTGAGAAGATCGTGGTCTCACGATCAGGATCTGATCTTTTAAAAATCTTAACATCTATGGCCAGCTTTATTTGGAGCCCAAAGCTGCACTTACAAAGGCAAATGGTTGCACCAGTAAGGGGAAATGAGTAAAAGAAAATTAGAGGCAATACCGAAACAATGAAATATCTGTCATAGACAAGGGCTGAGAAGTACTGGAATGAAGGAAATTAACAAAGTAGGGGTGTTTCCACATTCATCTGTATGGTGCTTTTGTATTTCTCATAAATATGAGTACACTTCAGTGTACGATTATCAATCAGTGTTTTATAACATATTTTCATGGCTTGATATCCAGGAGGCCGTGGGCTGCTAGGAATTGCAGTTAGTTGTGCTGGAAAGCAGCTCCTTCATTCCCAAGTAACAAAGAATATTGATTTTGCTGCAGTCTAACGGCGAGAGGCATTATTCCTATCCTATTCCCGAGGTTTGCTGTGTAGGGTACATGATGCATACAACGTTAATTAGTCTTTGTTTTGGCATGGGCTTTTAAGTTTCCATGTTGCTTGTTACCAGGCAACCTCATCATCCCTAATTCACATTGTAATTTATAGCTGTTTCAGTTGCCTGGCTCAGCCAGTGATTGCATGCGGCACACGTCTCGCACAGCTGTCAGTAAAACAAATAGGGAGTAGTGTCTTCTCTCTGCATAGCAGAGGTGAAATCAGTGCACAGATGCACACCAACAAACATTGATAGATAGATAGAAATGCAGATGGGAAACACGCAAACATGTGCCCACGCAAGGTGCCTACTGGGGCCTCCTAAACGTAAGAAGTTCTGTGCCAGGCGCCTAATCGTACTCTAAATTTAAGATCAAAGCTAGATGCCTGGGCAATGGCACAATGTGCAAGAAACAAGGGATAAGATCAGGGTGCGTCTTTGCAGGAGAATCTGGATCAGGTTTGATGCTGCCAACTTGTCCAGAAGAAGCTTGTACATAATGCTAATTCTGAATATCCTCCCAAAGAGGCACGGTGGGGAACAATCAGGTGAAAGACTGTGCTGCTGCTTCTCTACTAGAACAGGAGGAGATGAATCACAGCCAGAACTGGGAGGGGAGGTGAAGTGTGATGGACCTCAACAGTAGGTGGCACCAGAATAGGTTTCTAGTACAGGTGAAGGTACCGCAGCTCAACAATTACCTACTGTGTGCTGAATAAATGTCATTAATTATCCATGTCTCCATGTGAGTTTCCATAGTAGGTAAGAAAGAAAGATAGATAAAATTGATAAATAGACAGATAGATAAATATAGATGATAGATAGATAGATAGATAGATAGATAGATAGATAGATAGATAGATAGATAGATAGATAGATAGATAGATAGATAGATAGATGATAGATAGATAGATAGATAGATGATAGATAGATAGATGATAGATAGATAGATAGATAGATAGATAGATAGATAGATAGATAGATAGATAGATAGAAAGGGGATCCAATGGGATTGGGTACTATTGGTCTCTAGATCTGATGCAAACTTTGCCACATTTGTTATATTGATCCCTTATTTCTTTCTTAGAAAATCAGAGGAAGGCATCACTTCAATGGCAATGACATTTAAAGTGAATGGCTTGACAGAGATTTTATGTCAGACAGTTTGTTACAATCTCTCAACCTACAACTAACCATTCAGATGAAACAAAGTAGTAAAAAGACAGACAGAAATAGTATGAAAGTTATGTCCGACAAATAATAGTGACAGTCACCCACTGATATCATCATTAGCCATGGTACCAAAAATGTCGGGATGATCCATACACGGTCCGAAAATCATACAAATCTTTGTTCCTTAGGACTATATCTTTCTGTCTATGACCAGCTTTACCGTTTTTAGAAAAAGGGGCACATATTTTTCAGTATGCCAAAGGTTAGCTGTTTATTTGCAGCACTTTCGGCAGTTTGTGGCTCAATTTAGTTGTCATGTCCTCTGCTCTTCACACATAATAACCACACTCCAGTGCCCTGTTGAGACTTTCTGTCCACCTGTCTGCAGATTCAAAGCTTCTCCCTTTCTTATAGCCAACACATCCTAGTTAAACATGACCTTGATCCAAAAGCGGTTTATAAGGAATACAGGGCTACGCTAGACCTACAACTTGGTTTCTCTATTTGGGTATGTTTTCATCAGGGGCTGTTACCCAACTAATGTCCTTGGTAGGGCAGCAGCTGCCCATGCTGACTAGTCCAAAATGCCATTCACCTCTGAGGAAAGCTATCATAGGTCTAATCAACCTCTAACTAGCAAAATTGCCCCTAGGTTCAAGGCTTCTACTTCTTGTTATTTTGCCAGACCAAAGCCCAAGCTCCAGGCCTGTATAAGCAGCAGTTCTGTATAATATTCCTGCATCATATACTGTATTGTACTTCAACTGTGTTTTCCTGAAGATGATTCATATTTGAGAAAGAAAGATGCTACTGTGTACTATCTTCCTTTTTTATAATAGGTTTTAACAATGTAGTCCTGGTTCAAAGCTACCCATGGTGTCATCTGAGAGCTAATTCCTCCTTGCAATTAATTCATTGTCATTAGCTGTACGTCATGCTGCTGATTTAAACCACACGGGCAAGATTTATGCTGCTATTTAGGGATGTAGCGAACGTCGGAAAAGAAGTTCGCGAACATATTCGCGAACTTGCGCAAAAATGCGAGTGGTTCGCGAACGGTTCGCAAACCCCATAGACTTCAATGGGAAGGCGAACTTTAACATCTAAAAAAGACATTTCTGGCCAGAAAAATGATTTTAACGTTGTTTAAAGGGTGCAACGACCTGGACAGTGGCATGCCAGAGGGGGATCAAGGGCAAAAATGTATCTGAAAAATCTGCCTGTGTGTGCTTGGAAGAGATAGTGTAGGGGGAGAGCTGTTAGTGATTTCAGGGACAGATGATAGTAAGTTTGCTGGCTAGTAATCTGCTTGATACTGCTCTGTATTGGAACAAAAAAATAAATAAAAGCAGTCCTTACAAGGACTACTGTTATTGCAGCAGTCAGCAGATGAGATCAGAAGCAGGACAGCTGCCCACTGCAGCTACATACAGAGCACTGCAGAGCTACCTAAGCTTAAATGTCCCTCAAACCCCTGCAGACTTCTGTCCCTCCAATAACAGAGCAGTATCAAAACGATTACTAGCCAGCAAACTTTCAACTGTCCCTGAAATCACTAACAGGCAGCAGCTCTCTCCCTACACTATCTCTTCAGCACACACAGGCAGACTGAAAAAACGCTGCAGGGCTTCGGTTTTTATAGGGAAGGGGAGTGGTCCAGGGGAGAGCTTCCTGATTGGCTGCCATGTACCTGCTGGTCTGGGGTGAGAGGGCAAAAAAAAGCGCCAACAATGGCGAACCCAAAATGGCGAACGTCGCGCGACGTTCTGTAAATCAGTCAAGTATTGTTCATCTTGATAAAATATATCTCAACACCAAAGTTGCTGGTTCTGTCCTGAAGTTTAGTTGAGGCCATCGGAATCCCTCAACATATTCTTTAGATAGTGTATTTGCTGAAAGCCTTGAAATAACACTATTCATTGCAGCTACAGGTATAGGGGAAATACAACTTACTTCTTACTTACTTCAACTACTACTTCTTTGCATATCTCCGTGCCTTCAGGAACAGTTAAAGGTATTTCTTGTTGTATGCATGGGCTGTTCCTTGAAACATGTAGAACAGTACCAATTATGCACAGAGTTACATCCAAGGTTTTGTAGAGAATAGATTATCTTAGAAAATCAGAATACCAAAAAACTCGGCTTATACTCGAGTATATACGGTAACTAACATAGTAGTCCAAGGATCAATATTCTGTGCACAAAATAATAATGAGATTCCTATTAATGTCTTATTAAAGGGGCAATAGTGAAGAACCATGAAACTGAAAGTACAGGTATGGGAGCTGTTATCCAGAATGTTCTGGAACTGGGGGTTTCCGAGTAATAGGTCTTTACATCATTGGGATCTTCATACCTTAAGTCTACTAGAAAATCATTTAAACATTTAATAAACCCAATATGCAGGTTTTGCTTCCAATAAGGATGATTTATATCTTAGTTTGGATCAAGTCAAGTACAAGTGCAAGTTTTAAACATTTGTATTATTTGGATAATGGTGTCTATCTATGGTAATTCGGAGCTTTCTGGGTAACGGGTTTCCAGATTTCATACCTGTAATTTCATTTAAAATTTCATGCCCCTTACCTTGTGTTTTAGAGAAACTGGGGGAGGAGAAGAAGGCAGTTAATTCAATGATCAGTGACAGTTATGTTCTGTGTAATGGAATGGGAAGGAGGAGGCTTGTTTATACAGAGCTAATTAGCTGATTATCTGAAGTCTAGGATTGGCAGGGAGTAAAGGTAAAGCAAGAGCATGTCAAAATTCATCCTTATAAAAATACTGACACTGACAATGTTTTGGTAATATTTTAAAAGAAAGCATTCCTTGACTTGTTTTTATCCACCCTTTCTCCCAAGCTGCCACACTTATGGTACAACAGCATCATTGTACTCAGATCCAGTGCAAACCCCTATTTACTAAAGAAATACAATTAAAAAGCTTTAGTATGGTAGGAAAAAATAACAAATGTTACATAAACGAGACTGAAAAATAACGCACCGACTGCAACCATTGCACAACACCACCAGTTCTCCTGCTTTGGCCAATTCTTGGGCAGCACCACATGTTCTTATATAAGTTATGGATAAAGTATTGGTATTTCACAATGGTATTCATTTAACAAAAAATATTATCGGTAAATGGCAGATGCCCCAGCTGGTAAAGCAACATCATATTGCCAAATAAATAGAAAATACAAGCCCTTTAATCCAAATCTTTAGTCCATTGCATGTGACAGGCACAAGGAATAAAATTTTGTTTCATAGTGATGGATGAACCTTTTATCTAAATGCTGGAACAATTGGAAATGTCGTGAGATAAGACAGAACTGTTCCACTCTGAGAAGAAGAGGAACAGAGATCATTATAACGTTGCTTCTAATTTATACAAAATTGGCTGAAATTCATAAATCCTGCAATTAGCTTAAGTGCACGGCAGGTCAATGCAATGCATTCAACATATCTCATCAGAAGCCCTCAGATAAAATATAACAGCTTTTGTGTTCGCATTGATTTCGATTTTGTTAATATAAAGCACTCAATAAAGAAAGTACATTTTTTGAATGTTCATTAACTTAATGTTGGGTGGACCCCAACAGGTACAGTAGTTAGAACTTCTTAACTGTATCCTGAGGCATAAGAACAATATCCCTGCTGATGATGGAGGTCCTTTATTGGAATATTCTACACCAGTGATCCCCAACCAGTGGCTCACGGGCAACATGTAGCTCACCAACCCTTTGCATAGTTAAATTAAATTGGGTTGAAAAAAGACAAAGTCCATCAAGTTCAACCCCTCCAAATGAAAACTCAGCATCCGTACACACACCCCTCCCTACTTTTGATTAAATTCTATATACACATACCTATACTAACTATAGAGCTTAGTATCACAATAGCCTTTGATATTATGTCTGTCCAAGAAATCATCCAAGTCCCTCTTATAGTCATTAACTGAATCAGCATCACAACATCACCCGGCAGTGCATTCCACAACCTCACTGTCCTGACTGTGAAGAACCCCCTACGTTGCTTCAAATGAAAGTTCTTTTCTTCTAGTCTAAAGGGGAGGCCTCTGGTACGGTGATCCACTTTATGGGTAAAAAGGTCCCCTGCTATTTGTCTATAATGTCCTCTAATGTACTTGTAAAGTGTAATTATGTCCCCTCGCAAGCGCCTTTTTTCCAGAGAAAACAACCCCAACCTTGACAGTCTCCCCTCATAATTTAACTCTTCCCTCCCTCTAACCAGTTTAGTTGCACTTAGTCTCGGCACTCTCTCCAGCTCATTTATATCCCTCTTAAGGACTGGAGTCCAAAACTGCCCCCCATACTCCAGATGAGGCCTCACCAGGGACCTATAAAGAGGCAGAATTATGTTTTCATCCCTTGAGTTAATTCCCTTTTTTATACAAGACAGAACTTTATTTGCTTTAGTAGCCACAGAATGACACTGCCCAGAATTAGACAACTTGTTATCTACAAAGACCCCTAGATCCTTCTCATTTAAGGAAACTCCCAACACACTGCCATTTAGTGTATAACTTGCATTTATATTATTTTTGCCAAAGTGCATAACCTGCATTTATCAACATTGAACCTCATTTTCCAGTTTGCTGCCCAGTTTCCCAACTTAGACAAATCACTGTGCAAAGTGGCAGCATCCTGCATGGAACCTATAGTTCTGCACAATTTAGTATCATCTGCAAAAATAGAAACAGTACTTTCAATGATCACCTCCAGGTCATTAATAAACAAGTTGAAAAGCAAGGGACCTAGTACAGAGCCCTGCAGTACTCCACTAACAACACTGGTCCAATTAGAAATTGTTCCATTTACCACCACTCTTTGTAGTCTATCTTTTAGCCAGTTCTCTATCCAGGTACAAATACTATGTTCCAGGCCAACATTCCTTCATTTAACCAGTAACCTTTTGTGTGGCACTGTATCAAATACTTTAGCAAAGTCTAAGTAAATCACATCCACTGCCATCCCAGAATCCAGGTCTCTACTTACCTTCTCATAAAAAGAAATTAAGTTAGTCTGGCAAGATCTATTACACATAAAACCATGCTGGCACAAACTCATAGTATTATGATTTGATATGAAGTCCAGTATCTTATCCTTTATTAACCCTTTGAAAAGCTTTCCTACCACTGACGTCAGACTAACTGGCCTACAGTTTTGAGACTGAGAACCAGATCTTTTTTTGAATAGGCACCACATTAGCAATTCACCAGTCTCTCGGCACTATGCCAGATCTCAATGAATCATGAAAAATTAAGTAAAGAGGTTTGGCAATCACAGAGCTAAGCTCGCTAATTACCCTGGGATGAATACTGTTGCTCCCAGTAGCCTCAAAGCATTTTGATTCATGGTTTGGAGACAAGTTTTGGTTGCATAAAACTAGATCTACTGCCAAACAGAACCTTCTGTAGGTTGACAGTTCACATAGGGGCTACAAAATGGCCAATTATTTTGCCCTTATTTTGCTCTCCAGGAACTTTTTTAAAGTTTGTGTTGCTTCTCAACCCCTTCATATTTCAGTGTGACTCATGGAAAAAAAAAGTTTAGGGATGGGGAGTCCTGTTCTGCATAGTCCCATATGATGTCAAATGACTCCATCTCCCCTTTGAGAATATAAGGAGAGAAAGTGGTCAATTTGAGCTTCTTGGAGACCCTGCCAAGGAGAAGGGATGATGTAGGTGAGTTTGAGTAAAAAAAAACAGACAATACCTTATATCTATTCAAAACATAGTAAAAAATTGGTAATTTGAATATCTATTCAAAACATGGTAAAATTTGGTAATTTGATAAAAATTTGAAAAAAAAAATGCAAATACATAGATACTGACTTTCCTTTGACCAGCTATATACTGCAGTCTCCTGTTACAATTATATGGCATGAAGGACATAATTTCCCTAGGAATTACACTCTTTAAATTGTCAGTGTTAATTAGATGCATCCAAGATTAATTTTTGATAAAAAAAACCTTTAAGAAAAGCCCCCTTTGTACAGTCAACATGCACATTAAGGCACGTTTAACTCGTGCCTTTTTCAGGATCTTAGTGGAGCCTAAACAGGGATCCTCCAATCCTCTGCAGTACAAGGGCTAGATCTCAAATTGAGGTGCTCCAGGAATGAAAAAATTAAAAGCTTCTGAGTTCCTGTAGCTCCAGAGGAGTGTGGATAGGTTAGTACCACTATCATCTATACATCTGTACATTAACGATCATACACAGGAACACAAAATACAAAATATAAGCCTTGGAGCAATGTGCACCTTTCGATAGCAATTCAGAAAGCAACTGTAATGAACTTATCAAATAGGATCTTGGCAGCTGAAGGTTTTTCAAGGTTATACCTTCTTAAATAATCAAATACCGATTGATTAGCAGGAAAATCTTATTGCCTGTCTGGGATCTAGAAGAAGTTTGTTAACTGGCGCTATTCCTTTGCAATTAAATTGTCATGACAGTGTGTTGCGTGTATTGAGAATGACGGGCATGTGTCCTCAAACCCTTGATAAAACTGCAGATGGAGAGCAAAGGATTTCATCTATTCACCAGCAGTTAAAACACAGTTGCCAAGCAACACACGAACATAGATACATTCACTTCAGACCCATCTATATATCTGCATTGTGACCTCATGTTACAGGATATGACAAAGACCATTAGTCTTCTTCTAGATATGTATTAATGTCCAGTCCTCATCATTTTCAAGAACAGATTAGTTTGATTATGGGTAATGTTAAACATTGAAAGTACTCATGTGTTATTTATGATTTTGCCACAAGTATTTGCCCAATACTTTTATACTACCTATCTGGTCCCTCATGTTGCTCAATGAGGGGCTGCCAGATCTGTCTAGCAATAGTCTGTTAGCATTACAAACTCTAACTGGCAGATTGAGAAGGGACAGTCAGGTAGGCAAAACCGTCAGGTTTAAGTAACAATTACTTATCAAAGAAAAATGATTAAAATGACCTATAAGTATCTGTTGATGTATATTGATATTAGGGTACTTTTTCAATGTCCATATCACTTCAATGACATTGACCAGGTGTGTGGCCAGGTGTATACCTTGGGTGCAGATGTAGCTGCCAATATAGATTTAACAGTTGTGAGGATGCCTGAAATTAGCCATTAGTAGTGAAGGGGCAAATTTTCCCATTTTCGAAAAAAAAATTGTGAAACTCAGTGAAGTCAATTTGAGTCAAAATTAGTTTGACGCACGTCAATTTTGATGCCCGCGTCAATTTTTATGTGTGCGCCGATTTTGACCAAATGCAGTCAGTGGGTGTCCAAATAATTTTGACGCGTGCCAATTTTACGTGACTTTTTCTGATGCGTGCCAAATTTTTACTGCAGTTTTGCTGCAAATTCGCGTCTGCCGAATTTATTTGCCAATCGCTAACCATCAGGCATCTCCATTTGCTAGCGAACCAGCCAACAGTCTGTTTTTATATGACTATGAAGATTTTCATTCATCCAGGTCATGGTATATCTAGTATAGGTAAATCTAAAAAAAAGTCTGTTTTTATGCTTGCCCAGAAAAATGATAACAATGCTAGACCATGGTGAATAATGGCGTCTCTTCCTCTTTCTCCTTTCCTATCACTCTCCCTCCTCTCTTCTTTCTGTTTATTATCTTGTCATTGTATCTCCATTTCCTCTGTCTCTTTTCCCATCTGTCTTTCACTTTCCATGCCACTATGTCCTCTTCTGAAGCAAAGTAGGGATATATCGTCTTGTGTTAAATTTACTTCATTTGCTAGATCAGTGGTCCCCAACCAGTTGCTCGTGAGGAACCTGTTGCTCCCCAACCCCTTGGATGTCCCAGTGGCCTCAAAGCAGGTGCTTATTTTTGAATTCCAGACTTGGAGGCAAAAGAGATCTCTGTGTCTTCTGACCGGATGGATAGCAACTCCAGGGTCAGACTGGGCCTGCAGGACACCTGGAAAAAAAACTGGTGGGCCCCTCTGAACCAGACCCACTCCCTGGTGTCCCCACTGAAATCTATGGGTGGGAAGAAGGGGGTTGCTGCCTCTAGATGAGTCAAGACTGGGACTGGGCTCCTGAATTCTGAGCCTCTCTGGGGACCCCCAGTCTGACCCTGGATTTATGAGACAGCGTGTCTCATTCCTTCACACATTGGTCCAGATTCAATTTGATGAGCAATACTCATCTCCTTATGCAATTTCAGATTTTCCATTTAGAGGCAGATGCAAAAACCTATTTCTTAGTTTATTACATAAACTCTTTATGGAAGTTTATAGGGAAAAATTAATTTTGCCCATCATTTTTCACATGATAAACCATAAAACAACTTTTTAATTCTAATTGAATCTGGCCCATTGATTGCTTGTCTGCTTGGTTGCTAGTACAGGTATGGGACCTGTTATCCAGAACGCTTGGGACCTGGGGTTTTGCAGATAACATATCTTTCTGTAATTTGGATCTTTATACCTTATGTAAAATCATGTAAACATTAAATAAACCCAATAGGCTGGTGTTGCTTATAAGGATTAATTATATCTTAGTTGGGATCAAGTACAAGCTACTGTTTTCTTATTACAGAGAAAAAAGAAAAACTTTTTTAAAAATCTGGATTATTTGGATAAAAAGGAATCTATGAGAGACATTTCTTAAATCGGTGCTTTCTGGATAACGGGTTCCTGGATAATGGATCATCTACATACCTGTAGATGAAACCAGCAGCTCTCAATGTGTACTTCCTAAGAACAGATGAAGCAAAAATACATAATGTAATGATCTGTGAGGATTTAGTTTAATAGGAAAGCCTTTCTATTTCCCTTTACTTAGAAGAAATCTATTCCTGACTGGTGCTAAAGGCGACAGAAGGACTGTCACTAGTACACGCAATGCCTTTCACCCAGCTAATTACCTTGATTCTACTATGGCCTGAAACAATTAATTTCCAACTTCTCACCAAGATGCCGGTGTTGGGTATCAACCACCAGGGACCAAGAGTTCATTAGAGAAGTTGTAATGAATCTGTGAAGAGTTATAGGTTTTGCGCACACACACATGTAATTTGATAATGTTCTGTACACCAGGCTGCTTTATTATGGCCTTTAGTTGGCCTAATTGTGTATTATGCCGTAAGTGCAGGTTTGAATATCTGATAGAATTTGTTACATGACTATATTAATGTAAATGCACGTACTGTAGGAAATGGCGTTTCTCTTAATTGCTTTATAATATGTAGTGCCGCCTAGGGAATGAGGGAAGAAGATCATAAAGCTTAGAGGTAATGATACTCTGAAGTATTAATATTGAGGCACCTGTGATACTACTCCCTTAGGACAGAGACACACGCGAAGATTCGGTGAGATTTAGTCGACAAATCGCTTCTTCTTCGGCGACTAATCTCCCTGAAAAGCCTACCCGCTGGCTATAATCTAAATCGCTGGCTATAATCTAAATTGCCGGCACTCGGAGTGCTTCGTTTTCCGAAGTCGCCTAGAGTTGCCTCACGAGGAAACTTTGGGCTACTTCGGAAAACTTTTTTTATTTTTTTAATTTAAAAATAAATTTATAGGCCGCCCCCCAAAACCTGCCACCCTAGGCACAGGCCATCAGATGGTCTTACTATAAATACGCCCCTATTTATGGCCCTACAGTACAAGGAAGCACTTTAAATGGTAGAATCAAAGATTTCGATGATGAACGTAATGTGATTACGAGTCAAACATAACGTATGCAATGCTTACAATTTTTTTCTGATTGGATCGTTTTAATAATCTCTAAAGCAAGAGAAAAACACGGTTGTTGGCATGTATGGGATCTGTTCTCCAGAAATCCAAAGTTTTTTAAAAACCGCGGCGGAAAAACGTATGTGTGTCCATTGCCATAGGGTTTTGTTTATATTTTTAGTTTTCAGTAGTTTGGACCTCCAGGCTACTCAAGAAACAATAGGATTATGTGGCCACCACCATGGAGTTATATTAGCATAGTTACGTATCATCAAGTACAAAGCTGTCACTTTTAATATTAGAGAGAAGAAGGAAATCAATTAAAAAATAAGAATTGTTTGTTAAATTACGTCACAAAGGAAAATAGCCTTTCCATATTTCTGAGCTTTCTAGAATAAACACAATATAAACACAAGATCTAGGGGGCTTATTTGCTAAACTGCTTCTGGCAAGCTATAACTGTAGAAATGACAAGCTGATGGTGGCACGGGCAGGAATGCAGAAGTGCAAAGGGCACATCATAATAAATATTATAGTTCGCATTGTATTCACCTTGACAGGAGGGTGTAAAGTTAGTTTATACAGCTGCCTTAAGGAGGTGTCTGGAACTGTAAATCAGTAATGGTTAAGGGGCCCCACATGCATGTGCTGGTGGTAAGTAAGCAACAAGCAGAGTTCCAACTGAATACGCAAACAGCACAATCATATTATTATTATATCTAAAAGAATGTCCTAGTATAATAACTCCTGGAAACAAATTAGATGTTTGCTTTCAGTATTCTAACTTCAGCTGGCTACTAAAAGCTAATTGATGATTGGTTGCTGCTCTTTAGTAAGGTTTGCAGCATGGATGCCCAAAAGCAACCAGTAGACCATAGCAGTCAATTAGTTGAAAGTTTTGGGTACTTCCCATTATACCGATTTTAAGTAAAATATCTTGAATCTGTTCTTGGCCAAGGTTGCTTTTTCAATATAGGCACTTGAGATCCCATGCCTGTCAGGGGCCTATCGGCTCCTAGCGGAGAAGTCCGAACCAAGGAGGAAAGTTAGAGGTTAATTCCAAGTTTGCCGCATCCAAAGGGATCAGGCATAAGCGTAGTCAAGTTCTGGCAAGAATTCAATAGGCAGGCAGCAAGGATCAGAGTCAGGGTCTTAGCAGAGGGTCAGGAATCCAGGAATCAGCAATTTAGGAATTTAGGAACACCCATGAACACAAGTGAGCAATTACTATAATCTGCATTGATCCCGTGACCTCAGCGTCCTCTTATTTTAAATTTTCGCGCCAAGCATGTGATGTCATTGCGCCAGCATCAAAGCGTGGGTTATCAGCATCGCCATCTTGGATTTGACGCCACTGGAGACGGGAGCGGCGCATCTGACATTGCTCTATAACAGTGGTCCCCTAGGTGCCTATATGATAAATTATAAATATGGGAAAAAAAATCTATCCAACTTGGTCCTGACTTCAACTGTGAATGCTCCTGGTAATACTGTGGGCTGTGGATGGTGTGGTGGATGGTGGGCTCTCACCATAAAAACAATATGTGGTTTTTGAAGTTACAGTTTCCATGGTAACACTAAAGTAGAAAAAAAACCCGAGTGTATCATGGGATTTGTCATCCGTTATCATACAACAAACTACAAGCTAAGGTCAAAGCTATTTGAATAACAAAATGGTAGCCGAAAGGGCTGACAGCAGGAACATCTAAATGCCCCCCCCCCATTAGACTTTTTATCCTTATACATTTCAGCAGGAGGTACATAATCCCCAATGTTATTATTACACCATTACAATGACTACTGGTGTTTTCCAATAACGCAGTATGGATGTGATTGCATTGAGGATAATAATAGTGCAATTGTCACCTTTAATAAAGAGCTGCTTGTAAATCATAAGGAGAAAACTATATAATGACTTCCCACACTGTATTTTTTCTCGGCTTATGTGCACACAGTCGGCAACGCATTCTAATAATGTTTTAGTCAAACCTCTCCTTAACGGCAAACAATAATACGAGACACAATAGCATGTGATTGTCACTTCCGTTTCTTCTGTTGCTCAAAATACCAAAGTACCAAAGCCATAGCTTTTTATATGTATCCTGATTGGATAGTGTTATGGCATGGGAAACACTACAAGAAAAAAAAGCTTTCAAATAACTGAGATGAAGAGAAAAGCAGGTATTGAAATATCGACCTTAATTGGGACATCATTGGATTGAGTACAATAACATCCTGGAAGTGTCAGTGAACCGTACATAAAGTGGTCACTGGAGAACACTATATTGCAGGAGGGTCCATACTTTACCCATGATGGATCTAGTGATCTAGATATTCCCATTAACATCAAGCGCTACCGCAGCATTGTCAGAGTTCTGTTAAAGTTCTATCACATCTATTTATGACTAAATACACATTGCTCTATAACAGTGGTCCCCAACCAGTGGCTCGTGAGCAACATGTTGCTCACCATCCCCTTGGATATTGCTCCCTGTGGCCTCAAAGCAGATGCTTATTTTTTAAATTCCAGACTCGGGGGGCAAGGTTTTGTTGCATAAAAAACAGATTTAGGGCCAAACAGAGCCTCCTGTAGGCTGCCAGTCCACATAGGGCTACTAAATAGACACTTTTATCCTTTCTTTGGCACCCAAAGGGATTTTTTCATTCTTGTGTTGCTCCCCAACTCTTTTTAGATTTAAATGTGGCTCACGGGTAAAAAAAGGTTGGGGATCCCTGCTCTATAAAACACTAATTTCTCAAGTACATGAGGTATCTGCATCAGCAGAAGATAAGCAGTCTTATGTAGTTGTCTGTAGACAATCACCAGCTCAAGAACTACTGATCACTATCTGAAGATCCTTTGGACAGTTCAACTATAGTGTTTCCATGAGGTTACAAAAGAGGAATCGTAGAGGGAGGGTGTAACATCTTGCCCAGAACTAGGAACCTATAGGTTACTGATTAGTCTACAATATCTCTGCTTTATAGGAGAAGACATCTACAGTGTAGGTTCTTCAATCAATACTTTGTCATCCTTGAGTTTTCAGATAGGTTTAGTCTACTTCAACTGTTATTAACCTGGCCACAGCTTCTCTAATTTTCCGTATTGTCTTTGCTCTATAATCCCAAACTCCAAGCTCAGCCACTTCCCATTGTAGGTCAAGTTTTCTGAACTCCTATATTTTGATTCCTGAATCCTGTCTCATAGTCCTGTGCCTAGTATTGATCATCTGGGGTTGACCTCAGCCAGTTTTTTGTTGTTGATTATGCCTCCTGTGGTTGATTATCTAGTTCTGATACAGTCCATCAGCTACGCTTTGCTCTGTCCATTACCAGCTCATACCCTACTTTCACCCCAATGAGACTTTCTGGTTTCTCAGGCATTTTCAAGAACTGGCAACACCAAGGTAGCTGAAGGCAAGACCCTAGGTCAAAGTGCCTGTTATAGACAGAATAGTATACCTTGACCTTAATTCAGTTACTCACCTGAAGTTTCGGATTGCCTTACATGAACGAGTAAAGTTAGGCCATTCAGGATTTAGCTAAATAAGGATAAATTAGGAAAGCCATACTCAAAAGCCTACAATTTTGTATCTTATTTTTTATTTCAATATGGCACAGAGTTCCTGCCATTTTCTACATATGTACATACCCTGGGACTTAAAGGGTTCATTCTTCTCCCCTTAGTGTTGCAGCATTTGCACTTGTTCAATTCTAAACAGAAAACAGGCAAGACTGGTGCTTAGGAATGAGTGAGAATGAGAACGTGGCTGCTTTCCCTAACATACAATTTCCTGTTGACTATAATGGCAGCACGATTTTCAATGGCTTTTCTTCTTCTCCTCACTGTGCTTTTCCATTGAACAGAAAAAAGAAAAAGCTTTCATTTTCCCTCAACTCTTTTAGCCCCCATTAATATCCCCTGGCCCTGCACTGCTTCTCATTAAATCTGATCAATAAGATGTTCCTGTAAAGAACATTCATCATTGTGATGGGCTCCTTATACTCGGCCTTTCATGGAGGTAAATAACAGAGAGTAACATTGAGTCATGCTGGTGAAACACAAAGCGCATGTACTGGATTACAGCAAAGCAACACAAATGCACTTGAATTCATAGTGTAGGTGTCTACAGAAAGCAATGTCTGAGGGACAAGCCTGAGTGATTCAGAGATAACACAAATACAAATACATATATGAGCCATACCTGGTGCTACATTGATCTGTGCTTGATATAGAGGCTTAAGTTGGCATTATAAAGAGATTGGCATCAGGACCAGATTTGTAGAAAGGCCACCAAGGCCCAGGCCTAGGGCAGCAGGATTGTAGGGGTGGCATGCTGCCCAACCGCACCCTCATTGGTTCAGAAACGCTGGGGATACGCAGGGGATAAAATAGTTTTTTTAAATTTCCCATGTGCCAATCCCCATTGCTCCAGTCCCGATGAAGAAAATGTGCACAATAAAAGGGACTAACAAATGTCAGAGGACCTGACTATGTAAATCCGGCCCTGGTTGGAACATCTTCAATGCATTGGATTTGCATGTTTGTTGTACATTGGATGGCACTTAGTTGAATTTCATCAACTGGAAATATCATACATTATCAAGCAGTGGTGGAAGTTGACCAGTATTTAGTTAATATATTACAGGTATGGGATCTGTTAACCCGGAAACCCATTATCCAGAAAGCTTCGAATTACGGAATGGCCCCCATAGACTCCATTATAATGAAATAATCCAAAAATGATTTCCTTTGTTTCTGTAATAATAAAACAGTAGCTTGTACTTGATCCCAACTACGATATAATGAATCCTTATTGTAGGCAAATACAAGCTATTTGGTTTATTCAATGATTCAATGATTTTCTAGTAGACTTAAGGTATGAAGATCCAAATTACAGAAAGATCCATTATCCAGAAAACCCCAGGTCCCAAGCATTCTGGATAACATCTCTCATACATGTAATATCTCCCATCAGTAATATCTTATGATTCTTTATCATGCTCATTGCATCTGGATTGAGGTCTTTTGAGAGTGAACCATGTATTGATTCAATGATATGTCCAAGCTGGCCATAAATATACATGCCAGCCACATTGCAGAAACTTTACATGGCAGAAAGGTTATAAAGAATAGAGCTTTAACAGCAACATCAGCATGTGACCTCTTTCCCAGAATTTCTCATATTTTGCACATTCTAACACAGAAAAAGGATCTCAATATTTCAGAGCACTAGTTAACTTGTCTTAATTTAGAAACAAATGGGTCCCAAAAGTGATTGGGCTCCAGAAGGCTCAATGCCACATGAGACAGTCACTTATACCTCCTTTACCCTCTAGTTTATATCTGATTTGGAAAACTTCATTCAGGTTGTGTTGGCGTTTTGCTGGTGTCAATGGGGGTGTGGGTTCCGTTACCCATGACAATGCATGGGAGCCAAAAGTGTCTTTAGAGTGGGATTTATTAGGCGCAAGTCATGAGCAGGAGCTACATGTAAATGAAGTCCAGTGAGATATTCATTCCAGGGCTCCTTTGCTCTGAACACCCTGCAATTTGTACCTTATTCATAACAATATCACAACAACAATAGATTTCTATTGCACGCTACCTTCATCCAAGGAGACTAGATAAGTGTGAACTTACATTTATGAAACGACTTGCTCACTGTCCTGTCAAATAGTCCCCCAGGATCCCAACAGTCTCACACTAGTTATTACAGTACATGCATCTAATGTACTTCTCTACATAAACTTTAAAAAACCCTATATGCATCCACGTGGAAGAAGAAGTCATGTTAGTATCCTTCAGCCTCTGAAACATGAATGCCATGGTAAATTATGCATGATGAGAGAATCTGTGTTAACCCTCATGTCAGGCTGCATGTTAGTATGTTATCAGGTATTCAGCTTCTGCAGAATGTGTATACATTTCGGAAACCCTTCCCCACGCCCTGCGATATCAATATATTTAATTTAGACATTAGTCTCCACTGTCAGGGAATGAAAGATGTGAGTTCAGTTCCCTCGCTCCCTACTATTTATCACAAGTCGCGCTTCATTGATGATGTATTTTAGATGCACGGCCCCTGTGCAAACACGTGCATAGTACAAAGTGCCATTTTTAGATTCAAATACCCATGTTTTTTAACCCTCAATGGAGAATTATTCCCCCATAATTACAGTGTAATTGTCAAGATGCATCCATTGCAATGCAACAATTATGAACCCAAATTTCCCCAGTATATGTGTTAGAATAACATTAGTATCAGTTGGTGCGAGTCAGTTGCAGCTACAAATGCAACTCGCTAAAGAAACCCTAGAATTACCGCCAACCTCAGGTAGTAGGGTTCCCTTGCATAAATGTGTGCACTTGCATATAATTCAGTGGAGATGGCTGAAAGGCAGTATAATAATAATAAAAAATTGGCATCTCCATATCAAACACATTTGTGTTTGATTTTCTCACCCTAGCATTATTTTCCCTGCTAACTACTGCCCCTATTTCAATTTTTTTTTTGTAAAGGAACAGAAAAGACTCTTAAAATGACCCTTGGGTATGTAGTACATGAGAAAATTCACCTTAGTCCAACTACCCATGGTGCTTTGGTGTTAACCAATCAGCAGTTAGCAATGACTGATTTTCAGCAATCTGGTTGCTTTGCATTTCTTTTATTCGACAAGAGTCTCCATGTTACCTAGAAAAACCTTTGAGTGGGTGTAAGTCTAGTGGGCCAACCCAACCCACTGTGGGAACACTCAACCATCTCCAGGGTGTTGGCAGTTCCAGGATTCCTGAGCTTCAGTAGGCTCAGTTGAGCACCGGTCAGCAGGATGGACCCATTGACACCATATGGAAGTACAGGAAGGTGTTTGGGCGCAAGCATCTTAATAAATTGTATCAATATGTGCGTCCCACTTTAGAGTACCAATTCATCCATCCTTATGATTTGTCTTTATTTCTTTATTAAACTGCCCTTTTTTTGGAGACTTACCCCTCAAAATACTAATAATTAGTATGCCTCATTTTACCATAGTTTTCATGAACCACATACTGTATTTATGGCACATCCACCTAGCGTTACCCCTTTTCAGTTAAAAAATCTAGGAGCCCTAGTTTAGCAACACCTGCAAGCGATGGGGTAGTCTCAGTAAAGCTGGAAAATGGGGGGAAATGTTGCTTTTTTTGTTAAAACGTGGCAATTGTGTTTTATAACACCTTTCCCATGATATTTAGTCATAAATGGAAAAAATCTTATCTCAGCATTCTGTTAGAGGTCCCATGAATACGTTATGCACATCTTATTGAACATCTGCAGTCAGAGGTTCCCCCCTTGCAGTCCAAGCAGATAGGGAGGAAAGTGCTTGCGCAGGATAAACTGCGTTATGTAATAACAGCAAAGCACTAAATGCTGACACGTAAATGTTGTGAAATTCATCTAATTGCATGCCTTCTTCAATTCTCCTATGTCTGCAAAGACCTCAAAGCAATTTAACTGCGAACAGAGTTTCGAAGGATTCAACTCACAAAGCTGACCAATCGTTTTAGGCTTTGCTGATTATCGTGAGTCAGGGACTCAAAGACGAAGCAGAAGGATGTCGCAAATGCTCGAGAAATAACTCAAGATCCAACCCAGCTGATCATCAACACCCTGCAATGGCATTTAGGACTCGCTGGTACTCATTACTTAACAAATGAATGCAGTAGTGAAGAGGCAGCCATTTAGCATTAATGAATATTAAACAGTATTTTCAATTATTCATGTAACACAAACATGTTATGTCATTCCATACATTAGTCTGATACAACCTGAAACAAGAGGTGGGGCGGGAATTGATTATCGTGTGGCTCAAACTTCTAGTTTTTAAACAGAATTCTATTTTAGTGCAAAAGAAGAGGAGATTAGCACTTTGTATAGGCTTAAAAAAGAAGTGTAAGAGGGGGGGTTGTGGTTGCACACCTAAAGCCATATAAAAAAATATTTAAATATAATAATCCTCTGTCTAAAAAAAGAAAAACAGGGTTTTTTGTTACAAAGTTATGATCATAAAATTGGTAAGCCGCCATACCACGTCAAGGTAAACCCCATACGGCCGTCCCTAACCTGTTTACCTGTGATCAAAATTTAAAACCTTGGTTTCAATCTGGACCAGATCCTCCCCCGCCACCTGCATATGCGGCTTTTGAAGGGGAGACTGCCCAGACCAACGCCCATTTTAAAAAAAAAATGTGATTGTGAAGAGACTATAATGAAGGAAAAGTAAAGTTGTATATATAAGTGCACACTTGTGTGTGTATGTGTGTGAGTATAAGTACAGGTGTGAGTATAGATTTAGAGGGAGATGAAACTTTGTGCGCACATGCGCAATTCCAAAAATATACGCATGCAAGTCGGGGAGAGACGGGACCGGACAATGGCAGGTACGTGCCTGGCGCCCCCCCAGCTTTGCGCCCTAGGCACGTGCCTACTCTGCCTACCCCTAGTTCCGGCCCTGGTAATAGGTGTAATGTGTGTGGGTCTGTGCAAGTGTTACCTAGTGATAAGTGCAGCAAATATAATGGGTTTCTCACAGGCGTTGGTAATAAAAAGGCCAAAGCCTCCCCAGCCGCTAGCATTTATGGCTTTTAAGGGAGAGAAATTGCCCAAACCAAGGAGGGGATTATTGTATTTAAATATTTTTTTATATGGCCTTAGGAGTGCACCCACAACCCCCCTCTTGTACCTGAAATGTAGCCGGAAGCTGTGGCTGAGCTTCATGTGGTTAGTAGGGATGTACCGAATCCAGGATTCGGTTCGGGATTCGGCCAGGATTCGGCCTTTTTCAGCAGGATTCGGATTCGGCCGAATCTTTGTGCCCAGCCAAACCGAATCCGAATCCTAATTTGCATATGCAAATTAGGGGCGGGGAGGGAAATTGCGTGACTTTTTGTCAGAAAACAAGGAAGTAAAAAATGTTTTCCCTTTCCCATCACTAATTTGCATATGCAAATTAGGGTTCGGATTCAGTTCGGTATTCGGCCAAATCTTTCACGAAGGTTTCAGGGGTTCGGCCGAATCCAAAATAGTGGATTCGGTGCATCCCTAGTGGTTAGTGCACCCTCATACCCACCCCTTTAAATTAACGGTGGCCCTATGTCCTTGTTGTTTTTTATTAATCCTTGGTTTGGGCAATTTCTCTCCCTTAAAAGCCATAAATGCCAGCGGCTGGGGAGGCTTTGGCCTTTTTATTACCAACGCCTGTGAGACACCCATTATATTTGCTGCACTTATCACTAGGTAACACTTGCACAGACCCACACACATTACACCTATTACACTCCAAATTTAGCTTTTCCTTTTTCATCTCCCTCTACATCTATACTCACACCTGTACTTATACTTATACCCACACATATACACACACAAGTGTGCACTCATATATACAACTTTACTTTTCCTTCATTATAGTCTCTTCACAATCACTTTTTTTTTTTAAATATGCGTTGGTCTGGGCAGTCTCCCCTTCAAAAGCCGCATATGCAGGTGGCGGGGGAGGATCTAGTCCACAGACTGAAACCAAGGTTTTATATTTTGATCACAGGTAAACAGGTTAGGGACGGCTGTATGGGGTTTACCTTGACGTGGTATGGCAGCTTACCAATTTTATGATCATAACTTTGTAACAAAAAACCCTGTTTTTCTTTTTTCTAGACAGGGGATTATTGTATTTAAATATTTTTTTATATGGCCTTAGGAGTGCACCCACAACCCCCCTCTTGTACCTTAAAAAAGAAGTGGCAATGCTACTACCTTATGTGAGGACCAAGCAATCCCTCCAATAGGAGGTTCACCTTACCGAAATGTATCTAGTAGAATTAAGTCAAAGGCAACAGGACATTTAGGGGGTTATTTACTAAAATCGGAATTGATCTTATTTTTTAAACAAAAAAAAAACACTACCAAGCTCTCATACATGATTTTACCATGTTTATTATTTAAAAAAAAAAAGCACACAACGTGATAACTTCCAATTAGGATAGGGACCCCTGCCATTGACTTAAACACAACCTCAGGAGGATTAAAGATGGGTTTAATAAATCTCAAAAAATGTTTTTAAAAAACAAAATATTCTAGTTTTGCCCCAAAAAGCCCAACCACAGTTTAGTACATAACCCCCTTTTAAATGTCCAGTTGCCTTTAATTGTTTGTCATGACCTGGATAAATGAGAATCTTCATAGAATTACCAAACTGGTGTAGTAGAAGAGTAGATTGCCACTATTCTCTTGCCAATAGGCGGCTAGCCTTACCATAGTGACGGACACAACTTTCCCTTGTTTGTTACAATTTATACAGGAGCAGTGACCAGCTTCATTTTGTAGCTTCCACCCTTTTCAGCTATAGTCAGGTGATCGCAGTGGTGGCCAATAGTGATGGGCGAATTTGTCCCATTTCGTTTTGCTGAAAAATTCGCAATTTTCCAGCGAAATTCGTGAAATGGTAAAAAATTAGCAAAATGCTAATTTTGCGTTTTGACGCAAGCAACTTTTCTGACGTGCGTCCAAAATTTTTTGATGCTGGCGAATTTTCACAGGGGAATTTTAGCTGCAAGTGTATTCTCCGGCGGGAAAATGCAGAAATTCACAGTGAATCCGTGCCTGGTCAAATTTATTCATCCATCATTACTGCCCAATTAAAGGGTATCCACGTTTTGGATTTTTAACCTTGAAAGCAACTAATTTGCAGGTCAAATTTTAGTCCTTATATAAAATGTATGAGCAATAGAATTCTTAAGGAATCAGATGCCATTTGAGTGTAGGACTGGCCAGGCCAGGCATGACTTTGACGTAATTGGCCAGCTTAAATATATTGCACTATATGGATAAACAATCCCTGCTTTGTTTTAAGGGTAAGACATGTTTAGTAGCTGTATGCACAAAATGCCTCACTGTATTGGTAATGGGTTTTGTATTTGGCTAGTCTGACCAGCCTATCACATAGTTGGAGCCATCAACTCGCTTGGACCTTGCCAATGGGAGGCTGTCTTTACCAATTTTGTATTAAAAGCTTTATGTTAGGCTTTACAAAGAAGAGGAAACAATATGACTTAGCAGGAACTAGCAACCCACTCAAACCTCACCAATAGGAGTCTGGCTTTACCACAACAAAAGGAATTATTTTAGTCTTTACAAATAAGTGTCAGCACTCCTGCCACATAGCAGTTGTAAACAGCCCATTAGAACCAGGGCATTAGGTGGCTGGCTTGACCAGTTTGGTACAGAATAAGATGACAATGACACTTATTATAGGCTTTACAAAGAAGTGTAAATGCTACACCCACATAGGAGAAGCTAACAACCGACTCAAGTCTCACCAATAGGTGGCTGCCCTGACTGTCTGAGAGTCCTTACAGAATACAGAACATTAAGGCTTAGGGAACATCTAGCAATTTAAGGTGTCTGGCATGGAGCAACAATTTGAAACACTACCATGCCATATCCAGTTGACTCCCTCCCTCCCTCCCTGATTCTAATATGGTACTTCCCAACCTGTAGTCAACCTACCCTGAAGTCCTCTACTCCTTTATGACCTGAACCAGACCCAGCTCCCCTCTGATGACCCATATACAGGTGGGAAACGCCATAGCCTAGGGGTCAGCACTCCCCAACACCCCAATAATTGTATATGAGAATTGTGTGATTCCTACGCAACAGAGACAATATCAGATTTGCATGAGCCTTCACAGCAATGGAGTCTATTTTGATCCTTCCTGATGCATGTTTTAACCATGCATTGGGCAAAATTGCAGCACATGCCCAGTGCATATATACTCCCAGTAGAGCTGTCACCATGCCACTTGCTTAGAAGGTAAGTTATTCTGGGCAGTATCTAGGGTAGATTTCAGGGAGGCAATGTAATTGCAAAAGAAACGTTTCAATAGAGTTGGAAGCCAGGGGCAAAAACTGATCATATGTGTCGTGAATTTCAATTATAGGATGCGGCTGAAGAAAGCAAAGTGAAATGAGTGACAGAAGATAATTGGAAAGGAGAGCTGGAGGACACGGTGGAAACCACGGTGGGAGTCTACGAGCGAGCAAGACGATTCAGACATTTGTATGATAGTGGCACTGTTTAGAATGTTTGTGTGGGCATTTAGTTACACTAGAAATTTAGATGGTAAAACAGCCATTGTGTTTAAGTGAAGGGGGGGAAAAGAGTCTTTCAGTTGCCTATTAGGAGGCTTGTCATGCTTTAGCCGAAGAAATCTTGACCAAAAAATGGCCACACATTGTCTTATAGCTGGAAACTCTCGTTTCTTAGGGTTTTGTTGGACTGTCGAGGAAGAAAAGAGTCCAATTATTTAGACAATGACAGCAAACACACAAAGCCTCGAGCAATGCGAGAATAGGACCACTGTATGAGAGCAACAATAGAAGAAAATCCTAGATGTGAGGATAATTAGCTAACGGAATGCTGATTTCAAAGAGGACATGAAAAAGATAAAGTTATCAAGGAACTGAGAGGGTAATGTATAAGTGGATGGAGAGCAGATAAAGCCACCAAGAAGAAATTAAGAGTAAAACTATATCTGCAGTACTGGGTTCATTTGTTGTATACAAATGTGTTGCATTCTTTAGACTGTCCTAAATGCTCTAGTGCCAGTCTGTTGTTGCTAAGATTGTTGGTACAAGACACAGAAGGTACTGGGTTCCCATTGTGTGTTGTGGGAAATATTGTCCTATTAAGGTAAATGGACTGCCCATGTGAGGGTACTGTAAGGGGCACAAAGTGCTGTGTTTTTTACCCAGAATGCAACATTTATTCCCACAATTCCAGCTCAACACATATGACCTTGGTATATTGAAGCTTGCCGTTGTATTTGCAAATATGTGTGTGCTTCTGCACATGATTTAGAAGGGGAGATCGGATGGGCGTACTTTCACCAACTGCAAGAAGTAGCTTCGGACACTGCTTACTATAATGAATGATATTACGGTTGGACAGGGCCAACGGGACACCAGGAAAAACCCCCTGGCAATCATGGACCCGTCAACCCAGACCCAATCCCCACCTGCCATCCGTTGTCCCTCCCCTGCAAAAGTAAGTATAAATAAGGTGCATGCGGGAGGTAAGGGATGGAGGGGATAGTGGTGGGTGAGTGGGCAGGTGCCCAAGATGGGGTGTGGGGGCCCCTGGAGTAGCAGCCCTGGTGGGCCTTGCACAACACAGATCGATGCTGAATGGTATCAATTCCGCAACGATTACATCCATTTACGCAGTCACAACTTTGGCTAAGATCATAAATGAGCCATTTAGTCTGCATTGTGGCTAAAAAGAGTGCCAATTTGTGTCCAAAAATTGCAATTTTCACATTGCACTGCCTTCAAAAATGAGGCTTTCTGCTCTTTGCATGCGTCTGTCCCGGGAAATTTGATGAATGAAGAAGCAGGAAGAGGATCGCTCTGTGGTTCTAACTGGGGTTTCAGGTAAGTAAATACAATCACTTGAGGAAGCCTAATATTTGGCACCCCCAAATGCAACATGACTTTCCTTCTCCTTTAAAACAAAGTCGACCTAACTCCCATCCATGAATTTATTTATCAAAAAATCAACTCGAAAAAGTCTCTGCAGGTAAAGTATTGTGCAACAATTCGAATCGTACAACTTTTTAGGGCTGTCGCCTCGAAAACCTCAACTTTTTCGGATTATCGTACAAAAACCAGAGCAGATCACAATGTCAAGCAACATCTTCAAATTGTCAATCAGCCATTGACTTCTACATGAACTTGACAGGTTTTAGTTGGGAGTATTTTTGGCTTCAGATTTTTAGCAGCTTCAGGGTATAATAAATCTCTAAAAATGTGAGGGTTTATTTTCCTCCAAAAAATTTAGTTTTCCCCTTAAAAAAAACGAAAAATCGACCCCATAGTCTTGCACGTTTTACTTAATGTATCTCACATTACTAGCAATATATCCACTTACTCTGTCCTGCACCTTTTCATATTTCATACCCTGCATATTATATCCTTGGTTTCCCATTTGTTCTGGACATTGTATGAATTCCATCCCACACACTTCCGCCGATATAGCCACTAATTCTTATTCTTATACTCAGCACCTTCTCACTCTTCTCTTCTTGCATTCTAATCAAAGCCACACATGTTTACCATCCTATCCTGCATAGGGAAATGGATCTTCTGTATATTGACCAGGCCTAGATTTCTGGGAAGGGCACTAAGGCCTTGGCCTAGGATGGCAAACATTTGGGGGCAAGCATGTTGTCTGCTGTGTGCTCAGGGCTGGCTTTCAACCCAAAGTGCCCCTAAACCACTCGCACCCAATCGCTTGCACTCTGGTCCCCCATTTCTCAAACTCTACCACCCACTCCCGCTGCTGCCATTTTCCTCCTGTTCACACCCCTACTGCCTCATCTATCCCCACCACTGGTGCCAATCTCCAGTTCTGGGGACTGGGTCGGCAGGTTCACATGTGGCCATTGGGCAGCATGCCACCTCCACATCTTTGCCACCTAAGGTCTGGGCTTTTGTGACCTGCCCACAAATCTGGGCCTTTGTGCACTGGGGACTGGGTGGGAGATTTTGGCAGTCTCTTAAATCTCCCACCTGCCTAGTTCTCATTGGAGCCAATGAGGTCTAGAGGTGGCTGGCTTGGTTGGTGGTTACAGTGGTAGCAAGGAGGAAGGAGGTGTGATGAGGGGGGAGAGCAGCCTGCTGGTTGCAAGACGAAGGTCTCTTGGGTGAGGGTTTCACCAATTTTAAATCCAGTCCTGATATTGACTGACTTACAAGTGTGTATCCTAATTGACAAATGCTCTGCCCATGCATACCCAAGAGCAACAAAAATATAACGACATAACAATCTTCTAAAAAAGTTCTCTTAATGACAAAATAAGACTGAATTCCATTTTAGACTTTTCAGAACAATGTCAGTAGGCCAGCCTAAAGCCATAACATGTGCTTTACAATCAAAAATAAGTTCCAAATCTGAACCAACTTGACGCAAATGTTAAAATCTCCTGGAGAAGAAACGTGGCCATTAGGAAGAACTAAAACAAAGCCACCCTCTGCCATGATGTTGATGCTCATCCTTTTCCTTTAGTTTCAGACCTGTCTGGTGCCAATGAATTGGAGGTGAGCCCCCCTGAAACAAGACACATAATTGCTAAATGAGCAGATTGATGAAAATTCATCCTTGGGCAGATGATATCTGTGAAAAGTCAATAGACCAATAGTGAGAAACGGAATACAAATTAATAACGGGTTTCATGGTTTTGCATTTATTTCATGGAATATTCTTAACATTTTGCTAAAATTGTCTCAGTTTTATAACTATCAAACATTGTAAAAGCAGTGTTTTCGTGTTCCCTGGTAAAATCAATATTGTTCTGACTTAGGTGTAATATATTACAGACCACAAACCCATAGTTACCCCCGTGCTGTGACCAACTGCTTTCATCCCATGGGGAAGTAGAAATTATTGGCTGGAAATAGATTGGCCAACCATTGGAGCCAGCGTGGACACTTTAACAATTCCATCCTCCGGCTGTTTAATTGAGTGGCAATAAAGCACAACAGATCTATATCCGCAGAATAAATAACGAGGATCCATTGGGAATGACTGAGCAGTGTTTCGGCAGGTTCAGCTGGTGCAGAAGGGAATCAACAGTCTTCATCGTTGTGATGAAGAGCAACTAAAAAGCTTTTGTTATGTTTAACTTTCACCTAACAATTATTTGATTTAGACATAACAGTATTGAAGTGGGATCACCTTGACCCTGGTGTTGGTCAACCAAGATATTCAATGAGGAAGATTATTGGCAGGGAAACTAGGGGAAAAGATCTCATTGTTTTCAGTGGGGAAAAAAAACTAATTTTTTTCTTGATTTATTATACCTAGAGGCTGCTAAAAGTCCGAATCAAAAATACTCCATCTCCAAGCTGTCGGGGTCCTGTAGAAGTCAATGTCAAAGGTCCCATTTCAGATTTGAAGATATCATGGTCTCCACTGAGTTTTGGCCAAAAATTTTACAAATTTGGGGGTTTGATCGATTTCACCAAAAATGTGATCATATCGGGCATAAAACCCTAAAAATGCGGGGTGGTTTCGCAAAAACCCTGAATTTTTAACGTTTTTTTGAGAACCGATTTCATCTATTTTTTCAATGATAAATAAGGTCAAATCGTGGATTCCAGTTTGGTTGGACTTTATTTGCTTAAAAAATTTGAAAAAATTGGATTTCGATTAAAATAACACCTAAGTGGTTGATGGTGGACCTCTTTCGCCCATATAATAAAGTAGCTATGGTTACCATGATCTTTTTGAGCAGAGAAAAACCATAGCCTGATATTGCTCTGAGTGCCAGAGCCTTGACAGTTTTATAGTACAAGTATGGGATCTGTTCCAGAATGCTCAGGACCTGGGGTTTTCCAGATAAGGGTTCTTTCTGTAATTTAGATCTCCATACCCTGTCTACTTAAAAATCATGTAAACATTAAATAAACCCAATAGGCTGGTTTTGCTTCCTATAGGGATTAATTATATCTTAGTTGGGATCAAGTACAAGGTACAGATATAGGATCCATTATCTGGAAACCCATTCTGCAGAAAGCTCCGTAAAGGACGTCTCCCATAGACTCAATTTTATCCAAATAATCCAAATTTTTAAAAATGATTTCCCTTTTTCTCTGTAATAATAAAACAGTCGCTTGAACTTGATCCCAACTAAGATATCATTAATCCTTATTGGAAGCACAACCAGCCTTTTGGGTTTATTTAATGTTTATATAATTTTCTAGTAGACTTAAGGTATGAAGATCCAAATCACGGAAAGATGCGTTATTCGGGAAAACCCCAGGTCCCGAGCATTTTGGATCAGGTCCGGACTGAGAATTAAAATAGGCCATGGCATTTCAGGTACACAGAGGCCCAATCAACCCACACAGAGGTCCACCCATCCCCCACCAGCCCACTAAATACTGACTTTCAATGGCACCTTATAGCAGCCCCTCTGGCATTTGCCAGAACCCACAGATTGCCAGTCTGGGCCTGTTTTGGATTACAGGTCCCATACCTGTACTGTGTTATTAGTAAAGCTAAAAGGAAATCCTTTTTAAAAATGTTAATAAATTGATTAAAATTGAGTCTATGGGAGATGGCCTTATTTTAATTTGGCGCTTTCTGGATAATGGTTTCCAAATAATGGATCCCACAACTGTATTCATTACAGACTGGACCCTAGGTACGCAATGTGGAATATAAATAATAATGTGTAGGTATATTACTGATATTGTGTGTGATGGAGGGGGTATGTAAGCTCCATGGAGATGTTACTATGGGATCTAAAGGAAACATAATGATGCTGAACCATTGGCATGACTCCACAGCAGAAAGAGAGGAGCCAAAGGCAATTGCCATGGTGCAGACATAAAGCAGAGAGGAGACAAGAATCCACTTGCCCCATCCATTTATATACACGGCCCGAGCGCTTATACACAACTGGGATCTCCATGGTTTATAAAAAGACTAAACAGTCGAACCCTGATCATAAGAAACATTTACATTGACTGCAAATATTACAGCAAAACAATGTCATGAAATATTATGGCGTTTGTTTCGGTTGTATAACATCTAAACGCCACAGTTACGAGATGAAAAAGATATACAAAAATATGTATATATATATACAGGCATGGGACCTGTTATACAGAATGGTAAGAACCTGGGGTTTTCTGGATAATGGATCTTTCCGTAATTTGGATCTTCATACCTTAAGTCTACTAGAAAATCCTGTAAACATTAAATAAACCCAATAGGCTGGTTTTGCTTCCAATAAGGATTAATTATATCTTAGTTGGGATCAAGTACAAGCGACTGTTTTATTATTACACAGAAAAAGGAAATTATTTTAAACATTTGGATTATTTGAAAAAAATGGAGTCTATGGGAGACGGGCATTCCATAATTCTGAGCTTTCTGGATAACGTGTACAGAGTGTGGGTGTATGTGTGTTTCAGTACAGGTATGAGACCTTTTATCCAGAATGCTCAGGACCTGTGGTTTTTCAGATAAGGGGTCTTTCTGTAATTTGGATTTCCATGCATTAAATCTGCTTAAAATAAATTTGAACTCCAATAGGATTTTTTTTGCCTCTAATAAGGATTCATTATCTATTTCTTGGGATCAAGTACAAGCTACTGTTTTATTATTACAGAGAAAAGGGAAATCAATTTTAAAAATCCGGATTTATTTAAAGGACCAGTAACATCAAAAAAATGTTTTTAAAAAAACCTTTGTAGACTACAAAAAAAAAAACACCAACACATATTAAACATTAAAATTGCAAAGTATTTATTTAGAAATAACTTGCGCTCCTCTTCAGAAAAGGCGACAGGGCGATGATTCTCAGTTTCTCCTCCCTGGCTATCTCCGATAAGGAGGGCAGTGAGGAGGAATCGAGCGCCGCACGATGGATCACCCAATCGCCTTTTCTGAAGAGAAGCGCAAGCGGAGATTCGGTAAGTTATTTCTAAATAAAGAACTTGCGATTTAAAGTTTAATATGTGTTGGTGGTTTTTTTTTTTCGTCGTATACAAACAAATTTCTTTTTAAAACAATTTTGATGTGCAGGGCTGTAACTAGGGCATGTGCCTCAGAGGGTAACAGGAGGGTGCACAATTGGAGGAGCGATTGGCTGGAGAGAAGAGAACTGTGTGACAGTAGCTTGTACTTGATCCCAACTAAGATATAATTAATACTTATTGGAGGCAAAACCAGCCTATTAGGTTTATTGACTAGATTTACATGATTTTCTAGTAGACTTAAAGGAGAACCAAACCCTTGCTAATAAAAACCCCTATCCCCTACCCTACATAGACCCCTCCCTGCTCCCCCCCAGCCTAGGTGGTACCTTTCGTAAATGCCCCTTACTTTTTATTTACCCCTCGGTGCAGATTCAGGGCATCAGAGTTCACAGGCACCATCTTCTTCTCTTCGGTAATCTTCGGGGCTTCTCCTGGTGCTTCGGCAATTTCCAAGACTTTCACGCACATGCGCAGTTTTTTCGAAACAGAAGATTGGTCCAACTGCGCATGCACTGTTACGCCGCTTTATTCCCGAAGATTACCGAAAAGAAGAAGATGGCGCCGGTGAACTCCGCTGCCCTGAATCTGCACCGAGGGTTAAGTAAAGAGTTAGGGGCATTTACCAAAGGTACCACCTAGGCTGGGGGGGAGCAGGAAGGGGGGTCTATGTAGAGTAGGGGGGGTAGGGTTTTTTAATTAAGGGTTTGGTTTTCTTTTAAGGCATGAAGATCCAAATCACGGAAAGATGCTTTATCCGGAAAACCCCAGGTCTCCAGCATTCTGGATAACAGGTCCCCATACCTGTATCAAATTATTCCCCATTCTCATCCCAGTGGAGAATCTTTCCTTCAAGATCAGCTGTAGTGATGGGCGCTTAAATTCGTCAGACGTGAATTCGCACCGTATTTGAGCGTTTTGCCGCCAGTGAATAAATTCCAGCTAACAAATTCACCGCAGCGAAAAAATCTTCTGCGTCAAAAAACAATTTGGGCAGACGTCAGAATAGTCGCGCGTAAAAATTGTGGCGTGTCAGAATTATTCGGACGCCCATTGATTTTAATACATTTGGACAAAATAAGCGCACGTACAAAGATTGTCACGGGCGTCGAAATTGAGGCGTATCAAAATAATTTTGACGCCCATTGACTTTAATGCGTTTCGCTAATTTTTCAATGTTTCGGCAAAGCGAAATGGGACCAAATTCGCCCATCACTAATCAGCTCCTGCTTCTCTGTACCACTATAAACAAAATTCCCAACCACATTGATAGAACCAATAGTCCTTTAAAGGGAAATAAATCCTTAGTGGCTATGGAAGAAGTCTGTTTTAATCCCAGATTACCATAAATTTACTGATACAATGGCACAGAGCAATGGCTGCATTCCCTGACCCGTCCTTACATGGATCATGCCGAAGCCAAGGTCATGGATATAATAAAATGCAGAAATGAATCAAATGCTGCATTCCCTGATGGAATTTAGGCACAATCTCTTTGCCAGCACCTTACTGATATGGACTAAACGCAATAGAATCGTATTTACTGCACTTCCCCAGCAGAATCCCCCATGTGTACAAAGTAGTGTGACATTGCAGTGGTGCCCATAGAAGCGCCTTCTTTTATACCTTAATCTCAGCAAAGCCTCAACAACCAGTGAAAACTTTTGAAAATATTAAAATAATTTCATTTATAAATGTCTTAACTTATCCCCTTTCCCATATATATAAATATATGTGTACATTGCCCAAAACATAGCATGGGGTGAGTCTGGCACCACTCTTTATACCATATATTGAAACCCAATTTTACCAAATCTTTGTTACAATTAAAATGATCCCGTATATACCCCATACTGAAAGAATGTATATACAGTATATATATATATATTAACATGAAAATTAGAATATTTGTATATTCCTTTTAAATCTGTTTCTTGATTGATACAGTGAAACAAATCCCATTTAAAGGGTTGTGTAAATGTTTAATTCTTTAATTAAATGTCACTTTTTTTTTTTAAAATTAGAATTTAACTGTATGGATATTAAAATAATAGCTGTCGATTCTTTGCGTCTTTTAAATGGCAAATGAGATACTTAGCCTGCCTGTTTTTATCCACCAGCCATATTACATTAGCCCATACGTGATCCCCATCAACAATCCTGCTACTACAGTGAGACAATTGCAGTGGAATACTGAGTGGCAATTTAACCCTTTCTCCCACGCCCAGACTGGGGCGGCTGCTGCTTCCAGGGAGATGCAGACTGAACCATTATTCAAAGTCTTTTTTTTTTTCTTTTCTTTTGATCTTTAGAACAAATGGAGGTTTAAAGGAAAGGGATAAGGGATGCCACTGCATTCAATGGGGGGTTGCTTAAAATTCATCCCATGCTGGAGCCGGTGCACAAATTCAATAGGCATCTTACTACCACTGATCCAACACATGTTGTTACCGTGGGATAAATGCAAATATGCACGGGCACGGACACATGTCTGATGCGGATTCTGCATGCCACCGCAGTGTAAACAAGGCACCCTGCATGATTCGAAGAGCATTAAGGTGATGGCACGGCAATGGGCGCCCAAGCTATTCTGTGCATTAGGCTAAACCTGCAGCAATTTTGCACGTTGATCCTGGATGCAGGCACTCGACTTACCAAATGCAGCTACAGCATCTCTCCGAAGCGGCTCAGTTCCAAAGTTTTGATCCTGGGGGCACCACTAGAGAAAAGGCTGCTGGTGACATGGGACGGAAAACACCTTGGTGGCCACAATCCCTTATTCACAACGAGAGAGGAGCAGATAAAAACAAAAAGCTCATGCCATGAAGGAATCCCCTTGCACAGGAGCAATGAAGATGATCCCCCTGCTCTTCACACAAGTGGGCAATGCAGCAGCAGCCGGTCCTCAGGGAGACATGGAGCAGCGGGCGGGAGCTGATAGTGTGTGTGAATTGAGGCTTTGCTCACAGGGAATAGCTGGTCCTTTTTCTATTTCACTATACAGAAGCGAAGGGGAAAGCTGACGGGTCCTGCTGACAACACAAGACCACCCTTCATTACGGCAAAGCAATGGATTTTAGCCAATCGCCTCCACTCAGCCCTCCTAAGGAATATTCCCCCCACTCCACTCGGCCAATTAGGGCAGCAATGGGCTTGGATTATTTAAATCAGCCTCTTAAATCAAACTCAGTCATTCAGCTACAACTCCAGAGAGAGAGAGAGAGGAACCTGCATCCCCCCCAAACACACAAACCAGCTGAATTGCTGTGCTGCCTGTGCTCATGTGCTGGGGCTGATGGGTGCAGTGTATTTTTTTATTGCTAGTATTTACTATTCTGCACCGGCTCTGGGTTCTGCTGCTTCTTTTTGCTCCAACAGCCGCGGAGCTAATGAGTTAGAGGAAAGTGGCAACATAGCACAGAAGAGTTTTTTTTTTTAATTTAAAAAGGAATTAATATACTTTCGCTGACTGAAAGGGAATCTCCAGCCAAACACAAATCTATTTTCAAGTAACTTTCCTGAATGGAGCCTATCTTACTGTTCTCTGCTTCTGACTCTTGACTCTTGGCTTCTGCTACACTCATTCGGGAGTCAGAACCAGCAGTGCAAAGAAAAGAAGCAGCCAGCAAGAGGCTGCTTTCGGTAACAATAACATTTCCACCTAACATGTAAATGGTTTAATATTTTAAATAAATGTATATTGGCAACAGTAGAGCAAGAGGGTGACAGTGGGTCAGCCTGGGTATTCCCTGTACTAAGCACAATTCAGCAGGAACAGTCCCCTAAGTTTGCTCATAGTCTGTACAGAGAGATCCCATAAAACTATGGCAGCATAGGTATTCCCTGTACTAAGCACAATTCAGCAGGAACAGTCCCCTAAGTTTGCTCATAGTCTGTACAGAGAGATCCCATAAAACTATGGCAGCATAGGTATTCCCTGTACTAAGCACAATTCAGCAGGAACAGTCCCCTAAGTTTGCTCATAGTCTGTACAGAGAGATCCCATAAAACTATGGCAGCATAGGTATTCCCTGTACTAAGCACAATTCAGCAGGAACAGTCCCCTAAGTTTGCTCATAGTCTGTACAGAGAGATCCCATAAAACTATGGCAGCATAGGTATTCCCTGTACTAAGCACAATTCAGCAGGAACAGTCCCTAAGTTTGCTCATAGTCTGTACAGAGAGATCCCATAAAACTATGGCAGCATAGGTATTCCTCTGTACTAAGCACAATTCAGCAGGAACAGTCCCCTAAGTTTGCTCATAGTCTGTACAGAGAGATCCCATAAAACTATGACAGCATAGGTATTCCCTGTACTAAGCACAATTCAGCAGGAACAGTCCCCTAAGTTTTCTCATAGTCTGTTTCCACTCTTGTAACAAAATCTAATTTTCTCACTTTTTGTAGCTCAAGTTCCAATGTTTTGTTTGGGAAATTATTGTGCTACAAATGTTTCCTACATTTCCTGTAGCCTTTTCCCTGTTAACGCACAGCCAGACACTATAGGCTTGACATTAGTCGGGATTGTGGGACTTTACAGTAGAAGACATTCAAAGATGACAACATTAAACACTGGAGATTTCCTCATAATTAAACTATAGGAGAAAGTGTCAATGGTTGTTTACAAGCCAGCGATCAAAGGGAGGGGTTCTTTGGTGATAAGGGACAGGAAAGATCATACACTGGAAGTAAACAGGATAGAAAAACATATATTACAAAATATAAATTAAAGGGCATACAACCGCCCATAAATAGTTTATTGAAAAGTAATACACTTACAGAAGAGTTAAAGGGGTTGCTCACCTTTATATTAACTGTTAGCATGATGTAGAGAGAGATATTCTGAGACAATTTGCAATTGGTTTACATTTTTTTTATTTGTGGTTTTTGACTTATTTAGCTTTTTATTCAGCAGCTCTCCAGTTTCATGTTTCAGCAATCTGGTTGCTAGGGTCCAAATTCCGCTAGTAACCATGCACTGGTTTGAAAAAGAGACTGGAATATGAATTGGAGAGGAAATTAGTGATGGCGAATAAATTGGCCAGGCGCAAATTTGTGTTGAATTTCTTTTTTTGCAGCCTGCAAATAAATTTGTGAAACTGCAGCGAAAACTTGCGGCCGAAAATTCGCCAGATTCTAAAAAATTTGGAAACGTGGCAGAATAGTCTCTCACGTCAAAACTGTGGCGCGTCAACATTATTCGGATCTCTATTGACTTTAATGTGGGCGTCAAAATTTGTGTTTCGCAAATTTTTTGCAGTTTTGCGAATTTCACAGGTGATCAAAGTGGGACGAATTCGCCCAACACTGGAGGGAATGAATAGAATGATGAGTAATAAAATGTGCCAATAACAATACATTTGTAGCATTACTAAAAGTGAGCTTAAAGGAGTTGTTTGACCTCGGAATTAACTTTTAGGGGCCGATTCACTAAATTCGGGTGAAGGGTTAGAATAAAAAAAATTCGAATTTCGAAGTTTTTTTGGGCTACTTCGACCATCGAATGGGCTACTTCGACCTTCGACTACGACCTTCGACTTCGAATCGAACGATTCGAACTAAAAATCGTTCGACTATTCGACCATTCGATAGTCGAAGTACTGTCCCTTTAAAAAAAACTTCGACCCCCTACTTCGGCAGCTAAAAGCTACCGAAGTCAATGTTAGCCTATGGGGAAGGTCCCCATAGGCTTGCCAGTGATTTTTTGATCGAAGGATTTGCGCTAAATCGTTCGACTTCGATATTCGAAGTCGTATGAATTTAGTTCACAGTCGAATATCGAGGGTTAATTAACCCTCGATATTCGACCCATAGTGAATCGGCCTCCCCATGTGATATAGAGAGGGATATTCTGAGACAATTTGCACTTGGTTTTCATTTTTTATTATTTGTGGTTTTTGACTTATTTAGCTTTTTATTCAGCAGCTCTCCAGTATGCAATTTCAGCAGTCAGGTTGCTAGGATCCAAATTACCCTAGCAACCATGCATTGATTTGAATAAGAGACTGGAATATGAATAGGAGAGGCCTGAGTAAAAAGATGAGTAATAAAAAGTAACACTAACAATACATTTGTAGCCTTACAGAGCATTTGTTTTTATATTGGGTCAGTGACCCCCATTTGAAAGCTGAAAAGTGTCAGAAGAAGAAGGCTGACATTAAAAAAACTATAGAAAAAGAAAAAAAAATGAAGGCCAATTGAAAAGTTTCTTAGAATTAGCCATTCTATAACTAAAAGTGAACTTAAAGTTGAACCATCCCTACGGCGTGACGTGGGGCCGAGTTGCACTTAGATCAGTTCCAAAACAAGTTGTTTCTCTGCAGGACATCATACAACACAGGCAGAATGCCTTTATAAAGAAATATTTATTAATATAAAATATAACTTAAAGGGATACTGTCATGGGCAACATTTTTTTTCAAAATGAATCAGTTAATAGCGCTGCTCCAGCAGAATTCTGCACTGAAATCCATTTCTCAAAAGAGCAAACAGATTTTTTTATATTCAATTTTGAAATCTGACATGGGGCTAGACATATTGTCAGTTTCCCAGCTGCCCCAAGTCATGTGACTTGTGCTCTGATAAACTTCAGTCACTCTTTACTGCTGTACTGCAAGTTGGAGTGATATTACCCCCTCCCTTCCCCCCCCCCCCGAGCAGCCAAACAAAAGAACAATGGGAAGGTAACCAGATAACAGCTCCCTAACACAAGATAACAGCTGCCTGGTAGATCTAAGAACAACACTCAATAGTAAAATCCAGGTCCCACTGAGACACATTCAGTTACATTGAGAAGGAAAAACAGCAGCCTGCCAGAAAGCATTTCTCTCCTAAAGTGCAGGCACAAGTCACATGGCTCTATTAACTGATGCGTTTTGAAAAAAAACATGTTTTCCGATGACAGGATCCCTTTAATGTTTATCCTGTTGCATCGATCTGATTGGATGTTGGGATAGAAGGGCTTCATTGAGACCCACAGGCACATATGCGGAATTAAAGGTTCCATTGGCAGACACATATCCACATCACTACAAATTAATACTGAGCCCCCCTTTACATTTCATATCTGGCTACATTTTCTCTCTAAAGACATAATGAGAGAGAGGGTGATTGTTGCTGGGGGCAAGGGGGGGCACATCGTTGGCCGCTCAGTGTAGGGAATTTTGACGTGCGTAATTAATGTCCTGCCCTCTGACAGAAAGACAATAGTAAACTCATTTGCCCATTAAGGGCAGTCATTACCCCAGGTGGCTGCAGTCTGGAATCTATTAAATGTTTATATTATGTAATTTTAAATGAGAAGGAAAGCTACAGAGGCATTTTATTGCCAATAAATAAGCCACAATAGTTCAAGCTAGAATGCTATATTTATTCTGTAGAATATTTTACCATACCTGAGTAAAAATCTCTAAAGGCTCTCTGCTTGTTTAGGATAGCAGCTGCAGTATTAGCTTGTTGTGACATCACTTCCTGCCTGAGTCTCTCCCTGCTCACTTACAGCTCTGGGCTCAGATTACAGCAGAGATGGGGGGGGGGGAAGAGGAGCAAACTGAGCATGCTCAAGCCCTGGAGGTTTAAGCTGAAAACAGGAAGTCTGATACAGAAGCCCATGAGTACACAATAGAAGGAAAGAAATGTGGTGTTTCTTTTGACAGAGGACTCAGAGCACCAGATTTACTGGTGTATTTATATAGCCCTTTCAGATAAAGCTTACTTAATTTTAGCCTTTCCTTCTCCTTTAAGATGAAAATAGTTGTTTTATTTATTCCCTGTTATATCTATGATTGCTGCTGGACTCTCATTCAGACGGGTGTGTTCCCACATCTTTTAATGCTTTCTTAGCACCCCCCCAAAAAACCTGATCATAATTCCCAATGACATGGACGAGACAACACGCTTAATATGAGTGATCAAACAATAATCTCATCTATCCCTGTTTATTCAGCCCTGCAGTACAGATCATAAGTGCCTGCTGGGGGAGAAACAGGTGCACAATGGGATTTGTAGTCCCAATTAACACTATTTTATTATATAAATGGGGGAGCCACCTGACTGGTTTTCAGAAGGGCTGCCCAGGTCAAAACTGCAAACAGATTCGGAAAACCGGCAGGATTCTCCCAGATTTTATTATTATTATTATTATTATTATTATTATTATTAACATGTATTTATATAGCGCCAACATATTGCGTAGCACTGTAAAGTAAATGTGATTGTACAACTAAATCACATACATAGTAGTTAGTTACATAGTTAAATTGGGTTGAAAAAAGACAAAGTCCATCAAGTTCAACCCCTCCAAATGAAAACCCAGCCCCATACACACACCCCTCCCTACTTTTAATTAAATTCTATATACCCATATCTATACTAACTATAGAGCTTAGTATCACAATAGCCTTTGATATTATGTCTCTCCAAAAAATCATCCAAGTCCCTCTTATAGTCATTAACTGAATCAGCATCACAACATCACCCGGCAGTGCATTCCCCAACCTCACTGTCCTGACTGTGAAGAACCCCCTACGTTGCTTCAAATGAAAGTTCTTTTCTTCTAGTCTAAACGGGTGGCCTCTGGTACGGTGATCCACTTTATGGGTATGAATTATATACATAGAACATATGGAGTTACAGACATCACAATCAATACAGGTACAAAAGGTGAGGAAGGCCCTATGCAGAAAGAGCTTACACTTTAAAGGGAAGGGAGTAATACACAAGGTGTATTGACACAGTAATCGACCAATCATCAATCGCCACATAATAGTCCATGCCCTGTGATGTCAATAGTCTGCCTCATTACATCATTGACAAGCCCACTTCCTGGACTGCAAGGCCCCAAAAGATGGCAACCCAATATATATTCCTGCACATATAAGGGCCATACTCAGCGTTGGACTGGGGTGTCTGGGGGCCACCGGGCTGCAACTTTAAGGGCCCTCCCCCAAAATGTCCTGCAGGACACCCCTCCCCCTGATGTAGAACATTTCTCTTTTAGCTTCTTCCTCCGTCATTTTGGACAGGGGAGAGAAAGTCATGAAGAGATTCAAAGTCCAGGGGGAGCAGCTTGAGTCAGTGAGGTCCATGAGATCTGGGGCCCATTGGGTTTTGCCCAGAGTGTACATGTTATCTGGGGGGAAGAGGAAATCAGGGGGCAGCACTGACCCATGCAGACAGCAGACAGGTGCAGGTCTGGATTAACGACATGACCCCCTTTTTATCTTGGGTCCTGCCAGCCCAGTCCAAACCTGAGTACATGGGGTGATGTCAAGTACTGGAATGACATCACAAGCATGTGCAGAGCTTCTCCTGAAGCTGCAGAAACCACTCCGCTGATATCACTGAAGTAGTCTGCGCATTTTCGTCAGAAATTGGGGGAATACGTGTAAGTGACCGGGAGACCAGGGTACACAGCACAAAATGTGGAGTTGACGGCTCTGCAGATGGCATCCCATGGTTGTCCAACCAGTAACCCTTCAGCTGAAATATTTTGGGGATTGGGTCTGACAGTCCTACCTCTTATAAATAATAGGGTCTGTTATATCATTTTTGGAACTGGGATTCACCTCTGGCTGTTGGTGGAGAAGATAAAGAGAAAAGAGAAAGAAATATTATAGGGGAAATGTTACTTCCTAACCATGTCCATATCCTATTGCTGCTACATGCAAAGCCACCAGGAGAGTCAGAGCACATGAACATCTCACTTCATTGACTTTTCATCAACAAGCAACTGTCTAAGGGAATATTAGTGAAACACCTGCTTTCCTTTATAGACCAGTGAGTTTACAAGGGAATAAGAATTGAAATGAGCAACGTTTCCCTGAAGGAATAATCTGCTGTGCGGTGTTAGCTCCTGTGCAGATGCTCTAGAGATCTTATATATCTATATATGTACCGTATGGGTATCTACATGGGCTTCATGTGCTCCTCATGTACAACTCATATTGCTGGACACTCTATGGCATACTTCAACAAGGACCATAATAAGAAAGAGCGCTGATGTTCACAACAAATTATAACAGGAGAGACTAAAAACCATAATTTCAGTGTGAACCCAAGAGTAGCCATGGCAACCATACCCGGCATCACTCTAGAGTCCTCCTTAAAAGAAATAGATCTATAAAGGCAATACAGCACAGGGAATAACATGCTAGAACTTTCCGACAAAGACTGCTGAAATGAATCGCTCTTGGGTCGATATATACAAGTCCCTGCGCTGGGGTAAACTGGTATCTATTAACCCTGTGTTAGAAAGAAAAGATATGTTATATTGGGGGATACAGCGATCGGATAAACATTAAACACGGGTTCATTAAGTAGTAAAGATTAATTAAATGTCTGCTTGGTATATGTGTGGCGTCATCTGTTAAATTTTAATAGTTAGAACATTCTCCCCATTCCCATAGCAAGTTCCTTCAGTATCTTCGCTACTGCGCAGCCTACTGCAATGAGGCACCAAAATATACACGTCGGAAAGAGGATGATAGACAGACATTTGGAAAGAGAAGGGGAGTCCAAAGAAAAAGAGAGACGGTAGATGGGACAGTAGGAGAGAATAGACAGTGGAGTAACTAGATGTTACTGGGCCTACAACAAAATCATTTAAGACCCCCAAAATATCCAGAGAAAGTTTTACCAACTATAAACAAGTATGGGACCTGTTATCCCTCATTTAAATATTGATTTAATCCAATATCCTGGTTTTGCTTCCAATAAGGATTAATTATATATTAGTTGGGATCAAGTACAAGCTACTGTTTTATTATTACAGAGAAAAAGGAAATCATTTTTTAAAATTTGAATTATTTGATTAAAATCTATGAGATATGACCTTCCTGTAATACAGAGCTTTCTGGATAATGGGTTTCCGGATAACAGATCCCATACCTGTATTGAAATTACTCGTTAATTAGGGTCACATGGGGCCGTCTATGCCGTCTATACCTCCTGGGTCCCCTGCAGCCACAGGGTCTGCTTTATCTGTAGTTACACCCCTGAGAATAGGAGGCAGCAGAGACAGGGTAGACCTGGAGAATATATGAGATGTGGGAGTAGAGAAAGTAGGGGATCATGGTGAAAGAAAGTAGAACCAGACGGAAAGTGTAGGAGAAAAAGGGAAGTGAGGAGGGGAAAACAGAAGAGTATTTTGGGGAGTAAGAAATAGAAGAAGGGAGAAGAGCAGAGGTGAAGGGAGCAGCAGAATAAAAAGGGAAGGGCAAAGTAGAAAAGAAAGAAGAGGGTAAGAATGGCAGTGAAAAGAGCGGAAAGAATAGAGAGACATTGGAATATAAATGGGGCAGAAAGGGAGAGGAAAAAGAACCATATAAAAAGACTAAAACTCAGAATGGGAAAGGAAGAAAAAAGGGAGAAAATAGAGGCTAGAAAGAAATGGGCCTATTTTCTAACATTCCTGTAGGAAATGTACAAGGATATTTGGCTTGATGCATTTTGCACCTCTGTAGTTATGAGTTATCATAGGCCAGCAGGTATGAAATGCATCAGGCCAATTAGGAGTATGCGAAAACTTTCTCATATTTGCTCATAACCTGTACAGAGAGATCCCATAAAACCAAGGCAGCATAGGTATTCCTCTGTACTAAGCACAATTCAGCAGGAACAGCCCCTAAATTTGCTCATAGTCTGTACAGAGAGATCCCATAAAACTATGGCAGCATAGGTATTCCCTGTACTAAGCACAATTCAGCAGGAACAGTCCCCTAAGTTTGCTCATAGTCTATACAGAGAGATCCCATAAAACTATGGCAGCATAGGTATTCCCTGTACTAAGCACAATTCAGCAGGAACAGTCCCCTAAGTTTGCTCATAGTCTATACAGAGAGATCCCATAAAACTATGGCAGCATAGGTATTCACCTGTACTAAGCACAATTTAGCAGGAACAGCCCCTAGGTTTGCTCATAGTCTGTACAGAGATCCCATAAAACTATGGCAGCATAGGTATTCACCTGTACTAAGCACAATTTAGCAGGAACAGCCCCTAGGTTTGCTCATAGTCTGTACAGAGATCCCATAAAACTATGGCAGCATAGGTATTCCCTGTACTCAGCACAATTCAGCAGGAACAGTCCCTAAGTTTGCTCATAGTCTGTACAGAGAGATCCCATAAAACTATGGCAGCATAGGTATTCCCTGTACTAAGCACAATTCAGCAGGAACAGTCCCTAAGTTTGCTCATAGTCTATACAGAGAGATCCCATAAAACTATGGCAGCATAGGTATTCACCTGTACTAAGCACAATTTAGCAGGAACAGCCCCTAGGTTTGCTCATAGTCTGTACAGAGATCCCATAAAACTATGGCAGCATAGGTATTCCCTGTACTAAGCACAATTCAGCAGGAACAGCCCCTAAGTTTGCTCATAGTCTGTACAGAGAGATCCTATAACACTATGGCAGCATTCCCCATTCCCTATGTTCCCTCTTTGTGTTGTAATTTCTTCCATTTTATTCTCTGCACGTGGAATAAGAACGATTCCTCTACGCATGACGCTCTCCTCTTTATATCCCAGTGTCAGTCACATCACATAGCCTCGGGTTTCTTTTCTCACTGGAACATCTCCACGATCCTTCACGTTAACTCTAATGCATTCTGTCTGTCACAAAGTTCCTAAATCCTCTCCTAAGAGATATCTTTACTACAGCACCAGTGATCACCAGAATTCCCAAACGAAACATCCATCTCCATATTGGGAAAATGGCTTTCTTTATTCTTATTGATATTGAAACACAACGCTGTTTAATTTATTCTAAAAATGAGCCTCAATTATGTCTAACGAGACAGTGTGGCACCTCATTTAAATAATGAGAAATTAAGGCTCAAGGAGCTGACACACGCTTTCTGTATCAGCCTACGGAAACAATGGAGTGTCGGGAAATGACAACATGTTCTTTACAGCTGATGGAATTTAATTGAGGAAACACCACTGGTACCAGCCAATGAGGAATATATTAGGACTCACAAGTGCCTTTGAGGTTCCCACAATTTCCCTGCAGTCAATTGTGTGTTAAACCACTTTAATTAAAGGTACTTGTGGCAAAATGTTTCTTTTTCAGGGTCAGACTGAGCCTGCGGGACACCCAGTAAAAAACCCAAAACCTCATGCGTCCCGCTGACCCAGACCCGCACCTTTTTGAGACCCCGATTGCAGCTGCAACTGCTGGACAGGGTGTCAAGTTGAGGCTGGGGGGCCTGGAGGGGGTTTTAATCTAGGGTGAGAGGTAGTTACTACCTTTTCCTTTCCAGACGGGGGGCAGGAATTGATGTCATAGGGGGCATGGCTGTGATGTCATGGGGTGATGCAGTCAAGAGGAGGAGCAATGACGTTTCCAGGCAGTAACATGTCGATCACTGATTGGAGAGTTGCCATATCAGTCTATGGGGATACTGCCTGGTTTTCTTCATTTGTAAAACTGGGCAGGCAGTTTAGACCCGGACAGCCCTTCTGAAAACGACGCTGTTCGGGTTCAAAACCAGATGGTGGTGGAAGCCCCGGTGGGCCTCGGACCCTCCAGTCTTTTTGCACTTCCGTATAGTTGCATTGGTGCCATGTGGTCCTTTCTGCCTTCTGTTCCTAATCCAGAACTTCTACACCTATTGACACAGAGGCACCCTTCTTACAGGGGGCAGCTCTAGGGTCCCCAGGGTCCCATCTAAACAATTGAGCACTAGTGATAGGCGAATTTATTCGGGAGGCACGAATTTGCGGCAAATTTCCACGTTTCACCACCACCGAATAAATTTGCGAATTTGCAGTACTGATGCCGGCGACAATTAAATGGACGCCTATTGACTTTAATGCGTGTCAATTGTCGCTGGCGTCAAAATTGACGACGGCGTCAATTTTGATGCTGGCAAATTGTCGTCGGCGTCAAAAGTCGCGTTTCGCAAATTTTTCACCCGTTTCACAAATTTCGCGGCGAAACGAAACGGGACAAATTCGCCCATCACTGTTGAGCACAGACAATACTCGCCTGCTGAATCCTGGAAATGACGCCAGTTGGACTTCAGATCATTTGCATCTCATTTCTGACTAAATGTGTCTGAAGTTGCGGTTATTTTGGTAAATTAGACACAATTACGGTAGGTGCAGTGTAATTGTGCCAATCTTACACCAGACAGCAGTGTATTTATGGGGGTCAGGTGGGGTCATGTAGGCATTCCCCTTCCTACCCCTTATCTGTCCCATAACTGTAGCTCATTCAGACGGCAGAGGGTCCAAGCCACAAGGGGGTAGTGTGTTGGTGGTAAGGTGACGGCTAATAGAATAAATAATACAACATTTAGCCACTCCCAGATCACCATTTGGATTTGAGGCTGCACAGTCCTCAAATGTTCCCAAAAACTTCCAGCATACTTCTCAAAATATGGACAGCAGCATGTACGCCACAAAAAAGTTAAATAATAATCTTTACTGGCTTCACTTTAAAACAGGCAAAGGGATCAAAAATCGAATGCGTTTCAGGCTCCTACTCCCTTAATCATAGGCATGTGGCAAAAGGCAATCATAGGCCAAGGGCATGGGAAGCTGAAGCGCGTCATGTTTTTTTTTTATCCTATTGCCTGTTTTAAAGTGAAGCCAATAAACACTATTATTTTATTGTTTTTGGAGTATGTGCTGTTGTCCATATTTTGGGATTTAAGGAGATGCCACTTCTCCTAGTCACCATAAATGACCCCTTACTGTGGAGTCCTGCACCAGGGCAGATATCTATGGAATACCCAATAAGTGGTCGGGTTTCGGCCAGAAAAACTCTGATTCCCTTATGTATGGGCAGTCTTCGGTTAACTCACTTAGGTACCTGGTTAAGGAACATGGCTGGCCTTACCACACTCCCCTGTGTTTGGGTAAGTTATTTTCCTCCTCCTGCTGAGTCGAAGCTGGAGTGATGTCACTTCTGATCTATGATAATGTCACTTCACGTTTTGAGGGCCCCAGGTTGTGTAGGGGGATGTACTGGGTGGTGGGTATGGGTTGGGCTATGGGACAGCAGGTCGGGTCAGGCCTTACTGTTTCTTTCAGAAATACATCTGCTTCCACAATTTGACAAAATTCTTCAAGCCATGTCCTGTAACGACTGCATTGACCCAACGTCATGTCTAAAAGCTTTTCCTGCTTCAATAACATTTAGAATTTTTGCCACTTTCCCCTAAACGGAAGTGTTGCCCAAGGATGTTTCACCGACTCCTTTCTCCCATCTTCATAGTTAGTCTAACACCTTCATCTCTCAGAGAAACCTCCAAAACATCTCAGGAATGATTGCAACCATCCTCCCAGTGAACCATCTCCTAAAGAACCAAGAATTACTCAGAATTATGCAGTATTCAGCAAGAAAGGTTTATTCTTCGTCTCTTTAGCCTTGAGAGTCTGTACAACCAACACAAAGAAGGGACTTCAAACTGATCCTCGGGGCTAAGCAAATGACATGCTAATTGTTAGTATCTATAATGTTGCCTATGGAATTAAAATCAATAATTCACAATACGGCGGGGTCTCCATCATCCATTTAATGGGCAAAAAAGATTGTGCCAATAAATAACAACATGTTATATACAAGTAACATGATTTACTGCAGCCGCGGCCGAAGCTATTTCGCAGGGAGCTGGTTAATAACAACAGCTCTTTAAAAATCAATACTTAAAACAAAGCTCAGGAATGTGTTGGCTCATCATATAATTTCAGCTGCCCAGTGAAAATTCAACTATTGACATGGACAATAAGGCCGAGGGACATGGACTCAGGTAAGAGGTAAAGGTTCTGCCTCAGTGGAGCTTACTAGCAAGGGTTCCTACCACAGTTGCACATACTAGGGTCAGTTTTTCAGAAGTCCAATTGTTTTTGGAGTGTGGGGGGAAACCAGAGTACCAAGAGGAAACCCTCATAGAATCAAACTCAGGACCCCAGCTGTCATGCTGTTGTCCTTTAGACACTTTGATCCAGTTATAGTTTTCTTTCCCCCAATTCCAATGTCCACTACAGTTGCACCCCAGACTCCTTTAATAAATTGTGTCAATCCATGTAACATTTGTGCAATTTTAGCCCAACCTTAACGCATTTGTAAATGACACTTATCGACTGGCTCCTCTAAACGAGCCTACAACTACTCAGAACCATCCTCTACTGCCCCATTGCTGGCACGGCGCATTTTTGGCCAAGTTTTGACAGTAAAAAATCACATTGGGCAAATACCCGATATTTCCATTGGTACCGTAGCTCAATGTAGCTTAATATGTTGCAGGAACACCATGCACCAGGGGTCTCCAACCTTTTTATACCCATAAGCCAGTGAGCCACATTCAAATGTAAAAAGAGTCATGGAGCAATACAAGAAAAAAGCTCCTATGGGTGCCAAATAATCAGTGGCATAACTAGATATTACTGGGCCCCACAGCAAAATTCTTTTTCAGGCCCCATAATGTCCAGAGGTTGACCTTGCATATGAAATTGTATAAGAATTAGGGCCTCATAGGGATCTTCTAACTGCTGGGTCCCCTTGCAGCAGCAGGGTCTGTAATTACGACCCTGCAAATAAGTAGTGTGATTGGCTATTAGGTAGCCCCTATGTGGACTGCCAGTCTACAGGAGACCGAGGAAAAAAGTAGGCGTTGTAGTAGGGGAGTGCGAGTCCTCGTAGATGATCCGCCAACCGGTGAGGCCAAGAAATCTGCAGCAGCAAACTAATGATCCAAATCAGGCAATGATGGACTCAACCGGAGAAAAGTCAAATGCGGGTACGAACCAATATGATAAAATATATGCGGCTTTATTGAAATGAAGTATGAAAAAATAGCAGGCAGGGGAACAACGGCTTTACGCGTTTCGTGACGTAAGTGACACTTCATCAGAAGCATAGGTGCCCTCTATTGGTCTCACACTAAATTAACATATGCAATTAAGAACATATGGTTAAAAATCACAAAAAGATTGCACCTGCACTACATGACTATAGATAACTATCACATATGCTCAATAAATTGAATAATAATAATGATCGGACAAAATAGGACAAAATAACAGAAGATGAAAAAATATAAATGAAAAAGTAAGAAATATATATATATATGCAAAAATATATATGAAAAATTATATATATATATATATATATATATATATATATATACATATATATATTTATATTTATTTATATCTATATATATATATATATATATATATATATATATATCTCAAAACTAGCAAATATCAAAAATATCCCAAATATCTAGAAATATAATTATTCAAAGGAATAAAAATGCAAATAATAATGAAAGAGGCAGGAAGATACAATGTATACAACATATGCAGAAATGGGAAGCAGAGTACTGGAGTTGTTACTAAAATAACAATAGACATAATGGGAAACAAACTGATAAAGATGTAACTAAAATAATATCATATCAGCCTACAGGAGACTCTGTTTGGCAGTACATCTGGTTTTTATGTAGGGATGCACCAAATCCAGGATTCGGTTCAGTATTCGGCCAGGATTTGCCCATTTTCAACAGGATTCGTATTCGGCCGAATCCTTGTGCCTGGCCGAACCGAATCCGAATCCTTAAAATCATGCGACTTTTTGTCACAAAACAAGGAAGTAAAATTTTTTTAGACACGCACTTTGGCTCTATTTTTCACTCCCCCTCACTGATTTGCAAATGCAAATTAGGGTTCGAATTCGGTTCTGTATTTGGCCTAATCTTTCACGATGAATTCGGGGGTATTTTATGCAACCAAAACTTGCCTCCAAGACAGAAATTCAAAAATAAGCACCTGCTTTGAGGCCACTGGGAGCAACATCCAAGGGGTTGTTAAACAACAATTTGCTCAGGAGCCACTGGTTGGGGATCACTGCCATACAATATACAAATACAATATACAAATACACTATACAAATACACTATACAAATACACTATACAAATACACTATACAAATACACTATACAAATACACTATACAAATACACTATACAAATACACTATACAAATACACTATACAAATGATGGCTCATAATTCCAAAACATGGCACATCCTCAACATCTTCCCACTTCAGCTTTGCTTTGCACCCCTCAGAAATGCTTTAAAGCCCTAGAGATTTGATCACCGTGGCCCAATTACTGTATATCCGAGACAGAAGGAACAATTGAGATTTATTGAGTGATATGACGGCCGTCACATGGTGTTGGGTCCCCTAATAAACTGCCCTTTCCTCCAGCTATAGGGCTTTATCATAATTAGGGTTACGTCTCATGGGGGGATTTCAGCCATTTTTGCACACTTGATTTTTTTGCCCATTGTCTACTATGGCAATTGCCTAGGAAGTTCTCATCATAGTAATTGCTACTGTATTTCATTCAAACACCCGTACATAGCAACTAGAGACAGTCACGATGATTCAGAATGTGTGGGGGAACTCTGGGATTTTCTGACACATTGTGAATTCATAGAAAAACCTGACACTCAGCTGTCACACTGCTCATATTTCCAATCCACCTCCCTCATAGAATCTAATCTTCCCCACGTTTCCCCGCTCTGCATTACATAAAGTACTGTATATACTTGTGCCTGAAACAATGGACCCTATTCAGTTGGGAAAAGTTAATTCAATTATATTTTTAAAAAAAATATGGGTGCACAGCCCTTATTTAAAGGAGAAGGAAAGCTCCAAGGCAGTTTATTGCCAATAGATTAGCCACAATAGTGCAAGCAAGAACGCTATATATTTATTCTGCAGAATGCTTTACCATACCTGAGTAAACCGCTCTAGACACGGTCTCTGTTTGTTTAGGATAGAAGCTGCCATATTAGCTTGGTGTGACATCACTTCCTGCCTGAGTCTCTACCTGCTCACTCATAGCTCGGGGCTCAGATTACAGCAGGGAGGGGGGAAAGGGAGGAGGAGAGAGATAGAGGAACAAACTGAGCATGCTCAAGCCCTAGCCCTGGAGGTTTAAGAAGCCCATGAGTACACAATAGAAGGAAAGAAATGTGGTGATTCTTTTGACAGAGGACTCAGAGCAGCATTACTTTGAGGGTTGTATTTATATAGACCTTTCTGATAAAGCTTTCTTAGTTTTAGTCTTTCCTTCTCCATTAATAGTATTTAAGTGAAGGCAAATTAACATCCCATTTTACTCTTTGCACTTGCACTTGGATTTCTAAATGGGCATTTGGCCTTGCACCAAAAAGCACAGAGCGGCTCATACAAGGGGTGCAAGAGCGCCCCCTAGTTTTTCTGAACTTGTAGAACTTGCCTGAGCCTGAAATGTAGTTCCTATGACATCCTCTCACTGGTTGGGGTCATTTATCAACACCGGGCAAATTTGCCCATATGCAGTGACCCATGGAAACCAATCAAATTGCTGCATTCATTGTTCTACTTGCAGCTGGCTTTAAAAAGCTAATCACTGATTGGTTGCTATAGGTAACTGCCCAAGGGCAAATTTGCCCAGTGTTGATAAACGAGCCCCACTGTCCCTTAGGAACCCACCTCAGCAGAAGCAGGACACTAATTGCTTTTCTCTTTAGTCATGATTAATGCACCGTAAAAGTGAAATTCATTTATGATCCCCATGTCCACTTGCTCACATAATAATGTATCTATAATTAAAGCATAGGTTCATCTTTATATTAACTATTGGTATATTATAGAGTGGCTTTTCAATTGGTCGTCATTATTTATTTTATATCGTTTTTGAATTATTTGTCTTCTTCTACTGACTCTTTCCAGCTTTCAAATGGGGGTCACTGACCCCATGCAAGGCTACTTTTTACAACTCATCTTTCCATTCAGGCCTCTCCTCCAGTCTCTTATTCAAATCAGTGCAAGGTCCCTAGGGCTATTTAGACCCCGGCAACCAGAAATTGCTGAAACTGGAGAGCTGCTGAATAAAAAGCTAAATAACGGAAAAACCACAAACAATAAAAAATGTAAACCAATTACAAATTGTCTCAGAATATCATCATTAAAGGGGTGAACAATAGTGATGGGCGAATTTATTCGCCAGGTGTGAATTTGCGGTAAATTTCCTCGCTTTGCAGCCAGCGAATAAATTTGCGAAATTGCCACAAAAAATGTTGCGGCAGTTTCGACTCCAGCGACAATTAAACCGGATGCCCATTAACTTTAATGAACGTCAAATGTTGGCGGCATCGGAATTGTTGACGGCGTTAATTTTGATGCCTGCGAATTGACGCAGACGTCAAAATTTGCATTTCGATAATTTTTCACCCATTTTGCGGCGAATCAAACCAGAACAAATTTGCGCATCACTAGTGAACAATCCCTATAATCCCTACTGACCTGACAGTAACTTGATGAGAACATACAGTAATGGTCCAGGAGTCAGACACAAGACATCTGCTTATGGCGTTGCTTTAGAATCGCACTTGGATTGCAAATGGCCGTTGCTACACTTAGAGGGACAATATACAAGTGACCAACGTTAACTTTATTTTCCCGCAGATGATCTATAATATTAAACTGGCATAGAGCGCCATTCACACAGGCCCTTATTTGTGTGCAAAACTGGGAATTCTTCATATCAGTGGGAGCAGCCATGACAGGTGACATCACCCACAGTTATCCTTATCAGTATTCCTTAGCTACATTTTAATTGATCCTACATGTCTCGGGCTGTAATTCTGTGGAATTGAATATAATACAGCTATGGGACCTGTTATCAAGAATGCTTGGGGACTTGGGAGCAAATTCACTGAGATGCGAAGTTGCGCCAGGCGCAACTTCTCCGCACTTCGCCAGGCGTAGTTCCGCCAGCGCTCCGCAAATTCACTAAAATCCAAAGTTGCGCACAGGGGTAGCGTAAGGTTGCGAAGTTGCGCTAGCGTTGATTCGCTATGTAAAGCGAAGTTACGCTAGCGAAAGCTAATTTGCATACGGCGCGCAATTCAAATTTCAATGGAGGAACACGTATTAGCACTACAAATGCCTAGAAAACCTTCAAATCAGCAAATAAAAATGTTATTTTGCCCTACACATGTGCCCACTGTCTAGGTAAGTTGCCATGAGTCAGGAAATGTAGGGGGGAAGGAGGGGAGCCTCAAAAAAAAATTTGATCTTTTTCAGCCTATCACCCATCATGTAGAAAACACGCCAGCGTTTTTTGGGACTTAGAAAAAAATTTGACTTTTTTTGAAACAATCCCTATCTACTCTATTGCGCTTCGCCAGGTCTGAGGTGGCGAAGGAAGTCTAGCGTAAAAGGTAGCGTTCAGTACACTGCGCATGTTAGTGAATTTGCCTAGTTACATCACTAGCGAAAATTCGCCTGGCGTAAGGGTGCGAAGTAACACTAGCGAAACTACGCCAGCGTTCGTTAGTGAATTTGCGCAGTAACGAAAATGCCAAACGCTAGCGAATTAACGCTAGCGTTTGGCGCTTCGGCGCTTAGTGAATTTGCCCCTTGGGGTTTTCTGGATAATGGATCTTTCCATCATTTGGATCTACATACCTGAAGTCTACTAGACAACCATTTAAACATTAAATAAACCCAATTTTGCTTCCAGTAAGGATGAATTCTATCATAGTTTGGATAATGTACAAACTACTGTTTTATTATTACAAAAAAAAAGGAAATCATTTTTAAAAAT